>CAMZMU010000041.1:101336364-101950557 GCA_947311845.1 Poa pratensis
GCAGATGCCATGTATGGCTAAGATGGGGCCGAATGGTCGTTGGGGGAATCCGGGGAGGGTTTATGCACTCGAGAAGTGCACACGCAAGAACACGCAAGAACACGAACAAAGAACCAAGAAAGCAAGAACACAAAACACACCACGATGTACCCTGCTTCGGGGCCCTCTTGCGGAGGTAACACCCCTACTGCAGCACTATCCTAGTCAGTGTATAGCTCAAAGTGACAAGTACAAGCTGCTCCTCGAGCTGTATGATGATACAATGGTGAGAACTGAGGTGGAAGATGATGCTACAAAGAGAGGAAAAGGCACTCCGAGCCTGAACCGAGGTCTCTCCGAGGTGTTCCGAGCTTCCTCTCTCTCTTCTTGATCTTCGATCTGGATCCGTGTCCCTCTAGCAGGAGGGGGTGAAGCCCACTATATAGGCCAGCCGGGTTACCATTGTGCCCCTCGCAGAACACTGTTGCCATGCCTCTGCAACGGTCACCACCGTACCACCGTACCTCGGTCGGGGACAAGACGTGGCTTGCCCATCTCCTGTAGCCTAACGGCAGAGCTAGCATGTCCCCTCTGACCGAGACAGGACGTGGCCTGGCAGAGCTACCTCGTAGCCTTTACCCAGACCTCGCGTGGTCAGCGGTCGGAGACGTGCAGGCCCGCCGAACCCGGAGCACGCCTCTGCCATGCCTTGACAGACGCTCCCGTGTCAGGCGCTCTAGTACCCGGCTGGAAGTGACAGGAGCATTGACTCCGGCCCGACCTACAGCCCATCACCTCGGTTAGCTCGGCGCGTCCGTGCCGTACCTTGGGTCTTGCGCTTAATATCTTTTACTAGCTCGGATCTTACTTCCTTCCCACAGCTTCTCCTGCACCCACAACACAAACCACCGCACTGAGGTAGTTAGGTCGGCAGAACATAGCTCGGACTGTGAACCTCGGCCCTGGCCAACAGTATACCTCGGACCCCTCTGGGCCAAAATAGGTCGGCCTGTATTCTCCAGGTCAAGATGAAGCTCGGACCTTCCCAGGCCCAAACAGGTCGGCCCTTTCCGTACCTCGGCACAACTTGGAACACCACCTTATGCCAAGCCTTGACCCTACCCGGGGATACTCCCCGACATTAGTCCCCGAAGCTGGTGCGGTCCTACGACCTCGGAAGGAGGGCCGTAGCAGGTTCAAAACAAGCCTTACACCACCTCCTAAACCGACCTCCAACATAGTCATGCCGAGGTACCTCCCATACACCACCATCCAATCCGAGGTAGATATGCGAACTGAACTCTCCGAGCTATCTGACTCAGCACCAACTTGCCTCAAGATTTTCCGAGGTACGTGGCGAAGAATCTCTGCCCGGGCTTCGGAATCCGGACCTCTGCCAAGCAGATTCTGACCACACGCCGCCCTCGTCAGCCGGACCCACCGAACAGCGCACCTGCGCACTCAAGTACTTGACCGCCCACGACCCCTCGATTTTGTGCTGACCAGCGCAGGAAATCCGGGGTGGGCGGTTGCCACTCTGCGGCCCACGATGTGGCCGATCGTGCGGCCGCAGACCGCGTAACCGTGCGCCCACTCGCACACGATCCCGCGCCTCCCGATAACCGCGCGGTAGTGGCGCAGTTAATGCGGGCAGTTACCGCGCGCGGCTATAAGTAGGGCCCCACGGGTAACTTCGCCATCTTCTTCCTCCTTCACTCGCCCTCTCGCCTCCATCGCCACCAGTGCCGCCGCTTCCGGTTGCGAAGAAACACGTTCCCGCCGCCGCCGACGAGCAGCTCCTTCGTCGCCGCTGCGACCGCGTCACCGGCGCCGCCCTTCAGCACCTCGTTTTCACGGTATGTACTCCCTTTCCTGATACCCTAGGCATTGCCCTAGGTTTCTTCCTCTTTGCGCTGTGGTTCTTCATATGTTCTTGAATAAAACTCTATTTACCTCCTCCGGTAGATCTTACTTGCATACTTTTTTGGGTAGTAGCGAGTTTCATACCTCGGATAGATGCTCGCCTAGCATAGATATGCCTCTATGTATATTAGATAGCCGTCCAACTCCTCCTGAGTTAGCCAGATATAGCCTTAGATTCCAGATTCACTTTTTCTTTGCTAAACTTCTGTGCACTCTTCTGCAGATTGATTCTGCCGAGATGTCTCCTCCTGAGACTTCGGAACAAACCGAGGTTCCAGACCTCGAACTGGAGGTCGGAGAACGAGCCGGCTGGGAAGGTTCGGATGTAACTCCGGACGAAATCCAGTGGCTCAGGGCGACTCGGCGGATTCCCGCCGGGGTAGAGTGTCGCCTGCCAGAGGGCGAACTCGAGCCTCAAGTCAAGGAAGGGGAACGGGTGGTCTTCGTCGCGCACTTCCAGCGCGGCTTCGGACTGCCCGTTAGTGATTTCTTCCGGAGCTTCCTCGACAATTCGACTCCAGGTTCATCACCTCCCCGCCAACGCCATCACCACTCTCTCCTGCATCGTTTCCTTCTCTGAGGGATACCTCGGCCTCAAAGCCACGGTAGACCTCTTTTCTCGCTACTTCCAACTTAAGCGGCAAGTGATCCCGGATCCGAAAAACAAGGATCTGCCCAAGCTACTAACCGCCTGCGGAGCAGCCATCATAGCTCCTCGCCGAAACTCCATCTTCCCACGTATCGCTACTCCGGACACCGTTCGCAAGTGGCTCCGGACGTGGTTTTACGTGAAGAACTCCGGCGAAGAGGACTTCCTCAATCTGCCGGTGTTTAACCTCAGCCCTCCTACCGAACCGCTCAACTGGGACTACACTCCCCCTCTCACCAGCGAAATCAAGTCCATCCATGGGTATGTTGCGAAATGGCAGGACCCGGAGGACCCTGCGAACGACGGGAAAGTCCTGACGGCTGACGATCTGGCCTGCACATTTGTGAAGCGCAGGGTCTCCCCTCTCCAGGCGAGGACTCACAAGATCTGCCACATGAGCGGTCTTTATGATCCAACCCGCCATACGCATGTTGCACTGGACAACGCCGCTGTAGCTCGGCGAGTCCGAGCTATCACCAAGTCCAAGATCTCTGACGCTTGGACATGGGGAAGGGAACCCCACTACAGGACCAAGCCACCAAAACAGGTACGCTGTTCCGACGTTTTCTTCGGTACTCCTTTACCACCGAGGTCTTGCTACCGACGTTCATCTTGACCATTTCTTCCTAACTCCTTTTCATATGTCTGCCATATAGCTGTTCTCCCGCCAGACCGCCGAGGATGGAGTCCATCCTGCGGACCACTTCGGCAAGGATCTTCCTGTCGAGGACCCACCATCCAACGAGGACCCTGACAACGAGGATTACATGCCCATTGCCTCGGCCCGCGTCACCACCGCGGGTAAGCCTCAAGCACAAGCTTCAGTTCAAGAGATTTCGGATGACGAGGAGGGATTTCTCGTCATGGAACCAATAAACGCGGTACCTATCTCCTGCCTTCCTCACCTTCCGAACTTTACTCCAGCAACCAGCCGGAAACGCGCTGGTGCCGCAACTTCGGCCGCCGAACCATCCGCCACTGGAGCCTCCGGACCCACTGCGGCTCCGGTCAAGAGACGTCGGCTGAAGAAGTCCGGAAATCCTCCTCATGCCCGAGGGGGCAAGAAGTTTCCTACTTCGGATGGGTAATGCTTTGCTTCTATAGCCAACAAGTTTGTTGCTTAAACTTATCACCTCGGTACTAACACTTGACCATCTTCCTTCGTTGCAGTGACCCCATAGAAGTGGATCAGGAGGTATCCTCCATGACTGCACCCGTTGGTGCCTCTGAAGCCACGACCACCCCGACGAACTCTCGCCCCGTATCTCCTCCACCGAGGTCTGGCCCGGCCTTGGAGAAATCTGCCCCCACCCGAGGCCAGACTTCTCCGCGTCCTCAAACGGATGCGGGGACCAATCGCGCCAGAACTCCGGCTACCGCCTTGCCGGAGCCTCGACTCTCCCCCGCAGCCAGACTGCCCGCAACCAACACAGCAACAGCAGAAGCACAGCAGAAGCAACAGCCCAAGCACAGCCCAAGCAACAGCCCCAAAAACCAGTTCGCCAGACTACCTTGCCGTTGGAGAAAGGCAAGGAGAAAGAGAAAGAGACGGTGAAGTCTAAGGTCACCCCCAAACCAACATCTGGGTCTGGCACCCTGACTATCTCTTCTCCTTCAAGGATGCACCGAGGTCTCCTCCCCGGTGACACGCCGAATTCCTCCATTTGCCGCACCCGTTGATGAGACTGCTCCTCCGGCCGACGAATATGCTCGGAGGACATCTCTTATACTGGATAACCGGCCTGCTTCAAGCTCCGAGGCTGCTCAAGCCTTGGAGGCCTCGGTTAGGGGCATCGAGCAGGGCGGACCGTGGGGATATCCTCCTCTGCGCACTGACAGTGACCAGAGCCTCGGCTCCTTGGAACACTACAACGCAGACTGGAATTCTGCAGACGAGGTCTCCTCGGCCTCCCTAGCTGCTCCGGTAGGTGAGCACCCTGCGGGAAACAGCGCCTGCGGCCGAAGCGTCACGACCTACAAGTCGCTGCCCTGCGTGCTGCTCAAAACATCGACGTAAGTCCTATTCTCTTTACTTTCATGCAGTATCTCATCTAATATCCACCATTCCCAGTCCCCGAGATTCGAGGTAAACTATTGACGCTCCGCCGGAGTTAAAATTGTTTGGCTTGAATCTCAAACCATTTTACCTTACTTTATCATGCACCTCGGGTACGAGTCCCCGAGACTCCTGTCGAGGCATACCCCGGCAACATTTTTCCAATGATTTGACTCCGAGTCCCCGAGACTCTTGTCGAGGTATAGCCTTTCTAACCGAGCTATGTTTTTCTTCCTTGCAGAATACTATGAACGTCCGCACGGACATCTTCCATACCCTCCTGTTTGACCACAAGAAACTCCACGACGAGCACAAGGCCGTCCTTGCAGAAAAGAACTCTTTGGACGAAAAGCTCCAACTAGAGAAAGCCGAAGTAGCTCGTCTGGTAAAGGAACTGAAGCGCATCACCGAGCTGCGGACGTCGGAAACAGAGCAGCTGCAGGCGGAAAAGGCCAGTGTTGTTGAAACAGAGAAGAAACTTCGGGAGGATGCCGCCAAGGAACATGAGAATGCGCTCCAGTTAGCCGAGGCCCGCGCCACCTCGGCCACCGAGGCTTATGAAGCCCTTCAAGCTTCGGTTAACCAGCTCCTCCCGACGCTGGAACGTATCAACAAAGAAATGGACGGTAAGCTTCTTGCCCCCCTTATCCTTGCTTTGTCCTCAACAGTACTGGCTCTTTGCCGAACTGTTTCTTTCATTATTAACAGGCTATCTTCTGCAGAGCACTTCACCTACACCCAAGTTTCGGCTCGCAATATCACTGATCAGCACAGGAAGAGGCGTAGCGAGACGAACCCCGCCTGGACCATTGAGGACCACATCGTGGCCATCAAAGCTCGGATCCATCCCTTGAAAACCATTGGGTCCGAACTCCTTGATGCAGGTGTGTCTGCTTTCCGAGCCTTGTGGCCTCTTGCCGATGCTCCCAATACTACGCCTGAGCTCGCCGCCAAGCTTCGTGAAGCCGAACAAAGACTTCGAGAGTGGCGCTCATCCTCGGCTCGCGCTGGAGCTGATGCCGCTCTCAAATTCATCATGACTTGGTGCGAGAAGCTCGACCTCGAAAAGATGGACACTCTTCGCCGAAATTCGCCCTGGTCCACGGACCCAATTCTCATCCAGCGGCGCGAAAAGATGGCTTCCTTCTTCGCTGGATATGCCAACACCAAGAACTTGAGCGAGGGAGACACCTACTCCGACGCCGAAGATGACGAGCCAGAAGAGGATGAATACGAAACAGAATCCGACGTCGAAGCCGAGCAAGGTGACGATGGTGACACCCGCGAAGCAGAAACCGAGGCTTCTCCACAAGCTGGTGCCGAGGTTACTGCCGACGTTGCCAGCACCTCCCAGGCTACCTCGGCTGCTGCCGACGTAATTCCTGATGCCTCGACCTGAACTCTGTTACTATCATGCTTGGCCAAAAAACTTCATTAAATCCCCGGTATGCCGGGACGCAGATGTAATCAAACTTAAGTAGTTCCTTTTGCTACCTCTGTTACTATCATGCTTATCCGAACCATGCTTTTCTAAGCTTTACGTCGAATCCTTTTGAATGATTGCTCGAGTTTACTTTCGTGTTTACTATGTTTGGCATTCTTTGCTCTTGACTACCTTTTAGGCAGATGCCAGTCGAGTCACAAGATTGTTGTTCATAGCATACAGTACTTGGTAAATTCCGAGGTATGTTTCAAAGTCATCCGACATAAACGAAAGGTAAAGACAGGGGTTAGTAAACGACACATGCCGAACTATAATTTTGGACCGAGTCCCCGAGTTCATTTTCATGTCTCCCACGTTTTTTCCTCTTTGCTCTTGACTACCTTTTAGGCAGATGCCAGTCGAGTCACAAGATTAGTTTCATAGCACACATTACTTGAAGTTTGAGACGAGGTTCAAAATAGTTCGGCATATGAACAAAACTGACAAACAGAGATAAAACATAAGCACAAGAGCGAGGCAGTCCCCGAGCTTTACCTCGGAGTGCCGACATTTTTATTAAGGATTAACCGAGGTACATACATTGCGCCTTTCATGAGTAGAAAGGTCGGAGTAGAGCTACGTTCCATGGTCGCCTGACCTCTGACTCGGGGTTGTCCAGCCCATCTTCCCTTGGTTCCTGCGCATCTATAAGATAGTAGGAATCATTGAGCAGAGCTCGGCTCACAACGAACGGTCCCTCCCATGGAGGTGACAACTTGTGCCGGCCTTTCTTGCGCTGCACCAACCTCAGCACCAAATCTCCCTCGTGAAACACACGAGGGTTGATACTCCGGCTATGATAACGTCGGAGACCTTGCTGGTAAATTGCTGACCGAGATGAGGCCAATTCTCTCGCTTCCTCAAGCAGATCTACTGCATCCTCCCGAGCCTCTTTTGCCTCGGCTTCAGTGTACATTGCCACTCTGGGCGCATCATACTCGATGTCAGTGGGTAGCATAGCTTCTGCCCCATAGACCATAAAAAATGGCGTATAGCCAGTCGATCGATTTGGCGTGGTCCTTAGACCCCACAGTACTGCTGGTATCTCATCTATCCAACACCCCGGCGTTTTCAGCAGTGGTTCAATGAGCCGAGCCTTGATGCCGGCCAACACTAGAGCATTTGATCTTTCCACCTGTCCATTAGACTCCGGGTGTGCCACCGAGGCTATGTCCAGCCGGATTCCCTTGTTCATGCAAAACCGAGCGAACTCTCCAACAGCAAAGTTAGTGCCGTTGTCCGAGATAATGCTATGGGGGTAGCCATATCGCAGAATAATCTCCTTCAAGAAAGTCACTGCTGAATGACCATCCAACTTCCGGATTGGTTTCACCTCGATCCACTTGGTGAATTTGTCCACCATCACCAATATGTGTGTCATGTTACCTCGGGCTGGTTTGAACTCTCCCACCATATCCAAACACCATACCGCAAACGGCCAAGTGATAGGAATTGTTTTGAGCGCCGAAGCCGGCATATGCGTTTGCTTGGCAAATCTTTGGCATCCTTCACATCTCCGGACTATGGCCTCTGCATCAGCAAGAGCAGTGGGCCAATAGAACCCATGCCTAAACACCTTGGCCACCAGAGCTCTTGTGCTGCAATGATGACCACACTCTCCTTGGTGGATCTCCAAAAGCATCTCCTTGCCTTCAGCTGGCTCAACACACCGTTGCAACACCTCGGTTACGCTTCTTTTATAGAGCTCCTTGTTGATGATGGTGTACGCCTTGGCCCTCCTTTGAATCCTCCTAGCCTCGGTTGTGTCACTTGGCGTGCTTCCCTCCGTTATGAACTTCATAATTTGCTCCGCCCACTCCGGCACCGGGTGCAAAGGAAAAAGTTCCTCATCCACCTCCATTGGCTCGGCCACCATAATCTCCTCCATTATTTCCTCCACCATCCTGCGACCAGTCCCCGAGTCTGGATAGCAGTCCCCGAGCTCTGCCACGCAGTCCCCGGGTCCGACCAAACGCATCCGACGTCTACCTCCATTGGAACAGGTCCGGGCTCTTGCTCCGCCGGGATGAAAATAGATTCGGATTCAGGAGAAGGTTTGATTGAAGGAGTTCTCAAGTGATTCAGGGCTACCCCTGGTGGTACTGCCTCTTTGATGAACCGAGCTTTGACAACACGTCGGCAGCATCATTTTCTGCCCGAGGTATATGCCTGTACTCACACCCTTCAAAGAACCCGGATATCTTTTGCACATGGAACCGATATAACGCCATGTTGGCATCCAGAGCATCCCAAGTTCCAGAAGATTGTTGCACCACCAGGTCGGAATCGCCGAAGCACTCTACACGCCGGATACCGATCTCCTTTGCCACCTTGAGGCCATGGATTAAGGCCTCATACTCCGCCACATTGTTTGATGCTGAGAAATGAATCTGCAGCACGTACTTCAGCTGATCTTGCTTTGGCGAGGTGAGGACTATACCAGCCCCCAGCCCGATCTTTGTTTTGGACCCATCAAAATGCATTTTCCAATAATTATAGTCCGGCCTGGGTGGCTCATACTGCATCTCGGCCCAATCACAAAAGAAGTCCGGCAACGCCTGGGATTTAATTGCGTCTCTTCTCTCGTAATGTGGTGCATATGGAGACACCTCAATCGCCCATTTGGCAACTCGGCCAGTTGCATCTTTGCACCCGATGATCTCCGAGATTGGAGCTTCGCACACCACCGTCATGGGATGCTCCTGGAAATAATGCTTCAACTTCTTGACCGCCAGGTAAACACCGTACGTCATCTTCTGGTAGTGAGGATAGTTCTGCTTCGAGGTAGAGATCACCTCGCTCAAGTAATACACCGGTCTCTGCACCGACCTGCCACCTTCTTCGCGCTCCACCACCACTGCCACACTTACAACTCGGTTTGTGGCCGCAATGTAAAGTAACATCGGCTCATTGTGCAATGGTGACGCTAACACCGGGGCAGTGGACAACATCTTTTTCAGCTCGCCAAACGCCACGTCGGCCTGCGGGGTCCATGTAAACCCGGTACTTTTCTTCATGAGCTGGTACAAAGGTAAGGCTTTTTCTCCTAGCCGAGCTACAAATCGGCTCAACGAGGCTAGGCACCCTGTGAACTTCTGCACATCTTTCAAACACTTCGGTAACTTCATGCTCTCAATAGCTCGGATTTTGGCCGGGTTAACCTCGATACCTCGGCTGGACACCAGGAATCCGAGCAACTTCCAGCCGGGACACCAAAGGTGCACTTGTCCGGGTTAAGCTTCAACCGATACTTTCTCAAATTCACAAATGTCTCCTCGAGATCCTCGAGGAGAGTATTTTTCCTTAGTTTTGATGACAATATCGTCGACATACACTTGCACATTTTTGCCCATCTGAGAGTGCAGGCATTTCTGCATACACCTCTGATAAGTTGCCCCGGCATTTCTCAGACCAAAACACATGACACGATAGCAATACGCCCCATACGGGGTAATAAAAGCGGTCTTTATTTGATCCTTTGGGTTCAGTGGTATCTGGTGAAAACCAGAGTACGCATCGATGAAAGATAACAGTTCACAACCAGCAGTGGAATCGATCACCTGATCAATCCGAGGTAATGGAAATGGATCTTTTGGGCACGCCTTGTTGAGGTTAGTAAAGTCAATGCACATGCGCCACACCTTGACCACGGCTGGCTCGTCTTTCTTCTTTTCCACCAGGACCGGATTGGATATCCAGTCCGGATGCAGTACCTCCATTATGAACCCGGCTGCAAGCAACTTAGCCAGCTCGTCCAGCACCACTTGTCTCCGGTCGTCTGAGAGACGACGGGTCGGTTGCCTCACCGGTTTCACCTCTGGCCTAACAAATAAAGAGTGCTCTGCCAACTCCCTCGGAACACCTGGCAGGTCCTTAGCCGACCATGCAAAGATATCCCGATTCTCACGGAGGAAGTGACAGAGCTCGCCTTCCTATTTCTCGCCTAGCCCGGTCCCAATGATGGCCACATGCTCTGGGTGCTCCGGGTCAATGGGGATCTTCTTGGTCTCCTTGGGTACCTCGAACGCCGCAGTTGAGTCCGGGCTCATCAGTCCGGACAGGCCGAGCTGTGTTGACTGCGCCATTGCCACCACTTGATGCAGCTTCTTCTTCTCGGCTGCGATCACCAAAGACTCGGCTAGGTTAGATCCCGCCGAGGCACACTGAATTGCTCGCTTGTAGTCACCCGAGATGGATATGATCCCATTAGGCCCTGGCATTTTCATCTTCAGGTATGCAACATGGGTGGAAATCATGAACTTGGCCAAAGCCGGCCTTCCAAGCAGTGCATGGTATGCACTCTCCAAGTCCACCACCTCGAACTCGATACTCTCAACTCGGCAATTTTCCTTGGTTCCAAATGCTACATCCACCCATATCTTGCCCATGGGTGCACAGGAAACGCCGGGCACAATCCCATGAAAAGTACAACTGCTTGGCATCAACTGATTAGGCGAGATGCCCAATTTCACCATTGTGTCTCGGTACATGATGTTGATGGCACTGCCATTGTCCACCAGAACTCGGGTGAACCTCACATTGTTGGTAGGCCCACACAACGTTGGATCTACCACCAGGGCATACTTTCCAGGACTCGGCATGATCCGAGGTGTGTCCTTTCTGCTCCAAGTGATCTCCTGCTCAGACCAGTTCATATAGGTCGGCACCACCGGCATTACTGCATTCACCTCCATGGCACGCCTCTGCACGCTCTTCTTGTCAGTTGGCTCGGTCACAAAGACCACATAGCTCGCATGAACCTCTCTATAGTCATTTCCGGGGTATTCATACTGCTGACTTGGTCCGGCACCATTGTTGTTGTTATTACCTCGGACATTCACCACATTCACGGGTCTTGCTGCTGCAGGCCTCGGAAGAGGTGCAGTGGTTACCGGGGTAACATTTGCTCCGGACAGATTAGGGTGGGACCTCGGCTGAAATCTCTGAGGTGGTGGTCCTGTTCTGATTCCTCCGGCCCTTGCCCCCTCTTCTCTGATTCTGCGGTTCCAGCTGCACTGCCGGGTTGAATGGTTGGCTGGCTTGCGCGGGTCAGTCGTATGGTAACAGCACGGACCATCTATCATTGATTCATAGGTCATGGGTGGCTCCTGGTTCGGACTAAATGCCGGACCATTGATTTTTGGCCTCTGGACACCTCCAGCTCCGGGCTGATCCGGGTTCACCGCTGCAACTTGGTTGGAGGGGTATGGATAGTCCGGCTCCCTCCTCTTCTGTCCGAACTCCTGACGGTCATTACACCTTGGTCCGAGCCGGTTGTTTATTGGCTCCCTCCTTCTGTTACGTGCTCCTGCCTCTGCTGCTGGCTGCATCGGATCACCCAGGGCATAAGAATCTGCAACCCGGATGGTTTCTGCTAGGGATCTCGGCATATCTCTCTGGAGCCTCTGCCACAGCATGCTGCCATGTCGACAGCCATCTGCAAACCAGGAAATGGCCTGGGCCTCTACCACTCCTTCACAGGAATTCCGAACATTGCTCCACCGAGTTAAGAATTCTCGGTCAGTTTCATGATCATCTTGCTTACATGCCGCCAGGAGCTGAGGTCGGTTTGGCCTCTTGTATGTACTAGCAAAGTTGCTGTTAAACGCCAGCTCCAAGTCTATCCAGGAGTTGATACTATACTCCGGCAAATTATTCAGCCAGATCCGAGCTGGACCTTCCAACATGTGCGGGAGATACCGGACCGCCCATCGGCGATTGCCCCCCGCAATGTGCACCGAGGATACATAATCTGTCAGCCAATCTTGTGGCTTGGTGCTCCCATTGTATGGCTTGGTGTTCCGACCTAACTGGAACTGAGATACTGGTGGTGGTGGCTCCTTCATGATCCGAGGTCCAAAACATGCCGGACCAGGAGGGCCTTCCTCCTCCAGTTGCTCAGACAAGTAGAGTCTATCCAGCTTGTTACGGACATCGCCTGGAGCTAACATCCGACCTCCTATCCGAGGTCCCAACGCCCCATCCACTCTGTGGTATCCAGCTCGTGCCATGGCCGAGTCTCCATCATCATATCGGTCATCGCCTTGACCGACGTTCTGAGGTTGCTGAACATACTCCGGCTCTCGCTGATACTGCCCCTGCTGCCGAGGTTGTTGCTGATACCTCGGGGGCGGAGGTGGTTTACCTCGGCCAGCCGATGCCGCTTGACCGCCGTTCTGATTTCCCTGACCGGAGTTACCCTTAGCCCGGCTCGCATTGCCTGGGCCGGGGTTTCCCTTAGCTCGGCTAGCATTGCCCTGGCCCGCCTTCTGCTTTGCTGCTAGGACTGGATCATACATCTGCAGCTGCTGGTTCTGACCCGAGGTGACACTCCGGGCTCGATCGGCTCCTCCGACGAGTGGAGACGAGGCTTGCCCCTTGGACACCTGACTGACTGGCCTAGCTGAATAAACCATCTCTGAATCACCAGCCCCGGCATTTGCTCTGCGGAGAGCCTCATTCTGCTGGTTAGCCACATATACTAACTCATTAACTCGCTTCTGCTGCGCACGCCATGCATCTCCAGATAATCCGGATAGCTCGGCCCTGCCTGCCTCGGCAGCTCTGAGGTTCTTAGCAGGGGAACTATACACCGGCCTTCCAGTTGACACGCGACTCACTCCTAGCCGAGGTGGTAGGTCGAGCCTCCCTGTTTAGCTCATCATTGAGCCCCTTGCCTCTCTGCCGCACCTCGGCTCCCCTATGTGTATCAACCGCTACCGGGGTGAAGCCATTCGCTGCATTGTACTCGCGCAGATCTCTATTGAACTCATCTCTAGCTGTTATCATTGCTACAGCCTCCTTCTGCAGCAGGACACGCTTTGCCTCTAGGTCGGCCACAGTCACACTATGTCCACCCCTGGATTTACTGGGTCTGCCAGCGTATCCACTATCTCTACCAGGGTCGCACCTCGGCCCCGCAGCTCTGGGGTGCCAGGCAAGTCCTTCTCTAGCCTGGGCTTTGCAGATCTCACCTTAGCAACCTCGGCTGCCTTGGACTGGCTGGCATCTACTTTGCCAGCGGCGTCAACCGGACCTGTCACCATCACCTCTACGCAGCTCTCGGGGCGAGTGATGCGCCGACCTAAAGCCGCGAGGAGAGGAGTTTCGTCGTCCACGAGCACCTGCTCCGGGTACCCGCGAACAACCTCGACAGCAACGTACGTGACGAAGCTGCCGAGCATCATGGTGAAGCCGTGCTCGGGGAAGGGCTTGCCGGCGAAACACCCCGCGTTGTCGCTGATGAAGGTGAACTCTCCGATCTTGGCGACAAGCCCGGAAAGAACACGCTCGCCTGAGCCCGTCCGGATGAAAACTCCCTCCAACGCCTCAATCTGCCCCACGGTGGGCGCCAACTGTCGTGGTGGGATCACGGCAGATGCCATAGGTATGGCTAAGATGGGGCCGAATGGTCGTTGGGGGAATCCGGGGAGGGTTTATGCACTCAAGAAGTGCACACGCAAGAACACGCAAGAACACGAACAAAGAACCAAGAAAGCAAGAACACAAAACACACCACGATGTACCCTGCTTCGGGGCCCTCTTGCGGAGGTAACACCCCTACTGCAGCACTATCCTAGTCAGTGTATAGCTCAAAGTGACAAGTACAAGCTGCTCCTCGAGCTGTATGATGATACAATGGTGAGAACTGAGGTGGAAGATGATGCTACAAAGAGAGGAAAAGGCACTCCGAGCCTGAACCGAGGTCTCTCCGAGGTGTTCCGAGCTTCCTCTCTCTCTCTCTCTTGATCTTCGATCTGATCCTGGATCGTCCCTCTAGCAGGAGGGGGTGAAGCCCACTATATAGGCCAGCCGGGTTACCATTGTGCCCCTCGCAGAACACTGTTGCCATGCCTCTGCAACGGTCACCACCGTACCACCGTACCTCGGTCGGGGACAAGACGTGGCTTGCCCATCTCCTGTAGCCTAACGGCAGAGCTAGCATGTCCCCTCTGACCGAGACAGGACGTGGCCTGGCAGAGCTACCTCGTAGCCTTTACCCAGACCTCGCGTGGTCAGCGGTCGGAGACGTGCAGGCCCGCCGAACCCGGAGCACGCCTCTGCCATGCCCTTGACAGACGCTCCCGTGTCAGGCGCTCTAGTACCCGGCTGGAAGTGACAGGAGCATTGACTCCGGCCCGACCTACAGCCCATCACCTCGGTTAGCTCGGCGCGTCCGTGCCGTACCTTGGGTCTTGCGCTTAATATCTTTTACTAGCTCGGATCTTACTTCCTTCCCACAGCTTCTCCTGCACCCACAACACAAACCACCGCACTGAGGTAGTTAGGTCGGCAGAACATAGCTCGGACAGTGAACCTCGGCCCTGGCCAACAGTATACCTCGGACCCCTCTGGGCCAAAATAGGTCGGCCTGTATTCTCCAGGTCAAGATGAAGCTCGGACCTTCCCAGGCCCAAACAGGTCGGCCCTTTCCGTACCTCGGCACAACTTGGAACACCACCTTATGCCAAGCCTTGACCCTACCCGGGGATACTCCCCGACAAGCGATAAAATCTTTAAGTACACTTTCAATTTCAGAAGCACTTTTATTACCACTGCAACAATTACCATAGAAATTCTCATAGCCGGTAGCGAAAGAGTCGTCAAGGCAGTTTGTAGGAAAGAAGACGATGTAAGCAGGTTTAAGCCGATAGCAACTAAAGATAGTCAATGACGACACAGTTATCCTAGTCCATCCACTACTTCAAGAAGAGCTGGAAAGCCCCAGGAGCAGGAGTCGATGTACATGAACACGTCTACAGTAGGAAGTACACGGCAACCAATGGCGCAAACCCCACCGAGCCTCCAAAAAACTACAGAAACAACCAATAGCAAGGCAACATTGAAAGAAATAAAGAAAAGCCCTATATATTTCCCTACTGTACCCCTAAATCGCAAGCAGCAGTCATTTAAGAAATAGACACACACGGGCGTCACGCAAAGATAGGTCAGACACACCACGTCAAATACACACACAAATATAGGCAAACCCACCGCACAAACAGAAAAAACAGAGCACAAACATATAATAAACACAAAATAAAAATACAACAACCGTAAGCAATGTAATGTAAAAACAGATTGAACTGACATACCTTGTGAACCGGTGGGTACCTCCGAGGCCAAAAATCTCCAAGCAGATCCACGAAACGAAGATCCATCCAACGAACCGACGACCTACAAAGAAAATAGTCAGATGATCCAAGGAAAAAATTCCGTTGTTTTTTCATAACGGTTAAACCGTGGATCCACTAATTTGCTCATGTTCAATGACACGTACTATCATGTCAGTTTTATTTTCCACTGAGTTGCCGGAGAAACGAATGTAACGCCGACTCCAGGGAGCCCGCGGGGTAGATGCACAGTAAAACGGAGACGGCCAGTCCCGACGACTTCAGGGAGTCGGCGGGGTCGATGCACAGTAAACAGAGAAGGCCAGTCCCGCCGACTCTAGGAGTCGGCGGGGTCGATGCACAGTAAAATAGAGAAGGCCAGTCCCATCGATTTTGGCTCGCCGGCTCGGTGACTCTGATACAGACAATCATCACATGAGAAAATAACCAATGAAAGGTAAAACACAATCGCATAGAATATGGACACAAGAAATAGAGAGCCGACAGAGGAAGGGACATAGAAAGATGACATAGAAACGCACGTACCTATACCGAAAAGGACCCGTAGCAAGATACCATGAAAATAACCAAACACGTCCACAAATAACACACGCATTCACCGATGAAAGGATTCCCAACAGGATGAACCAGATCAGAAACGAAAGAAAAAAATGAATTTACAACCGGGATGAAGCCGGCACTGTCCAAACGACACGACTACAGAAAAAACCAACAAATAGAATAAACAGAAAAAAGGAAGCAGAAACACGACGAACGTAAAATTTTCAGCAAGAAACCGGCTGCATCAAGGTAGTGAAAAACAAAAGAAAAATCTCTAACAACACGACAGGAACACGTTCAAAGCACCGATCAAAAGCAACCAAGACCTCAACGCCCAAAACGATACGGCCGCAAAAAAATCGAGAAATACAATAACACGAAAAAAACAAAAGCAAAGACGGCAAAAGTAAATATGCAGCAAGAGACCGGACTGCATCAAAACGGAAGAACAAAAGAAAAAATTGTTAGCAACACACGACAGAAAGATGGTACAAAGAAACGATCCGTAGGAACAAAAGGATTCACAACAGGATGAACACGATCCGAAAGAAAAAAAGTAAATACCTGATATACAACCCGAGGCGAAGCCGGTGCGTAGACACGATCGATCCGTAGTAAGAAGTCGACCTGTATCAGCATGGGGAAAACAAAAAAGAAAACACGTCAGAAACACGACATGAAATAGTGAAAGCAACCGATCGTAAATACAAAAGGGAACACGAAAAAACTACACAACGAGAGGGCCGTGGACAACAAAACTAACTAAACACTCAAAAATCACACAATAGCACAATCACAACAACAAACAATAAAAGAAACAGATCGCACGCAGCAACAGTAAAATGGAGCAAGAACAGAGAGGAAGAAGAAACGGGGGAAATGGTGGTTGCGGTATCCCTCAGATCCAAAAGATGACATATATACCTCCAGATAAAGACTGTAGCGCCGCGGCAACAATTCAATACAGGTAGGTCGGTTCCGTCTAAATGAACCAATGGCGAGCCGCCAACGAGACGCGAAATCGGTCCTTCTGACTACCAGCACAGTGCAACGTACCCGCCGACAAATGGAGGGAGGCCACGTCGGACGGAGAAATCGGGCCCGAATTCGCCCTGACATCACGAACAGTGCAACGTACCTGACGATCGTGCGAAATACCCAGCGTACCCCGACCTACTGTAGAAAATATGCAGCGGCGACGTATGGAAGGGAAACAATGACGACGCAACGTCCCGAGCAACCGACCAGTGGGCCTTGGTAAGGAAGGGGCCCATCGTCAGCGAGAGAGAGGGGGAAGGAACCACGTACGAAGAAAGCTATCCCAGAGGGGCACCGCTAAAACCCAGTACGGTAAATGAACAAAATCAACCAATGGGACGAACGCACTGCGAATCTGCACCACCCTGGCCCGTCCGCCACACCGATTAAACGCGCAGTGTGAGGCCGACGGGTGGGCCCTCGGGCTATAGGGGTGATCCACGTAGAACGTCAGCGAGAGTGGGTGCACGAAGCTTGGTACGGTTAGCGACTTTGCGAATCCCTGTTCATGCCGATCCAGGAGCCGGCGGGGATCGGACAATGCGGAGGCACGAAGCGGGGAGGATCAGACGGCCAGAAAGCCCAAATCGCTGGAGAGCCTCCAATGGGTCTCACCGTTTATATCTTTAGATTTATCATTTAACTCCTGCATCACTCGGCAACATATTAGAATATTCCTAATGTTGTTGTCTAACACACAAAACAACTAGGGATCTAAAAGATGTTCTTTCAATCTTGAGGAGGGAGTAGAAAAGTTGAAATTGGTGGTTCATGAAGCTTACTTAAGATCTCATCATAAGAAGGTCACACCCGACACTTCACTTCAAAATATTTGCTGAAAGAACAATTTTGACTATCTTTTTTTCTTGAGAGAAGCTCTAAATAGGTTTTATGTATCAAAATCGCATGAGTTGAGGGTTAACTGTGAGATCCTGGCTCAGGTCTTAACAGGATTGATAGAATACTCATATCAGCAAGTTGCAACTTCTTTTCCGGAAGCTCATCTGGAAAGAACTCCGAGGTTAAGCGTGCTTGGCCCGGAGCACCCCAAGGATGGGTGACCGACCGGGAAGTCCTTCCCAGGTGTGCACGAGTGAGGACAAAGTGCGCAGAAAAGACCAGTATTGATCTGTGGGGCCAGTCTAGAGATCCTCGAGAGCTGCCAGGGGTGACAGGCCCGGCCCGGGGGTGGGTCGGGGTGTTACATTTGGTATCAGAGCCGACCCTCGCGGTAACTCGGGCGTGTTTGGGTCAGTGGGTGGACATGTGGAGCATGTGCCGGCACTGGGCGCACAGACGGGTGCCAAGGGGGAAGTTCCTGGACTGGAGGCTGACCGACGAGGGCGTCAGTCTTCTAAGGGGGGAAGGATGTGAGATCCTGGCTCAGGGCTTAACAGGATTGATAGAATACTCATATCAACAAGTTGCAACTTCTTTTCCGGAAGCTCATCTGGAAAGAACTCCGAGGTTAAGCGTGCTTGGCCCGGAGCACTCCAAGGAAGGGTGACCGACCCGGAAGTCCTTCCCAGGTGCGCACGAGTGAGGACAAAGTGCGCAGAAAAGACCAGTATTGATATGTGGGGCCAGTCTAGAGATCCTAGAGAGCTGCCATGGGTGACAGGCCCGGCCCGGGGGTGGGCCGGGGTGTTACATTAACTCTAAGGTGTGACTAATTCTTATTCTACTCTGATTTAGTTTAGTTCCCATTCAAGTGAAGTCATCCCACAATTTTATACCACGTAAACATTATTTGATTGTGTGAATATTTTAGTACAGCGTGAATTATTTTTTAGTTGCAAGTTTATTCCGTTGGAACCCCTTAAAAAAACTAAGTTACAAACCAGTTACAGCTAAAAATTCTTAGTGAAAAATTTAGTTGTAACCCCACGTGCAACTGAACAATTTTAGTTACAGTCCCACTTGCAACACACTGGATGCACTCATGCACCCCTCACGGTGCAATCTGATGGTTTCTCATCTGACTTTTATTTAGTGGAATAAAAGCTTCGACCGTTGTACCAATTGGTGCATATAGCAATTTATTACATTATTAATGTTTGTTTAATCAAAAGAGTATAGATGTTATAAACAAAAAAGTACAACTCACGGGGCATAAAGGGTCGATACAATATCAACCATCTAAAAAGAGAGAGAGAAAACTCTGCGATAGATGAAAAGGTAATCTCTGATCAACCCGCCAGCTCCACCAGCTGAATTATTCCTGTGCAACCATTTTCAAACAGTTGCACATATAGTCCATGTCTTGACGCCGCTACTCCGACTAGAAGTAGGACCACATACGGATGCAGTGGGTAATCAAAAAGATAACCTACAAAAGCCATATGAGTTATCCTCCATAATTTTTTAGGAAGGGGAATTCTATAAAGAGATGTTATATTGTTTTATTTTGTCAAAAAAATAACACTTCTTATTACCATTTCATTTTTTTTGTTCAGTTATGCTTAGTTAGGATCACCTTACGGTGAAGAAACCACATCAAAATTCTCATTCGACTAAGATCATCTCCACCGGCGCGCCCAATAGAGCGTCCGGCAAAGTTGTCGGACAGGCGCCATTGGCGCGCCGGCAACCGTTGCCGCCTATTGGGAGCGTCGCGCCCCACTGGCTCTCCCAATAGACCGTCCCAATGCAAACATTTGAAATAAAGTCTAAAATAAAATTGTATTACAAAGTTGAACACATAAAATTGTGCGAAAATATAATTAAAATAATTCGTCCAATTATTCTAAATCAATAGATGATCGGCCTGTTGTCCTTTGAGTGCCATAGATGCGCAACTAAATCATTTTGCAATTGCTCATGTGCTCCTTCATCCTTGATTTCAGTGTTCATTGTGAGGAAAATGGCAAAATCAGCAGCCAAATCCGGAGGCAAAAGATCATGATCAACCTGGGCAAGAGGACCTGATGATAGTACGATGGTCATCTTGTGGAGGATCAGCACGTTCACTCTCGATGATCATGTTGTGCAAGATCACACAAGTTCATCACCTCCCACATCTGCTCTTTGGACCAAGTTAGAGCAGGATACCTGACAATAGCAAAGCGAGATTGCAGCACACCGAAAGCCCGCTCGACATCCTTTCTGGCACCCTCCTGTTCTGCTGCAAAATGAGACTGGCTCTAACCTAGAGAGTTGGAGATGGTCTTGATAAATGTAGACCATCTTGGATAGATGCCATCTGCTAGATAGTACCCCTTGTCATACCATGGCCATTGATCTCGTAGTTGCATGGTGGAGCTTTGCCTTCAGATAGTCGGTTAAAAACCATTGAGCATTGCAGAACGTTGATGTCATTGTGAGTTCTAGCCATACCAAAAAAAGCATGCCAGATCCACAAATCATAATCAGCAAAAGCTTCTAGTATGACACTGCACTCTCCAACATGACCCTTGTAAACTCCTTGCAAGGCGAATGGACAATTCTTCCATGCCCAATGCATGTAGTCGATGCTTCCAAGCATCCCAGGAAATCCTCTAGCTGCGTTTTGTGCCATGAGCCTAGCAGTGTCAGCTTTATTTGGCTGTCTCAAATATTTGGTCCAAACACTGCAACCACCGCCCTGCAAAACTGATACATGGTCTTGATACATGTGGACTCAGCCATGCGGAGGTAGTCGTCCACTGCATCTGCGGGTGCTCCATATGTAAGAACTCTCAAGGCGGCGTGCACTTCTGAATTGAAGAGAAACAACCAGCCCGGTGCAGTCTCTATTCAGCTTGAATTAGTCATCATACTCGCGCACGCCCATCACAATATCCATGAAGAGGTTTTGTTCATCCTAAACCGCCGCCGAAATTCCTTCTCCCCGTGTGTGGGTCATCGGCGAAGTAGTCTTGCCACAGCGTCATATGACCTACCATCCGATCGCAATCTTTGTTCTTCCTCCTCCCCGGCTTTGAACCTCCAATCCGAGGAGCAGCATTGATCTGCCCTAGCAAACCAAGCAGACAAGTGAGGACCGCCAAGTGCTCATCAAGAATGGCGTTTGCGGCGGCATGGGCGGTGAGCAATGCGTCGGCCATCTCGAGCTCGTCGTCGCTATCCATCTATAGTCAATTGACTAGGTTAAGCTAAAAACGAACGAACTTAGCAAAAAAATGAGCTGCGCAATGCGACGAACACCTTGCGGGCGAGGTGGTCCTAGGAGGTGGTGGCGGTGTATCCTCGGTGTTGCGCCAGACTCCAACTGCGGCGAAGGAGAAGATACGTCGGACAGTACGGCGGGGAAGATAGTAGGCAGTGCCTGGAGGCGTCTCGAGCAGGCGGAGGGGGTGGCGGCGCCGGCGATTCAGTAGGCATGAGAGGGGTTCAGGGCGCAAGGGACGTTGGGGAAGAAAAGAAATGGTCGTGTGGCTGCCGCGTCGGCCCGCCCGTCAGGAATACGAAGCGCGTGTTGCCGCGGTTGCCGGCACGCCCGGTTACGTTCCTAGAATCTGGGCGCGAAGCGGGGTTGTCGGACGCTCTATTAGAACGTGCCGGCAACTTTTGCCTTATTGGACGCGCTGTTGGGAGGCCAATTTTGTGCCGACGTGTCCAATAGCCTTATTGGGAGCGCAGTTGGGCGCACCGGTGAAGATGCTCTAAGAGTTAGCAAAACCGTAATTCTAATTCTATCCACGTGCAGACGTGCTCGTCTCTGCTGTGTATCTGGGTGCGTCTGCAACAGAAATCCAGCGTCGCTTTCTCGGAGCACTAGCAGCAGCAATCCATCCATCGACACACCCAAACCAAAACTGTTCACACACGTAGGCATACCAAACCGATAAAAATCACAGCCCTTTTCCTCCATGACCTGAGGTTATGACGGGAAGGTTTGCACTCAGACCTCAAGCATTTTCCGCTCTCCGATCGCTCCCTCTTTTTTCCGCAATTTTCGGTCTATCCCAGCCGCTTTTTCATCAGTTCTTATTCTGTTCTAAAGGCACCGATGAGGGAAATTATTATCACGTGGTCGCCACAATTTTGCATGAGCATCGTTCTGCTCTTTCTCTCTGTCTGTGTGTGTTCATCTGTAAAGAAAGAGTACTCGATATTTGCTTGATTATCAGAAAATACTAATAACGACATGCTTGCACAAAAATAGATGGTCAAAGCACCAGCTCGCCGATTGTAGCAATGATCAAAGACTTCAATATGGATCAGATGCAACAATATTTTGGTAGTGCAATATAAACCCCTCCTCTTCCGTGCATTTTCATCTCTCGTGTATAAATTCTTCCCATTTCAAAAGGGCACATAGTTAGATTCTTCCCCAGATTGAACAATATTAAAGCTAGCGTCTCTAGTTTCAACTGAACGGTCAAACTTGTGTTTTCTTTGACGCAACGCTGTGGAGGTCAGCCAAACTTGATCCATTTTCGCCGTGTGTTTCTTGCCAGTTGCCATTATCAGCCTATCAGGAAGTAACCAAGTAACCAATGGGCAACGTGAAAAGACCATATATCGGTTTCAAATAAAATCAAACCATCTAGCTCGTATATTCGTTTTCTTTGGTTGCATGCTCGCAAGCATGGACATTGCCTTCTAACAGAGAACTTGAAAAGCTCAACGCTCTATTTCCTATTACTGATGAGCCACTGATGATGTAAACAGTGGCGGAGGACTCCTACGGGCAAGGTAGGGCGCCCGCCCTACTTTGATGATTTCCAGAAAATCAAGTACTATATGTAAGCATCTCTAGCGTCGGCAGATCAAGTTCTTCCAGTTCGTTGGTGATCGCATGATCGGTTCCTCTTTCAGCTCATTCTTGGGAAGGAAAAGGTGGGCTGGCTACTAGGCCTTTTTGGGCCTTGGAGGCACGATGTTACCGCTGGCCTTAGTGCGTCTCGTTAGACTTCCTCGGTTTGTTAATTTCGTTTGACTGAGCCCAAGGCAAATGTACACACTAAACATCTCAAAAGAAAATGTACAAATTAAAACTATTCTACAGATACATTTTTCGAAAAAAGCTAACACATATTATAATACTACCTCCGATCCATATTAGTGGGCACAACTTTGTCTAGATACACATGTATCTAGTCTAAATACTTAACTAGATACATATGAATTTAGACAAAGCTATGCCCACTAATATGGATCGGAGGGAGTAGTAAATGGAGGGAGTAATTGTTTTCATTGCAAAATAGCGATCTTTTCATGTTGTGCACATTCGAATTAGTGATTTTTTTGCATCAAAATTTTCGGGCTTTAATTTTCGCCCGACCTTAATTATTTTTCGTCCTCCGCCACTGGATGTAAAACAGGTACCCTAACATAAACGGTCTACGCAAGTTGGAACTGTTCGTACATACTGCTAAATTAGAGCAACTAGTGCATGTTTTAAAAAAGTTTATACTAGGTAACATGGATATAGTATTACCTTTTTCTAAGTAGTCGTTCCTGATTCTGTTCTACTCTGTTCTTGGTGTCACACTTCTCTTCACCCTTCAACCAGCCCATAGAGCCTGATTTGTGCACCTACCGGCCACCTGGGTCAAATATCTGACCGTCTTCTTTGCCTCCGATCAGCTAGCAGTCTCAGATGTATCTGTAAATGTTGGATTCTGTCAAACTGTTTGACCTCCTCGGCAGGAAATGCCCCTGTGCTGGTACACTTCTAGTACGATGCATGGGCTTCCGTGGCTGCTTCAGACTTGGCCTTATTTTCAGTCATTTTTTCCAGCTCGTGTTCTTTTACTGTATTCATTCAGGGCATCCCAATCTGTACCACTGCAGAGCGGTTTTTAAGGAGGAGATGCATCTACTGAAGCTAAGGGCAACAAGAAAGGCTTATGAAAATTATGCTGCTTGGGTGGACAGTTTTATTTGAACTTTTAGCAGTAGTTCTTAGCTCTTAGCCTTTTTTTAGTACAAATCTCTTGTGCTAATCTCTCTTGTATGCTTAAACCCAAAAATTAATTAAAAAATGCAGTACAACAGTACTGTAGTTCCTCAAAAAAAAACATTCCGACATGTGGTTATCTGGAGGAATAAGTACTTGTACATGTGTTGGTTACCTAATTTGGAACGATCATGGATCTTTTCTTATGAAGGTAACATGGACCTTCTTAATTTGCACGAGGGCCGTCATACTAAGGTGGCCCGCAAATGAACCTTCTTTGAAAGTACGTTTAAACAAGTACGTATATGGAAAATTTCTCAGGAGCCCACTGAAGATGCCTCCCCTGGTTTCTGACTCCTTAGCTCTCCATGGGAAAATTTCTCACCTACCATGCATTTGGGCCAATCCTTAGGTCATCATACTAACATAGTATATGTCCACTTTGTCTATAAATGTTGAAACTAACAAAGATGCTAATCATGATGGTTGTTAGGAAGGACTAGGTCTTAGGCTCTTACCTATACAAGGACCAACAGTATGTTGTACGTACTGCCCAGAGACGGACCTTGGCCGTCCCCTTTCCCCATCTACAGTGCTGAAAGGGCGATTTTTGGTTCTCTCCCGTGCATCCAGCTCGCCGCCGGCGATCCGTCCGATTTCTCGCCCTCCGGCGGCGGGAGGTCGGGGAATCGACGGATCCCGGCGTGTATATAGACTAGGTGTGTGTGGGTTGCTAGCCGGCGGCACTGAGGAGACGGTGGTGCGACCGGAGTGGCTTTTGGTGACGGCGTTCCTCTCCTCCGCTCGTGGTGCTCCGGTGGAGCTCGACGGCGGATCTGCCGTCTTCTTCGGGCTCGGCGTTCTTCGGAGCGGTCGAGCTCGTCTTCCCCTCGCCGGAGTCCGAGGGATGGCGGCTCCGGGCTTGAATAATCTTGGAAGTGCGGATGTGCAGGTGCAGGATGACGACGGCGACGAGACAGGATGGAGGCTCTCTAGAGCCAAGCTCCGAAGGCTTCCCGTCCGCGGAGAGGCTCCTCTGAATCCAAGGCGTTCGTGGAGGAGTGGCGGCGGCGCGTCGGCGGTACGTGCTGTTCTTCGTCAACGGAGTCGAAGCTCGGGAGGACTTGAGCGTATTTTCTTATTTTTGCTGGGCTTTTCTGTAAGAATCGTGCTCCTGTAATATCTGTACTATCCCCGCAAATAAAAAAAAAGTATGTTGTACGTACTGTCCATTTGATTCTTTCTTGGGAGTTGGTAAAATTCCAACTCGATTCACAACTTGATTCAATTAAAGGTCATTTTATGAATAGTTTTAGCATTACTTTTTTTAACGAGAACATAGTCCTGGGCTCTACGTCATAATGATGCACACAACATCATTTTATTGCATCGTTTCACAGTAATAGAGTATATAAAAAATACATCTCAAGAATCACTCAAAGTGGCAACATGAATCAACTAACGAAACTCGGAATAAACAATGATTCTAGACATGTTATATTCGTCTAACATATTGTCAGCCACCCTTGTTGAATATAGCCCGTATGGTACCATCAACCTAGTAGATCTTGAATCCATGAGTTCCCGTTTTTCTGATGGAATGAGAAATAACGACATGTGGATTCAATATGTAGCTCTCTGGACAACCTGCAGAAAATGGGCACCTCCAACTTTATCAAAGACAACATCATTTCGATAATTCCTAATTGTCCAAACAAAACACAAGTGCCAACTCGAATACGAGATTTAGTTTTTTTTTATCAACCCATCTAGCCAATTAACAAACATATTAGCAATACTACTCGGTGGAGAAATATTAAACGTAAAATGAATGAGTCTCCAAATTTTACGTGCAAAATGACAGGAAATAAACAAATTTTCAACCCATCTAATTGACAAAACACACATCGTTTACACCCTGTCCAACGTCTCCTGGCAAGGTTATCTTTAATAAGTAAAAAATTTCAACAAACCACATGAAAATCTTTATTTTTACAGGCACCTTCAATTCCAAAGATACTTGCGCATGAAAGGCGTATACCCATGCACAATCAGAATACATGAATTTAACTGAGAATTTTCCAAATATCTAAAAGAATCTGAATTTTCTAATGAAGAGACTCTCATTAGTCTCTCCACAAGATTCAGCCAAGAGTCCACTTGGTACCTATTAAAGATCGTCTAAACTCAATTCTCAACGGTGGTGAAACATCCACAACCAAAACAATTTTGTGTCGCGCTATACTAAAAAGAGATGCATACTGAATTGATAAAGGTGTATCCCCGAGCCAGGTGTCCTCCCAAAATCGAGTTCTCTGTCCGTTACCGAACACAAATGACCCCTATCAAAATAGTCATCTTGAGTTGTCATGATTCCTTCCCAAAAAGGAGAGGCGGTTGGTTTTGGTTTTACTTGAGTAAAGTTTTCCCACCCAAATACTTATTATACATCATCTCCTGCCAGACCCCTTTTCCATGTAGTAATTTAAACAACCACGTGTTTAATAAACATTTATTCTTTATATCAAGTAACTAAACTCCTTGATCGTTGGGACGACAAATGATATTCCATTTCGTTAAACGATAGTTTTTCTTATTTTGATCACTTCGTAAAAAGAAACGAGAGCGATAATAATCTATTCTTTCCGAACCCTTTTGGGATCTCAAACAAGGATAAAAAAAACATTGACAAGCTAGTAAGAACATGATTAACTAGGACAAGACGGTCTCCACATTAGAGCATCTTCCCATCCCAATAACCCAATTTCTTCTGAAAACGGTCGTCGATGGGTTTCCTTTTTGTTTATCAACTTTCGGTAATGGATAGGAATGACTAAATATTTGAAAAGCAAAATACCCACCTCACACCCAAAAATGTGACGGTGCTCATTCTGCATATCTTTTACTTTGCCAGAACTAATTCGCTCTTATGAAATTTTTTGATAGTTACACAAATAAAGATAGATGGGGTACAAGGCCACCTGCCTGACCGTCCTCCCTTAGCTCTTGTAATAAGAACAGTCAGTATCCGCAACTATATTAAAAAATCAGACCTTTTAAAGTCTAAAAATAATGACCAATATCATTATTTACACGAATCCCAACATTCCCATCTTGAACAAATCTGGGGACCCATCGCACATCCTGTAGTTGAAAGTAGTTGCTAGACTTGAAAGTCAAATTTAAGCTATAGTGCCGTTTGATTTGGCGCTCCAGCTCTTTTTTCGTGCACATGTGAGCCCACAACCGGATACCACTCAAGAAGTGATGCCTAGGTTCTAGGACTGAGTACCAATTGCCATTACGATGAATGGAACACTCCCTCTCAAGTAAGAGTCCAGATCGACAAACTGGATTAGTGCCGTGCCTTTCTCGACCAGCAACCTGTCCAAGAAGATAAAGGTGCATGTACTTGTCGACATGTCTACGTTAGACAGGTACATGTTTGAAAGAAAATCTGAAATGGACAAGCCATGCCTGTGCACTGGGTGTGTTCGTTTTTTGGATCAATTGGAATGGAATGGAACCATTCCATTCACTGTCATGGAACCGTTCCATTCCTGTGTTCTTTTTTGACAAAAAATTGTCACGGAACCGTTCCATTCTTGTGTTCTTTTCTAGGATGGGTGGAATGGAATGAGAATGGAATGGAATCAGGACGGTATCAAACTCGGTTAATTATTTCCTAATCTAGATTAATTATTGCTAAACTTAATTAATTATTGCTAAACTTGATTAATTATTCCTAAACTTAATTAATTATTCCTAATCAAGATTAATTATAATTGATTAATTATAATTAATCTTGATTAATTATTGCTAAACTTGATTAAATTAGAGTTAATCGCCCAGAGGCACTGTGCAATTCCACCCGTCCGGCCGAATCGGCCGGACCGGTCGGTTCGGCATATTGAGGGAATATTCTCTTTTCTGGAACCACTCCATTTCACTCCATCCCAGAAAAAAACGCAAGAATGGGTTCTGGGAATGCAATGGTTCCATTCCATCCTGTTCGGCTGTGCGGCTGTCTGGCTGAAATGGCCGTGAAAAACTCCACCGCTCCTGGCTCGGCACAACAAGTTTCATCGCTCCGTTTGAAAAAGACTGAAAGTGATGTCGGGAATCGTATGTACCCACTCTGTTGTAAATTTTCTATGTTAACTGAATTTAGACATAGTTTTTCTATGGAAATTTAGAAATAGGTGATAACTCATAACTACTTCTGGATAGAGACAATAACTCTGTTATAAGCAACATACTCCTACTACGCCCATACGCTAGTTGATTCAATACTACATAGTACTCCATACGCTAAGATAAACAAAGATAAATCTGGACCAGTTCAAGCACAAGGCCCGCCCCTGTACTAAAATCAAAGTAGACGCGTATACGGACGGAAATCCATATCGCTCATGTTCAGATGCACCCACTGCTTAAAAAATAATTTTTAAAATGTCAAAAAAATCAAAATAAAATTTCAGATATAATTCAAAATATTGTATTTTAGCACAAATACTTTCGCGAAGAAAAGATATTTTTGTGACATGTGTAAAAGACAAATCCGGGCGCTCCAAAAATGACTTTGTACGACACATTTTTTTTTGTCTTTTTTGCATAGGTCACAAAAATGTTTTTTCTCCATTCTCCTAACACAAAATGTCCTTACGCATATCCAAAATTATTTTTAGAATTTTTTGACATTTTAAAAATTATTTAAAAATATTTTACAGGTGCATCTACACCCATGACCCGAAACGCTATGTCCCATATGCGGATGCCTAGCCCGGAGTCAATTAAGCAACAGCTGCGGAAAGGAACCTTAGAGAAGAATACAAAAGCAAAGGCACCACTAAAATCGTTAAAAATCTGCAATAGAATATTCAGGTTGACCCTGGATCAGATAAGCATATTGGCGTTGCTTCCATCACGCTTTTGAGTTGCGTGTGAGCATGCACCGTTATTCACTTATTCGCACTCTTGCAACATTTCCTGTTTGAAACTCGTACACACATCGCATGCATGCGAACCGATGCAGATTGGATGAAATTAGTCCGTAAATCTCACCAGCTTCCACACTCTGAGGGCTAATTTGGTTGCAAGGGGCAAACGACCCAGGGAACCAAACCCCCATCGGGGATTTTCAAGAGCACATGGGATCCCCTCCTAGCATGGGGAGAATCGACCCGCTACCTGTTGTCATTTGGTAGCAGGGGTAGGGAAAGAAGTCCCATGCACAAAACGATGAGGGAATTTTGGGGAAAATAGCAAAATAATTTTAGATTTTAGAAGCAGCATAAGAAATAATCAAATTCGAGAAGCAAAAAACTCATGCCTAGAAAAACTGGAGTTTCAGACACCCTGGTGGGAGACATTGGATGTTGTCAACCGGCCTTAAAATGCTCATAAACAGCTCGGTAATATCCCTGCTGGATAAATAAACAGTCCTAGTTTAATAAAACTAGAGGAGCTGGAAATAGGATTTCTGATCTGGGAATTGCTGGTTTCTAAGTTGAATCGGCTGATCCGTTTCATCCTCTTTCGGCAAAGGAAGTTGGACTTTATTTAGAAAAAAAAAGTACCAGAAGCCTATCTGTGCCCTTTGAGTCTATAGCCGCCAAATATAAAGACTCATAGAATGGCAGAGGCAAATAGAGCTCAATACCGCGGCAACGTAGACCTAAGTGAATTTATTGGATCCTGGGGAACCATCACAAGTACGGCCGGCCTATAGAACCTTTTTTTTTTCAAAGTTTAGTTTCATGTAAGTTCGTCCAGGGAGCGAGGAAAGGGCTTCTCCTTTTAGGGACTTCCATTTGTCTATCTTTCAAGGCAATCTATTTACCATTTTAGGACCTATTCGAATAATGCAAGCCTGACGGCGGAATGATGGTATCAATGTGTCGCATTGGAATTCGAGTTTCATGAGCGCGTGTTCGTGATATGACAAACAATCATATACTTCATCTTCAGAACAAAATCCGCATTCTTGAAAACAAGAAGAAGCCGCTGTTGGAAGAACAACAATCGCTCATCGTGGCGGCTGCCCACCACGGTGAAAAAAAATAGAAAAAGGTAGTTACTCGTCTATCTCTATCTTAACAGAATAATTTCGCAATGGTTCATGCAATCAGAAAAATAATTTCACATCCGATGTCCAGGGTCGTGATGTTGACTGAAGAACAACACCACGAATTTACCGATCTCGTTCACACCCCTGTGGATCCCGCCGGCGCACCACCAGATTTAGCAGCCGAGGAACCGCAAGAATGGCCACCGGTGACCTCCGCAGCCTGGCCGCGGTCTCGGTCGTGGTCACCGTGGCCAGTGCTACGTCCGCTTCGCGGCGCGGCGCCTCCGCCCGAGCCTCCCCGGCCTCGCGGCGTTCCTCCCGGTGCTCGCCGTCCTCCTGTTCCTCCCCCTCGCCTTCCACGCCATCCACCCACGCGCCATCTCCGGCTTCTTCCTCGCCTGGCTCGCCGAGTTCAAGCTCCTCCTCCTCACCGCCGGACAAGGCCCCCTCCACCCGTCCCTCCCGCTCCCCGCCTTCATCGCCGTCGCCTTCGCCCCCGTCCGACTCCACGGCGACAGGACCCAAACCTCACCGTCGGGTCTCGGCCTCGTCCCATCCGCCGTCATGACCGCGCTACTCGCGGTCATCGTGTCGATGTACCGCGAGAAGGAGATAGACCGGTCGAGGCTTTCCTCCTCGATGTCCAGGGTCGTTGATTATGGCCCCGTTGAAATGTCGCGGATTGGGCCCGATTCCCCCGTCGGGTGGGCGTCCAAATTCACAGGCAGGCTACCCGGGGTACGATCGACCCATGGTTTCTCGTCCAGGGATAAGGCCGGGATCCCGGGGGGATTTGGGGCAACCAAACGAGCCATGAGGGCTAATTTGGTAGCAAGGGTGGAAAAACCCTGGGTAGCTGAGGCCCCAAGGGGAATTTGACGTGCGCACTGAATCCCTGGATTACTCGGGGGAGATTTGCCCCAGCCCTGTGTTCATTTGGCTGCTAGGAGGGAAAATACCACGCACACTGTATCTATTTTTGAGTGAACTACGCACACTCTGGTGTTACGGAAAATTCGTGTTTTTTTCTATTTGGCAGCAGAGGCTCTGATTAATTCAAAAATACGACATGTGCCAAACAACATATAATTCTCATGGTAAAACTATAGAAAATAATACACAGATAATGAATACAAAGTAACCGATTCACATCCTGGAGCATATCTCATACACTTGACAATTAATATTCAATCTAGCACATTGCAATTCATATATTCACGCAAGACTATTTTCGCAAACTGCAGTACATTACTCTCATCGAAAAACACATAATTTATAAATTATAAATAATATGCCATGGCTCGAGTTCTCAACGGAAACATCAAAATCCATTGTGCTTTCCCACTCCAGATTTAAAAGCTAGTACCACAGAATACAAACTTGTGAACATGCATAACTGAGCTCATTGTGAAGATCTGCTGGCATATGCAAAGAAAGAGTAATATATGCATCATCAGTGGTACGAAATCTGAAGGTGAGAGAACAGAAACATGAGCTGAAATATTTTAAACATGCATATCCATTGGACAGATATAACTTTGTGCAGAAGCATGTTAATTTGGCTGGAGACAACATCAAGACAAGAGAATAATTATGGAAGTAAAACACCAACAGCCACTGCCCGGTTCGGTGGTTTAAGAAATTGAATGTTGGCATACAAACTACCTAAAATGCCAGATGATAATGCTAGAAGAATGTGTGTACAAAGACATTATAATGTGCACCTGGGACACCTTGCAAGGCAAATAGGCAACTACTACTAGTAGACAGTGGATCTGTTCTGTATTAATATTCAGAGACTTGCAGCTACAAGTACTAGAAATAAAAATGCCATCTAGGGGCACCATAACAGCTACAAGTTGCAGGACATGATATAAATTAGCAGTGCAAGCTACGACAGCTTTGATTTTCAGGATAGATGCTACTGTATTTCCGAGATGTCTAGCTGAAATTTAATACAGTAGTTTCACCCGGCCAACAAACCAACAGAAGAATGCATATCATCTAATTGTGTACAATCAGGATTCTGCTCTAATTTACTGCACGGGATCACGAAAATAAATATATGTGCCAGGGGGACATACACCTACAGGCTGAAGCAAGAACTCACCTTAGTTTTTCTCCATGGCAGCAGCGATTTCATCTTTTAGCCAAAAGATTCGAAGGCTCGGATCCTTGGTGCTGAGAAAATTTTCTCGATTCAGCTGGCATTTGAAAAGCAAGCAAGTGATAATGAGTAAACAATGCTAGCCACGGTTATTGCCCATTTGCAAGTTCAGACTGTAATAAGAAACCACATTACCTATGTAGAACAATGTCAGGAAATTGCAGCAGCTCCCAAGAGCAGAGAGGATCGACAGGATTGTTAGGAGGGGACCCAAAATGATTGCAAGAAGCGATTTACAAACACAAACTAAACATATACACCATTGACAGTACATATCCAGAACTTGCATCATGTTACAATCAGCATGCAAAATCTTAGAATTACAAGAGAAAACACAACCCAGCTTTGGATTATTACAAATATGAAAAGAAAACCATCGAGACAGCAGTTTCAAACCTAACATACGAAGTAACAATTTATTCTGGCAATGTTATCTAGTGGCAGCACCCACAACATTTAATTTGATGACCACATGAATTATGTTCTGACTAATAAGATAATGTTATGATGAAAGTTTCTGAAACTCCATGGGACATGCTACAAAACAATCAGATAGATACTCCAAGGATCATATGCTGAATGATCATTAATTTCCATACTCCGAGGATTACTTGTAAAATAGATCATATGCTAGTATAAAAAATTCAGATAAACATAAACACATCATATGCTAGTATATACTTCCCAGTCTCTAACTTCCGAGGCATTGCGACTCCAAATTCAGCAAAGATGCAGGCTGACCAAGTAAAACTAGCAATCAGCGGCAAGCAAGCAAAGATGCGGGCAGACCAAGAGGTCAAGACGTAACAATCCACAACAATTACTCTCACTGGCTTGAACAGAAGTGAGCTCAAGACGCATCTGCAAACACCTTCTTGGCAGCAAACAAGATTTACCTGTACTAGACCGGCAGCGTTGTAAGAATCCCTGATTGATATGACTCTGGCCAGCAGCGTTGCAAGAATCCCTGGTTGAAAGAATCCGCTCCAAGATCTGACAAATATCCAGAGCACCAACTGATCGCTGCTAGGTCGAGTAAAGCAAAACCGAAAAGAAAAACGAGATGGGGGAAGCAGTAGGAGGCTCACCTTCGCACAACGATGAAGACGAAGATCACGACCGCCGGGCCGTCGTCGTCGCCGGAGGGGACAAGAGTTTCCGGGAGAGCTGATCCCGGTGGAAGGAGAAGGACACGGCCGGAGAGGGGAGATGTAGTTGAGGGGAGCAACGAGAGGGTGCAGCGGTCGGGGAGGGCGGGCTCGCTCCTGTTCGCCGGAGGAAGGCGTCGCACCGTCACCTCTCCCTGCCCACGAGCGGCGCCGCCTACCGAGCGAGAGCGAGCGAGCATAGCTACGGATTTCGTCCCCGACGTCCCGACTAGGGGAACGGTCACCCGGGGAAAGGCCGCGGAAGGCCCGATTTTGCCTCACCTCGCGGAGTGCCAAATGAGCCAGTGGGTCTCCTCGGGCCAGATTCACCCGTGCCCTTTTCGCCCAGGGAAAAGGCCGGGATCCCGGGCTTTTCCATGGCTACCAAATGAGCCCTGATGGGTGAAGCTACACGAGTTCTTGCTTGCAACATAGTAATGCGGGAGAATCACTAAAAAAAGGGTTCCTTTTGCAAAGGAATCCCAACATCGTTCTAATCGTGACAAGTGTTGGCTTCTTCTCACATGTTCTAATTTTGGTTGTCTGCATGTCTGCCAAGTGTCACAATTAGATTGAAAGTGGGGGAGTATGAGAGAGAAGGGGGGCGGCATGCAGTTTTCCCTTTTTGCCTTTTATTTTTCAAATCCAAATTTTGAAAACGAAATATCTTGAGAACCGTTTATCCAAATTACGAACCGTTTTCACTTTTGAGTTCCTCGCGTCGAGATCTTCAAAACTAGATTCCATGTCGATAGGTTTTGACGAACTTTTTTTTGTACTCCCGGTTATGCATAGTATGTACATCCTGTTTTGTGTACTTTGTACTTCCACTTCTGTATAGTTTTATACTTTCTATTATGTGTACTTTGTTTTCTGTGTAGTTATACAACATTTATCTGTGTATTTTTATACTTCGTGTTCTGTGTAGTTGTACACCCTGTCATGTGTAGTTTGTACAACATGTTAGTTGTACAACATGTTTCTGTGTAGTTGTACAATCTGTGTCTATGTAGTTGTACAACATATTTCTGCGTTGTACAAACTGTAAGGTGTACAAAATGTTTCTGTGTAGTTGTACAACATGTTAGTTGTACAACCTATGTCTGGGTAGTTATACAATATATGTCTGTGTAGTTGTACAATTTGTGTACTCTGTGTCTGTATAGTTGTACGCCGTAGCATTTAGAACTTTGCAAAGCAAAGCCGTAATAATAATTATTATACTAATAATTTATGTAGCTCAATTACTACTACACATGCGGGGCTTTGCCTCAACGTATAGGACACATGCAACAGATCGTACAGCGGAACAACCGAGCAAGCTGCTTCGTACGCCACAGGGCTTCGTGCCTTCCTACGCATGGGCGAGCGAGCGCACGGCGTACACCTGCGGAGGCCTCGTACGAGGGATGTACGCGCGGGGCGAGCACGACAGGGTGTAAGAGCATCTCCAGTCGGGGCGTCCAAACGACCGCCCAAAGGCGCTTGGGGCGTGCCGGACACAAAATCGCGCCCACTCGCGGCGCTCAAACGCCGAATTCGGTCCGGCGCGGTTCAGTTTTGTGTCCGGCACGCCCAGCCCACGCCCTCAACTTGGGAGGCTTGTGGCGGCCCCAGACGGAAGGAAACGCACGCCTCCGACGCGCGGGCCACGCCTGGCAGTGACACGGCCACGCCCTGCTGTGGTCAAAGGCGTCGTCAAAGGCGCGTGCCGCGTGGCGACTCCTGCTCAAGGAGCAGACGGAGGCGCTGCGCGACAACGGCTATCCGGTGCCGCCGGATATACGTGTTTGCCACGGGTTCGTCATCGGCGTCAACGGCGTGCCGGTGATGAAGCCCCTGACGCGGACGAGCCGCGGCTTCACCGCCGCGGTAAACACGCACTACTGGCGTGACCTGACGCCGGAGCAGCGTCAGGACCCGCGTTGGGATCCGCGGAACCCGGCCAATCATGGCCGGTACGAGGCGGCGTTCCAGCGCGCCTACGAGGCGGAATTCAACCGCTGGGACGGCCCCGGCCCGGCGCCAACGGACAAGAACGTCGCCGGGCGCGAGGCGTTCTGGAGCGTGCCCGGGCGCACGCTCCAGTTCGTGATGAACCACATCGCGAACGGCGGCTCGCTCCTGACGGCGGCGCCCGCCCCTGCTCCGGCCGCCTGGGCACCAGCGCCACCTTCGGCCAACCAGTGGGCGCCGCGCGCGACGCCGTCCTCGTCGCGCTCCACGGCGTCCTCGTCGCGGGCGTCGTCCTCGCGCTCGTCCTCATCCCGCTCCCGCGCCTCCTCTCTGCTAACGCCGAAGCCGGAGCAGATGAAGGTGAAGGCGGAGCCGGAGCTCTCGCCGTTCATGGCGGAGCTCATAGCGGCGCAGGAGGGGACGGACGACGATGCCATTGCGGCGGTCGTCGCGGCCGCGTCGATGGACGACGTGCCGCCGCTCGACGGCCCCTCGGCCTGCGCCTGGTCGGCGCGCGATACCGCCAAGGAGAAGGGCGTGCCCTTCTTCGACCTCACCGTTGACGGCCCAGGACCGAGCCGCGTCAACGAGGTGGACGACGGCGGCGCGTGGACCGGCGGCGCGTGGAGCAGCGGCGGCGCAGGGAGCAGCGGCGGCGTGAAGGAGGAGGTGAAGGAGGAGGAGGAGGAGGAGGAGGAGGAGGAGGACCCCTATTACGCCTTCAGGCGACGCTACCGCGGCCGCCAGTAGATTTAGGTTTAGTTTTTTAAAATTTCATTCAAATCTGTAAACTTTCCTAAAATTTGAATGAAATTTGTCGAAGTTTAAATTTAATTTTTTTTAGTTTGGACGCCGCAAGTGGGGATCGACGGCGCCCAAATAGGCAAGATAGTCCGGACGGCGCCCAAAGGACCTGTCCGGACAGCTTTTGGGCACCCATTTAAGCGCCACGAGTGGAGATGCTCTAACCCTTCAGCTAATCGCACCCATGCGGCTATGCAAAAAAACAAGCTCTCAGTTGGCTGGTACGTGTAGGTCCCGTCCCAGCGGTAGTGCTGCTGCTCGATCGGTAAAAAAAAGTCTCAGTCGAATCGTACGGACCAGCGAGGCCGGCTCTGCTGATGTCAGTGTTGATTTCATCTGACTTCATCAAATAGGATTAGCCTGACTAGATCACATTGAATTTTTTTTCGTTCTGAGATGTGTGCAAACAGACCGGACTTTTTTGCGAACCTGATCTTACTGTTGGGCCAGCAGTCCTTAATAGCAAACGGACTGCCAACCGCAACCGACGATACAAAGGCCCATACTAAGTTGGCACAAAACAAGCTCCAGCAAGATCGACGCATCCACTATTTCTCGCTCCTAGCGATTTCCAGTTGAAGCACCGCCACGCCCGCACAAAACCTACGATATGGGCAGGCTCATTTTGGGCTTTTTTTAATCTCGTTTTCATTCATTTTTCTTCTTTTGTTCCTTTCTTTTTCCTTTTTTTCTATTTCGTTTTTTGTTTTACTCCTTTCAAGTTTTTTTTTTTGATAAATTTTTATATTTGAAAATGATTCAGTATGAAAAATATTCATATTTTAAAATGGTTAAGATTTTAAAAAGATATTCATTTTTGAAAAATGATTCAGATCTTTTACCTATATCCCTCTAACACCGCTACCAAGGCCACTACCGTAGCCGTGTCATCATACCATGTGTCTTCGCGTGCTAAATTGACGCTAAACCTCATTATAATGAGCACACTTGTGTCTAGAACAAATAGCTTGCAGAATTTAAGGTCGGGTGTGGTGTCTCGGTAGTCGTTCAAAGTAATTTCCGTGACATTGACATCAAGGCATTCAATGGGATCATTCCTGTTATATTGTTGGACGTTTTTCACTTTTGGGCCTTTCTCTATCTGCAGTTTTGACCACTGCATTTGTCATAAACTTGGGGAAAACTACCAACAAATAAAACTCCGTTCTGGTTAACATCTAACAGCAAAATAGCTTCACCTCGATGTATAGCTTCTCCGTGCACATAAAGCATATAAGGAATCAACAACTTCATCCAGAATAGGGTTGACTGATTCTAGTGCCAAGACCTTCGGTGTGTGCAGAGACGAGGTCAGACTTGTGGGAATCATATTCTTGACAACAGTGGAACATATATCAAGATTATTAGCAAAAATGTGAGTATCAAGAAGAAGAAGAAGAAGAAGAAGAAGAAGAAGAAAATTGTTGTACCAGAAAGGTTGTGGATCTAATAACAAGTTGGGAAATTTTTATATTTGAAAATGATTCAGTATGAAAAATATTCATATTTTAAAATGGTTAAGATTTTAAAAAGATATTCATTTTTGAAAAATGATTCAGATCTTTTACCTATATCCCTCTAACACCGCTACCAAGGCCACTACCGTAGCCGTGTCATCATACCATGTGTCTTCGCGTGCTAAATTGACGCTAAACCTCATTATAATGAGCACACTTGTGTCTAGAACAAATAGCTTGCAGAATTTAAGGTCGGGTGTGGTGTCTCGGTAGTCGTTCAAAGTAATTTCCGTGACATTGACATCAAGGCATTCAATGGGATCATTCCTGTTATATTGTTGGACGTTTTTCACTTTTGGGCCTTTCTCTATCTGCAGTTTTGACCACTGCATTTGTCATAAACTTGGGGAAAACTACCAACAAATAAAACTCCGTTCTGGTTAACATCTAACAGCAAAATAGCTTCACCTCGATGTATAGCTTCTCCGTGCACATAAAGCATATAAGGAATCAACAACTTCATCCAGAATAGGGTTGACTGATTCTAGTGCCAAGACCTTCGGTGTGTGCAGAGACGAGGTCAGACTTGTGGGAATCATATTCTTGACAACAGTCGAACATATATCAAGATTATTAGGAAAAATGTGAGTATCAATAAGAAGAAGAAGAAGAAGAAGAAGAAGAAGAAGAAGAAGAAGAAAATTGTTGTACCAGAAAGGTTGTGGATCTAATAACAAGTTGGGAAAATTCGGTTAACAAGTAACCAAACACTGTCAATTTCGGCGTGCGAATGACCCTGATTGTTGTTGGACCATCTGGATCAACTACAACCAATCTCTCAATGAAAGGTGAATCAATGAAAAAATTGTGACACACCTCGTTCGGATAGTCGTCGAGACAATGCGGAAGATACTGAACCTATGGATCACCATAAGCTGAAGGCCCTCGAGCGCAGTATAGCCGCCAGGCAGGAGCTCCATGGCCTCCTTCGAGATGCCGACATCGCAGAGATAGAGCCGCTTGAGTAGAGGGAGAAGAAGCACGACACGACATCTATCTAGGGGAATTGGCTGTGAACAAACCTGGTGGAGCACAGGCGACGGCAACAAGTATCGCGGAGTGTTTCCTCGAACATGAGATCGTTGAGGTGGTCTAGGGCCGGGGATTGGAACAACTCGTCGAGCTTGGCATCGACCTTGTGGGGTTGAACGTAACTGACAGATGGCAAGGCATTTGTCTGTCCCACGGTGCGCGGCGAGGATCTTGAAGACTATGATGATGCATTGCTATCCGGCTCACAGAGTAGGCCGTAGATGGTGAGGTTAAGGGGGGCGGAGCACCAGATGGGGTCCCACCGTCACTACTAGGAAAACGGCTATAGGTGGAACCACTTTCTGTGGCGCACCAAAATAGCCATGCGCCACAGAATATTTTTGTGGCGCATAGAAAAATATGCTCCACAGAAATTTTGGAATTATGTGGCGCACGTAAACCACATTTCTGTGTCGCATATTGCTATATTTTTTTAGATAAAGAGGGCTCCTCCCCGATTTCATTAACGAAACCACAGCTACAAAGTTTTATAGCCAAAACACAGCACCACCAGTAACTGAAAGTAGTAGTAAAGAAGAACAGAGAGTAGAAATAGAGGATACAAGGGCCGAGAGAACATAAAGAGAATACAGAGACAAGACCCTATCTATTGCATTCCGTTCAGGCTCACACTCTCCTTGGTAAATTCCTCCCCCCTTCTTCTTTTTATTATTGCTTCTTCAGTCGTCCTTCAACCTGTCAACCTGGGTATCCACGGGGCCCAACTTCTTCTAGCTCCAAAGATTTCCTTCGCAACCTTCTCCAGGAGTCTAGCGAAGTACACCAGTCGATCCTTTGCGTCCTGTTTCACCTGCAACAAACTCCACCATTGAATCCAATACGAAATTCTGAAAATAACATCACACGGCTCGTCTGGCCAATTCTTCTCAAAACAAGCAGCATTTCTAGCCTTCCAAATCCCCCAGCATATTGCTATATGCGTCACAGAAATACACATTTCTCTGGCGCACATTGATATGGGCCACAGAAATACAAATTTCTGTGGCGCATAAAGTTATGGGCCACATTGATACTTGTTGATTTTTTTTTTGGATTTTTTGAATTTTTTTGGATTTTTTGAAAATTTTGAATTTCCTTTTAAAACTTTTGAAATTTTTTATTTTTTTTAAATTTAAAAACACACATACATACACATACCACACATAAACTACACACACATCTACACACATATATACACATACAAGGCTTAAGAGGGTTGATATGATACTTATATCAATAAGAACTTTAGTAGCATAAGGGTGGCTGAATTGAATAGAATTTAGAAGTTAAGCGCGCTTGGGTTGGAGCAATCTGAGGATGGGTGACCTAGTGGGAAGTCATCATTTGAGATATGTTTGCAGTGTTATTAGATGTTCAAAAAATTCAAATATTTAGGTTTTTCCAAATTATTTCATTTTTTGTTTTTCCCTGAATTTTTTAACCTTTTTAAAAAAAAATTGAGAATTCTGTGGCGCATATCGTGTGGATGCGCCACAGAAATGTGAGAATTCTGTGGCTGCGCCACAGAAATAAAATTTAGTGGCGTGAATTCTGTGGCGCATCCAATATGCGCCGATGCGCCACAGAATTCTAAAAACTTGCGCCACTGAATAGCTAGTTTCCTAGTGCGTACGGAGAGGACGGTTGTCCGCATGCCAGATTTGCAGGGGAGGAGGGAGATGATGACTAACAATATCTCGTAGGGAAGGATGCTGATGAGGTCGATGCTCCCCGAAGGCTCTTGCGGTTATGGTTCGCCCCGCATCCGCTAGTTGGCTGCATCATCCTTCCTCACAGGCAGTGACTACGCCGAAGTCTCATCGTTGGCGGGGGGTTTTCTCTAGGCGGTGGTAGAATGGGGGCTGGGGCACGATATTTTTTGTTTTCACAGTTGATTAATTTAGATGTGACCCATCCGTCCCTACCTATCAGCTTTTTAAGCGGCCCCACTAGTCAGTACTCAGCCAAGTAACGGTTAAACAAAGTTGACTCGACAGAAATGGTCAATTGGCCATTGACAAGTCTCAAAAGAGCGATGTGGGGCAGAATTGAGAGAAAGCTAAGCGAGGGGGCCAAAACTGAGGAGAACTAAGCGAACTTGGGCACGAAAATAATAAACCCGTGTTATTACAAGTGTTATAGTGCCAGTGGTTCTGGGGCTGGAATATGGGGTAAACAGATCATCCGATCGAGTGCCATCATATAGGTAGAGGCGGCCGCGTGGTGGGAACGTTAGGCCGACACGTCGCGAAACATCGAGCCAAAGTCGCGGATCACCGGACGGCCTCGTGGCGCTCGACGATCCCGCGGGTAGCGGATGACGCCGCCGCCCACCACCTCCATGACAAGGTCGGGAGCGGCGCTCCTCCTTGACCCGATGGTAGGTATATGCTCTGTTGCCGCCACGCCACACCGGTTGAAGCAGCCGCAAGAGGAGGCTGGTCCCGGTTGTGGCGTGCTCACAAGAGGCTCAATGGCGCTGTACACCGTGTGGCCAGTCGCCTACCACCAGATCCAGTTGCCGACGGCGTTCTCGGGAGGAGCCGCTGCCACTCCGTCATCTCGTTCCGTCGCGTGAGAGAAAATGACAAAAAAAACACCACATTTGAACACGAGGCGTAAAAAAAAACACCACCTTAGGCCTTTTTGATACATAAATACCTCTTTTGGGGCTATGTTGTGACGCGGAGCATTGATCGCCCGTGGTTAGCGTTCTGGCAGGTGGGACCCGCTGTCAATGAACACGTGGCAGAAACAGAAGAGAAAAGAAAATGAGGAGCACCCGGTCAACGCACGTGGTTCTCTTCTTACTATTCCTCTCTAGTATGCATTTTATCAAACACTCAGTGGACATGGTGTCGTCGGCGTTCTCGCCCGCGATCTCGAAGCAGCAGGACTGGGCGCCCTCAGCATCGCCGTCACCAGCCCTAGAGACGCCGCCGCAGGCAGGCTGCAGGAGCTGGTCCAGGGTGGAGCGGAGGCCCGCGGCAACGGCCTCGTGGCTCTTGGCGATGCCGAGCCATGCCTGGCCCTCCGCAATCATCTGCCGAAGCAAGCTCCGGCCATGCGCGGGCGCGGGCGAGCAGCGTCACCTTGCGTGGTCATCGTCGTCGGGTGCAGCGGCGCGGTTGGTGTAGAGCTCCGCCACCACCCTGGGTGTCGCGGTCACCACACACACCTCCGGTGGCACACGGTGTACAGGTGCCACGCGTCTGAGTGCGCGTCGGCGGCATAGAACCTGGGCAGAACGGCGCGGACTCGATGCCCATAACACGCGCGCCGGCGGTGCCCGCGAACACTGGTACCTGTTCGGCGTGGACCCGATGTCCGAATGGAGGACTGCGCGCTGGCGGGGGTCTGGCGCTCCACGCCTCGTCCTCTTCGACACCCACCTGCTCCCCAGACCCCAGTCGCGCCCGCGCCAGCTCGACGGATGTCACCGCCGTCGTGTCCCGCCCCTCGCCGCGCATCCGGGGCCCTTCCGTTGCGTCCACCTCACCGCTGGCCGCATGGGCGCACACCCAGCCCACCTCAACCTCTGGCTCCGTCTCCTCGCCGTCAAGGGCGTCCAGGAGCTCGTCCTCGTCAATGGCCCGTGGAGAGCGGGGACATCGACGCCCCGGCCAGGCGCGGGCAAGCTCGAGCCCCGGCCAGGCACGGGCGCGGGCGAGCCCCGGCCATGCGCCGACGAGCTCGAGCGCCGGCCACGGCGCGGGCGCGAGCGCGGGTGAGTCGGGCGGTGGAGAAAGGAGGCCGGCGGCTCGCCGGAGAGGGAGGAGGCCGGGCGGTGGAGCAAGGAGACCATTGACCTCCGGTTATTTTTTATTATTATCCTGTTTTTTTGCCACGTAGGAGTGACAGAGGACCTGTTATTCTATCAACTACGTGCCACGTCGGATCTGATGAGGGAGCCCACTTGTTAGAAAACGGGTTAAGCGAGCTAAACGGCCGAATCAGTGCTCGTTGTCACAGTATGGCCCCCAAAAGTGGTATTTATGTGTCGAAAAACCTTAAGATGGTGGTTTTTTTACGCCTCGTGTTCAAATGTGGTGGTTTTTTGTCATTTTCTCGCCGCGTGAGGATGGTGAGGTTGGACGCCTAGGGGTTGCGGGAATGGGCGGCATGGCGAGGCCGCCCACGCTAGCCACCAACCACTTGGGCAGGCGGAAGTACGACGAGACGAGCAGGCCGTTGGCGGTGGAAATGGCGCGCCTGGTCGAGGGTGATGTTGCGGCCTCCCTGGAACGGCCCGCTGGAACTACCGCCGGCTCGAAGTTATGCGATATAGCGTCGGTGGGGAGATTGCAGTGTCACCAGTGAGGGAAGGGGAATGGAGAAGAGTAGGCGAGCAAGTTCAATGCCACCCGCGGCGAGGTCCTTCTTTATACACCGAGGTTGGCCGATGGGCGGTGTACTGGCGTTAATGCTACACGTGTGGAAGGCACAACGCCGGCGCGTGGACTAGCGCAGCCGCTGGCACCGGTGTTACTGTGACGCATGGGAAAGGCGTTGGAAATCGCCTGGCGTAGTGGCCGCCATAACGCCAAAACGGCCTTCTAGGCATGGCGCATGTGTATGACAGGCAGGACCTGCCTGTTGGATTGCTTGTCCGCGGCTGCCCCATGTTTGGAGACTTGCTCAAGGAAGGCGGACAAAAATTAGGTCAGGCCGAACAGTTGGGGTTGCCGCTGTGGCCGATTTTTCAGTCCAGCATCCACTGAGCCTTTGAAGATGTTTGGTGGTGCCTGCTCTTATGTGTGCTATGAGCGTGCCTTGTACATGGAAGATGGAACATGAATATGGAGTTGCTTCGTGCCATGCACGGGTGTGCCCGTGAGATGGATGCAGATACAGATCATGGGAGGGAATCAGAGTACGATACCCACAACCCCGCTGTTGATCTACCTGCCCGAGCTGTGGATGTGTGATGTGCCTCGTGCCCTGCCGGACCTTGCCTTGCCAGTGGCCATGATGCAGTACGTGCGTGCACATGGCCGCGCGCCGCCCTGCTCTGCCTAGAGAGCCTCGGCTAGTTCCACCTGTTTGTTTTATTATTAGCTCGATATCAGTTTTTCCAACTGTTTTGGCCAGTTTGATTTACAGATTAAGCATTTCTAGCGTCTAATCTATGCGTTTCATTGTTACAAGTTTTCAAGTGACATTGTACGCTTTACAGTCTATATCAACAAAACAGTCAGTGCCCGTTGATCGATCCAGCTATATATGCTAGTCGCTCCGGTTCTCTGTTACCTCTTGTTAGAGACAAGCAACGACACTGGTTCTCCATCCAACGAGGTACCCGTCGCACGTGTTGTACCGGCCCTAGAATGGCGGCGAGCGGCAACTACAGCGCAAATGTAGGCAGATGACATGGGACCGGAGCGGCGGCATGTGCCGGTCTTCCGTCTGAGACCAAAGTCTGGACCATGCGTCACGTGTGCTTTGTTTTACAACTAGTACTGTATAACAAAGACGTCATTTAGCCTTTCGTAGAAAAGATGGTATTTTCTGGCCCCGACATCCTCACTCCTTTTTAGTTTGCCGCGCTCCTTTTCTTATCTCCATGCCGTCATGCATGGGACGTGTAAAAAAGTAAAACAACCGGCCTTTCACGGGAGCCCTCTTGTTGATAAAAAAAACACGCTGCAACACGGGACCAATGTCATCACGAGAATCCGCGGACGTGGAGACTCGACTGCAGACTACGGTAGCTTCAGCTTTAGGAGAGAGAAAAGGCCCCACGAGCTGACGCTATCTTGTCAAGGAGGAGCCAATGCCTGATAAACCACCCAATTGACCCCGCAAAAAAAACCAATTTACCACCAATTGATGCTAGTAGTAATGAGCACCGGAGTACTTGCAGTGTCGGCGTCTTACTGCAAGTGTTTTCGCCGGTGAGGTGGTGCATCATCACAATCCATTCAAGTGCATACTCGATCTCAGGGACGGCCTAATCAGAAGATGACACTCGATGGATCTAGCTGTTGAAGCTCCTCCAGTAGTAAAACTCGACCCGACCCGATCGGAAGGGGAAAGGAACAGATCCGCGTCGGTAGCGTTGCTCCGGCACGCGTGGCGGCGTTGTATTTGAAGATTCGGGCTCCCGTTGGGACGGCTCCTGATTGCGATATGAGTCTGCATTCTGCAACATGCACACCCATGTGACCTGCATTGACCCCTGTCACTCACACCCATCCGCTGCGTGTGTGTGTGTTCGGCAGTCCAGGCCTGCAAAACAACGCATCAACTTGTGTGACTTGTGGCCCTATTGCTATTCGTGAAAGAATAGACAAATTTATATTTTGGATAGTGCCTCAGATAATCCTTGTACAGAACAGGCAAAAGGATGCTGAAAAAACAACACAAAGCTGGTCTGCCGAATAAAATTCCATTCTCACTCCCTCGAGTCAAAAAAAAAATCATCATATCGAACAAACGTACGGTTGCGCTAAACAGTGTTGATGTCCCAGACGATATCAATTTAATCAGTGGCAGCGATTTTTTGATATGCATGATTCGCCGATCAATCAGATTTGCTCGACGACGGGCTGGTCCAGCCTGACCCGCACGCACAAGACAAGCATTGCACCTCGCAAGCTCCTCAGCGTCCCCATGCGGTGGATGCAGCTGCCTGTCGGCTCACTCATCACTCCACTACCGCTGTTTGATCGATCAACAAGTGCCACGGGAAAAACAAATTAGTATTTCTCCAAACAAGCTAACAATGTACTATGTGTAACTAAAAATCGATAATTCAATAATCGAGAAGCTACTGAGCTCACACTGGCTAGCTATAAATACGCACACACTTCTCCATTCTTAGCATCCGCCACTCGCTATTGGAACTAGCCAGCCAAGAACCAAGTGAAGCGTAGGGAACAGAGGAAGAGGCCGGCGAAATGAAGGCGGTTGGGCTCCTGGCCGTGGTGGTGGTGGTGGCGGCGGTGCTGCTGCGCGGCGCGGCGGCGGCGCCGCCCCGCAAGCCGGTGGACGTGCCATTCGAGAAGAACTACGTCCCGACGTGGGCGGAGGACCACATCCACTACGTGAACGGCGGGCGGGAGGTGCAGCTGTCCCTCGACAAGTCCAGCGGCACGGGCTTCCAGACCCGGGGCTCCTACCTCTTCGGCCACTTCAGCATGCACATCAAGCTCGTCGGCGGCGACTCCGCCGGCACCGTCACCGCCTTCTACGTACGCGCTCACAGCTAGCTGCATTGCATTTTCATCTTGTCCTTCCTTCTTGTGCAAGAGTAGTAATTTTCCTATGGTTGCTCTTTTGGATTGCAGCTGTCGTCGCAGAACTCGGAGCACGACGAGATCGACTTCGAGTTCTTGGGGAACAGGACGGGGCAGCCCTACATCCTGCAGACCAACGTGTTCTCCGGCGGGAAGGGCGACCGTGAGCAGAGGATCTACCTCTGGTTCGACCCAACCAAGGACTACCACTCCTACTCCGTCCTCTGGAACCTCTACATGATTGCGTAACTAATCTACAATCCCCTTTGCTTTGCTTAGTTGCTTGATGCTACTCTTGCTACTGGTAAATTTACTCTATTATTTTTCATGGTAAGTAGTAAAAAAGAAGAGATGTTGTCACTAGGCCGCCGGTACTACTGATTAGTTATTAATGGCTGGAATGTCTGAAACACAAGAACAAAGAAACTAATTTGGGAGCAAAATAAGGCTTTACTTTCCCTCACAAAAATAAAATAAGGTATTCACTGTAGTAACATTTGTGGAATTGAATATTGAATGCACTATTTTAATCTGTACTGGCCAAAGCATAATATCCGAGGCCTGCACAGCAGCCAAGATCGCGCGCATGTGCAATAGATGAGCGGCGCGTGTACATGTCCCCGAACAAAGAACGTGAAATACCCAAAGGGTAGGGTAGCTAGGGTCCGGACTCATCACTGCAGCAGCCTCCAGGCAAGGCAGTGATGCCATAGCGCCATAGGCTCGTGGCCGTGTGCAGTGCAGAGGGAGCATTTCACTGCACCGTCCATGTACTGCAAAGCTGAACACGACGACAGGATATCCGGCACGCCATAAATTTTTAGCCTTGAATAAAAAAATGCAACCAGAAATCAAAGCCTGAAATTCTGACGTGCATTGGGTTGGCAGGTTCTTCGTGGACGACACGCCGATCCGGGTGTTCAAGAACAGCAAGGACCTGGGAGTGCGGTACCCGTTCGACCAGCCGATGAAGCTCTACTCCAGCCTGTGGAACGCCGACGACTGGGCGACCCGCGGCGGCCGGGAGAAGACCGACTGGTCCAAGGCGCCCTTCGTCGCCTCCTACCGGGGCTTCCACGTCGACGGCTGCGAGGCCTCCGCCGAGGCCAAGTTCTGCGCCACTCAGGGCGCACGGTGGTGGGACAAGACGGAGTTCCGCGACCTCGACGGCGAGCAGTACCGCAAACTAGCCGTGGTCAGGAAGGAGCACACCATCTACAACTACTGCACCGACCGCGAACGATACGCCACCATGTCGCCAGAGTGCAAACGCGACCGCGACGTCTGAACTCGATCTGAGGCCTCCCGAGCGCCTAGCCTGTACTGTACTGTGCTATCTATCGACGATGATGCTTGTTCCTACCACTGGTCGCGATGCGCTCCATGAGCATCGACGACCAACGGGGATGTATCGCTGCTCGTGTGTTGTCCTGTGTGGTTTATTATTCTGATTGCCCACGCATGATATATGAACAATGTGACGGTATTGCGTAAGTGATGTGTGACTCATTCGCAGTCGAATTGGTTTTCTACCTGGTGGTAGTGTGTCGCTCCTGTCTCTTCCATACTCCGAAGGAGATTCTCAGACTTTGCCCAACCTGACTTTGGGTTATTGACAGGTGTGTCCCGCATGTTGTAACATCCCAATGTTTTCAAAGTTTTGAAAATTCAGAAAAATTAAAAACATTTGAAAATTATATATATTTTGTTTTGGAAATCCAAAATCATGCATGCATTCATCATCTTCATGTATTGTTTGCATTTAAAATTTCAAAAGTGGAACTCTATTTCCACTTTACACATATTTGAGAAAAGATTATAAATGAGCCTTATTATTACTCCGAAGGAGATTCTCTGACTTTGCCCAACCTGACTTTGGGTCATTGACAGGTGGGCCCTGCATGTGGTGGGGCCCACGTGCCATTAACTCAAAGTCACGGAAAAGTCGGGTGGGGGGAGTCAGACATCCGTGTCATCCATACTCAAGGAAAAAGTAGGAGCAGTGGATATTCAAGATGTCAATGGATACTCATTACCTGCATACTTGCCTACTCAGCGTGTAGAACAGGAATACCCATCAGATATAGTGGGTATAGAATAGAAACATATAACCCATACCCTCGTATACATACACAAATATAACAAGTAGGCAACCATGTAAAGCTAAGTCCAGAATGGCCGGGCGCCACAAAGGCCATGATCCTTACCTCCTTGGAGCCGCCATGGCGCCATGTCGCAAATCCCCCTCCTCAAAACCCATTCCGAGTTGCGTGAGACATGACTCGCATCTTAATCCAATAACTTGTGAACTTAAAATGTACGACTATGTGCTTTTATTTATCACAAACGGAACGGGGCTGTCCGTCGTGTCCACGCGGACAGAGGGCACGGCCCAACGACGCACTCCAAACGGACAGGGGGCCACGGACATTTCCGTTTCGCCCCATTTTGAGCCGAAATTTGGGTTGGCTTTGGAGTCGAGCAGGCAGTGTCTACTCCGTCCCTTGTCCTTCCCGTGCCCTCGGGACAGCGGCACATGCAAACTGTCTCCCTATCTTTTCTCCTCTCCCAGTTCAAACCCTCTCCAACCCCGTTTGTGCTGCCGCCGAATCTCTAACAACACCGATGGAGGACGCGTCGGCCACCGCAGTCTTGCCCAAACCAAAGAGGGAGCTCACGTCGGCGCAACTAGTTTCCGAAACACCAAGAGGCGAGGCCGCAGAGGCAAGGTTAAGGCCGGGTTGGCTGAAGCCGAAGCCGCAGCGATCGCCCTTGAACGTCGTGCCGCCGTCGTCATCCTTCAGGCCCATGCCAACGCCCTCCCGCGATCGTCGTCGCCCATGCTATGCTCCTGCTCAAAGTGGAGGCGCTGGACGCCGCTCTGGCGAACGCCGACCCTTTAGGCCCCGCGTTAGTGATGACCCACAAGTATAGGGGATCTATCGTAGTACTTTCGATAAATAAGAGTGTCGAACCAACGAGGAGCAGAATGTGCTGGCTTGTAGTTTCACGCAAGGTTTCACTGCAAATACTAACAGACAAGTTTTTATGGGGTTTTGTAATAATAAATAAAGTGCAAGTAAATAAAAGAGACCAATAATAATTGCAGCAAGTGGCCCAATCCTTTTTAGCACAAAGGACAAGCCGGTGGTGTTACTTATGATGGCTAAAACGTTCTTGCGGACACACGGGAATTATGTCAAGTCACTTTCGATTCATACTGCTAATTAATGTTTAATGTTTTGATAAGTGTTGTGTGGGTGAACCTATGCTAATGCATCGCCCTTACTTGGACCAGTACATACTTGTGATTAAACCTCCCTACAAGCATCCGCAAATGCAAGGAATTATTTAAGAATTAACTAAACACAGCCTTAAACTCTGAGATCTACACTCCCTTGTGCATCAATTTACCGGCGGAGGTTTAGGTTTCTGTCTATCCCGCAACCACCGCGCAAGCAAACTAAATACACAATGCATTCCCATAGGCCCATAAAGGTGAAGTTTCATGTAGTCGACGTTCACACAACACCATTAGAAGAATAACACCACAACTTAAATATCAAACTATTAAATACTACTCAGCATAATTCCACTACTAGCAACAAGATTTATCCCATGTCCTCAAGAACTAAACGAACTACTCACGAGACATCATATGGATCATAATCAGAGGTGATAAATGTATGAATAACAATCTTAACATAAAAGTAATTCACCGATAAAACTCAATAGCATCAACTACAAATAGCAATCAACACCGGAAAAGTAATCCCAATAAACTACACAAGGAGGAACCCTAGATGTCTCAGCGGAACGGAGTGGAGCGGCGGGGATGATGGTGCTGGTGATGAGGATGATGGTGATGATGATCCCGATGAAGACCGGCGTGATGGTGATGACGATGGCGACTATTTCCCCCTCCCAGAGGGAATTTCCCCGACAGTTTTCTGCCTGCCGGAGAGCTCTTTCTTCTCTGTCTCGGTTCTGCCCCGAGACGGCGGCGGAAAAAAAGTGCGAAGTCTTGAAAGGATCGTATGACACCTAGAGGGGGGGGGTGAATAGGTGCTACTTCAAATTTTAGTACCTTTTCAATTTAGGCTTGATACATAAGGTAAATTCTCTAGATATGTAACTACGGTGAATTTACCTATATGACAAGCTAGCAACTAAACAAGATACACGATAGTGGTAACCGAAGTGAGAGCACACGGAGACACGGATGTATTCCCGAGTTCCTCCTTTTCAGGGGAGTACGTCTCGTTGGAGAGGTGTGAGCTACCACAAAGGTCACAACTCAACAGCTACAAAGGCTTCACCTTCTTCTCCGATGAACCGCACCACAAAGGTTTGGTTCACCTTCAACTATCGGAAACCTTCAAGGCGGAGTCCGGAGCCTTTACAACAACGATCCGTGGCACAACCCACAAAGGATTGGGGGCTCCCGAACAGCTACAATCTGTCACAAAGACAATCAAGTAAGTACAACAATGAGCTAGGTTTTCCCAAAGGAAATCCTAGCAAAGGGTCCCTCAAGTGAATGAGGGGTAAATGTAAATCCGCTTGGTGAAGATGTAGATCCGGGCCTTCTCCTTCAATCCTCCAAAGATCAACGAGTTTGGTGGAGGGATTGGGAGATCTAGATGTTTCTTGAGCTTGCAATAATGGTGTCTTCAATTTTGGGCGAGCTAGCTATCCCAAGGTAGGTAGAGGAGCATTTATAGCTCCTCCCAAAAAGGTGGTCGTTGAAGAAAACTGGGAGGCCTGCCTGGGAGCCGGCCTGGGCGGCCTGGGGGCCGGCCTCACGTCCTGCCTCAATGCACCCAGGGAAGCCGGCCTGGGGGCCGGCCACCCTGACTAGCCAGCCGGCTTGGAGCCCGGCCTCGCCGGCCTGGGGGCCGGTTGCCCTGCCGAGCCAGCCGGCCTGTAGCCCGGCCTGGCCGGCCTAGGGGCTGGCAGCCCAGCCGAGCCAGCCGGCCTGCAACCCGGCCTGGCCGGCCTGGGGGCTGGCTTCCCAGGGTTTTCAACACCACGGCGCTTTCGGACAATTTCTTTCTTCTTTTTGTATTCTTATAAATCTTAATATTTCCTGAAAGCACTTAGCATCATATTAAAATATCACCAGTGTTGTTATCTAACACACAAAACTCATAGGGGTAAATAAATGTCCTTTCAAGTCTCCCCTAGCGTTTTTAGGTCATCGTGAAGATATATGCCAAGGGGAGCGCCAAAGGTGGACCAGGGGGAGCAGGCGGGCCACGGCGCGGCCGCCTGCTGGCCTCTGGCCCATCTTCTGGCTCCTGGCTTTATTTTGTGAGGAAATATTTCCTGAATTTTCTCGTAATTTTTGGAGTTCCCGAAGTATGGTATCCTGACGATGCTTTTTCTAGCTGAATCCTGACTCCGGTAGATAAATCCCGGGGAATTGTAAAACATGCAAAATAAGATAAAATAACATAAGTATTGCACTCTAATATGAAATATATCACTGAATAACAGTAAATTATGATGTGAAACAGTGATGCAAAATGGACGTATCAGTTAGCCGCCGCGACGAGCTTGGTGTCTTCTGCGAACCGAACGCCTCGACCCCGGTCGCCAGCTCACTCTTCGGCGACGCCGCCGTGCGTGTTCCTGGCCGAGCTCGCACCGTTTTGGCTTGGCGGTTCGCGGGACACGCCGCCAGAGGTGTCGAACGTCTCGGTGTTGCCTACCCTTGACCTCAACGCTATACATGTGGCCGCTGACTCGCCGGTCGTGCATAGCAAGGCCTTGTGGGTCATCCTCTCTGGAAACATACCCCATCGCCGTAACTTGTTTGTTGAAATTACGGGGGGGAAGCGACCAGGTATGATTTCTTTCATTCCCTCCGTTTATTTTATCCTTGAAATCGGGGGGGGTGAAATGTACAATTATGTGTAGGCCTGTTATGATGAGACTGATCGCGTGATGAGAGACATGATCAATGAGGGCCATCTGTTTGGTCAAGAAGAGAATCAAAATGACTAAAAAAATGATCGGATCTCTATTGAGTAAGAGCCATTGTTCGGAGAAGAACTCACCCAACAGGTCGGAACGCCAAAAACAGAAAAAGCGAGAGAACTGGATCACACACGGAGAAAGAGGACAAGGTGCTTTGCGTGGCTTGGATGGAAATTGGACAAGATCCAATTTGTGGAAATTGAACCGGTCAATTTCATTTTGTTTGGATTATTTTCATTCATATGTGCAATTTGTGTGAAATATAAAAAAACATGATGGGGGGGACCGTTGGGGTGCACTGCCCACTCCAAACGATTGAGGGGCGGGCATGGGACTTCCTGTCCACAGGGCTCCCCAAACGGATCAAAACGGACACTTTTCGTGTCCAATTTGGGATGTTTTGTTGGATATGCCTTAATATGTCAATTCCACCTCCCAAAGAGGTAAGATGAAATTTAATCTTTACTTATTGCGAGCTTCGCAGCACACCTTCACTTGTGAAAAGTGACAATCTTGCTAGAAATGTTTTTATAAGGTACATGAAGGGATAATTTACATGATTTGAAGATATTTGATATTAAGGTTCAAATGCATGGTTGAAGATAAATAAAAATTTACATCTTGATAGATTTAATAGCTACATTTTTTGTGAAATGGGAACGAAGCCATGATCTTTGCATCAAAATCCACACAACCTCTTTTCATTGATAAGTTTAGAAAAATACAAAGTAAACAACGTCGAGGCCACATGCCTCACCACAATAATACCTCTAGACTACCGCTAACCCTATGATAGAGGACAAAAATAAAGAGACAATACACAACTTTTAGACAAAGCCTTCAAGCGAAAAGTTGCACGTGCGTAGACACTAGAAGGAAACTCATTATACCTGGCAGGTAATTACCGGCGGGTCACGCCAAAATCCACGCCGGTGGTATTTTGACACCAGATTGCAGAGCTTATCACCGGTGTGGGAAAATGCCCCCGCCAGCGATAATTTTGTACCACTGGCGTGTCATACTCCGCGCCATGCCGATGATAAGTGGGCTCGGAGGACCTGACGCGGCGAAAGATACTACTGGCATGGGATGCACACGACACGCCGGTAATGTTGTCGTTGTTAGTGGCGTGGGGATATAAGACACGTCGGTAGTAAGTTTCGACCCCGAGGAGGAAGTGTACACCGTCAGGGTCGCGGGGGTCACCGCGCCTACGCCAGCCGAGGCGATAGAGGCAGCCTACGGCGACGTCTTCGACCCATAGGACAGGTCTCTCATGGCAGCGGTGCGGGTGGCCCATGAGGAACTGAACGCCCAGAGGGCGGCCAGAACCGCCTCTTTCACGCACCACCGTTCGCAGGAGAAGGCCGAAACGGAGCAAGCCGCCCGTGCAACAATGACCGGGGCACGCGCTCTGTGTCTCAAACGTGCGCGCGATGCTGTGGCAGCCGCAGCCAACAACTCCGATTGATGCCATACCTCCGCCGGCGGCACCGCCTATGTGCGGCGAATTTATTTAGAATGCCGGCGCCACTATGTATTTCGTATCAACGTATGGAGACGGGGTTGCCACCGCACGTTCCTCAAGGCCGCAATCCCTCCTCCGTCTTCTCCACCCCCACCAGAAGCATACAAGCTCGTCGGCCGAATATTATGTGTAGTTTAATGTCTCATTAGTAAGTCTAGTACTAGGATTTAATTTAGGGAGATAGACCGCTAGTGTTCATCAAGGCCGACGGTCCGGCTACTCCAAAACCGCATACGGCCATCTACAAATTTGCCTCGCCGCGCGGTCGCTACTCAATGTGCGCAGCGATGGCGAACCGGTTATAGGAGGCCCCTGCCGTGCAGGATGAGGCGCTGGTCGTGCTGGAGGAACCAACCCCGACGTGGTCCTCGTGGGAGCTTTGGTCTGGACCGGCGGGTGGTTGTTGTAATTCCAAGATGCTTTGCACCCCGTAATCTTTCATTTTTTGTATAATGAAATGTTAGGAAAAATTAAAAAAATGGAGCTGGGCGACTAGAATGGGTCGCCCCGTTGGGTGCAGTGGCCTGCTAAGGAAGGACATGCGCAGACGCGTTTCACGACCCAAACGAACAAAATTGGCATCCCCGTTGGAGTTGTCCTAAGAGCATCTCCAGCAGCACCCCCCAATTTTGTGTCCGGCACCCTCCAATTGAGGCCCAATTGGGGGGTGCTGGACATGTGTCCGCCCAAATGGAGGGTGCAGCCCACAACGGCACCCCCCAAACCAAAAAGAAAAAAGTACGGAATTCAAACAAATTTAAAAGTTTTTGAATTTCATTCATATTTCATTGCACATTACAAAAAATTGGATTGGTATTTGATAAACGGCAGCTAGCCTAAACCCTAGCCTACTCCTCATCGTTGTCCCACCACGCGTCGTCGTCACCTGGCAGTCGTCGTTGTCGAGGAGCACTACGGTGGATGAGGAGGCGGCGCGACTGGTGGAGGCACTGTCTTGATGCGGTGCACGGCTGGTGGAGGCGCCGCTGAAGGAGGAGGCCACCGCCATCTGCACCGAGGTGGCCATGGTCGCCATGTTGCCCGGGCTGTCGCACTCGATGGTGGCCACCGAGTACGCGAGCGCTGCCAGGAAGCCCGGGTTGTCGCCGTTGTGCTCGTTCCGTAGCGCGGACGACACGTCGTAGCCCGCCGGGATGACTTCCGCCGGCATTGGCTCCGTCCTTGGGCGACGGAGATAGAGGCACCCGTGCGGATGACGATGCCGCCTCCATGACGCGACGGTGAGCGCCGCTCCTGCTTCACCATCGGGCGCGGGGCACGGAGATGGGGCGCGCCACCCCGGTGGTAGCAGGCGGAACAGGATGGCGCTTCCCGTGGCGGCGTGCTGACAGGCGGCTTTGATTGCGGACGCAACCGTGTGGTCGGTTTCGTCCCACCACGCATGGCGCCCGGCGGTGTTGTAGCGCGTCCGAAGTGCGTTGGGGCCGTCGACGGCGGCGATGACCACCTCCCACTCGCTCTCGAAGCGCTTGAGCCAACGGCCCCACTTCGTCTGGCCGTCGTCGTTCTCGGGGAGGCGCCGCTCCTCCCGCGTCATCCAGCTCCGGCGGCGAGCGTTGAAGCGGCGCATCTGCTCTACCGTCTCGGGCAGTGACGGCACTTGGAGGCCACCTGGCGCCACGGACCACGCCTTGGGTAGGCGGCAGTTGGGAGGGGCGAGGAGCCCGTACCTATGCAGCTCCCAGTTGTCGTCATTGCCGATGGTGCGCCCGCCGCGGTACGCCATGGATGCGATTAGAGAGTGAGAGGGCGAGGAGGAGGGCGGGTGGATAAGCATGGCGAGGCGAGGGCCCCGATTTTTATCGTGGGCGGTGTGCACTAGTACAAAACGACACATCGGAAACGAGCCAAAACCCTCATCGGAAACGGAGAAGTGGTCCGTGTCCCCGACTCCGTGACTGATGTGAAGAGCTCAATGGCAACGGAGGCAATTAACCGTTGCCCCTAACATGGGTAACGGTTGTTATATTAGATCGTTACTGATATGTTCCACATTGGACACGGAGTTTTGCTAATCACCGTTTCTAATAAGGGTTACAGGAAAAAAAAACACGGTGACGTGCTGTGCCGTCGATGGAGCCCCGTTCCATGCGACTAGACGGCCCCCGGTCGTCACCGTCTTCCTGTCCGCCTGCTTTACAAAAGTTCACCGGTGCGCGTGGCTGGAGCTCTGCTCCTATGTTGTGGCGCCCCGACCGCAGAACTATACGGTGATGCTGTGTGTCACAGGTTGTGCGATACAACCGGAGGTTACAGGTTTACCACTCCCCGGCCAAAACCTTTGGCAGGCGTTGCTCGGAATGGATCATCGGCAACGCAACACCCCGATTGATGCCATAACACATGCACAACTATCAATGCATAATAGAGAGATCAAGACTTGTGGAACAACTGGCACATCACAGACTCTACGACTCAAAGCATTATAGTTCAACTCTTATAATAGAGAAAGATAGCAAATATTAAAACCAGAGGTCACAGACCCAATAGTACATCATGCAGAAGCGAAGTAGGTTGTTCTAAACAATAAGATCCAAATTATGGCCTAAGAGGCCTATAGATAACATTCCAGCGCCAACTGTTCCGGGATGTCCCAAGCTGCCACCTGGGAATCCCAGACTACTCGTCGACGTCCACATAGAACCCACCTTCAGTGTCGGGGAAGTCCTCCACTGAAAATCAACAAAGCAACGTTGAGTTCGACGAACTCTGCAAGATTACTAGAGCTACTAGCTCGATGATTGGCTTTCAAAGGTTTTATGACTGTTTTGCATAAAGCTGGTTTTCTTTATAAAAGACATCTGGCATCGACTAATCAGAATATTTTCAAAGGGGGTAAGAAGTAAACTCTTTTCCTTTGATCATCTTCATCAACAACCACCATCAATCACTTCACCTGTCTACCAAGGCACCTCCCCGAATCACCCTCGAGGAAGTCAACCTTGCATTCTTGGTAGTACCTTTAGTACTCAGGTTTTAATCATTCCGTTCAAGTTTTCTATGGTCTTTGAATCCGGCACCAAGTTGTCCATAACCGTGGACACGGCTTTTCAAAAAGATTTACCCTGCAGGGGTGTACTATTTTTAACCACCGGTACCGTCCAGCTCATTGCCTGACATTAGCTCTCTTCCGGGGAAAGCCGGCTGAGTGGGAGCGGTTACAACATTTACCTTGCTTGAGACTAACCCAGAATCATCAGTGAGGACGGGACAGGTTCAGTGCCTCCAACACCCTGCCCCGTGGCCACTCATTTTCCTAAACACCACCATCCTCATCCCAGTCCTGGCCACCATCCTCACGCACGCGCAAATGGAAGCTCAAACTAGAGGACCCTGGCTAGCCCCGCCCAAGTTAGTCGGTCGATGGAGGTTCCATATGGCCCACCGATGGTAGCATGCTTGGTCTTGGCTCGAAGGCGAGAACTCGCAACTAGTCGTCGAGAACGAGACAACCCACCACATCCCCGTGGCCTCTCATCCCCGCCTTTAAGCAGTTTATTAATGTCGCCACAATTTTCCACCACATCCGGTTATTCCATCAACTGTTCCGACAATGAAACATCCACCGGACGACTAAGCATTTAACTAAGCATGGCTAAGCATATACAGAGCAGGTATAATTAACTCAGGCCAACACTTCAAGCCAATGGATATTAGGAAGGATACAGGTAATGGCAACAGGAATCTAATGCAGCTAGTAGGATACTCTAATCCGAGCAAAAGACATTTAGAACCGAATGCAATATTTTAGTGGAGAAAATATTTGCGGAAACATAGGAGGAGACATGCTCAGAGGGGGGATTACGTTTGCCTTGTTCAGGGGGCTGGTAATACGGGTCGTCAGGGTATTGCGGTGGAACCCCGACTGCTTGATCTATCGATGCATAAATACACCGGAAAGACACAATCAATAACCACACAAGCAAAACAGGTGCAATGCACAAACACATGATGGCATGACATTTTAATGCACTGAATTTAACTAACCAGTTAAATGGGGTGCAAGGAATATTTCTATTAACCAAAACAATTAAACCATATAATTACTTAATGCTTTTCCTAACCAGTAGAAAAATACAGTACTAATATTTTGTTTAATTATGCATGCAAATGATGTTACTGGACAATGCTTACTTTTCTGAGCATTTTGATATATTAAACATAATTTTCTGAAATACCAATCAAAAGTTATTGCATTTTCAAAATTTGATTTAATGCTGCCATTTTAGCAAATCATTTTAAACATCACTAAAACTGATTAACCATGTTTAGAAACAAGGTGAAACGTGAAGTATATTATGTGTTGAACATTTTGATAGGTCAAACATAACTTTTGGATCATTATTTAAAAAGTTATGGATTTTCCAGAAGTATTTCTTTTCTGCCATTTTAGTTGTTTTAATAGAACAGCAACTAAATTAATTTAGTTGGATGTGTGAGTTATGCCAACAGAATCACTTTATTTTTCTGAACATTTTGGTATATTATTTGTAATTTTTGGACGAATATTTAATTAGTTATGAATTTTAGAAGTTTAAACAGTTCTCTGTCTTTTCTTTTATTTTTCCAGAAATTTAACCGAAGCGTTCTGTACTCCGGGCTGGGCTACCCACGGCCACTGACATGTGGGGCCCAGTGCCACGATGGCAGCCATGCGAGCAAGCGCGGCCCACGGGCTGGTTTGACTCTGCACCGAGGCCACGACCGGCGCACGCGGCGGCGGTGACCACCGGCGGTGTTGAGCATGGATCCGTCGATCTACCGCACGCGCGTGACACTTTTGCTACTCGAGTTCGACGCGTACGTGTAGGGGCTACTCAGTGGCGGAGACAGCGACCAAATGGTCACCGGCGACTAGCAGGACGTCGAGCTCCGGCGGCGAGCAGCTACGGCTAACGGCGACGCGACGAACTACGGCGAGCTGGGATGAACAGAGATGTCTAGGAGGACGGATAGCTCACCCTAGAAGCGTGTGTGAGCTCGGTAGGAATGGAGGAGGTCGGAGACGGAGGCAGAAGCTCGGCGGAGCTTCGACCGGAGTTGGAGAAGATGTGGACGACCAGCTCGATTCGCAGCACCCGAGCTCGATTCCTTGAATGTAGATGAAGTAGATGTCGCGGCGGAGACGATGCGCTTGCTCGATCTGCTCCGCGGTTCCCCTAGTGACGGCGATGCGGCGGCGAGCTCGCTTCGGACACGGCCATGGCAGAGAGAAAAAGAGAGAGAGGAGGAAGAACGAGGGGAGCTGGTGAGCAAATGAGGGGTGAGGGAGCAGAGCGTCGTGGGGGGCCTCCTTATCTTCTTCGACGCGGCAGGAGGAGCGGGGGGGCCTGGGCGCACGGCGAGCTCAGCACTGGCGCCATGCCGTGCCCACTGGAGCTACAGAGAAGACGGCGATTTTACAAAAAGCCCCCTGCCTTTTCTCCTTTTTCTGTTTTCCTTTATTTCTTTTTAAAACCAGTAGCTTTCAGTGATTTAATTGAGGCACTAAAACCATTCCAAAAATTAGGAGAAAATTCAGGTAGCCTCCCCATAGCATGTAGAGGCTCCACAAAATTTGGTGTGTCAAAATAAAATGTTTTCCATAACTTTTGTTCATAGTGTTTGGATTAGGCATTTTTTCTTAAATACCAATTTATTATCCTTTAGAAATTTTAAAGCAAGTTTCCAAATATCATTTTGGACTCTTGGAACTTCCTTGACAAACATAGGATGTCAAAGTATTCTTGTTTTGCAAGTTTGAGTGCTTTCATTGCTTTGAATTTGGAGATGAGATAATTCATAGTTGAGGTTTTTCAATGTGGTATTTTCTAGAGCAAATCTATTAAGGATGCCATGATGCAATGAAACACAAAAGTGGAAATTTTACTCGCACTTTTAGGTTCACAAATTCTAGGCTGTTATAATTCTACCCCCTTACAGGAATCTCGTCCCGAGATTCTTAGTGTAGGAAAGAGGGAAAGGGTTACGACGTAGTACACGATCTTCTCGCGTCAGGTGGCTTTCTTCTTGAAGAGGTTGACCGTGGGCATCATGGAGATCTTCATCGTCTTCACTTTGAGGTCATCATCCCAGTACACCATAGGACAGAAGGAAACCTTTCCAGGAGGATGGATCTTTGTGAAGATACAACGACCGAGTACCTCCTAGTAGAATCTTAGGATGGGACTTCAAGTATCCCTTGAATTGACAGTTAGGAGACACATGCGGGTGACGGGAGATTGATAAGAAATTTCCAGCTGGTAGGCCACTGTTTCTCAAAAGATTGAGAATATGAACTTTGCACAATGCCTTGAATTTCTCAAGACGAATGTTAAACAAGATTCCAATAGATGAAGAGGTACCTTATCCTAGATGGCTCGAGTAGAACATCCCTCGCAGATAAACCTTTTGAACCACAGTAGAAGGGTCAGGAAGATGGACCGAAAGAACTTTAGAAACTCCGAGAACATTAGTATCGGGAAAACTTCTTGATTTTTTTTCGACATCAAGGACAAGCTTATTGAGGATCACCAACCATCGTTTCTGATTGAGATTTAGACATGGGTAGGTGTAGAGATACTTCAGACTCAACATATATGAATAGGAAGTCTTTGCAAAGGATACCAACGGATTACAGTTGCTAGAATCCCTAAAAGCTAGACTATAATGTCAAACTCCAAAGGAGGAACGAGATTGCAGAACTCACATATTAGCAACTTGTCAGAGAACATCTGCACCTACTCGAATTACTTGCAACAGTACACAATTCAGTCCATGTTGGGAAACACCAACGAAGACAAGAGAAGTTCTCAAACTTCTTCTCTTTCTGGAACAATTCAATCAGTGGCTTGGATGCATAGAGGAAATTCTCAAGGAATGGAGGTAACAACGTACCATTCCAAGAATATTTTGCACATGCTTGATTGAGTTGAGATGATTCCGAGGAAACTAGACAATTTACTCAGATCAACGGCGACATCTTTCAGCAATTGCACGTGAACTAGAGAAAGTCATTTCTAACTTCCAGAACACATACCTTGTGACGACACAAAGTCAGTTCTAACAAGTTTCCAATGCTAACGCCCACTATCCAATATAAATCTCCTCAACATGGAGAAAATAAGAATGTAGTTGATGGGCTCAACAACAAATTTATCCAGATACTCCTCGACGGTAGACTCATATGTCACAAGAACGGGGAATAAGTATTGGCCAGACCAACACATTCCGGTAGGTTGGTCTGAGTTTGATTTAACGATAGCCCAATTCAAATCAAAGGTTTTAGAGGATAGCGTATCCAAAGAGGAGATACTTCCTTGCTTCGACACGTAAAACTAGACATCCCATTGGAAATGAACCATATCAGATAGAGCTTTTATCTTTCAACTCTCCAAGTTGTTTAAGCTCAACCGAATAATTCAGGACATCTAGCATGATTTTCTTGGAGAAAGGAATTGTTCAGATAACCAACTTACTCATAAGCTGGACATCACGGTCAGGTGACAACCTGGCGATACTTCTGGAAAGACCTCCAGAATATCACGATCCACCGGTATGTCTTGAGTTCGAGAGGGAATCATGCTTTTCAAGGCAAAACGATGTGGTCTTGGGAGATTCGGCACAAACCTAGTTCTTTGACCGAGGAGGTGCACCTGAACAAACAGACTTGGTAGCACAGTTAAATTCAACTTATTGATCAGCTAACCAACCATGCCAAGAAGGACAATGAACCTCCCTGGATTTCAGCGCAGTAAAAACTGATAGGAATATCCGATGGCCACATCATTGCTCACGTCTCATCATGCTCGAGTATCGAGTCACTCGTAAGATGGAGAGTAACGAAGTGTAAGCGCATCACATCATCAAGAATATCATGATACATAGCACGACACTTTGATATAAACAAGTGTGACACTCTAAGGTGGAGCAGAATAAAAGCTAAACAAGGCCCTCATTCTGAAGATTACAATGCTTTGACTGGTCCGAGAAATGGACAAGGTACTGGAGTTTGTTTCTTCTAACATCCCGAAGTGGAATGTCCTGACGAACCACAAACTTGCATCAGAATACACCAATGCATGATGACAACAAGATGGTCCAACGGAAGACACGGGTCGGGAAGAAGATCAAGAGTAACAACCATGCTCGGGAGAATCCTAAGATGTTGAAGATGCACCGGTTATTACTCAATTGTGATAACCATGCCCAAAAAGGAGAGATGCAGCAGAGTCACGAACATAGTTGGGAGACTCGCTAGGAGAATCCTGGTCGTAACCCCGATGGTTCCAAGACAGAACCTAAAGCAAGGCTACGGGAGAGCTAAAGTTACATAGCCAGCTGAGGTGTGGTAAATGGTTGAACATTACCTCACAGCCCACATACAGGACTTGGGTTAAAGGTCAGCTTCATGTGCCGAGAATCATAAATGGCATAACGATCACATGTGTAACAACCCACACAATTCAACATACCAGAATCACAGCACAATCCGGGACCTTCTGTTCAAGTCCTTGGGTTAAAACCCAGAGAAGAAATAAGTGATTAGACTCGGTAAGAATAACAGGGTTCGTAAACATCTGGGTTGAAATCGGACTGTAGCGCAGCGGGAGCAACCGGACACATAACACTAAAGGTCGAACCCAACCTCGTTTCTTTAGGATCACGGGGAGTAAAACTTTTAACTCAAATAGAGGTAAGATGGCTCCGAAATTAGAGTGTAACCAGGTAAGGAGTAAAAGATTCCTAAGATGGTTTTCACAACTCATTTTTAGGTTAAAAATATTTTCACAAACACTAGACTAAACGTCGACCAGTAGAAGGGTTTCCTACAGGCAGTCCTGCTCTGATACCAACTTGTGGCGCCCCGACCGCAGAACTATACAGTGATGCTGTGTGTCACAGGTTATGCGATACAACCGGAGGTTACGGGTTTACCAATCCCCGGCCAAAACCTTTTGCAGGCGTTGCTCGGAATGGATCATCGGCAACGCAACACCCCGATTGATGCCATAACACAGGCACAACTATCGATGCATAATAGAGAGATCAAGACTTGTGGAACAACAGGCACATCACAGACTCTACGACTCAAAGCATTATAGTTCAACTCTTATAATAGAGAAAGATAGCAAATATTACAACCAGAGGTCACAGACCCAACAGTACATCATGCGGAAGCGAAGTAGGTTGTTCTAAACAACAAGATCCAAATTATGGCCTAAGAGGCCTATAGATAACATTCCAGCGCCAGCTGTTCCGGGATGTCCCAAGCTGCCACCTGGGAACCCCAGACTACACGTCGACGTCCACATAGAGCCCACCTTCAGTGTCGGGGAAGTCCTCCACTGAAAATCAACAAAGCAACGTTGAGTTCGACGAACTCTGCAAGATTACTAGAGCTACTAGCTCGATGATTGGCTTTCAATGGTTTTATGGCTGTTTTGCATAAAGCTGGTTTTCTTTATAAAAGACATCTGGCATCGACTAATCAGAATATTTTCAAAGGGGGTAAGAAGTAAACTCTTTTCCTTTGATCATCTTCATCAACAACCACCATCAATCACTTCACCTGTCTACCAAGGCACCTCCCCGAATCACCCTCGAGGAAGTCAACCTTGCATTCTTGGTGGTACCTTTAGTACTCAGGTTTAAATCATTCCGTTTAAGTTTTCTATGGTCTCTGAATCCGACACCAAGTTGTCCATAACCGTGGACATGGCTTTTCGAAAAGATTTACCCTGCAGGGGTGTAGTGTTTTTAACCACCGGCACCGTCCGACTCATTGCTTGACATTAGCTCTCTTCCGGGGAAAGCCGGCTGAGTGGGAGCGGTTACAACCTTTACCTTGCTTGAGACTAACCCAGGATCATCAGTGAGGATGGGGCAGGTTCAGTGCCTCCAACACCCTGTCCCGTGGCCACTCATTTTCCTAAACACCACCATCCTCATCCCAGTCCTAGCCACCATCCTCACGCACGCGCAAATGGAAGCTCAAACTAGAGGACCCTGGCTAGCCCCGCCCAAGTTAGTCGGTCGATGGGGGTTCCATATGGCCCACCGATGGAAGCACGCTCGGTCTTGGCTCGAAGGCGAGAACTCGCAACTAGTCGGCGAGAACGAGACAACCCACCACATCCCCGTGGCATCTCATCCCCGCCTTTAAGCAGTATATTAATGTTGCCACAATTTTCCACCACATCTGGTTATTCCATCAACTGTTCCGACAATGAAACATCCACCGAACGACTAAGCATTTAACTAAGCATGGCTAAGCATATACATAGCAGGTATAATTAACTCAGGCCAACACTTCAAGCCTATGGATATTAGGAAGGATACAGGTAATGGCAACATGAATCTAATGCAGCTAGTAGGATACTCTAATCCGAGCAAAAGACATTTAGAACCGAATGCAATATTATAGTGGAGAAAATATTTGCGGAAACATAGGAGGAGACATGCTCAGAGGGGGGATTACGCTTGCCTTGTTCAGGAGGCTGGTAATACGGGTCGTCAGGGTATTGCGGTGGAACCCCGACTGCTTGATCTATCGATGCATAAATACACCGGAAAGACACAATCAATAACCACACAAGCAAAACAGGTGCAATGCACAAACACATGATGGCATGACATTTTAATGCACTGAATTTAACTAACCAGTTAAATGGGGTGCAAGGAATATTTCTATTAACCAAAACAATTAAACCCCATAATTACTTAATGCTTTTCCTAACCATTAGAAAAATACAGTACTAATATTTTGTTTAATTATGCATGCAAATGATGTTACTGGACAATGCTTACTTTTCTGAGCATTTTGATATATTAAACACAATTTTCTGAAATACAATCGAAAGTTATTGCATTTTCAAAATTTGATTTAATACTGCCATTTTAGCAAATCATTTTACACATCACCAAAACTGATTAACCATGTTTAGAAACAAGGTGAAACGTGAAGTATATTATGTGCTGAACGTTTTGATAGGTCAAACATAACTTTTGGATCATTATTTAAAAATTATGGATTTTCCAGAAGTATTTCTTTTCTGCCATTTTAGTTGTTTTAATAGAACAGCAACTAAATTAATTTAGTTGGATGTGTGAGTTAGGCCAACAGACTCACTTTATTTTTTTTGAACATTTTGGTATATTATTTGTAATTTTTGGACGAATATTTAATTAGTTATGAATTTTAGAAGTTTAAACAGTTTTCTGTTTTTTCTTTTATTTTTCCAGAAATTTAACCGAAGCGTTCTGTACTCCGGGCTGGGCTACCCACGGCCACTGACATGTGGGGCCCAGTGCCACGGTGGCAGCCACGCGAGCAAGCGCGGCCCACGGGCTGGTTTGACTCTGCACCGAGGCCACGACCGGCGCACGCGGCGGCGGTGACCACCGGCGGTGTTGAGCATGGATCCGTCGATCTACCGCACGCGCGTGACACTTTTGCTACTCGAGTTCGACGCGTACGTGTAGGGGCTACTCAGTGGCGGAGACAGCGACCAAATGGTCACCGGCGACTAGCAGGACGTCGAGCTCCGGCGGCGAGTAGCTACGGCTAACGGCGACGCGACGAACTACGGCGAGCTGGGATGAACAGAGATGTCTAGGAGGACGGATAGCTCACCCTCGAAGTGTGTGTGAGCTCGGTAGGAACGGAGGAGGTCGGAGACGGAGGCAGAAGCTCGGCGGAGCTTCGACCGGAGTTGGAGAAGATGTGGACGACCAGCTCGATTCGCGGCACCCGAGCTCGATTCCTTGAATGTAGATGAAGTAGATGTCGCGGCGGAGACGATGCGCTTGCTCGATCTGCTCCGCGGTTCCCCTAGCGACGGCGATGCGGCGGCGAGCTCGCTTCGGACACGGCCATGGCAGAGAGAAAAAGAGAGAGAGGAGGAAGAACGAGGGGAGCTGGTGAGCAAATGAGGGGTGAGGGAGCAGAGTGTCGTGGGGGGCCTCCTTATCTTCTTCGACGCAGCAGGAGGAGCGGGGGGGCCTGGGCGCACGGCGAGCTTAGCACTGGCGCCATGCCGTGCCCACTGGAGCTACAGAGAAGACGGCAATTTTACAAAAAGCCCCCTGCCTTTTCTCCTTTTTCTGTTTTCCTTTATTTCTTTTTAAAACCAGTAGCTTTCAGTGATTTAATTGAGGCACTAAAACCATTCCAAAAATTAGGAGAAAATTCAGGTAGCCTCCCCATAGCATGTAGAGGCTCCACAAAATTTGGTGTATCAAATAAAATGTTTTGCACAACTTTTGTTCATAGGGTTTGGATAAGGCATTTTTTCTTAAATACCAATTTATTATCCTTTAGAAATTTTAAAGCAAGTTTCCAAATATCATTTTGGACTCTTGGAACTTCCTTGACAAACATAGGATGTCAAAGTATTCTTGTTTTGCAAGTTTGAGTGCTTTCATTGCTTTGAATTTAGAGATGAGATAATTCATAGTTGAGGTTTTTCAATGTGGTATTTTCTAGAGCAAATCTATTAAGGATGCCATGATGCAATGAAACACAAAAGTAGAAATTTTACTCGCACTTTTAGGTTCACAAATTATGGGCTGTTACATATGTCTTCATGGCCGCCAGATGATCATCGACTGTCTTCATCCTGCTGCACAAAATGTACTGCTGTTGGTGACGGCAGCGTGTACGGAGCCCTGCTCCTAGGTCTTCACGGCAGCAAAATCGTCACCAAGCATCCACCAAGGCCTTGACACAACGAATAATCTTTGTTAAAAGTAGCTAACAGAGCAAATACATAGCTAAACAGAGCTAAATAACAGAGCAAACCAAGCTAAATAAGTAGCCGACAGAGCAAAACCAAGCTAAATAAGTAGCTAATAGAGCAAAACCAAGCCAAATAAATCGTCGATAGAGCAAACCAAGCTAAATAAGTAGCTAACAGAGCAAAACAGAGAAAACCAAGCTAAATAACTCGCCGACAGAGCAAAACTAAGCTAAATAAGTAGCTAACAGAGCAAAACCAAGCTAAATAACTCGCCGACAGAGCAAACCAAGCTAAATAAGTAGCTAACAGAGCAAAACCAAGCTAAATAACTCGCCGACAGAGCAAAACTAAGCTAAATAAGTAGCTAACAGAGCAAACCAAGCTAAATAACTAGCTAACAGAGCAAAACCTGGCAAAATAAGTAGCTAACGGAGCAAAACCAAGCAAATACATAGTAAAAAGAGAAGTCGCTTACCTTAAACGAGGCAGGGTCGCTTTCCATCGCGGATTGCGTCCCAGGCTCCGGAGCCACTGTCAGAGGAGACGTCAGAGGAGACCTCATCCTCCTCGAACAACGGAGCGTCCTCCTCCTCCTCCTCCTCCACCGCCGCCGCCTCTAGACCAGGGCCCTGGCCAGGGAGAAAAGACCGGTTTATGGCCTCCCGGAGCTGCGTCTGGAACAATGCCTCCTCAGTGACTTGTATCGCATGCTCGGCGGTGGAGATGCGGACTACTCTCTACATCGCAGAGGCCTCAATGACACCGTCGACGCGCTCGCGCTCGTAGGCGGCGCGAGAGAAGAGGAGACCGACCTCCAGATCCGAGTCCTCATCGTCCGAGGAGGACGAGATCCGGGCGTCGGGGGTCGCCGCCACCGTGGATCCGGTCCAGTTGTAGGGGAGATCCGGGCTGCGCCTCGGATGGTGGGAGGAGGAAGATGCTGCATCCTGACTTCCGTCGGCGCCAGAGGGGTTCACCATCGATGGTGTGAAGTTCGTGGATAGAGTGTGCGGCTAGGGTTAGGACCTGGTGTTGGAGATATGCCCTAGAGGCAAATAAATAATAAGATTTATTGCATTATCTCTTTAAGTTTATAAATAGTTTTATACCATGCTATAACTGTATTAATCGGAATTGTTAATACACGTGTGGTATGTAAACAAACCAGAGTCCCTAGTTAAGCCTCTAGATAAACTAGTCCATCAGTCAATGGATGATCGTGATTTCCCGATCATGTTGCATTAACAGTTGATGGTGGAGTCATTTTATTGGGAGAATAATTTGATGGACATTACCCAAAGTATTGCAGTTAGGATCGTATCAGATAGTTCAACACTGCAATAGGATTATAACGTGGTAGCTTATTCCTTAGACCGTGAGATTACATCAAGTCGCTGCTTCTGAAAGATACGGCTGATCGCACCTAACGTCATGTCTCATACGCACGACAATAAGGGTGACACTTTCGGGTATTGGAAGGAAGTAGTCGGGGCGAGTGATCAAGAGCGGGATTTGTTCATCCGTGTGATGGATTGATATGCTGGGCCCACTCGGTGAGATTATATCTGTAAAGCTGCGCAGCGTATGACTAGGTCATTGAGATATAATTTCATGGGAACGAGTAAAGCAACCTTGTCGGTAACGAGATAAAACACAACATCGGATGTTGACGATCGTATCTCGGACAAGGAAGTATCAACGAACAAAGGGAATGACCATATCATGTTAACGGTTCAAAGATGATTCAAGGATGATTTATTCTAGAATGCACGGGGCCGTCATAGTCATCCAGGGCTCCCTGACGGTCATTGGCGGGAGGGTCTCGACCATGTCCGGAGTATTCTCGAACCGAGGGTAACACACTTAAGGTCTTGACGACGCTAGGAGAACGTTTTGGAAACATCGGAGTGGCTTAGGTATAGAGATAGGAGGTTTCGGAAAGGTTCCGGCAAGAACGGAAGAGTTCCGGGGAAGACCGGAAGAGTTCCGGGGAGACCGAAGTGAGTTCGGATGATCCGGAAATTGTTTCGGAGTCACGGGAGATTAAATAGTATGTAAATATATTAATTATGGAATTATATATATTTATATTAATTTAATATTAAAGAAAAAGGAGAAAAAATGGGGCAGCCACCTTAATGGGCCATAGGGCCCAAGAGGGGAAGCTTCCCCCCCATGTGAGGGGTGCGGCTGGGCCTTGGGGCCCATGCCACCATGGGGTGCGGTTGGCCCAAGGGGGCAGCCGCACCACCCCCTCTCCCTTTAGTCCCACATTGCCTAGTTGAGGAGAGGTGCAACCCCTCTCCTCCAATAAATAGGGACCCGGATTAATTGGAAAAATACACAGAAAATTCAGGAATTAATTCCGGTTGGCCCAGGCTTCTCCCTAGTCCAATTCCTCCCTCCCCATCTCTCGACGTGCGCGGTCCCAAGTCTGGACAGCGTATACGGGAGACCTATAAACCGCAGCGCACCGTTGTGCTGCGGGTTTCCACCCAAAGTTCTCGCTTCCGCTATTCCGGCTGGATCGGGGAGCACGGAGGTCATCGTCAAGGTCCGTACGTGTGCGAGTACTCGGAGGTGCTGCTCTCTCACGAGTTCGGCACTAGGAGCTTCTTCATCGCCGCGTCTCCTTCTTCTTCGTCGCGCCAAGTTCTCCGCGACCTTGAGGTCGGCTACGTACGTCTTCATCGGCAACGCTTGTGCGGGAGCGTAATTCCCGCTATCGGTCTACAAGGGTATGTTTCCGATGACTTCTCCGTTACCGCATTACTAGATAGATAGATCCTGGCTAGTTTCGGTGTTGCGATAGTTAGAAAAATTATTGTTTTCTGCTACGAACCCCATCAGTGGTATCAGAGCCGATCTATGCGTAGTATTGCTGGTACGGTTAGAACACATGTTGAATGTGGGCATCGATTCTGTAATTGTTACCCTCTCGCGTGCACTTGCTAATGTTGTTGGCATTGAGTTGATGAAGCGGCCCGGACCGACCTTACGCGTACGCTTACGCGAGACTGGTTCCGCAACTAACATATGGCTTGTACCATATATGCGGCTGGCGGGTGTCTGTCTCTCTCTCTTTAGACGGCATGGCATTTTCAATGGAGGGCCCTGAAAAGGGTGTAATAGAGACAATTATTTAATCGCTGTTGTGGTTGTATGTTCGTAGGTAAGAAACGGTTCTTCACGAAAGCCCTAGCAGCCACGTAAAATGCAAAAGATAAAGTAGAGAGCGTCTAACTTTGTTTTGCAGTGGGGCATTTTAATATGACATGGTCACGGTAAGTTTTATGTTATCGGAGGCAAAGGTGGCACCGTAGACTCGGAGCACCAGGGGCGCGCCATGAAGGCCAGGCGCGAGGCCATGTCATATCGCACTTCATTACATTATTTTGATATTGTTGTTGTGTGTTTGCATCCTATTTGAGTGCTTATATAAAGATATACAACGGTAGCTATAGGATGATCCCTAATTTAATACCAAAATTGTGTTCTGCCTTAGTGTGCACCACCAATAAAGTTCTACGTTACGGGGTACGTCGGGTTTCGATCCTTTTCGTCTACACTCGTCTCTTCGTTCGCATACAGTGGGTGTAAGCCACGTTGCACACGCGAAAACACTAAGGTTAAATTGGCGAGCCTAGCATATACCAGTATATGGCCTCGGAACACGGGTGATCGAAAGATCGAGCATGAGTCGCATGATTGTTGCGATTGGTAATTCGTTGCCTACCTCTGAAGTTACGTTACCCGCCCGATCGAAGGGGGTAATTTAATGGATTGGGATCGTGTAATCACTAAGACAGTTTTTAGGGATAATTCTCTTAGTGGAGTGTGTTTGATAATGTGATTATAAAATAAACTCATAATTTTATAAACTTAGCCTTACCTAGTCTTTGCAAATTATCTTTGTAGATCATGCCTTATCCTAAGGAAGAAAGTCTTGAGTTCAACCATTTTATTAGAAAAGAAAGTCTCCGGAACGATGGATCCAACTTCATGACGTGGTACAGAAACCTGAAAGACGTCCTCTACCAGAACGACATTTCTTACGTGATAGGAGAATTGTTAGGAGATAAACCAGGAGACTCCGCAAGTGCAGAGGCGAAAGAGGATTTTCGTCAGCGTCGTGAGGTCTGGAGAAGTGTTCAGATCACGATGTATGTCTGCATGGATCATGAGCTGAAAAATGAGTTTCGCCATATGGAACCCGCTGTGATGATAGGTGCTCTTAAAGTTCGGTTCTTGAACCGAATGAAGCAAGAGCAGTACAAGCAGCTGGACAAGTTTCTTTCACTCAAGATGGAAGAACATACCTGCTTGGAGACACATTTGTGTAAGATGTTTGACATTCACGATGATCTCACAAACACATGCGATTACTGGATGGCGGATACTTTTGCAATACAGGCGGTGTTGCGTTCTCTACCTCCTAGCTATGAGGAGCTTGTCGATGAGTATATACTTAAGAGTGATTTCCTCCTCTTCAATGATTTCCTGGTCGAAATCAAAGATGTGGAGGTGGAACCCATCGAAGGAGAAATAGATGACACGCAAGGTATATTTGATATACAAAGTTATAATTGTTATTTCTTACACTTGTTGATATTAAAGTATTTGATACTTATGTCTGTTTTATTGAAACAGCACCAGAATATAACAGAAAATTGCAGAGTTCGACATGATGCTGCGGAATGATGGCAAGGCAAAGTAGTTGATGGCCAAGGAGTTTCACGCCCATAGTTATCAAGTTTTGATTAGTAGTTTTGAATAAGAGTTTTGTAGTCGAATTTGAGAGTGATTGTAATAAGTATGTCTTATATTCGATGAGACAAGTTATTCATATTTGTAAGAGACAAGCAAGTTGTTTTTATTATGAATAAAGTTTTCTTATGATCATATTTCGATTATGAATAAGTTATTCATGCATTAATCTTTTTGATAGCAAAGTGGATTTGAATGTTAAAATAAATATCCTAAGTCAATAATAAAATGCACTACCGAATTTTTAATCATTGCAAATATTTTGGATACTTTGATCTTGTGTATTTGCATGCGTGATGTCTAATGAGACATGATGATTGAAAAATATTGATAAGTCAATATGAGAAGAAATTTGATTTGAGATCATGCAAGATGATTGTTAAATTAAATTGTGTAGTGGAAATTATTATTGAAACCTTTGTTGTATGTCTAAGTAAATAATAAGTATTTACTAAAAGATACAATTATCTGAAATTATTTGATTTGATCAAGAAAGATTTTTCGGATAGAAAAGGAGGATATAAAATCAAGTCATTGTAATTGGATTATAATAGCAAGGATTTTAAAGATTTATTTTATCATGAAGGTTTGTGAAAATTCGGTTCACAAAAGGACTTGTGAAATTCGGTTCACAAAATTATGATGCTATTATCAAACATGTTGATGTAGACATTATGATCATACTCTATTTTGAATAAAGTATAGTCCTAAAAATCTCTTAATATTTTAGAAATCACGTAGAAGGTTTTTCCGTTAGAATTAGTAAACTCCCTATTTTGAAGTCTTCACCCAAAATTCGTATGAACGACAATGTTGTGTGTCATGGTTTATAGATTATATGATAATACGAAACTATGTACGAAATAGTTCTTTGTAAAATATTCATAGGAATGAATATATTTTCATATGGTAAACACCAACAAGGGCAAAACTAGTATTGCTAACTTGGTGATTCATTGAAAACAAGTTTCAAGAAAGGATATGAAATAAAGAAAAGCTTAAAAGGGGTAATTGACCTTACTCGATTTGTGAGAGAAATATTGTTTGGAATTTGATCCGACAACAAAACTCCACAAATGGAAATGAAAAATGATGATATTTGATCATGGTGTTTTCATGCAAGGAGCTTTTTATAAATAGTAGGCATTAAAGAATATTTTCTGTCCGGTCACAGATTAATATTTCATGATTTAATGAGCTTGTTACTAGAACAAGGGATACCTACGAAATACAAAGAAATTGGGGTGATGCCAAATTCGAATTGTGACTATAGAGTCATAAATCCAAAAGGTTGCATTCAAGATTGTATTAGTAAATGTTGCTTGAATCTTATTAAGTAAAAGGGTTACTTGATTTTTCACATGACAAGTTGTGTGAAAAGAATGAAACTGTGAGAAGGACATAAAGCTAATTTTGTCATGAAGAATGTCTTTGACAAAATCAAAATTGTTTTGACTACATTGGATGTAGACATGCCTAAGTCTTTTGGATTTGTATTAACAAGTATAATACATCGTATTTGGAATTTTCGAATTGATACATGATCAAGGATTTCGGTTATGACCGAAATATCGAAGGAAATTATATCCGTATAATTTAAGTGGGAGTAGGACAGCTTACCGGAATAATATGTAAGTGACATATTGTTAAGTGGGAGCTTGTGGGCTACACAATATGAAATGTGTTTGACATTTTGAGTGGGAGCATTACAAGTTACACAATCTCAAATGTAATTGACATTTTGAGTGGGAGCTTAGTCAGGTGTTTATATGTAAATGACATATAATAGATAGGTACTAGGAAAATGAATTAGAAGTAATTATTGAATTACGATAAAATCATATATGTTTAAAATGTGAGCATCTGTTTTGAATAGATCATTTTAAAGAAGTCGAGGTGTTTTTCCAGATTAGATTCTGATGTGTCAGAATAAGACGTAACGAGGAATTGGTCCTTGTAAATCTGGATAAAGTAATCATGGTTGTAAAATATGCTGCACTTCTATGCCATGATAAGGTGGCAGCATATTAACCATATTATATACTCGAAAAGATATGATTAGTATTCTTACAAGAAGAATAAGCGCTGAGATGAATTTGTGATTCATTATTAGTGGAACCAAAAGTATCCTTCATGTTTAAAAGAAACTAAGGATATGTGGTTATTTCAAATCTGTAAAGGATGATGAGTTTAACAAATGTTGTGTTAAAAGGATCAACCTAAATGACAGAAAGAAATAAGGATCAAGTCGTTATAGGATAAATTAAAAGGCATTAGGCTGACAATAGAATGTCAGGATCTACTTAGGTAAATATAGAAGTATAAAGATACTGCAAAAGTACATAGAGTTGGTAGAGAAAAGGTATTCTCTAAAACTGAGTGTGTTTAATGCAATTAACTGATATTGGATCAGAGTAAGCGCAGGGAAACAAAAGTCTCACTTAGTTGCCAAATATGTATATTTGTTATTAAGATAGCATGATGATATAAGGTGATATCAATGGTTTGCAAAGAGCTTACGGTTATGAAAGGTTCAGGCCGAAGGAAACCTCTTCCACGAGCGAGCATTATCATAAACACTTATAAAAGATAAGGTTGTATGATTGGTATAGAAATGCAGCTAGTGTATTTGTACTCTAGTGCAAGTGGGAGACTGTTGGAGATATGCCCTAGAGGCAAATAAATAATAAGATTTATTGCATTATCTCTTTAAGTTTATAAATAGTTTTATACCATGCTATAACTGTATTAATCGGAATTGTTAATACACGTGTGGTATGTAAACAAACCAGAGTCCCTAGTTAAGCCTCTAGATAAACTAGTCCATCAGTCAATGGATGATCGTGATTTCCCGATCATATTGCATTAACAGTTGATGGTGGAGTCATTTTATTGGGAGAATAATTTGATGGACATTACCCAAAGTATTGCAGTTAGGATCGTATCAGATAGTTCAACACTGCAATAGGATTATAACGTGGTAGCTTATTCCTTAGACCGTGAGATTACATCAAGTCGCTGCTTCTGAAAGATACGGCTGATCGCACCTAACGTCATGTCTCATACGCACGACAATAAGGGTGACACTTTCGGGTATTGGAAGGAAGTAGTCGGGGCGAGTGATCAAGAGCGGGATTTGTTCATCCGTGTGATGGATTGATATGCTGGGCCCACTCGGTGAGATTATATCTGTAAAGCTGCGCAGCGTATGACTAGGTCATTGAGATATAATTTCATGGGAACGAGTAAAGCAACCTTGTCGGTAACGAGATAAAACACAACATCGGATGTTGACGATCGTATCTCGGACAAGGAAGTATCAACGAACAAAGGGAATGACCATATCATGTTAACGGTTCAAAGATGATTCAAGGATGATTTATTCTAGAATGCACGGGGGCCGTCATAGTCATCCAGGGCTCCCTGACGGTCATTGGCGGGAGGGTCTCGACCATGTCCGGAGTATTCTCGAACCGAGGGTAACACACTTAAGGTCTTGACGACGCTAGGAGAACGTTTTGGAAACATCGGAGTGGCTTAGGTATAGAGATAGGAGGTTTCGGAAAGGTTCCGGCAAGAACGGAAGAGTTCCGGGGAAGACCGGAAGAGTTCCGGGGAGACCGAAGTGAGTTCGGAGTGATCCGGAAATTGTTTCGGAGTCACGGGAGATTAAATAGTATGTAAATATATTAATTATGGAATTATATATATTTATATTAATTTAATATTAAAGAAAAAGGAGAAAAAATGGGGCAGCCACCTTAATGGGCCATAGGGCCCAAGAGGGGAAGCTTCCCCCCCATGTGAGGGGTGCGGCTGGGCCCTTGGGGCCCATGCGCCACCATGGGGTGCGGTTGGCCCAAGGGGCAGCCGCACCACCCCCTCTCCCCTTTAGTCCCACATTGCCTAGTTGAGGAGAGGTGCAACCCCTCTCCTCCAATAAATAGGGACCCGGATTAATTGGAAAAATACACAGAAAATTCAGGAATTAATTCCGGTTGGCCCAGGCTTCTCCCTAGTCCAATTCCTCCCTCCCCATCTCTCGACGTGCGCGGTCCCAAGTCTGGACAGCGTATACGGGAGACCTATAAACCGCAGCGCACCGTTGTGCTGCGGGTTTCCACCCAAAGTTCTCGCTTCCGCTATTCCGGCTGGATCGGGGAGCACGGAGGTCATCGTCAAGGTCCGTACGTGTGCGAGTACTCGGAGGTGCTGCTCTCTCACGAGTTCGGCACTAGGAGCTTCTTCATCGCCGCGTCTCCTTCTTCTTCGTCGCGCCAAGTTCTCCGCGACCTTGAGGTCGGCTACGTACGTCTTCATCGGCAACGCTTGTGCGGGAGCGTAATTCCCGCTATCGGTCTACAAGGGTATGTTTCCGATGACTTCTCCGTTACCGCATTACTAGATAGATAGATCCTGGCTAGTTTCGGTGTTGCGACAGTTAGAAAAAATATTGTTTTCTGCTACGAACCCCTTCACCTGGGAGAGTGAGAGTGAGAGTGAGATGTAGTGGAGTGGGTGATATTTATATGGGCACCGCTTAATGGGCCTTCACATGGGAAACGAAGATTTTACATATCTCCATATCTGTCTTGGGCTTATCGGCAACGGAGTTTCTATGCACCTCCGTTTGCAATATGTTGGCAACGGAGTTATTTTGCTCTCCGTTACCATTGTGTCGGGCCCATCGACGGATTCTCGCGCGCGCATTCCCGCAGAAGCGCGCGGGACTCATTTCTTCAGTCGCCTAACTCTTGTCGCCATAGAGGGTATCCGATGTGTCGTTCTGTACTAGTGGTGGCTGACGTTAATGCGGCGCGTGGGGAAGCCGCAACGACGGCCGCATGGCCCGGGGAGTCGTCGCGTCGCCTAGCCGCCGTTAATGCCATGTGTGTGGACATGCGCACCGCCATCCCGTCGCGTTGGAAACCGCCGACGACTGCGCCATTAACGCGGCCAGACCGACCTCCTGCACGGCGCGATTAATAACTCCTGCGTTGCCCGTGTGTACAACGGAAGGGCCACCCCGGTCGGAGGGCGTGTCCGGCACCCCTCAAAGGGCGGGGCCCTTTGGGGGGTGCAAGACACAAATTGGCTCGGCCCGAACACTGGAATGCCGCTGTGGCCGAATTTTGTGTCCGGACCCCCAATGGGCCTTGGGGGGAGGGGTCAGTTGGGTGCGCCATTAACGTGGCCAGACCGGCCTCCTGCACGACGCGATTAATAACGCCTGTGCAGCTCGTGTGTATGACGGGCGAGCCACCCCTGTCGTAGGGCGTGTACGGCCAGTGTCAGGCACCCCGAGAGGACCTCCAAACTTAGGGGCCCTTTCATGGGTGCCCTACACAAATTGGCTCGACTTGGAGGTGTCGTTGTGACCGAATTTTGCGTCCGACCCTAATAGGACTTTGGGGGTCAATTGGTGGCGCCGCTGGAGATGATGTAAGTGTTGGAATTTACTAGTATTTACTAGCCCAAGATAAATTCAGAAATTCTCATTGGCACATTATTATATTTTGTTAATTGGGAAAATTAATGAGTCATTGATTAATTAGTAACGGTCACGTTTATTACGGCCGTTTCTAATTCATTAACAGACACGGTTAATACAGTCATTGACTAATTCATTAACGGTCACGTTTATTATGGCCGTTTCTAATTCATTAACAGACACGGTTAATACAGCCGAATTTGATTCAGAAACACGTTTATTGTGACTGTTTTTAATTCATAAACGGACGTGTTTAATACGGCAGTTTCTAAATCATAAACGGACGCGTTTATGAGGGCTGCTTTGACTCCCAACCTGCACTATATAAAACCGAACCAAGCCAATTTTGGCACATATACGCAACACATGGTCTCGCACCACCGTTCCAAAACCTTGCGCCGCCGTCTTCCAAGTCTTCTCCATCCCGTCTTCTGGCGTGCACCGGTTGAAGGGACAGTAGGCCTCCGGAACCCCGCCTCTTGTGATCCTGTACGAAAGAGGGGCGATCAGGTTTTTGGGGAGCACACTCACGCGACTACTGGCATCGAGTTCTTCCCCAACACGACTTCTTCCCCGACATCGGCAGCCTCTTCATCGACGACATGGGCGACAACAGCAACGCCAACGCTTCGGCTGCCGCTGCACCGTATGATTACTTGATCTTCCTATTTACGATACTGTTACAGTTTCTGCTTGTAGTAGTTGCTTTAGATCGTTCTATTTATCTACTATTCAAGTAGATCGCATGATTAGTATAATTCTGGTTATTCTAGTCATAAACTATTTACTGTTTTCGCGGATTAAATCAATAGCTAAATTGCTTATATTTTCAACAATCCAAAAACCTGATTATAGGCATTTTACTGCGCCTGGCTTTCTCGCGTCTATGAGGCCGTTTCCCTTCAAAGGGGTACAGTATAAAAGGTGGCGCATGAGAGCAGTTTACTAGTTTCAAAACAGTAACTGCTATGCTGCCACCAAAGGCAAGCATGAGGGCGATCTCAATGCTGAACAACTGGAAGCTTTTGAGAAGCTCGATACCCTTTTCAAGGGTGCCCTTCTGAGTGTTCTTGACGACTCCATTGTGGACTCGTATATGTCGTTTGATAACGGCAAGGACATGTGGGATGCGCTCGAGGCCAAGTTTGGTGCCTCGGACGCTGGCAGCGAGCTGTACGTCATGGAGCAATTCTATGACTACAAGATGACTGATGAGCGCTCTGTTGTATAGCAGGCTCATGAGATACAGTCACTCGCTAAGGAACTTGAGCACTTTAAGTGTAATTTACCGGACAAGTTTGTTGCCGGTGGCATTATCGCCAAGCTTCCACTTTCGGGAGCAACTTTGCTACTTCTCTGAAACACAAGAGACAAGAGTTTTCCGTTTCGGATCTCATTGGGTCGCTTGATGTTGAAGAGAAGGCGAGAGCAAAGGATACACGTGCTCGAGTTGCTGAGGCTGGTTCTAGTGCCCATGTGGTACAGAAGAAGAATTACCAGCCGCCCCACAAGCCCAAGTTTAACAAAACAAATCGGGGGTAAAGGCAAGTCTGACGATAGGCACAAGCCTTCACAGCTACCAACTTCAAGAAGAACAACAATAAGCCAAGGAAGGGAGCATGCCATGTTTGCGGTGATCCGAATCACTGGGCACCTCGCTGTCCTAACCGCCATGAGCTTCGCACATCGGAGAACAGCGGCAAGACTGCCAATGTTGTCATCGGCGACACTGAGATGAAGGAATCTGGGTACGGTTATTTCCTACCATTCTTTCAGTTTGTCATTCTCCTGAATGGTTGATTGACACTGGTGCCAATGTACATGTTTGTGCTGATGCTTCCATGTTTTCTTCTTACCAGGTCACAGGGACTTCTCCCGTGCTGATGGGGAACAACTCACATGCTTCTGTTCGTGGTGTTGGTACGGTCGATCTGAAGTTTACTTCGGGGAAGACCGTGCGCCTGAAGAACGTTCATCATGTGCCCTCCATCAATAAAATCTCGTTAGCGGATCTCTTCTGTGTCGAGATGGTTATAAGTTGGTTTTCGAGTCCAATAAAGTTGTAATATCTAAGTATGGACAATTTGTTGGTAAAGGCTATGAGTGCGGAGGCTTGTTCCGCCTATCTTTGTCAGATATTTGCACCAAAGTTATTAATCATATTTGTCACGAATTTGAATATAATGTTTGGCATTCACGACTTTGTCATATTAACTTTGGTTGCATGACGCGGCTAGCTAATTTGGATTTAATTCCGAAATTCACTACTGTCAAAGGTTCCAAGTGTCAAGTGTGTGTGCAAGCTAAGCAACCTCGCAAGTCTCATACGGCTGCGGAGGCAAGAGACTTGGCGCCACTGGAACTTATACATTCAGATCTTTGTGAGATGAATGGCGTGTTGACAAAAGGCGGAAAGAAATATTTCATGACGCTTATTGATGACTCCACTAGATATTGTTATGTGTATTTTCTGAAAACAAAAGATGAGGCTTTAAACTACTTCAAAAACTATAAAGCTGAAGCAGAGAACCAACTTGATCGAAAGATTAAAAGGCTAAGGTCTGATCGTGGTGGAGAATATTTTTCCAATGAATTTGATTCGTTTTGTGCGGAACATGGTATAATACATGAGAGGACGCCTCCCTACTCGCCTCAGTCAAATGGAGTGGCTGAAAGAAAGAACCGAACTCTAACTGATTTGGTTAACGCCATGTTAGACACTTCGGGACTGTCTCAGGCATGGTGGGGGGAGGCTCTATTGACAGCTTGTCATGTCCTAAACCGAGTTCCCATAAAAGATAAAATGTTTCTCCATTTGAGGAATGGGAAAGGAAAAAGTTGAAACTCTCTTACTTACGTACTTGGGGTGTTTGGCGAAAGTCAATATTCCAATTCCCAAGAAGCGCAAGCTTGGACCAAAAACCGTGGATTGTGTTCTTCTGGGCTACGCTTTTCATAGCGTTGGTTATAGATTTTTGGTAGTCAAATCTGAGGTATCCGACGTTCATGTTGGTACGATTATGGAGTCGAAGGATGCGACTTTCTTTGAGGATATCTTTCCCATGAAGGGTATGCCTAGCTCATCAAATCAGAGATACCTAACACTCTAGTCAGGAATTAGCTGTTATTCCTAACCTACCATTTCGATAGAACACACTGATAACCCTGTGGAGGATGACAATGAAGCTCCTGTTAGGAGCAAGAGACAGAGGACTGCAAAGTCCTTTGGTGATGATTTCATTGTGTACCTTGTTGATGACACCCCTAGTACCATTTCAGAAGCCTATGCATCTATTGATGCTGACTACTGGAAGGAAGCTGTTCGTAGCGAGATGGATTCCATCTTGGCTAACGGAACCTGGGAAGTCACTGATCGTCCTTATGGGTGTAAACCTGTAGGATGTAAGTGGGTGTTCAAGAAAAAGCTTAGGCCTGATGGTACTATTGAGAAGTACAAGGCGCGGCTTGTGGCCAAGGGTTATACCCAGAAAGAAGGTGAAGACTTTTTGATACTTACTCACCTGTGGCTAGACTGACCACGATTCGAGTGCTACTTTCATTGGCTGCCTCACATGGGCTTCTCGTTCATCAAATGGACGTGAAGACAGCTTTCTAAATGGAGAGTTAGACGAGGAAATTTACATGGATCAGCCCGATGGTTTTGTAGTACCTGGTCAGGAAGCAAAGGTGTGCAAGTTGTTGAAGTCCTTATATGGCCTTAAGCAAGCTCCTAAGCAATGGCACGAAAAGTTTGAAAGAACTTTAACTGCTGCAGGTTTCATTATAAACGAATCTGACAAATATGTGTACTATCGCTATGGTGGGGGCGAGGGAGTTATTCTCTGTCTGTATGTCGACGACTTACTGATCTTTGGAACCAACCTTGATCTAATCAAGGAGGTTAAGGATTTCTTATCTCGTTGCTTTGAGATGAAGGATCTAGGAGTAGCCGATGTTATCTTGAACATCAAGCTGCTGAGAGATGGTGATGGTGGGATTACACTGCTTCAGTCTCACTATGTGGAAAAGGTCTTGAGTCGATTCGGGTATGACAACTGTAAGCCTTCTCCGACACCATATGATCCTAGTGTGTTGCTTCGAAAGAATCAACAGACTGCTAGAGATCAACTGAGATATTCTCAGATTATTGGCTCGCTTATGTATTTGGCTTGTGCCACGAGGCCTGACATCTCTTTTGCTGTGAGCAAGTTGAGCCGGTTTGTTTCTAATCCGGGAGATGATCATTGGCATGCGCTCGAGAGAGTTATGCGTTATTTAAAAGGCACTGCGAGCTATGGAATTCACTACTCTGGATACCCGAGGGTACTGGAGGGTTATAGTGATTCAAATTGGATATCTGATGCTGATGAGATTAAGGCCACGAGTGGTTATGTGTTTACACTCGGTGGTGGAGCTGTTTCCTGGAAGTCTTGCAAGCAGACCATCTTAACGAGGTCAACTATGGAAGCAGAACTCACAGCGTTGGACACAACCACTGTTGAAGCAGAGTGGCTTCGAGAGCTTTTGATGGACTTACCTGTGGTTGAAAAACCAATACCCGCTATCCTTATGAACTGTGATAATCAAACTGTGATACACAAGATTAAAAGTTCTAAGGATAATATGAATTCATCAAGGCATGTGAAGAGGAGATTGAAATCTATCCGAAAATTAAAGAACTCCGGAGTCATTGCGTTGGATTATATCCAAACGTCTAAGAATTTGGCAGATCCTTTCACAAAGGGTTTATCACGTAATGTGATAGATAGTGCATCGAGGGAGAGGGTTTGAGACCCACGGTATGAGTTGTCCACAGTGGTAACCTACTCTATGTGATCGGAGATCCCGTGAATTAGAAGTGGGAGAGAAGCTGTTGGGCAGCTGAGAGGAGAGTATCCTTATATTATATTTCCCACTCCATGAAGATGCAATACTCTTCTATTCTGTATGGCAGGTTGATATTTATCTTAATGTATTCCAAGTGGCTTACTTTTATAAGCGGAGATGTTGTCCTGCAGAGCATCTCTTGAGGAATACCTATATGAGTCTGACTGTTAAACGTCGCAGTCCGTGAGAGTTGGGTGCTCTTTAATAAACTCATGAAAGATCTTGGAGTATGATGCATAAGCTCCACCCGCGGGGAAGCCTTGCGGCAGCTCAGTATTGGTCAAGGGCTTGTGTGAAACTAAGTCGCAGCAAACTTGTAGTTCAAGTCATAGTCCACTATCCAAGTTGTGATATAGTGTAGCATAAGTTTCTAAGTGGAAGTTCAACTTAACAGTCTCCACTGAGTACCGGTATATAAAACAATGTTTTGGAACTGAATGATGAGATATGAGCCAATGAGACTTTGTGGGGGATTGTTGGAATTTATTAGTATTTACTAGCCCAAGATAAATTCAGAAATTCTCATTGGCACATTATTATATTTTGTTAATTGGGAAAATTAATGAGTCATTGATTAATTAGTAACGGTCACGTTTATTACGGCCGTTTCTAATTCATTAACATACCGGTTAATACAGTCATTGACTAATTAGTAACGGTCACGTTTATTACGGCCGTTTCTAATTCATTAACAGACACGGTTAATACAACCGTTCTGATTCACAAACACGTTTATTGTGACCGTTTTTAATTCATAAACGGACGTGTTTAATACGACAGTTTCTAAATCATAAACGGACGTGTTTATGAGGGCTGCTTTGACTCCCAACCTGCACTATATAAAACCGAACCAAGCCAATTTTGGCACATATACGCAACACATGGTCTCGCACCACCGTTCCAAAACCTTGCGCCGCCGTCTTCCAATTCTTCTCCATCCCGTCTTCCGGCGTGCACCGGTTGAAGGGATAGTAGGCCTCCGGAACCCCGCCTCTTGTGATCCTGTACGGGAGAGGGGCGATCAGTTTTTGGGGAGCGCACTCGCGCGACTACTGGCATCGAGTTCTTCCCCAACGACGACTTCTTCCCCGACATCGGCAGCCTCTTCATCGACGACATGGGCGACAACAGCAACGCCAACGCTTCGGCTGCCGCTGCATCGTATGATTACTTGATCTTCCTGTTTACGATACTGCTACAGTTTCTGCTTGTAGTAGTTGCTTTAGATTCGTTCTATTTATCTATTATTCAAGTAGATCGCATGATTAGTATAATTCTGCTTATTCTATTCATAAACTATTTGCTGTTTTCGCGGATGGATTAGATATTCCGTGTGACGTGGGATAAGCGGATAGATGGTCCTAACTGACTGACGCGACGGCGGTTTTCTGGAAAAAGAAAAAAACACTCTTCTTGATAGTGAGAGCGAAAAATAAATAAAAACACTACTGTTACTTTTTTTGCGATGTCACAGTACTGTTACCATGTTCCGCCCGGATACGGTGGTTTAGACGTGTCAGATCAGGATTCGTCGGTAAATATATGGTTCTATATCTCGCGTAGACGGGGAAGATCGAAAACTCCTCGCAAGTCAGGAGTTGCAACAGAACAAACAAACGAGTTCCAGGCGAAAAAAAAAAAATCACACGGCGAGAGCGTGACGGAGAAGCGGAGGATGACGACTTCAGCGGCGGCGAGGGACCAGCACCTGGACGAGCTCCGGGCGCTCATGGCAGCGCACTCGCCGCCAATCCACGCTCTCCTCGTCCCCTCCGAGGACGCCCACCAGGTTGGTACTCCCACTTCCCGCGCCGATCGGAACCGATCAGGGTAGATCAGATCCGGTCGGGCTAGATTTCGCCGGGTTTAGGGTATTGCAATCTCTTCTGTTTTACCGGTTCGTTTCTTTGTTTGATGATCGATAGTGGATTTAACCATTTGGCCTGTGTTCGTGCAGAGCGAGTACGTGTCTGAGCGGGACAAGCGGCGGCAGTTCATCTCTGGGTTCACTGGTAGCGCTGGTAAGTGCGTGCTTAATTCATCCTCCTTCTTAATGTTTAGTCGACCGCTCCTTCCTGGATTTGCGACTAGTTCAGAAACGGTTAACGCAGCAGGAACTGCTATCTGAATGTTGTACTAAATCTTCGTAGCCTTTAATGTATCTTAATTCCTATACAGGGTTGGCTCTTGTCACTGCAAATGAGGCGTTATTGTGGACGGATGGGCGGTACTTTTTGCAGGCCACACAACAACTCAGTGATCGCTGGAAACTCATGCGCATGGGAGAAGACCCACCAGTCGAAGTTTGGATTGCGGATGTAAGTATTGGCCTCTTTTTCCCACAACATTTTTAATCCAACTTTCTACTCTACCACACAAAAGTTATACATGATGAGGAAACATACCATGTTATCGTTTTTGACTTTCTGCCACACCTTCAGTGTTGTGAAACCGTGAATGTGCTTTCCTTGTTCACCATAGCAGGCTTGTCTCGTTTGAATTCATTTTTATAGATAAGTGCTGATTTTCAGCATTAATTTGTGTTTGTCATTATTTCGTCAAGAGATGTGGCATACATCAAAATTTGAATGCCTTAATGTTATTGCCGTTTCACCAACTTTAAACTGAAATTAGAAACTACTTAAATTTTCGTTCTTAACAGATTTGATAGATGAGATAGTTTTGTTTGTTTATGTTGAGTATTACTGTTTGTCAGTGAAACTAAATCTGCTGTCGTGTTGTCAGAATCTGTTGGATGGAGCGGTCATTGGAATTGATTCGTGGTGCATCTCTGTTGACACCGCCCAGAGATATGAGCAAATATTCTCAAAAAAGAATCATACGTTGCTTCAGCTTTCTTCTGACTTGGTGGATGAAGTATGGAAAGAGCGTCCTCCCAATGGTGCCGTACCAGTAAATGTGCACCCTGTAGAATTTGCTGGACGTAGCGTAGCAGAAAAGATAAAAGAGTTAAGAGAAAAATTACAACATGAAAAGGTTACTGCCATTATACTTACTGCTCTTGACGAGGTATATATTGGTTTTACTCATTCAATACAATCTATTAAACTGAGTATGTTATATTTTTGTAAATGTATGTAGTATGTGTGTCCATTCTAATTTCCTTTATTCATGTCTTTAGGTTGCTTGGTTGTATAATGTTCGAGGAGGTGATGTGCATTATAGTCCAGTTGTTCATTCTTATGCTATTGTAACCCTGGACGGTGCCTTCTTTTATGTGGATAAGAGAAAATTAACCGATGAGGTTAGTGAATAAGCCGAATATTTATTCTTTTCAACTCTCTCGTTTTGTAGTTAATAATATTGATCATAAACGGACTGCAATGATATACTTGTGCAGGTTGAGAACTACATGGCTGAAAATGGTATTGATATCAGAGAGTATCACATGGTTCAACCGGATGTGAGCTTGCTTGCGTCTGGACAGCTAAAGGGATCTGTGGTTAATGGTAGTTTGCATGTGGAAAAGGATATCAAGGGGGCGGAGCATTCAAAAATTTGGATTGATTCAAATTCTTGTTGCCTTGCACTCTACTCAAAGCTTAGACGCGATCAAGTTTTGATGCTGCAGTCACCTATTGCTCTACCAAAAGCTGTCAAGGTTTGTTTCCTTATCTTTTTTATATGCATGTCTGTAGCAGAATTTTTGTGTGCATGCAATCACCTTTAGCTTTCTCCATAGATTATGGCTTACAAAACTGTTTTTCTCTCCTGAAATTTCGTATTTGAGAAAGTATATGTTTTGTGATCAAGCATTGGAACTTGACATTTGCATGTGGGTAGTATGCACTGGATATATGAGCTAAGTAACTTCCAGGGGCACTGGCAGTCAGCAATGGAAGAAAGACAAGTGTTCATTGAGTCACATAAATGCTCTTGTTCATTGGTTATGTAGTATAATCAAGTGTTACAAGTAGGTTTACAATAATTGTATGTCCGGCTAATTAAAAATACTGATCATAATCCCTTTTTGTTGAAAATATATAGTATCGCATTTAAAAATTCTTTCATGTTAACATAGCTTAGAAGTATGTAATTTTAGTATATCTCTTTGAAGCATTTTTTGTTTGTTTCACACTGCATTGTGGCAAAAGCTAGTGTGCATTGCAGTCTGTACTTGTGTGTATGTAAGATTAGCTATATTTCCTTGCAAGTTTAATCATTTAGCACATTTTAATTTCTTCATAATGATCGTATAGAATTCCATGGAGCTGGATGGTTTGAGGAAGGCACACATTCGAGATGGTGCGGCTGTTGTTCAATACCTGGCTTGGCTGGACAATCAGGTCAGTATACATATATTTCTTTCTAGTAAATACCACATGAGTTAAAATCTGGCATAAACCTAGCGCTTCCAAGAATCTGACCTCTAGGGATTTAAGCCGCCTCCCCTTGCCGCCTTGTATGGGAACTCCAGCAAGGGGTCCTACTGACGCGGTTGAGCCTCTCCATGGCCCCCAACCTACTACAGTTTCTGCCATCCTCACCGTGCAGATCCTCCGTGCATCTGGCTTCTTGGCTGCTGAGTCTGCTGCCCTCCGTGCCCTCTCCGACATCACCGGTCGCTACATCACCTCCTTGGGCCACGCTGCCTCGGCCATTGCTGAGGCCCATGGCCGCACAGAACCCAACCTCCTCGATCTCACCCTCTCGCTCGAGGACCATGCACTTGCTGGTTTCCTGGGTGTGTCCGACCCTTCTCGCCCAGTGCTCCGCTCCGGTGTGCTTTGGGAGCTTGCTGGATTTGTACGCTTGGTAAGAAAGGTGCCATCCGTGAAGCTGATGCTGAGGACGGGAAGAGGGGATGTACACAAAAAGGTGGGACAGCTTCGCAGCAGCTGGGAAGGAGCCACCACTGAAACATGTGCCTCCGTGGCTGCCGGGCTTCCCGAGGAGCAGGAGGCCGAGGATGAAGGCGAGACTAAGGCAAGGTGGGAAGTGCGTAGGGTAGTCGAAGTGGAGGCTGAGCAGATGTTGAAGGTGAATGGTCATTTCATGGAGCGCGGGGGAGTGGTGCCGGTGAAGAAGGGGAAGGTGCCGTTTCTCATGTATGGGAAGAAGCAGAGGTGGGTGGGAGTTGAAAAGTGCGGCAGTGGATTAGAACCTATGGAGAAGTGAGAAAATTTGCGGTAAAATCGCTTTGAAGCTGCCGGGTGAACTAACACAATTGCAATAGAACATAGCGCGATGTCAAGAGTTGTGTCCATTTTAATTTGCATCTGACATGGAGCTCGTGTACTTCAATGATGTAGCATGCTTACTAAAGATCATGTTCATTATGTTAGCTGTTATTTGCCTTTTCCTTTGATGTTATTAAGCTAATTTTGTATTCCTCTAATTGAAGATGCAAGAGCACTATGGGGCCTCTGGTTACTTCAGTGAGGCAAACGGATCACAGAAAAAGGATCATGTGTGAGTTTACCCTATTATACTTGCAGTTTGTTTTTGCGCATCCTGTGAGCTTTCTTTAGTCTTTGCAAATCTGAGTCAAGCATTACTATAGAACTTCTATATGTTCCTAGAAAACGTTGTTCCGTACTTTTCTGGTGTGGGAATTTGCATTAGAAGTGCGTATGTCGTACAGCAAACTGTAAAGGGGCTTAATGGTAAACTTGAACTTATGATCCATAGTTGACCAGTATTTTGTAAGCAAACATCTAATTATGTCTTGATGATTGTCATGAATAATTAGCCAGTCTTCATTTGAACCAAAAAGACTTAATAGTTTCATGATGATTATGGGGAGTGCCAGTGTCATTTTGTAAGTAGTGGCACTGATAATTGATCTATTTTGAGCTATAAACAAAATGTGGTTCCTTCAAATATTTTCATGCATGCATCTGATTGTTTTGGCTGATCATGTGATCTGTTCCTACTGCATTTGTATTGTTGGTTTGTTCTTGCAACAATACTATATATCTAGTTCCACAAGCGCATCCCATGTAGTTCCAAGTTCCATCTATCAGAGATTTTTTACTTTGTATCCTATTCTGCAGTATATAGAAAAGTATCTTGCCTCTATGCCGGATCACCTATTGAACGATTTATTTAAATTTTATCTCTGGCCCTACGTTGGTGGATAGACAGAGATCAGTATACATTTGATTGTGTTAATCCGTTCTTTTTTGTCCTTCAGGGAAGTAAAACTTACTGAGGTTTCTGTCAGTGATAAACTAGAAGGCTTTCGTGCAGAGAAAGAGGTATGCTGCATTTTCTTTTGGAATTCGCCAGCCAAGCAAGAGTCACTTGTACTATTTATGAACATGAAATTTGTTAAACATTAGAAGTTTGGGTCATTAGATAGGGCATCTAGGTGCCTTTCAGTTTATTTGTAACTCGAAGAGGCGTTTTTTACTTTCTTTGCGGTAAATTAGTAAATAATTATGCAGTTTCTATGTTGAGATGACATTGGTGACTAATATGTAGTATTGGTATATGTGTTCTTTTGGAGCTTATTCAGTTAGAACATCTTTTCTTAGTTTCTTTGTAGACGAATATGTATTTCTTTCAAAACCCATTCCTTGTGAGCATTTTACATTCAGACTTTTGACATAGCATCTTTGACCACTCGTCTTATGTCTCTGCAGCATTTTAAAGGTTTGAGTTTTCCTACGATTTCATCTGTGGGGCCAAATGCAGCAATAATCCACTATTCACCTGAGGCAAATACATGTGCTGAACTTGATGCTGATAAAATATATCTATGCGACTCTGGGGCACAGGTTGAGTACATTATCACTCTTGAACTGTTTCTGTGTGCAGACTTCTTAAGATCTCATGACTTTAGTGATGTTATACTTGCAGTACCTGGATGGTACTACAGACATTACAAGAACTGTACATTTTGGCAAACCTTCAGAGCATGAGAAGTCGTGCTACACAGCTGTGAGTTTTAACTTGATTACTCAATTAGTTCTTCATATATAATCATTATGAGATAAAATGTCATCCTGTATGCTTTGGAAATTTATTTCCTCAATTGTTGCATCAATCATAGTGTTTCCATGTGTTCTCTTTGCATTCTTCACATTATGAAAGTCCACTCTCGGAGTTAAGGATGCCGCACCTGACTAACGTGACCGTGCAACAACCAGTATTGGGCCTTCCATTAGTAGTTTATTCAATGAGATGTATTGTTATACTGAACACTCTAGACTGATTGTCAAGCAAGAAGCAGACACCTCACCTATTTGCTCAAATACTATAGTAATGCTACACCAAACTATCGGTGTTCTGAATGCTTGTCCCATTATTCGGCTGTTAAAACACTCATCTTAGTGATCTACTCAAAAAGTGGCTGGTTGATATTTGAAGTAGGATTGCTTCCTCTCGCCCCTTCATGTATATATATAACCATCTTGTAATTTATTACTAAAATTTACTGTGGCCTACAGTTTTTGTTAAAAAGTTGAAGCAGGCATGCTATTTTTTCCCCTTGAAGTAAAACAATCCTGATCTTAAATACTGGACTTATGTGTGATCCCTTGCTGGTACCAAAGTATAGGCATGCTAGGATCATTCACATCTGGACAGTTCCTACATTAATTTTGATTATTTGAACTACTTATGTTTGATCCCTTGCTGATCTGCTGTTATATTGAATGTTGAAAATAGGTATTGAAAGGCCACATTGCGCTAGATGCTGCTGTGTTTCCTAATGGGACAACAGGTGAGCCGTTATTCAGTGTTCTTACAACAAGAACTCTTATGTCTTCTCAAGAGATATATGTATATACATAGAACTGTGAGCAAAGCTTTTACAGAGAAACTTATCAAAATATTGTATAAAAGATGCTTATTTCATTTCCGTGAATGTCCCCAACTGCACCAATAAATCTTTGGTTGAAAAGATTGCGTCGATTGAATTCATTTTCCTCTCAAATATATTGATTTTTGTTATACTTTGATTTTATTAACCTCATGAGGCATTCGCCATCTGAGGCTACAAATATTTCCAATAACTCAGTACATGTATACAGTCAAGTCCGATGTTAGGTCATATTTGGACAACACTATCAAAGTCCAAATAATGAGTTGGCGATTCATGTGCCGTAGTTACTAAAATAAAAGAATTGTGAAAACATGGTACTTTTATAGAGGTACGACAGGTTCATATATGATGACAAAATCACTTAAAACAAGGCTAAAATGGTTTTAAACTAATTTTCTTCCAGCACCTTACTGATAGATATAAGCTGTGCTCTAGTTTGGACCTTTCTTTGCACCGTGCACCTTCCAAGAAGTTTGACTGGTGGCTCCCTATATTTCTGAAGTTTACTACCTCCGTTCCTATTTAGTGTTCACACATTTTGAGGGCAACTTTGACATCAGTTTGACCAATAAAACGTGTATTATGTGCTATAAAAATCATACTATTGTATTTATATTTGAAAAGAATTCCAACGGCATAAATTTTATGACAAAAGTCTCATGGATTATCAATCAAATTAATGGTCAAACTCAATTCAAGCAAAACAGAAACCATGTAAATAGGGGTAGAGGGAGCACACCAATGCACCTCCATGTTATATATAAGAAAAGAAAAGTATTACTTTTTTGACTTACGATGGAATGTTGTGACACTACTTTCATTGTAAGACTCAACATTGTTTGTAGGACATGCTCTAGACATTCTTGCAAGAACCCCACTGTGGAAAAATGGTCTTGACTATCGGCATGGGACAGGCCATGGAGTCGGATCTTATCTGAATGTTCATGAAGGTTAGACGGGTGGCACATCCTCTTATTTTCTCCTAACTCATCTGAATAAATGTATGGCGGACTGATGAATTGACTATCTGTTTTGCTTTTAACCAGGCCCTCATCTAATTAGCTTCAGACCTTCTGCTCGAAATATACCACTGCAAGCATCAATGACTGTAACTGATGGTCAGTAAAGATCTGAGCCAATACTGCTAATTTTTAATGAGAACTGTTAAACAGTTCAAAATGGTATTACTTGGTAGATTTTGGGGAACATAAAGTTGCATATTTTTTCCTTGCAGAGCCTGGTTACTATGAAGATGGAAACTTTGGTATAAGATTGGAGAATGTTCTTATAGTCAAAGAGACCGATACTAAATTTAATTTTGGACAGAAGGGCTACTTGTCATTTGAACATATAACATGGGTAAGCATTGCTTGTTCATTCTCCACCGCAATAGATGTTACTACTCTTCTCTGTTTTAACTTTGAGCAATATTTATCCTCTGTTAGTTCATTTGAACTAGCAAGTTAGTAGCTGATGAAGTCAATACATTCATGGGAAAATAGCTGCTTTTCTAGGTTCAGCTTTCTGATAAGGGTCTTCGATTTCACAATGTTGTAGTCCTGAAATTCTATTAAATTGTACATTCTCATAGCTTGCTGTTGTGCTTCTTATCCAAGTCATTTTATTCATTGTCTTCTAAGTTGGTCTTAAGTCTGTAGGCTAGGATCTGATACATGACTAAATGCGTAAAGTGTGTCCTAGCAAGGAATCCGAATCATGCCTCCCCAATAAGGGGCCCTTTCAAAGATAAGTAGCATCTCTCTAAATCCTGCAGGGAGGCCTCGAGGCGAAGCTCACATTACTTCTCACTGATTGCAAATTTGACATAGCAAACTCTGCAGGCCCACTGGCATTGCATAACCTCCACACAAACTGTTTCTTGTCATACACCACTCATTCCTCATATACTGATGAATTCCACTAGAGGCACTCATGCATTCATGTGTTTCTTGTCATGCACCACTCATTCCTCATATTCTGATGAATTCCTTCCGTTTGTGCAGGCTCCATACCAGACGAAACTGATAAACACTGCCTCGATGACCCCCGAGGAGATTGAATGGGTGAACTTGTACCACTCTGACTGCCGGAAAATCTTGGAGACTTATCTGAATGTGCAAGAGAAGGAATGGCTGTGGAAGGCCACCGAACCCATCACCGTGAGCAGTTAAGCCAGCCACTTGATGGTTACCGCTGTTGTGCAGCATTCATCAATAGATGGCTGCCCCACAATTCAGCAACTGCGATAAGTGAATAGCAGCTAGTGAACACAACTCATTCTTTAGGCATTTTGTGCTGCGAAGTAGAGTGAAGCTGGAAATAAAAGTGAGAATACTGAATGCTTCCTCCCCTTGATATTTGACTGTACAGTTCTTGTTAGAGGTGGGAAGAATTAAAATGATTATCTGCAACGGTGGCAGAGCCTGTGCCGTGTTATGCTGCAAGATAATTTCAGTGTCTTCTAAATAAAAGATCAGTTCAGTTCTTCCCTTGCACGGATTGTTTCGTGCTTTTATTATATTTAAGTACATACAATTGCCATGGAAAGGCCACCAAGCAAGTTTGCACGTGAAATCCAAATCCAAAACATTTTTCCCCTTAATCTGGGCTTCCAAATCGGTCCATTTAGATCGCCGTCTTTCTTGAGGTTGCCATGCCATCCTTCCTCTGTGGCCGTTCCCCTGGAAGCGCCATAGTTTTGTGCGACGTAGCATCATTCTCTGAACTCTGATTGCTATGAAGTACCACGTATGCCATGCCACCAAAGTTAACCGCCTTGTTTTTGTTGAGCCTTGTTCTGTTGGACCATCTTTGTATCAGCTTTTGCTAATTAACTTGGCACCTTAATTATTAAAGGCAAAGCTTTTGCCTCGGTTAGAAAAAAATCCACTTGATGCTTCAAGTTTGTGCTTTACCTGGAGGAAGAAAAGGACTGAAAGCCCCTTGCGCCATCCAAAAAAAAAAGCCCCATTCCTCTGATGACGTCGGAGGGCTCTCGGCATGGAATTCGTCACGGACCAGCAGCGGCTTGTGGTACATTAGCATCAGTGGCGATAGGGAGGCGAGCGGTCAAGTGGTGCATGGGAGTGGCTGTGTTACACGGAGGGGCAAGCAACACAACAGTTTGGTCGAGGCTCCTTGATCCAATGTCTAGCTGACGTCCTTGGTTGCGGGCTAATAACTTAATTACATTAAAAATAAATTTGTTCACTTTTAAAAATTTCACAACTTCGACCATATGTACTATTATCACCTTATAAAAACATGTTTACCTTTTGAATGGGAGACAATACAATCTTCGGTTCTTAGCGATCAACTGTTTGCAAAAGTCGGCAAATGGAATTTTATCAAGTTGCTAAATACTTTCAACTAGTCTTAGGTTTTAAATTTTGACTTTTGTGTTGCTAAGTCAAAAGTCTTTTTAAAACATGTGTCTACTTTGGTGACATTATACCAAACACCTTTCCGGATGGTGTCGGTAGAAAGATCTTTCGGGAGAGCCTGCTTCTGAAATCACCCTTCTGATATACCAAAGTATAACCATTTCATTAGATTTATTTCATTTATTTTTATTTTTTATATTCTCACATTAATTAACATTTTGTGCAGAGCGTGACGCTAACAATGTGTTTTCATGACCACCTCGTTGCATGTTCCATAAGAAAAGAGGAAACAAATATTCTAGAAACATTGACACTGTGCCAACAACGACATGACCAAGAAGTCAATAGTTTCCTATTCCTTGGTAAATTAGTTTATAGACCTGTGATTTAGTTGCATGATATGTATATGCTGAAATATAGGCATGTATGTTTGTATGGATGGTGAACTAGAGTCTTGTACGTTGGTGTAAATATAGGAATTGTGTTTTCAGTATGATGAATGTGATATATGTATGTTTGTTGTGAACTACTATCTTTGAAATATTGTGTGTTTAATATGTTTCCAGTATTGTGATGTGACATTTGTGGTACTAATAAACGCATAATGCACATTGCAAATGGTGAAAACTAGAAACAAGTTATCGATGTGATAACGACGCACAAGGTGCGTTACCATTCGTCGTTTCCAATGCGCGGTGCCACATAAGCAACTGGTAAATTGTCCCCCTCATTTGCTATGAGGCACGACACTGGAAACGGCCGAGCCTCTTTTTTTGCCTGTCTTCCACATCAGTGACATGAATGTAATGCCGGGCCATGTTTCCTGTGTCGATCAGGATTTCGGCCAGTGTCCGATGGGCCACTTCGTCTAGTGCTGGTTTTTTAGATTTGAAGGATTAAGAGTGATGATTCGAAGTTATAAGTAATTATGGAACATCGTTGGAAATTTTTGAGACGTCCAATACAGATAATCATACGTCTGGTCTTATTTGATTCAGCCCACACACGTGCTTTCAATATTATTGGAGATTAAAAGCTCATTCTACTCAAAATGGCCAAACATTTCGCGACATTGCTCATTATATGCTTAAAGACTGGAGCATTGTATGCATGATTAGTAAAATAACAACTAGGACATGAGCTTGTAAAAGGGTGCAACAGTATAGACAGTCTGCAAGAGTGTGGCGACTAGTAGAATAACAGTGGCGACGAGGGAAATGAAGACCCAAGGGTTCCTCAAGTACGTTTGTATGAAGTTAGCCCGCCACCTATTCCAGCTCTTCATGCAGTGGGCATTCACCTGTCGCTGCACGTCGTGGAGCCTGCTAGACGGGCTCATGACTCCTCCCTTGTTTAGAGTGTTGTTGAGGAGCTTGGCTACCTCCTCATCGCTTCCCAACCCACTCTCGATGATCAACTTAGACCTGAGCAGCGCCACATCCTTGGCCGAGCTTATCATGTTGTCCATGAAAATCACGTAGGCCGTCACGTCATTGCCAGCTGCAGGGTGGAGTCGTTCGAATGCCATCAAATTGAGGAACCTCTTCTCGGTGCCTTCGTCGACCCTAACCGCCGGCATGCTTAGTATGCCCTGTTCAAAGTGGACGTCGAGGAGGCTGTCAGTATCACTCACCTTGAAACGGATTCCCGCTTCGTAGATCTCCATTGCGGAGGGCATGACATAAGCTTTCGATCCTTTGCGGTCTTGGTGGTCGTCATGGGTGAGGCTTTGGTGTAAGACGTCGAGGGGGTGGAGCCCCAGGGGGTTATTGTCAACCACGTGTCGGCGCCACGGACACAGGGAATCAAGCACCAACTTGCCGATCTCTCGATCGTTCTGTACCAAACAAATATACATAGTTAGAGCTTACGTTCATGCATTCTGCATTATTATTTTAGAAGCTTTGTTCTGTGTTTTTTATCTTCATTATATGTATAATCACGTACTCCATCCGTTCCAAATTAATTGATATGCATTTGTCTAGTAACGAATGTATCTAGACACTATATAAATATAGGTACATACGTATTTAGACAAAGCCAAGTCAATTAATTTGGAACGGAGGGAATACGTTTGAACATATATACTACACGATTACAACCTAAATTTTATTCAGTTGTTAACAACTCAACTCAGGGTCCACCTAGCCCATTAAAAAGAGAATTGCATTAATTCTTATTTGAATGACATCACTCAAATTTTAAGAGAAGTTAGTTACAACTTACAACCACAGTGTAAGTGTAACAAAAGAAATTCAGCTGCTGAACAATTTCATATAAAATATACAAGATTCAGTTACACCCGGTGAAAAATTCATTTAAAACCATAGTGTTAACTAAATGGTATTTCCTGGCACATAATATTAGTGAAAAATGGAAAAGAAGTGGAGAAAAACTAATTACTGGATGTGCAAGTAGTACCTGATATCTCTCATGATCTAGAACAAGTAGTAGCCTGTGGAGAAGAAGCAGAGGGAGCTGATTCTCCAAGACGATCATGTCAGACTGGATGTATAGCCACAAGTAGAGGTAGCCGTACTGGCTAAAGACGGGGTCGTTGGGCGCGTAATCCTCGTGCACCTTCCCCCGCAGCGCGTCCATCCTCATGGCCTCCAGCAGGAAGCAGCCGTCTGTGAACATGAGCTCCACAAACCGCTGGCTGTTCTGTGGCCCACGCCACTGGTCGCCGAGGTCCTTGTAGGCGTCCTGCAGCTGCTGCGTCACCTCCGCCACGGCGGCGACGAACTGCCGCAGCGGCTTCCCGGAGCGCTTCACGAGGTGCACCACCGACCGGCGCTTGTGCTCCTCCATGGGGAGCAGGTCCGGCTCGCCGTGGTGAAAGGGGCCCAGTGAGACCAGCTCCGGCCGGTACGCCTTGCTGTTGTGCAGGTTCTTGATTCGCTCCGGCACCAGATAGATGGAGTGCCTCTTCCACCGCGCCATCTCAACCGCCGGGTCGATGTCGCCGATCGTCTTCTCCATCTCCATCACCCAGTTGCTAGAGCCGATGGATGGTGCGTGCTCTATCCTTACGTTGTACTTGTCCATATTGCTAGATTTTTTTAAGCTCACCTAAATCAGCTTGCGTGTTTGCTCCATATATATACATGTAGAACTGATCGAGCAAGCTTTCTCTACAACACATGGATGATGGATCGTACATGCTAGGTAGAGCGCTAGGTAGCTAATGCGTGTGCGAACTGCTAAGTACCTGGCGTATACCTGAGCGTCGGTTGCGTAAGAATTACCAAAGAATTGAAAAGAGAGACACTTCATAGAACAGCTTAAATGTGTTAAAGCCTTAAAGGTTGTCTACTAAAGTTAGCTAATCAAAAGCTAGATACTCGATCTATGCATGGATTTGACTGAGTACGTACAGGGGCCCATGGCAGTGAACTGGTCTCCGGAAACCTTTCGTAGATCCAAGGCAAAGAAAAAGAAAAGACCCGGCGGGCCCGGCCATGAAGGAAGCGTGCGTCTTTGGTGCACTCTCTCGCACTTTATGCAGTTGTTGCCTCCGCCACACCGGTGGGCACAGCAGTGCAGCAGGTGAACTTGGCTCACGGCGCAATGGGCGACCCTTTCCGTTGCCCCGAAGAATAAAAGGGAAAATTAGGTCGGTGCTAAGTAGTCCTCATCATAATTCAGACTGTGCCAATAGGATTTTATAAATTAGGTATGCGTCACTAACTCTGTTCCCACGCCATAATATCGGCTACTAATTTCTCTGTTCCGAGGCCATGCAGGTTATGCATTGCTGCCCCGCATTGTTGTCCCACACGAATCTCAAAGCACCTCCCAGACAGGTCCGTTAGGAACGGTCGATTTGGACGTTACTTCAGAGTCATCCTCTTCGCGTGTAAATTGGGTCGCGCGGGCACCATCCTCGTTTGAGCTCGTGCGAGTCTGCAGATGACGCAGGCCGCGCGCGCGCGAAATTGCGGCGGGAGAAAAATTCGCTCACCGCCCTCCATTTTCGCCCCTCTATATCACCCCCCTCCGCTCACCGTCGGAACTCCCGCCACCACCCCCTCTCCCTCCCCGCCGAGCTCTCTCTTCCGGCAGCGTAGCAACATCTCCCTCACGAGCAGGTAAGCGGCAACAGCTACTCCTCCAGCCGGTGTTGGTCCACGGCGGGCGGCGGTGTATTATGCTCCCGAGCACCAGTGAAACTGGTCTTAAAAAAATCAAAAACAATATTTACAAGTTTCAAAAAAATGTGAAAAAAACCCGGAGGTACCCAATGATGTATCCCACAAGCGTGCAAAAAAAGTATCTTCAAATACTTTGTATTCTGCGCTACATAAAAATGACAAAATCTGATAAATTTAAAGATTTGAAAATATGCATATTCCAATCCACACTTTTATCATTTTTGTGTAGCCCATAATATAAAGTATTTGAAGTTAATTTTTTGCACATTTTTGGAATACACCATTGGCTACATCCAGGATTTTTTTTTGAAACTTATAATTATTATTATTTAATTTTTAAAGCACCAGGATCACTAGAGCTCGGGGGCATGAAATCTCCTCTCGTAAGAATATCTATAATCAAAATATTATCCTTATAGGAAACTTTATACATAGTGTAATTTATCTATAAGCAGTCGATACGCTCAAAAATTGTGGGTAACACATAAACTTGTAGGCTACCCATAAAGAATAAAATAATACGTATTACTTTTACGGTTAGGGTGCAGAAAGTAATAAAAATATAATATATCTTACAAAGCTAACGTTACTTTCATGACTCTATTTGCTAAAAAAAATTAACATGTGGGGCCTATCTTAAGGTATTCTTTTGCAACATACATTGTGATAAAATCTATGTACTTATGGTGTAGTTAGTGGATCCATCTTAAAGATAACTTTTACCACATATATATTTGATGCCCTAAGTGGGAGCCGTTTGGGCCGTTACATCACGCGAGGCCGGAATGCGAAGACAACGACCAACCGCGACATGTGATCGGTCGGGCCAGCTAAATCCTTATCCTAGCTAAATCACTTGTTCTTGAAGTTGGGCTGCTTGGAAGTTGGAACGGAATAGATGCTAAAATATTGACCGTCCCAAATGCTTGGCCCTTCGCATATGTCATTGGCAAGTTGTGGAGGTAGCACCGTAGTTAAGGAGACACGTTGTCTCGCATATGCTTGTCAAGTTGTGGAGGTGGCACCGTAGTTAAGGAGACACGTTGTATGGCTAATATACGTGATAAGTAAAGAAATTACCACACCAATCCCGTGTAAGCGCGATACATGAGTTAATAATAATACATGCAAGTTTAGTGTCTAGTGGTGCTTTTTAAGAGGTGACTACCCTAGTACATTGTCTCTTCAATGGTGTATCAGTGTGACCACATATTTATTCGATCGAGCATCGCCACTCGCGGCCCTAATAGCCCTTCCAAATGTCTTGGGGACACCCCCAATATATTGTCCGGCAATACCACCACCGCCCATAAGGATGACTCCAACGGGGCGACCCATCGAGTACGCGCGCGTCCGTCCCTGTCCGCGGGAGCCAAAAACACGGCCCAACGGGGCGACGCAAACGGACCGCGGTCCTTTTTTTGGTCCGCCGCGACGCATTCCTGGCCCAAATTTGGGCCACAGATGCGTCGGCCCCGGACGCTCGCGGAGCGCTCCTGCGTCCTCTCCGTGTCCGCCCTGGCCCCGCGTGTCATCGACCCCAACGGCCACCTACCCGCAATAACTGTGGGCGGTGGAGCTGTATAAATCGCGCCGGCCGGCCAAACCCTAGGGCACAAACCCTAGCACTCCTCCCCAATCGCACCGGCCGGCCAAACCCTAGCCACGGCGGCCACCATCTCCAAGCTCAGATCCACGCGCCGGAATGGATCCGCCGCCGCCGCCGCAGCATCTGGTGGACGAGGTCGAGCGAGCACTATCGCGGCAGCTTCTCGCGCCGGATGGCGACCAGCCCGGCATGGGCCGACATGATTCCCCAGCCGCCGCGTCCGCGCCTGACGGACGCCCAGAGGAGTGCGGTGGAGGCGGCGTTCGCGGACTGCGCCGACAGCGACAAAGAAGAGTACGCCGCCGGTGTCGCGGCGGCTGCTGTCGCGGCGGCCGGTGTCGCGGGGGATGGCGCGCCGCCGGAGCCTCCCATTGGCGTGGGCGGCCCTGCTCACATCACCGAGGAGGAGGCGGTGGATGCAGCCCACATGCAGCTGAACGCGCAGAGGGCGGCCGTGTTCATGTCCGCCGCGCGCGCCTATGCCGACGCTGCGGTGGAGGAGGAGATGAAGCAAATGCGCCGCGCCGAAGAGTCCAAGAAGCGCGCGGCGAGGCGCAAACGGCACCGGGAGGCCTTGGTGGCGGCCGAGGCCGCGAAAGGAGCAGGCAGCTCCACCTGATGTCATATCCCCGCCGGCGTGGCCGCCTATGTGCGGCTCATTTTCCACTAATACCGGCGCCCGCTACGTGTTTCGTAGCTACAAAATGATCAAAGAAGATTGAGTCAGCCAGCCCTGGCTGGCCATGGCCGCGATGAAGGAAGAGCCAGCAAGTCCGTTGCAGAACGGGCATGCTGCGTGACGTTCCTCAAGGCCGCAGCCCCTCTTTGATCCTCCCCCTTGCCGGCCGGTGGTCGGTTATTATTTTTCTTCAAGTTTAGGTTTAGGTTTTAGGGTTTAATGTTAGGAGGAAGTCCTAAATTTACTATGTAATTTTAGTTTTAAAAATGTAATCCTAGTATTAAAAAAAAGTTTGGGGAAAAAAATGGCAAGCGGACTCAATGCGTCGGCCCCGTTGGGGGTACTGGCCAGAAAGGGGCTGACATGGGCCGGACGCGCGTCCGTTCCCCGACCCAAATGGTCAAAACGCGGACCAAGCGTGCGTCCGTTTGGGTCGCCCCGTTGGAGTCATCCTAAGCGACGAATCAATTAGTAGTGCCGGACATAAGTTTAACGTCCTGCTGGCCCACTTGTTAGCCTCTGATTTCTACCACCTACTCCCCCTCTCTACTCTATCCTCTCCCAGCTACCGTGCGGTCGCCGCCAGGCTATTTACGGCCAGTTCTTCTCTCTGGCCCATTCGAGCTCAAGGACTGGTATTGCAGATATTTTTCTTGGTTTGTTTTGAGCAGACATGGATTCATTCGTGAATAAGGTGAAATAGAGCCGGAGGTGACGCCGTCGTGGTCCCTGAAAAATAGGAAATATGAGGAGGCGGCCAATGCAAAATACGGTGTTGCCCGTTGAAGTAAGAGCACACTGCCGACTGACCGTCGCTGCTCGGTGCGTCCGACTTGCGGGGCTCTGATAGGCAGACAACACACTTGCCGGTGCCCGACACGCACGATGGCGACAACGCTGTCTGGGAGACATCGAGGAAGGTACTAGAGAGCATCGTCGTGTCGTCGCAGATGAAGAGTTGTAGCGGCGCGGCGAGCAACTCGTAGGATCCCGCGACCGAGGCGTGCGCGTCAGCGAGCGCATAGCGGTGGCGCACGATGGCGGCGATGAGGTCGACGCGGCCGCGACACAATGCATCACCTCCTTGCGGTCGAGCTTGGACCCCCTGGACCGCGTATTGGTGGTGCACTTGGGGGGCCACACTCCCAATATAGTTCCCATGTGTCCGTCGCTCCCAATAGATGTGGCACCCCGATCCAGATGATCGAGGCACCCCATATACCAGTCCCAGAAACACTGGATATATGACAACTTGATAAACAAAGGCATAACCAAATATATTCATATGGCATCGAGTTCGGACAAATACAATATTACAACACGGGGTGAGGCTCCAGCTCTTGCGCAACAGGCACACACAACAGTATGTACATTATTTTTCTAACATCAAGCCTCTAGCGGAAGTCGTAGCGGAAACGTAGATGGTAGCGTGGCGACAGCGGGCCTTATTCCACAGGGTTCTGCCTGGAATACGGTTCCTAGTTCTCGTACAGCGGGTACTCGGCGACAGGTGCAGCAGGGTCTGGCCACATGAAAAGCCAGGTGAGTACATGGAATGTACTCGCAAGACATTAGCCCAAAAACAAACAAGGTCTACCTATATGGCATGGCATAAGTTCAGAAGGTAGCATGGCATCAGTTTGGGTTTAGAAGTGCGAGTCCAAGCTAAACGGTTGGACCTAACTTACCTTTGTAGGGAAGTTTCGTGGTTGCTGGAATGAGATCACGTTTCTCATCCAACAACATCTAGGCTTTCAAGGCTCTAGCCAACTCTGGCTTAATTCTAGCCAACTATGGCTATTACTCTAGCCAACTCTGGCTGTCATTTCCAGCCAACTCTGGCTATCATTTCCAGCCAACTCTGGTTTTAGGGTTGGGTTTCACATTCATTATTTCTCCATGTTCGACAGGACTGACTCATAGCGTGACTTGACCCAAACAACGTCCCATAACCCAGGGACAAGGCTAGACATCCAGATTTACACTCTCGAGAGATTGCAACTTTTATCCACACGCTGAGGTCTAGGCTTGTACCGCCGGTACCGAAGTACTAGAACCGACCATGGCGGACAGTACAAACCCATACCTCCACAGTCGTTTACTCTACCAAGACACTCCCTGTATAGCCACCGACATAATTCTATGCCTTATGCAGAAGTGAATCCGGCACGTCCCCAACCCATGAGCGACGCCTAGCTCCGGAACCTTCGCAAGACTAGCCCCGACCAACTATGGTAATCGACTAGACTTGCCAAAAAGTTGGCATCAAAGGAGGCTGATAAAATACCCGGCCATGGTCCGCCCACACAGACGACGCATGGTTGTGCTGGTTGTGTTTGGTGAGTGGCACAATGTGACTCAATCTAGTCGAGGGAGGTGATTATCTTCTTAGTCATTTTGTTTGATTACAGACATCAACATTAACAAAGTAACACAAGGTAACCACATGATAATATCAGCAGTAAATAAGCATATCCATCTGCATGTACCAAAGTTCAAGTATAGCAAAATAAAACGTCAACCGGAAGACTACGGCGGCGAACCCGCCGACCAGCGCCTTCTCGTTCGACAAAAATAAAAGAAACGTCAACCGGATGACTGTGGCAGCGATTCCGCTGGCAAGCGCCATCTCGTTCGACAAGATAAAAGAAACGTCAACCGGATGACTGTGGCAGCGATTCCGCTGGCAAGCGCCATCTCGTTCGACAAAATAAAAGAAACGTCAACCGGACGACTGTGGCAGCGATTCCGCTGGCAAGCGCCATCTCGTTTGACAAACTAAAGAAACGTCAACCGGATGACTGTGGCAGCGATTCCGCTGGCAAGCGCCATCTCGTTTGACAAAATAAAAGAAACGTCAACCGGATGACTATGGCAGCGATTCCGCTGGCAAGCGCGATCTCGTTCGACAAAAATAAAAGAAACATCAACCGGACGACTGTGGCAGCGATTCCGCTGGCAAGCACCATCTCGTTTGACCAAATAAAAAAAGTGTTGCGATGATCCACAGATATATATATATAAGTGCGGCAATATTAAAATGCAACATGGCATATGATATGCAACAACATTCAATTTTAAACAAGCAAGCAATTTTCTAAAGTTCGACCAAGCTTGAGATTAGGTTAATGGCTTGCCTTCAGCAGAGGGGTAGGGTTCGGGTTCGATTGCAACTTCGTTGGAGAAGTTTGAATCTATTTAAAGAATGAAACGGTATTAAAACTCTTCCTATGGCATCGAATAAATGATCAAGCAAATGAACTCCAAATGAAAAACTTTTGATGTCATTTGACAGACATTTTGAAAACAAAGCCATCCCAAAAGGATTCATATTTTTTTGACAATTTTTGGAAAAGTTATGACCTCCCAAAGATAGCCCTAGCATCTGCCTCTTTTTCTTCAAAAAAAAAAGAAAGAAACAAAAATAAGAAAACGTTTCAGAAATTTAAAACGTAACTGGGCCGGCCCATTTAGACGATGGCTTACTGGGCCGAACCGGTACGCGCGAAAGAAAGAAAAGAAAAAAACCTTAAATTGAATCTCCTCCCCGAGATTCGGGTCGCTTGCTGACCAGGTATAATTCTTCGAGTTGAACGGGTGGGAAGCTCAAAAATTGAATAAAATCAGCGCGGTTCTGTACACGTACCAAGCGCTGCATTCGTGGCTTCATAGGCTTCTTCGGCCGACATGTGGTGGACGCGGGCAACTTGAGGAGCATTGACTGCACTGGCAGGGTGGTTGTTGTTGAAGTTGCTGTTGTTGCCGGGGTTGTTGTTGAGGGGACACTCCCTGATATAGTGTCCTGCCTTGCCACACTTGAAGCAGGCGTTCCCCCGTTTTGCGTCATCCGCAATGGGGCGCCGGTGGTAAAATCCTTCACGAGGGTATCCATCTTTCTTGGGCTGATTCCCAGTGGTCTGGGGGTTTGGGGTCGGGTTGCTGGGCTGCCAGGTACGGGGCTTGGAAGAAGTCCCTTCTTGGTGGTTCTTGCGGGGCTCAAACTTTCTTTTGTGGGAGTCGTAAATAGTACGGTGCTCCTTCTCTGAGATCAGCGCTGTGTTGATCATGGCCTGGAAATCTTGGAACTGCAGTACACTGAGCTGGGTCTTGATTGCCTGGTGCATTCCCTAGAGAAATCTATCCTTCTTCTTTTCTTCAGTGTTGGTGTCGTCGGGGGCATAACGGGCGAGATTGTTGAACTTGGTGAGGTACTCGCTGATAGACTGGTTACCTTGGGTGAGTGCCAAGAATTCTTGTTGCTTCATCTTTATGAGACTGGAGGGTATGTATGCCTTGCGGAAGGCTCCTTGAAATTCTGTCCAGGTTGCTGGGGGTCCATCTCCTCTTGCAGTCTTCTGGTTGTCCCACCAAACATTGGCAGGGCCTTCAAGATAGTGGGTGGAGAAGAGTACTTTGTCCAGCTCGTCAACGCGAGCAAGCTCTAGCTTCTTTTCAATGGTGCGGAGCCAATCATCGGCTTCAAGCGGGTCATCCGCAAATGAGAACTTGGGTGGCTTGGTGCGTTGAAAATCTTGCAATTTGGAGTGACCAGGGCGTGGAGCATTTTGGGCTTGCATATAGGTTCCAAACTCCCTCATGATCTGCGTCAAGTGCTGGCTATGGCGCTCATCCATCATCATCATAATTTGACTCGGACTTGGTTCCTGAACTGGCGGTGGAGGAGGTGACTGAGGTGGCGCAGGATCTTCGCCAGCCTGTCGTGCGGAGCGACGAACTGGTGTTCCTTGACTACCACTTGTACCATCATTGGGCCTCATCCTGAACGGTTGAACATGGGGGCGGGTACCAAGAGCATTCACTTGGGGAAGCGTAACATCCAAGAAAAACCAAATGGAAACCAGGTTTGGCAACACATGGGAAAAGAGTGGCATCCAAGAAAAACCAAATGTGACCAAGGGTTGGCAAAGACAACAAGCATGGTGTTATACAACGGTTGGCGGGGTTACACGGTTCTAGCTACTCGCCAAGTTACACTGGATGCAGGAGAAAAGATACAAGCTACACGATACATAAAGCGAGATACGAATCTACCACTACATTATTCGAGCGTACGATAAAGCGGAAAGGTAAGATACACTAGGCGATGCGATCTCTGAGCGTCTAGAACTCCATCTCGAGGGGCGTCGCTGGTGGAATGGTGTCGATGTCCTCCCTCACGGTGCTGTAGTCGGGTGAAGCGCGGTCATCTCCGGAGTCTCCAGAGTGAGGGGGGGTGTCGGCACGGACGCGACGATACCGAGTTCGTGCCCCGGAGGTACGAAAGGGGACAAAATGTGAGGAGTGGCGAGGGGTGCTGCTGGGAGCGCGAAAAGATGGCGGCGGGGCGCGAGGAACAGGAGTGGGAACAAGTGCCCTCCGGATCTGGTCAAGGGAGCTGCGGGTGACAACAGGAAAGCGAGGTGTGCGGCATAAAGATCTAGCTCCAGATGCTGTCACCTCGGCCATAGCCACATTGGCGCGAAGTGAGGCAAACTGGGCGAGAGTAACGTGGAGATAGTGGTGGAGGAGGTTGGTGTACTGAAGGATAGCGGAGAGAGCTGAACGGGGGTCACGTGCGGAGGAAGATGATGGCATCTGCTGCAGCCTCCTGGATAGCTCGGGTCACCTGAGTAGTGACACCGGAAGTGATGTCGTGGACGATCTCGTTGGACACCGTTTTGGGGCGCAAGTGGACGGTGGCGGTGAACTCGGAGGCGGATCCGTTGGGACGGTTGTAGAACACGCGGTAGATCGGAGGAGGTGAGCTTGGGTAGAGGTGTTCCCAAACTTCACGGAGAAACTGCGGAAAACCGGGAACGATCACGGCGGAAGTTTCTGTGAGAAACTCGGTCGTCATCTGTATCAGGGACAGAAGCCAAAAAGGGTGAGCGTTAACGTTAAAACACAAACAAGTAGAGAAACAGTCAAAAAGCAGGCAACGTAAAAGTTCTATACTAAGTCGTCCGTAGAACTAGGGTATCCTACATGCAGTTAGGCTCTGATACCAAGCTCTGTGGCACCCCGATCCAGATGATCGAGCCACCCCATATACTAGTCCCAGAAACACTGGATATATGACAACTTGATAAACAAAGGCATAACCAAATATATTCATATGGCATCGAGTTCGGACAAATACAATATTACAACACGGGGTGAGGCTCCAGCTCTTGCGCAACAGGCACACACAACAGTATGTACATTATTTTTCTAACATCAAGCCTCTAGCGGAAGTCGTAGCGGAAACGTAGATGGTAGCGTGGCGACAGCGGGCCTTATTCCACAGGGTTCTGCCTGGAATACGGTTCCTAGTTCTCGTACAATGGGTACTCGGCGACGGGTGCAGCAGGGTCTGGCCACATGAAAAGCCAGGTGAGTACATGGAATGTACTCGCAAGACATTAGCCCAAAAACAAACAAGGTCTACCTATATGGCATGGCATAAGTTCAGAAGGTAGCATGGCATCAGTTTGGGTTTAGAAGTACGAGTCCAAGCTAAACGGTTGGACCTAACTTACCTACTTACCTTTGTAGGGAAGTTTCGTGGTTGCTGGAATGAGATCACGTTTCTCATCCAACAACATCTAGGCTTTCAAACCTCTAGCCAATTCTGGTTTAATTCTAGCCAACTATAGCTTTTACACTAGCCAACTCTGGCTGTCATTTCCAGCCAACTCTGGCTATCATTTCCAGCCAACTCTGGCTTTAGGGTTGGGTTTCACATTCATTATTTCTCCATGTTCGACAGGACTGACTCATAGCGTGACTTGACCCAAACAACGTCCCATAACCCAGGGACAAGGCTAGACATCCAAATTTACACTCTCGAGAGGTTGCAACTTTTATCCACACGCTGAGGTCTAGGCTTGTACCGTCGGTACCGAAGTACTAGAACCGACCATGGCGGACAGTACAAACCCATACCTCCAAAGTCGTTTACTCTACCAAGACACTCCCTGTATAGCCACCGACATAATTCTATGCCTTATGCAGAAGTGAATCCGGCACGTCCCCAACCCATGAGCGGCGCCTAGCTCCGGAACCTTCGCAAGACTAGCCCCGACCAACTATGGTAACCGACTAGACTTGCCAAAAAGGTGGCATCAAAGGAGGCTGATAAAATACCCGGCCATGGTCCGCCCACACAGACGACGCATGGTTGTGCTGGTTGTGTTTGGTGAGTGGCACTATGTGACTCAATCTAGTCGAGGGAGGTGATTATCTTCTTAGTCATTTTGTTTGATTACAGACATCAACATTAACAAAGTAACAGAAGGTAACCACATGATAATATCAGCAGTAAATAAGCATATCCATCTGCATGTACCAAAGTTCAAGTATAGCAAAATAAAACGTCAACCGGAAGACTACGGCGGCGAACCCGCCGACCAGCGCCTTCTCGTTCGACAAAAATAAAAGAAACGTCAACCGGATGACTGTGGCAGCGATTCCGCTGGCAAGCGCCATCTCGTTCGACAAGATAAAAGAAACGTCAACCGGATGACTGTGGCAGCGATTCCGCTGGCAAGCGCCATCTCGTTCGACAAAATAAAAGAAACGTCAACCGGACGACTGTGGCAGCGATTCCGCTGGTAAGCGCCATCTCGTTTGATAAAATAAAAGAAACGTCAACCGGATGGCTGTGGCAGCGATTCCGCTGGCAAGCGCCATCTCGTTTGACAAAATAAAAGAAACGTCAACCGGATGACTGTGGCAGCGATTCCGCTGGCAAGCGCCATCTCGTTCGACAAAAATAAAAGAAACGTCAACCGGACGACTGTGGCAGCGATTCCGCTGGCAAGCACCATCTCATTTGACCAAATAAAAAAGTGTTGCGATGATCCACAGATATATATATATAAGTGCGGCAATATTAAAATGCAACATGGCATATGATATGCAACAACATTCAATTTTAAACAAGCAAGCAATTTTCTAAAGTTCGGCCAAGCTTGAGATTAGGTTAATGGCTTGCCTTCAGCAGAGGGGTAGGGTTCGGGTTCGACTGCAACTTCGTTGGAGAAGTTTGAATCTATTTAAAGAATGAAACGGTATTAAAACTCTTCCTATGGCATCGAATAAATGATCAAGCAAATGAACTCCAAATGAAATGAAATACTTTTGATGTCATTTGACAGACATTTTGAAAACAAAGCCATCCCAAAAGGATTCATATTTTTTTGACAATTTTTGGAAAAGTTATGACCTCCCAAAGATAGCCCTAGCATCTGCCTCTTTTTCTTCAAAAAAAAGAAAGAAACAAAAATAAGAAAACGTTTCAGAAATTTAAAACGTAACTGGGCCGGCCCATTTAGACGATGGCTTACTGGGCCGAACCGGTACGCGCGAAAGAAAGAAAAGAAAAAAAGAAAAATAGAACGGGGCTCCTCTTCTCCGGCGAGCTCACCGTGCTGGCGAGGACGGCGACGGAGGCTCAGGCCACCCTGGACTCCAGCGAGGATGGCTACGGGTTCCTGGTGCTCTGAATCGGAGGAGGGGGTGGAGAGATGGTGGCAGGGGGGCTCGGGAGAGGAGAAATCGATCGGAAATCGAGCGGCGGAAACGAGCTCGTCGACGATGCTCTGGTGCTTCCTCGGAGCGGATACTGGATGGGGAGGGAGCTGAGAGGGAGAGGGAGGTGGTGTGGTGATCGAAGGCAGTGGGGGTGCTCCTTATATAACGAATCGAGAGGTGGCCGTCACGGGAGCGCACGGCGAGGTGGCGGGGTGAGCTAGCTTCGCAGGCGTGTCGATGGCTCGTGGCGTCGGTGTAGCAGCGGCGCGTCATCGAGCGCCATCCTCCTAGCTGGACGACGAAAGGAACGTGGCCTCGAGCGAGCTTGGACGGCGGAGAAAGTCTCTGGCGAGGGGGGGTCCCGCGGTGGCGTTGTGCGGCCGGTGCGTCGTCTAGCAACGGTGGCGCACGGGAGGGAATGGGCGGTGATGCGTGCTGGACTGAGGTTGAGGTGGTGCTGTGGAGCAAGGGGGGGGCACGGGAAGCAGCGGGGAGGCAGCACGCCGGAGACCGACATCTGGCCGTACTGTGGCGAGCGGCGCGTCGTCTAGCGCATGGGGTGTTGCGGCGGAGACCTTGCCGGCGTCGTGGGGCTGCTGGAGGAGCGCGGGGGAGGTGGAGGTGGCCGGGGAGGGCTCGGGGAGCTGTTGGGGGGGCCGTGCGCCGGCGACGAACACCTGGCGGTGCACTGGCGTGGTGATGCCAGTGGTGATCACCGCCAGGGGCATGCCGACAGCGGCATTGCGCCATAACTCGCGAACCGCTGAACCAAATCGAGTGTGGTTTGTTTCGTTGTGCGCCAAATGGAATAAGCTCCAACTATCCTGACTATGGTTTGGTCAAATTCGAAAGTTGGTCTATAGGATATTTTGAAAAAACAGTTCTGGCCAAAAGGAGAAATGTTGTTTTGATGAAGTAAATGGAATGTAAAAGGGCTCAAATAAATCCCTGAGGTGTGTGCACTCCTAGTGGTTGTGTTTAGGGTCTTGGATCACCAAGGACAAAACATTTTCTTTGCACTTGGAAAAAAAAGAAGAAAATAGGCAGAAACTAAAGTGGGGTGTTACTCCCAAATTTTGTAAATAAGGTATCAAATGTTTTTGCATATTTGGGCTATATATTGCCCAGGGGTCATCCCCTAATTTTTGCAGAATTTTTGGAAAGGTATATAGGGTACTTCCTTTGTAAGGTCACAATAAAGGGATTTTGGTAGTTAAAATAAAGGAAAATATAGAAATAATATTTTTGGGTGAAATGAGCCGGCAACAAGTTTGCCAAGTGGGAGAGAATTCAAAACATAAGATCCCAAACTTGGACAAGGTTTCGTAAATGGTCGAGAATTTTTAAAAGGGTTGCCAAACCGAGGGAAATTTTAATTCCAAATCACAAGAATGAGTTTTTGAAAGAAAATTTTTGAAAGGCCAAATTTCAGGATTTTACAATAGAGTAGCCAATAGGGAAAATCCGGACATTCTATTGGGAGTGCAGCTAGAGATATACTCTTAATTGGGTTTTCTATTTTGGTGCCCCACTTCGTTAGCACTACTCAGTTTTGCCCCACGTTTTTAGTTCTCCTTGCTTTTGCCCTCCTCGTCAAAATCAGACTCGTGAATATCCAAACGAAGCGTTTACGTCGAGTCAACCCCTTTGACCTGCTGGCAGGTGGAACCATGGCCGTGGTCTCTCTCACTATTGAGTCACACGGAATGGCACGCTCATTGCGCTGACCAGTAGACCCTGGCCGCGGTCTCTCTCGCCCACCGCCATAGCCCTAAATAAAAGGGGCCTACCATGTAATTGAAGAAAATGGTACATTCTCTCTCTCTCTCTCTCTCTCTCTCTCTCTCTCTCTCTCTCTCTCTCTCTCAGCTCACGAAAATGTATGGGAGCAGCCGCTCTAAGACGAGCATTCCGGGCACGGTGGGGAGCCCGTTCTTGTCGCTTGCATCGGACTCGCAAGTGTACTCGCCTTATATGAGGGATACCAGGAGCGGGAGGAGGAGAAGCGGTAACACAAGGAGCAAGGTTTAACCGACTCCGAGAAGACAAAAGAGGAGAAGGAAGAGTCCGACAACGTGAGGAGTAGGAAGGTTTAATCAACTCGTAAAAAAAATTGTCGTTTTTCCCGGACTAAAATATATAACGAATTTCTAATTGAAAAGTTGCACACTTATAGATCATAATAATACCTACAGCTGGGATTCTTTTCCAAAAAAAACTGAAACTTAAAAATGCAAATTTTATTTTCTTGAAAATCGAGCTATGTGTATCTCGGGCTACGAAATGCCACTCGTTTATAGGCTACTATTATATTTATCTGGTTTAACGGGGTTAGTTAAATAAATCGTACAGGAACGGCAGTGGTGATATGACAGCGTTCTAACGCGGAGGCATTTGTCTCCTCTCAATGGCGTTTTGTATTTACAATTACACTGTTCCCTATCTCTCTCTCATCTAGTCATCCAGTCATGTTTTAAGATCAACTAAAGTAAATCGCTACCCTAAAATAACTAAAAGTAAATCGTTTACGCACCGAAGGTTTGGCTCATTGTGTTTGTGATCGCGCATGCACTCGCCCGGCCCACCCTTTTGTACGGGCCTGCTTAAACAACCGAATAAGGTGGCGGGCCATCCCATCTTCACACCGCCACAGGCCGTCTTGCTGAGCTCGTGAACTTATGGGTGTGTTCACTGCTCATCCCACCTTACTTCCCTATGTCGTTGTCCTGCATAGGTTGTATTTACGCTGTCACCTTGTGAGTGCCGGTCTACGGTGCATGATCAACTATACGACGCCAATAACCACAAAATTAAAGCCACGTATCGAAAAGACAGACAATTGGGAAAAGGGAAAGTTTACTCCTGGCTTAGCAACAAAGGTGCGGCAAAGCCAGGTACACTTGATTAAGCTATCTTCGGACTAGGCGCTTTTGTGCTGTTCGGATTGAAGCCACTCCTTGCCGCCCCACATATTAGGCATGTCACAATCTCACAGTTTACTGTTTGCTTCTATGCCTCGATTGTGGTTTGCCACCAATTCTTAGCACCATAACACACATGTCACATAGAGTACATTATTACTTGCGACCTCTTGCCACAAGTATTTTCCAAAAACAAATTGCAAAAAAAAAAAAATGCCACAGGTGTGACGAACAATTTTCCCACGGCCAAAATTATAGCTCACCGTAAATTTGTCACGGTTGGCATACAAGCATCTCTAGTTGCGCCCACTTATTTCTGTCCGGACCACCCTAAATTTGTTCGTTTTGGGGGCTATCGTACACATGACCGGACCAAGGGGGCGGGCGGCCCACGCGACACCCCCAAAATGTTCTTTAAAAAAACTTAAATTTAAACTAATACAACTAAAATGGAATTTAATAAATAACTGAATATGAACTAACCCTAATCTAAACTCCTCGTTCGATTCGGACTCGAGAATGATGGCGACGTCAAACACCGACGCGCCCACAGTGGTTATGTAGTCCGGCGTGTCATCTTAGTCGTCGGGGTCCCCCCACCCCAATTTTTTGTCTGTTGGGGAGGGGGGGGGGGGGGGGCAGGATAGGACTCCGCAGACTGTCCACCTGGTGCACCCAACGGCGCCCACCGAACGGGATGGACATGCTAGGTTTGGGCTGTTATTCTTCATTTCGTCCATTTTATCTTATTGATGTAAAAATTATTGCTAGCTAAATTTAACACTCGCATGAATTATACAAAACATAAATATTCAACTTATATAGGTTCACATAATAATTCAATTTTAATTTTAATAAAAGATAATTCTAAAATTTGATAAAATATCTAACACAAGACATCAAATGAGAACTACTGGTTTTCTTTGAGGATCCACATATGGTCAACTAAATAATTTTGAAGTTGAACATGAGCAACCGGTCGCGGATTTGATGACACATCTGAAGGTAGGCTTCAAACTCGGGGGGTGCATACTCGGGCTCAATCAAAGGGTCTTGAAAGTATGACCCCTCTAGATCTCATCCTCCACAATCACGTTGTGCAACACACAAACAGTCATCACCTCCCACATTGTGCCTACATCCCATGTTCTAGTAGGGTGTCGAACAATAGCCCAACGAGATTAAACCACACCAAATGGTCTCTCCACATCTTTCCTACAACTCTTTTTTATTTGCAAATCAACCTCATTTGTTATCTTGGGGGTTGGAGATTGCCTTCACAAATGTAGACCACTTAGGATAGATACCATCGGCTAGACAATTCCCCTTGTTATATTCGTGTACAATGATCTTATAGTTGCATTCCGGAGTATTTCCTTCTAGAACCCTTGAGATCACCAGAGAGCAATGAAACACATTGATACCATTGTGAGATACTGCATGCCAAAAAAAGAGTGCCAAACCCAAAGATCTTTTGATGCCACAACCTCCAGTATGAGTATGCACTCACCAAATTTCCCGTTATATTGCCCTTGCAAAGCAATTGGACATTTCTTCCAGTCCCAATGCATGTGATGGATGCACCCTAACATCCCGAGAAACTCTCTTCCATTTCGAATAGCCGTGAGTTGGGATGTGTCAGCAGCATTTGGTTGTCTCAAAAAATTTGGGCCGAAGATGGCCGCCACTGCTTTGGTAAACCTGTAAATGGCTTTAAGGCATGTGGACTGGTTCATGCAAACATACTCATTAACGAGATCAACAGCAACTCCATGTGCAAAAATCCGAATAGCAGTAGTGCATTTCTGAAAAAAAAGAAACGCCAAGCTTACCAGTGCCATCTTTCTGAAATAATCATCATGATCCCTCACGCCTTTCAAAATCTCAGAAGTGTCTTATCCGCGGGAAAAGTTGGCCAGATCAGTTTGAAGTAGTCATTGTAACAAAACATGAACGGCCGTCATGTTACAGTCGATCACCTCATGTTCTGGTATGGACCCACCTGAAAAAAGGCAATGCTTTCATTTGATCTTCGTGGAGGATGAGAGCCACTGCCATAAAATATCATCGTCATCATCAGACGAATCATTAGAAAATGTATCCACAAATTCATGGAAGAAAACTTGTCGCGGCTATCCGGTATGGTCTAAACCATCAACATAATGCAACAACGATCACATAATATCGATAGCTATTCATCGGAGAGAATTTGCGACTACCTACGCAAAAATCACCGAACACTTTGTGGACAGAGTAGATCGAGGTAACGCTCGAGGCTGTGGACGACCCTACAACCGGCGAGGTCAAGCTTCCGTCATACACTACTAGGAAAAGGGTTATAGGGAGGTTGGCATTCTGTGGCGCATGGATGCTCGTGCGCCACAGAAATTTCCGACTTTCTGTGGCGCATCTTTTGCCCATGCGCCACAGAAAGTCAAAATTCTGTGGCGCATGCCCACAGATGCGCCACAGAAAGCCAGACTTCTGTGGCGCATGAGACACCATGCGCCACAGAATTTCTGTGGGTCCCACGTGCAATCATTGGGCCAATGTCCATCTGGGGACATTCTGTGGCGCACCGCGGCTGGTGCGCCACAGAAACTCAACTTTCTGTGGCGCATGTTGTTGGATGCGCCACAGAAAGTTGGGTTTATGTGGCGCACCAGCCACGGTGCGCCACAGAATGTTCACTTTCTGTGGCGCATCCAAAACCATGCGCCACAGAAAGTTGGCCCACCAGATCTACAAAAAGGTGGCACCACCCTTTCCCCATGCATGTGACCTTATTCATCCTCCCATCTAGCTCGAGCTCCTCCTCTCTCCCATGCCATTTTGACCATCCTATTCTCCATTATTTTTATTAAACCTACTTTATTTGATATATAATTGGTGAGGGCTTGGGGAGAGCCTCCATATATATTCTCCTCCTCTCTTTTTGTCCACTATTTTCTCTCCATCACCACACACTCTCTCTCATCGATCACGGTCACGTCTCGGCAACGGATCTAGATCTACTAGGTGGGTATTGTTGGATGGATATGTGTATGCATGTTTTGTGTGGCCGGCGATATGATGCACATTACGAAGAATGTCACCGAGAGTCTGCTTGGCACTCTTTCCAACATGCCGGAAAAGTCCAAGGATGGGACGAAAGCAAGATACGATCTGAAATGGCTTGGTGTCAGGAAAGATCTTCACGCTCCCGATAGCGATGACGATGATGATGATGATCAGACGGAAGGGACTCAAGGTCGCCGCAAAAGGGTAAAGAAGAACACTGTGGTGCTTCCCGCTACGTGCTTCACTATGAGTCTGGAGGAGCTCGAGCAATTCTACATGTGTCTCCTAGGAGTCAAATTTCCTCATGGTTACGCGGGGCAGATAAGCAGATATCTGGACGGAACGAAGAAGAGGTTTAGCGGGATGAAGTCTCACGACTGTCACGTGCTGTTGACGCAGATACTTCCCGTTGCGATTCGAGGGATAATGGACGAGCACGTCCGTGATACGCTGCTTGCCCTTTGCAACTTTTTCGACGTCATCAACAGGAAGTCAATCGGCGTGAAGCAGCTCGACAGGCTAGAGGAAGAGATCGTGCTGATACTATGCGAGCTCGAGATTTACTTCCCGCCAGCATTCTTTGATATCTGCGTGCATCTCCTTCTCCATGTCGTTGATGACATCAGGCAGCTCGGGCCAACGTTCATGCACTACATGATGCCGTTCGAAAGGATGAACGGTGTCATGAAAGGATACGTCCGCAACAGGTCCCATCCAGACGCAAGCATGGCCAAGGGCTTTCTAACCTACGAGTGCATCTCCTTCTGCCAGAATTATCTAAGCACCGAGAACCAGGATGTTGGTCTGCCCACGAGGAAACACTTCGGCAGGCTCAATGGATATGGTCACCGAGAGGGCACCAGCTCAACCTTTGTCAGCATGCAGGGTCAAAAGGACGACTTCGACAGGGCTCACCGGGTCGCGCTACAACACTTACAATTGATCGAAACTTGGGTGGAACAGCACAAATGCTTACTCGAGCAACATTACATCAAACTGGGCCGACCGAGGAAGAAGGGAGACGTAACCAGAGCGCACAACTCTAGCTTCACGCGTTGGTTCAAGCAAAAGCAACTGGAGCTAGCAAAGAACAAAGCACCATCTACGGAAGATGAAAGACTCATATTCTCCTTATCACGGGGTCCCTCGCACAACGTAAAGACCTATCAGGCGTACGACATCAACGGCTACAGATTCTACACCGAGGAAAAGGACAAGAAGTCGGAATATCAAAACTCAGGAGTAACTATGCTATCCTACGGCGATGAGGAGGCTACTGTCAAGGAAAGATACTTCGGAAGGATTGAGGACATATGGGAGCTCAACTACTGTGGAGAGTTGGTGCCAATGTTTCGTGTAAGATGGGCCAAGGACGTCGTCAAAAAGGCCGGTATTTCACCACCATGGTAATACCCGATGCCAAATCGAAGAACGCCTCAGCGAAAAATGAGCCATGGGTACTCGCTAGCCAAGTTGAGCAATGCTTCTTCATTATCGACCCGTCAAAGCCTAGCCGTGTTGTCCTGAGGAGGGGCAAGAGGAGCATCATCAGAATGGAAGGAGGCGCCACCGAGCAAGACTTGGACAACGAGCCAAAGATCGAGGAGGAATTCGACAAGTTCTTCGACATGCCTACTACTAGTACACAAAGAAGGAAGACCTCCCTACCTACTAAAGGTTGTCCGTTCATGCGAAGAAATCTCAAGGTCACCGGCCTAAAGTTTTCAACCGCGAAGAAGGGAAAGAAGTGAAGCTAACTCGCGGAACCGAGACGAAGAAGAGACTTTGTGTGTGTGTGAGAGACAATGCAATGCAAGCATATATATGTATGATCATGAATATGTATGAGACATTGTGTGTGAGACAATGCAAGACCATATATATGCATTAAATGAATTGACATAATGGTCTACTAACAATTGTGTGTAGTACGTGTTCTTTCTTTAAATTTAACCAAAAAATATATTTTTTTAAAAAACTGAGACAGCCAGGATTCGAACCTGGCTGCCCCAGGTTTTGTGGGTGTGTGCAAACCATTGGGCTATGCTTGTCACATTACAGCTAGCAAGATTTTTACCAGTTCTGGCACACACATTCTGTGGCGCATGCACTGAGGGATGCGCCATAGAATAAAGGAATTCTGTGGCGCATCGGCAAAGGTATGCGCCACAGAAATTGTTGGCCAGGACTTACATGTGCCCCCCCCCCCCGCCGGCCTCTCTCTTCCAAAATTCCCAAACCGTCTCCCGTCTCCCGCGCGCTCGACGGCCACCCCTCGCCGGCAACCCTCGCCGCCGCCCCAACTCGCCACCAACCCTGAGGCCGCCCCCCCTCATTGACGACGACCTTCCCTGCGCCCCGCCCCGCCCGCGCCGCGCCCACACGCTCAGGCCCCGCACGTGGCGCTCGGCCTCGTCTGCCGTCGTCGCCTCCACCAAGCCCGGCGACCTCCCTCCGCACCGGCGACGACCTCTACACCGCGCTCGACGACCTCCCCTCCCTCCCCTCCCCGAGGTGCTTCCCCTTTCCCCCTCCTCCCTCCCCTACCGAACTGCTGCACCCAAGGTGTTTGTAGAAATTCCCCTACCGAAATTTTGTTTCCTGTTTTTGATTTCTGTTGTTGATTGCTAGTAGCCTTGCTGATAATTGCTTTTAGTGCTGGTTGCTGTTAGTTGAGATGAAAAAAATGTTAGTGCATGCAGTAGCAAATTTGCTAAGTGTTAGTTGTTGTTAGGTTAGTTGTTGTTAGGTTAGTTGTTGTTAGGTTAGTTGCTTGCTGTTTTTTTGCTGTTATAGGTTAGTGCTTGCTGTTAGTTGTTGTTAGGTTAGTTGCTTGCTGTTAGGTTAGTGCTAGCTAGGTTAGTGCTTGCTGTTATAGGTTAGTGTTAGGTTTTGTACTACATTTATGTGCTAAGATAGATAAAATATGTGAAGTAATAGTGCATAGTTGCTTGTTGCCGGCCACTATTTTTGCTTGCTAGTTGCTTGCTTGCTTGCTTAGTGCATAGTTGCTTGCTTGCTTAGTGCATAGTTGCTTGCTTGCTGCCACATGTTTTGTTAGTGCTAGGTTAGTGCATAGTTGCTTGCTTGCTGCCACATATCCGGTGAGATAAATAACCTAGTTGCTAGTGCTAGGTTAGTGCATACTTGCTTGCTGCCACTATTTTTGCTACTGCCACTATGGTTGCTAATGCTTTTTTTTGTAAAAAAGTTGCTACTGCCACTATGTTAATTGCTATGGTGTACTAGAAGTGTTAATTCTTATGCTTTTCTTGTGCAGACCATCGGCTTCGACTACATCAACTACTAAACTAAAGTTCCCCTTTGGTGAGCATTTCGTCGAAAACCTCCGGTGACCGTGTGTTTTGTGGTACCACGACCATCGTGTCGTGGTTGTTTGTGATGCTGTTGCCGGCCAGCTATGCCGGCGGGAAATGTTGTTGATGTGATGCTGTTGCGGCCAGCGATGCCGGCCATTATTTGTGAAATGCTTGTGCAGGTACCCCGTGAGGCCCTTGAGATTGCCGGAACGTCGATTAACTTCCGTTCCGGCAAATTCGGGTACTCCATATGTCCTATTTTTAGCAAAGGTCATGCCAAAAAATTTCGTGAAATTTAGCATGACTTTGCTAAAAATAGGACATATGGGGTATTGCGGCTAATGCATGGGCCGGGGTATCTTAGTACTAAATTAAGTGATGCTTTTGTTATATTTGTTGTACTAACTTTTTTCCTCTTTTTCAATGCAGTGCAAACATGTCCTCCGAGGCCGGCCCTTCTAAGCACATGAGCGTCGAAGAACAAGCTAGAGAAAAGAACATGTCGTTCTGGGAAGTGAACCCGGAGATGGAGGATGCGGAGGCCGCCGAACTGGCTCGTGACGGCGATGGTGACTTTCTGTTAGAGATGGAGATGGAGGATGCGGAGGACACCGACGGAGATGGGGACGCAACCACCACCACCGAGGGCGGCGACCACACGGATGTCGGGGGTGGCGACCACACGGATGGCGGTGGTGGTGGTAACCCGACCGCTAAGAAGCTTAAGAAGCAGAGGAAGGACCGGACACCGCAAGCGGTCGGCACCGTCACCGACACGTTCACTAAGGTCTCGAAAAGTGGCCTACCCCAGGAGCCTAGGAACATCGCAAAAGGGTACGGCATGCAACTAGGGTGCATCCTCCGGGAAACCGTGTCGATCAACACGTATGACCTCAGGAGCGCGGAGAATGAGGCTTTGCGCACACAACTCCTCAAGAAGCTTCACGAACGATACATTTTCCCGGATGATGGAAACAAAAAGGTGGACTTCGCCATCACGAAGATGAACACCGCCTTGACCAGCTGGAGAGGCCGGGTGAAGGCGAAGATTGAAAAGGGTCTTAGCTGGGAAGAGATCAGTGCCAAAGAGCCGTACATCGACATAGAAGAGTTCGAGGCATTGAAGTTGTCCTTGGCATCTCCGGAGGCTGAAAAATGGACCGAGTGGGGGAAGAAAATGCGGGCACTGAACTTAGGTAACCACCATTTGGGAAGCGGCGGTTACGCAGGAAAACAGCCCGTTTGGGACAAGGAGGATGCCGAGGTTGCGAGACTTGGGAAAGAGAACCAGTGGCATAAAATCACGGACGAGCAAGTTAGGAACTTTGTTCGGTCCCGCTACTATCTGAAGCCGGGGACGGGGGAATTCGTTACCGACTATAAAGATGTGCTGGATTTCGAGAAAACGCTGGTAAGGAACTTAATTACCGCGGATATCTCAAAGTCCATTTGCGTTGATTTCTACATGGGTTCACGTTTATTTCCTTTGTCCGCAGGAGGCTGAGTTGAAGGCTGAGGCTGAGGCCGGCCCGTCGTCCCAGGAGGCTCAGGCCGGCCCGTGGGACACGACTTTCAACCGGGCGATGAACGTTTTCAAGGGGAGGGACAAGTCAAAGCCGCCGACGTCAGCTGGCCGTGTGACCGGCTTTGGTACGGCGATGAAGTTCATCGAGTACTACAGCACGGACACCGACAAGAAAAAGGAGAGGAGGAAGCCGGCTAAAGATAGAGCCGAGGTTCTCGAGCTAAGGAAGAAGCTGGAGACACTAGAGAAAGAAAAGGTGGACTCTAGCATGGTGGACAAGCTAGTGGCCGAGAAGGTGGACGAGAAGCTCCGGAGTTTCTTACCCCCTGCATTGCTGGAGGGGATAGCTGCTTGGCAAGCGGGAGGTCAACAGGGGCCGATACACGTGCCCAGCTTCGCCGGCAGCACCTCCAGCAATAACGTGTCGCCGGTCCTGGTGACCCCACCGGTGCTCCCTGTCGTGGATCAACATACACCAAGGCCGGAGAATAATGATAATGCGCACGAGCGGCCGGAGAATGATAGGCCGGCCGCCGGCACCGGCGCCCTTGTCTCGACATTAGCCGAGCTCGACGCCATCACCAAGGTAACTAATTAGTTAGTCCGCGACATCTTCTATGACTATATATGCCTTTGATGACTGCCATATCTCATGCATGCATGGTGCCCAACATGTGTTGACTCCCAGGACATGCCTTGCATACTCCTGCATAGGGTGGGGGCCGGCGAGTTGAAGGAAGTCGCAACGGCCAAGATCATACAACCTTTGACCCGCGATATGCACAACACCCGAATGAGCGAGGTCGTGATGAAAGTCAATGTGACGAGGTACTGCCTGAGTTCCGTGACATCGACCCCCCCACGCAACCTCCGGGAGCCGAGAAACACATGAAGCTTGGCGAATGCGGGAAGTGGATGATGGAATGGCCGAAGACCCAGATTCGTCTTGGGGATGTTCTTCATGGGGTCAGGCGCACCGGCGGCGCCACCTCGAGGCCCCGGCCCCGGTCGTTCGGCCCCCGTCGAGGCGGCCACAAAAAGCTGTTGCGGATGAACCGGCGCCACAAGCAGCCGTCGCCACCACCCAGAAGGAACCGCCGGTCGCCGCCACCACCGGCCGGAAGCTACCGCCGGTCGCCGCCACCACCGGCCGGAAGCTACCGCCGGTCGTCGCCGCCACCAACCGCCACAAACAGTTGTTGGGAACGTCTTCACCGCAACCGTCCAAGGTTAGTTCTGACTTTCCGAATTCCCCGACTTTCCGACTTTCCCGACTAACGGATGTGCTATTGTTTATGTTTAGGACAAAGCCGTTGCACCTCAACTTGGTGGCAACGACGACAATGAGGAGGAGGAGAATGATGTCAACGTCGATGACTACATCAACACTGGCGCCTGCATGGATGGTATGTACATGCCTCTTGTGGATGAAGAACCCTTCCGCGACCACCGCGGTCAACCTGCTCGTCCCACTTCATGCACACAACGCCTGGCCTTCACCGACACGCCTCCGGATGCCGGCGATCATCAAGCTCAACCGGGTAACATTTTCAGCCCTAACACACTGCAAGAAACTGTTAAAGCGGGGTTCACTTCACCCCCACAATCCCAGAGATGAAGAACAAGAAGAAGCACAGGAAGAGAAAAGGATCCTCCACCTCTGCGAGCCAGCCAGCTCCTAAGATCCGGGGTCTTGAAGACACGATTCCACCCCGTGCGGATGGCTTCCCCCGAGTTCATGAAGCTGGTAAACCTATCTTGTCTGGGGACTTGCTCCGCCTTGCAGAAGGACCCATGATTGCCTTGCAGGAATCTATCTTGCATCTAGAGGAGCTCCTTCTTAAAGACAAGCAGCCGAGTTACCCGGCGTTCGCGGTCCAGGTGCCAAAGGAGCTGGTGGACTTCGTCCAGGAAGACCCCGCGGATGTGTTCTTCATAGCGTACGAGGACATCTTCAACCTGTTTCACACTAAACGGCTGGACTATAACATGGTCCGCCTATATGCGCTCGATGTGGCGATGAAGATCAGGAGAGATGATACCCCGTACGTCGCGATAGTGGATCCCTACTACATGCGCGACAGCCATCTGGTGGAAGGATCAAAGACACGGGAAACGGCCACGGAGTACCTCGTAAGGGTCATGCTGGCCAACAAGAGGAAGAACGCCCTTCTTCTGCCTTTCTTTTTCGAGTAAGTACACATCCGCTCGCCACCGTCGTATCTTATGCCTTCTTGTACATTTCTTCCATCGCTGATCCTTTGTCCAACATTCCGTTTCAATTGTGTTGAGCAGGGACAAGTACTGCGCACTCATCTACGTATCCCCGAGGTGGTCCATTGCCACTTATTTGGACTCGGGGAATAAATCCACGCCGAGACGATACACCAGAATAAAGGGTGTTCTCGATGACGCTCTCGAGGCCTATGCCCAAAAGGGCGGCCCCTTCCATAAGAAGTCGGAATTTTCACGGAGGACAACACACACAAGTTCCAGCATGGGACCGGATTCCATTGCATCAAGCAACTGGATGGCAGCGTGAAGGAGGCCTACTACGCCCTCCATCACATTAAAGCGATTGTCCGGGATTTCGAGAAAACGAAGATTCCATCTGGTCTCGCAGAATACACCAAAATGGCGGATGCTCTCACCGATGCTGATTACAGAACAGACTTCCATCGCATCCGGCTGCAGTTATCAACGATCATCCTCGACGATGTCATTCACAAATCAGGGTCCTACCACTACCCCAGAGGTAGGATGTATTATAAAAGAAAGCCTTGCTAAGCATTACTAGTGTATTTTTTGTAGAAGTGCATGTGTAGGGTTATATATTATATATATGCTATGCTATGAAACCCAAATAGGATAGCCATATGATTTCCAACCATGACAATTGATTGATTGTCTTGCCTCTCTACTTAGATGAATAAATTATACTCTATTTATATCACTAACCAATATATATCCCAATCCATCTTCAGGGTTGTGTCAGAGGGATATCGAAGAACGACTAGAGGCGCAGAATGACACCAGGAGTGGAGGACGAAAGAAGGCTTTCTACCGTTCCCGGCGCCACTCAAGAAGAGGACTCCATGATCATGCATGCTCCCGCGCGCTCTTGCTCACCATCATCGCCGATGTGTACTACATTTGATCATAGTTAGGCGGCGAACACTTGATTTGTAATGTGTAGTGTCAAATGATGAAACATTCGGCACTTTTGTGACTATGTGTATATATGTATCTCGATCGGGCACTAAGTAATATGTGTGATGACATATTGATTAATGTGTTTGTCTTTATATACCTGTCAAATATACCTGTATTTCTGTATAAACCTGTATAAATCCTGTATATACCTGTATTTGTACATCAAAATGAAAAAATACCGGTATTTCTGTTTCATATTTCTGTGGCGCACGCTTTCTTTTTTTGTGGCGCACCACTTTCTGTGGCGCACCAAGGAACAGTGCGCCACAGAATTCCTCTGCATAGGGGTGCTGCCGAGCTATTTCTGTGGCGCACCCAGCACTTTCTGTGGCGCACGCCCTGGGTGCGCCACAGAAATATTTTTTGTGGCGAGAATTCTGTGGCGCACCCTGCAAACCTCCTGGTGCGTCACAGAAAGACAAAAACGTGCGCCACTAATAGGGTATTCTGTAGTAGTGATAGGGTGCGGAAGAATAGACACCCAATCTTGTACACGGACTGAAGAATTGTTCTGCATCGTGTTAAGATTGAAAATTAGATGGAGGCGGCAACGATGAGGTGCAGGACAGTTTACTTTCGCCGACCGAGCTCTTCCGGGGACGAAAAGAGGCGGACACAATGGTGACGGCTATGGCGGGTCATCCGGCGACACACGGTGGTGGAAGCGGAGAGAAACGACAGTGGTAGCGAGTTGGTGACAAAGAGACATTGGGCCCGAAAAGAGAAAGTGAGAGATGGTAGGATGACAGTCGTCGCTAACAAGCCGGGAAGAACCGGACAAAGAACGAACACAGACGGACGCATACATTGTCTCTTTAGGACCGCATGGAGAGTCCGCAGATGACCGTGTCCGTTTAAGGCCAAACGGGGACAGCTCGCAAACACATTGTTTATTTATAGAATCCTTTGATATCTGATTTTTGGTTGTGGACAAACGGACACACGGAGAAACGGGGGGGGGGGGGGGGGGGGTCGTTGGAGGTGGCCTTAGAGCATCTCCACCGGGAGTAGCAAAATTCGTATCCGGCACCCCCTAATTGGGCCCTCTTTGGGGGTGCCGGACATGTGTCCGGCACAATAAGGGGACATGCCCCCAGCGGCGCCCCACAAATGGCCATAGCAAAAAAAAAATGATCATGTTTTGAGACAATACATTTCTTGACAATTTAAACAAATCCGGCGAACTTAAACGAAATTTAATAAACTTACATTTCAAAACCTAAACGAAATTTAACAAACCAAACTTAACATACGGCGAGAGAAGGAATCCTATCCCGACGCCGACGAGACTACACCGCCTCTCCAACCACTACACCGACTCAAGAAACTTGCATGCCTTAATGATCTGCCGCCAGGAGAGTCATCTGCTTTTGCCGGCGGCGGCCTTGAGGAACTTCCATAGCCTTGTCGGAGGCTTCTGGTTTCACCGCCGATGCGTGTGGTGGGGTTTGATCTTGCCTCGATGGACTTTAAGAGCATGTATGCCCTCTCCGGCACCATCCTACGCCCCTTCTCCGGTGCCGGTGATGCTGCTGTTGGGGCAGTTTCATCTGCTATTGCCGGCGACGGTGGTAAGGGGAGATCGGGCAGCTCATCGTCCTTGTCGTCAGAGCGGGCCCGCTCATCGTCCGACACGAACCACTCCGGTGGTGGCTCCGGCACGCTGGCAGGGAGGAAGAAGTTGCTGCGGCGTGCCTCGTAATCCGTGTCCACCACGGCGTACAAGTATGATGGCGTGGAACAACACGCTCGCCGGGAGACCCCAAGTGTAAGGTTTGATGTAATTTAGTAGCAAATTTTTACTTGATTACAAAACCAAGGTTATCAATCCAGTAGGATTTGGAGAAGGCTTCGGAAAGGTGTCAACGGCGCCATTTACGATAATTGACGTGGACCTATGCACAACCAAACAAACTACTTTGCCCCAACGAAACATAGAGGTTGTCAATCTCTCCGGCTTGCTGAACACAAAGAATTAAATGTATGTGTATAAAATATTATAAGAGCAAAAATGACCAACGAGCAAAATGACTTAGAAAGGCTATTAGAACGGTTGTAAACAATATAGGAAAATAGGACCGGGATCCATAGTTCACTAGTGGCGTCTCTCCAAAAGATAAACATGTTGGGTAAACAAATTACAGCGAGTCAATTGATAAACATGGGTGCAACACAATACTTTAATGACACAAAGTTCACCGTTTCATTTAATATGGGTATTACGTCAAAATACATAGACCGTTATCCAACTGCATCTATGACTAATAATCCACCCCGGGATCGCTATCCAGCCTGTCACCCAAAAGTATTAAGTTGCAAGCAACAGATAATTGCAATAAGCATGGTGCATAATGTAAGCAATGGTTACAACATATAGCAATAAACACCGCTGTTTTAGCCCTAGTAGCAACAGCACATCTCAAGTCTTAATCGTTTCTGTCAACTCGAGCTCAGACAAGAGAGACATGAACCCACTATCTAACATAAATACCCTCTCTAAGATACTAGCAATTAATTCAACCAAAGCATCCACAAGCATCGGAGAGCATGCAAGACCATAAATAAAACATATGATAAACAATCTGAACAATAATGTCATGACTCCATAATTCATCGGATCCCCGCAAACACAACATATAGCATTACATAAAGATGATCTTAACCATGTAGGCAGCTCATAAGATCTAAACAATGGAGCACAAAGGAGAAGAAACAACCATCTAGCTACTGACATGGATCCGTAGTCCCGTGGTGGACTACTCACGCATCACTCCGGAGGCAGGCATGGTGGTGTAGATGCTTCCGGTGACGATCTCTCCCTCCGGCAGGGTGCCGAGAAAAGCTTCAGAACCCTCCCGATCTAGGGTTGGCGACGGCGGCGGACTCGGAACTTTTCTGGAAAATATGATCGGGTCTCGAGGGTTTTCGGGACGAAGCCAATTTATAGGCGAAAGGGCAACTCGGGGAGACGCCCGAGGGCGCCAGGTGGGCCCCAAGCATGGTCAATCCTTTGACCGCGCCTGGGTGGCGTCTGAGGGCTGTGGGACCCCTACAGCTCCCCTCCTGGCTCCGTCTTCGTTTTTCATAAAAATAATTATATTAATTTTTCATCCAATTCCGAGAAAATTCTCCGACTAGCTTTTCTGAAACAAAAAGACAGCAGAAAACAGGAACTGACACCGGGCCTCTTGTCAATAGGTTAGTTCCATAAAATATACCAAAATTATATAAAAACATTATAAAACATGTGGCAAGGTTATATAATAAGTATGGAACAATCAATAAAATATAGATACGTTTGAGACGTATCAAAGTACGGCGTCGAGATGGAGTACTCGGGGTCGGCCCCCTGCTCCCACGACATCTCCCTCCACCGCCGCTTGATGTAGTTGATGCGCTTCTGCCAGCTGACCCGCGGCGCCAGCGGCCACGACTTTCGGAGGACTTGTCCGGCACCCCGAGAGGGCCGCCAAATCTGGGGTCTTTCAGAGTTGCCGGGCACAAATTGGCTCCGCCCACATTTGGTGCCGCTGTGGGCGATTTTTGGACGCATTCGGCTTTTGGGGTCTATTTGGGGTGGCAGCGGAGATGCTCTTAGCATCAACCAACGGACCCATGAAACCCTACTCGGGCTAGCTAGGCTGGGGTTTGCTTGGCCCGAGAAGCTAGTCAGTCAGTCGGCACAAGTGACAAGTGAAACATTTGGCCGTCATATCCTGTTTTAGTTCTTTTGGCGTCGTTGCATCGCATGCGGTCCCGGGCATCGCGCAAGGGTGTGTGGCCACGCGTGGGCGCCGCTGTGGTCGGTGGCAGTCTACTTTTGTTCCATCTTTACACAGCAGCCGTCTTCTGCTACCATATATAGTAGGATAAGTGTAGTATGCTACTGCCACTGTGCTACACCTACAACAAGTATGGATTGTAGTACAGAACAGTGAGCAAACGCGAAAGTGTGGTGCACGCAACACATTTGGGGAAAGTACTAGTGGAATTAGGCGCGTCGGCACGCTGCGTCTTGGTGAGAAATTTTGCTGTCATTTTGGTTTGTTGACCAATGTTTATATTTATTAGAAGCAACAGTAATATTTCGTTTAGTTAGTTTTAGAGGATTGGATATATGTATGCTATTTTTGGGGAATAGTAAAGAAATTGGGAGACGATGTTCGCAGAAGGAAATGTAAGGTTAATTTAGAAGGTTTGCGAATTCGAAAGTCAGTTGTCATCGGGAAAAATGTAAGTGAGTTTGAAATAGACCCGTCGGGATTCGAAATGTTGAAATTCGTCGGAATTTGTTGTGTGGAGTATCCCCAAATACATAGCGAATTGAAATGTTAAAATTTTATTTTTGCATTAATAATTAATTTAAGTATATAATAAGTGGAAATGCACATTTATTGAACTGAATTTCATAATTAGAGTAAATTTATTTAGATTTCATCCAAATAATTACCAAATTGAAGTGTTTGATTTAAGTCCGTAATTGGAGAAAAATGCATGATATGAGCATTTAATAAATTTAACTTCATATAAATAGAGGAAGTGCATTTGGATTTTTCTCGAAATATTTACTAAATTGGAATATTCAATCATGCTTGTTTTGTGTCATAAATAGTTAGTATTTATTTGTCTGATCGTTTGGACGTATTATTATATTATTCGGTGGATAGGTTCGAAGCTATTGATTTTTGAACGTTTTTCATTTTATGGAAATTGTTTAAGTGAACTGGTCCCACCTGTCAAAAATCTAACATTTTCTAAAAAATGTTTTAAAAAAGAATAATATTCATGTTTATTTGTCTGATGCGGTTAAATATTATCATCTGGAAATTATTGCGGGGGAAATCGGGATTTTTTTAATTTACAATGGATAATACTATTGGAAAATTTAGTGTGGTGACACAACGTGCCCGTTGTGATCGAAATTTTTGAAATCCGTTTGGAATTTTTTTTTCAGCGGGAAGATAGGAAAATTATATGGGAAACTATTCTAACAAATTTTAAACAAAATGGACATTTATTAGGTTATGTGGAAAGTTTGAAATTTTCTGAAATTTTAAAATTCCTTGAAATGTAAAATGTGCACAATGTTTTTTGTTGCAACTTTTGTGTGGAAAGTTTGAGAATTTGGTGAATTTTGAGAAAAAATTGATATGTTATTTGCAATATGTTGTACACAATTTATTTTTTGGTTCAACTTTTGTGTAAAAAGTTTGGATATTTGGTAAATTTGGAGATTTTTGATATATTATTTGTATTATTTTGAATTGTAGATTACAATTTTTTTAAAAATGGCCATTTATTAGGTTATGTGGAAAGTTTGAACTTTTCTGAAATTTTAAAATTTCTGAAATGTAAAATGTGGAAAAACTCTTATATTTCTGCAAATTTTGATATATCATTTGTGTTATTCTGAGTTACGGTTTAAAAGTTATAAATTTAATAAATTTCAACCTTTTTAATGTAATTATTGTTGATGTCCTGACAAATGGGACCAGCGCGTCAGAAATTTAATCATTTACAAAAAAAAATACGAAAAGAACAGGAGTCTGACTGGTGGGCCCGTGCTGACGTCATCTAATGACATCAGCAATGGCTGCCGTCTTCCCCGTGCGACCATGTCGACCATGGTGGCGTCGCTGGAGGCCGATCGAGATGGCATGGCCTAGCGTGGTTGATGCGGCGCGTCGCGAGCAACTGATGTGTGGCGGCGCTGGGCAAGGCGAGGTCGGGAGGCGGCGAATCAGGGCACGGCGGCGGCGGACGGTCACGGGGAAGACGACGACGGCGCGGGCGTCTCCAAGCTTCCCGGCCCGCGATTTTTTGCGAGGATGGATAGGGAGGCGAGGCCGTCTCACGGGTGGTCTTCGATCTGAACGGAAAGGCGTGCAGCGGCGGCGGCGGTGGCAGCTCCGGCCGTGCGTGGGGAAGGAGAGAGCAGAGAAGGTCGAGATGTGCGGGAGTTTTTGCGATAAAGTCCCTAGGTTTTCGCAAAATTACAGATAGGTCCCTCACGCTTACAGCAGCTAGATGGACCGTACGATCGACGATTGACGGCGCGGATTCGTGCGGGTACTGTAGTTACTGTAGGTGAACAGTGCCGCGTGACGTGGCCAGCGCGAGGGGAGGCTGAGAGGGAGCGCTTTTATATATAGACTAGTTGAATTTTGGCGTGGCTTCACGCCACGCCCTTGGTGAATTTTTTTGTACAATATATATTTCTTGTCCACCGAAATGTTAGCCAAATTGGAGTGTTCAAACATGTTTTTATTTTGTTGTAGATAGGTAGCATTTTTTTGTGAGCATTTTTGAAATATTTTGTAGAATTTTCAAATATTTAGTGGATTGCAATGTTCAAACATGTTTTTATTTAGACGTTAATATTTAATTGTAATCAGATAAATCCATTTGAATTTAATTTCACATTTGGGGAAAATTTATTTGTATGGTGTCGAAATATTGACCAAATTGAAATGTTCGTATGTATTTGTATTTTGCTATAAGTGTGCGACGTTTTATTTTTTTGTGTATTTTCGATATATTATATGGAATATCGGAATATTCTCCCAAATGTTGGCCAAATTCGTGTTTGCGAACATGTTTTTTATATTGTAATGAACTAGCTAGGTGGCCCGCGCATTTGCGCGGCTAGATTTATTATTGTGTATTTTTTGTGAAACATATTATTTTGTTTTTTATTAGTGTTCAAATATTGGAAATTGTTATTTTGCATGTTTAATAACATTGGAAAAATATCGCAAAGGTATACCATGCAAAAAATTATTTCGATGTGTTTCTCGGCCACCAATTTGGCCGCACATAAAAATGATAATTTATTTAATTCATTATGTAATCTAAATTTTATATCATCTGTAATATAGAAATTAATTTTAGCCAAGATGTGGCTTTGGAGGTTACTATAGTTGACTTTGTGTAAAATCTTTTGGTCATATGTAATACGTCGTTGGTAAGGATCTTTCTATTTGTCAACATTACGCAGAGGTTATTATGGGGTTGTTCCCATGCATAATTTTTGGGGCACATAACCTATACTTAATGATCAAATGACTGGCTAAGGAATATTTTTGAAACAAATATGCACCGTCTCTTTGGAAACAGCGAAATAATACTTCTTATAATTTCATAAAATCACCAGCTTTTGAATCTTTTGATACCTCTTGTCTTTTCTTGTGTTTCCAAATGAGCTTAATACTAATAATTATGTTTATCATTTTTACTAAAGATCACGAATAACTGACCTGTTGTATTCAGCGTACAAACTGGCAAGAAGAAAAAGCTATCAGACATCCTCCAAATAAGATTTGACGCAAAGTTCTATTCCCATGTCTTCCACAACCCATTATCCGACTGGATATCTCACCTACAAAAATGAATAGATAAATATATGATTAAACAAAAGTTGAGTTGAGACTCCTGGATTTGGTTGATGCCTAGCTAAAATGGATATATGGTTCCAAATGGAGCAAATATTTACATAGTGAAAACATAATATTGTACTTTGTACGATAACCAAAATGCATTGTGGTACATGACTTACTGGTCATGCAATGGTATATTTTCGTACAATTTTCTCTTTCAAATATAGGCATGTACATATATGAAAATATAAATAAAATAATTGCAAGAATTAAATAAAATTTGATATGTTGTGGCTACACCTTAGATTCTCCATTTTCTCCTGCATCATCGAACATTATTGCAGCTATATATATCTGTCAGATGATGCTTCTAAACATACTCATGTCGTTCAAATTATCTCCCTCGGTTAGCCATTTTTTTCAAAAATAGTTGCGATAACATATCCTCTCTCAGGAACAATTGTCTCTAGCATATTGTATTTTTAATTTTATATATGCATGCGTACTGTGCTTTTGCATGCCTCTTTTATTATTTTTCCTCGGATAAGTATTAGCATACCATCCCGTCCCACACGTTCCCTGATCATTAGCCATTTATATCCATCATATTTTTTCACAAATACAGCCTGAAATGAAAAACATGGACAGCAATTAGAATACATCGATGGACATCAAAAAGAAATACCTTCAGCAGATCTTATATGACAGACTCCTCAACACCTAACGTTGTGGATGTCTCGCCTTCTCCCGAAAATAATCTTATGCGACCGGGTCGCCGGGCTGGACCCGGCGGCATGGCCGACGCGTGGCCGCCTGCTGCCCCCGCACGCTCTGTTCTCCCCGCATGCGCTGTCGTGTCGGTCGACCAGAGTGGTCCACGGCCAGGTCGTTGGTGAAGGGTCGCATAGGATTTTCTTCCGCCTTCTCCTGCCCCAGAAGTCCAGCGCGTCAGGTTTCCATATTGTGTATGCATGCGTACACCGTCAGTTCTGACCAAAGCCATGGCAAGAATACTTATTGTGCAGTACTTCGAACTTGCACACAGGACGATGGCAGGTACGCCTTCTACTTCGACTCCATCCGAATGTCTCTCAAGTTCTCAGTTCAAAATTATGGGCCGTCTCATACTTTGATACAAACAGATGTACACTCCAACGAACCACACATATCAATCGATCGTGTGGGTATGTGGACTGTGGAGCTGACTGCATGGGGTTGAGGTACTAACCGTCTGATCCCGTAGTTGGATTCGTCGGGCTCAGTTTTACCAGTAGCACGAACTTCGGGGCAGCCGGGCGGCGGCAAGCAAGGCCAGGTGAACCAATTTCTGCAATTGAAGACTTTGGGATCGGGTGTCTATGCTCCAAGAGGAGAATTCAGGAGAGCCGTGTAATCCATCAGCGACACCTAGAACGATATGAAGCTCGTTTTCGTCTTTAAGCTCGGGATACTGGTCCAGAAGTTCTGGAGTTCATCGTAGACAGTGGCCCGCCCGCTGAACACCATTGATTTATGGTCGTCTATTAGCGCACATGGGCCACCGACACCTCCCGTTGCCACCTCCAGAAGATCTGTCGCGCCATCGATTTGACAACCGTCCGGTTTTATCCTCTTATTTGGCAAAGGTCATTCAGGACGTGAGGAGCGCGCGGCCTCAATCTCATCTTCACGACCGAGGTAGATGTGAGGTAAGGTATTGCATGTCCTCTTATGCGCCACGACCAGCAGAACGACTTCGCATGAGCTTTTTCACACCAGATTGGTATCGCCATTAGAAGTCGTCGAAGAGTTTGAGGTAGACTCAAGGCTCCTCGTTTGATCGTCAGCTTGGTGCAAGATCCCCGTCATCCCCTCGACCTAGCTTCCATGGAGCGAGATCGACGTTGTCTTTCTGCCGCGGAGAGTCGTCGCCGTTTTTAGATCGAAACCGTGGCATCTACTACTCGTACAGAACCTGCTGCTGAAATCGCTGCCTGTTGATCCGTGAGGACCGCACCAATGACGGCATATGTGGGGCAAAGAAAACGTGTTATTAGGATAGAGAAATAAGAGTCCTCATTGAGATACGTGTGGAATCAATTTGTTCCTTTTTTGTTGGAGCTCTTCTTACATACGGCGCATATTTAAAGTAAATCATTGGCCCACGGCTTTTTAAGGACCACGATGCGTCATGCGTGTGCTTAGATTTAGTCACGTAGGACTCTTTCTATTTGTGAAACCTTTCAACTCTCCGTGAGATTAGATTACTTTAAATCTGGGCTGTTCTTTTAACTTTGGTTAATCCTAGCCGTTTATTGTCTTGTGTTTTAATTATATAATAGATAGGTAGCATTTTTTTGAGCATTTTTTATATATTTTGTAGAATATTCAAATATGTAGTAGTTTGCATTGGCCGATCATGTTTGTATTTCGGCGTCAATATTTAGTTGAAATTAGAAGAAATGCACTTGAATTACATCTAAATGGTGGAAAAAATTGAATATTTCCAAAAAAAAAAAAATCTCAGCATAAGTATTTTGCATGTAATTTTAGGATTGTTTTGATATATTTGTCGTAATTTTCGAACGGATATATTCGGAGATATCGATGTATACTTTGTTTGAATTTCAAAAGTTGGTGAAAGTGGGAAGCTGTTCGTATGTTTTTTTTTTGGTTTTTCAAATGCTCAGATTTGGAAGTCATTGTAAATTTTTAAGTTTTAAAATTTGATTTTCGGTCGTATGGCATAAATAGTGAAAGTTTTTTTTTGCTGAACATGTTGATTTATCATTTGCACTTTTTTTCATGTGTGACATGATAGATTAGGGAGTTCATTTTAAACTTTAGAAAATGGATAATAATTTAAATGGGGTCTAAATAGCAGTAAAAGCAATATTTGAAACAAACACCATATTTAAAGAAAGTGGCATTTTAGTAATTGTAGACAAATCTTAGTTTAAGTTGTTGACGCATGCATGAATTCGACATAAATAAATGATCAAGTATTCGTTTTTGGTGATGTTGCAATTCACTTCGAATTCACGTGTTATCAATAAAAAAACAACACTGAAAAGGAAGGAAATAATTAACACATGGTATAATGCAATGTGCATACAAACATGTATAACATGATAAATTACGGAGTTCATTTTAAACTATAGAAGATAGATAATAATTTAAATTGGGTCCAAATAACACTAAAAGCAGTATTTGAAACAAACCCTGTAATTGAAAAAGTGGCATTTTAGTAATTGTAGGCAAGTCTTAATTTAAGTTGTTCAATCATGCATGAATTTGTCTTAAATAAGTAGTTTATATTTTTCTGAAAATTTTGGTATATTACTCATAATTAACTGAATTACAGAGCAAAAGATATGACTTTTACAAATTGTACTATTTTCTGTAATTACTAAAAATCTGACAGGTGGGACCCGCATGTCAGGGGTCTGTTATTTCTGAAATTCTTTACGAAAATTAAAAGGAGGCTGACATGTGGGCCCGACGTGTCGTCACTGATGACGTCAGCGACGCAGAAGCAGGCGCCGGCGGCGTGGCACGACGGCTTTGCCGAGCTCGTGCTCGGGCAGGGAGCACGCCCGCAGTGCTGGGGATGCGCGGATCCACTGGAGAGCGTCGAGAGGAGGCGACTGGCGGCGGAGCGAGCCATATGGTCGCCGGAGCTGGACGGCGGCGACCAAATCGCGGGCGGGCAGAGTCGGCAAAGGATGGTCGATTCGGCGCGCTCCGAGCGTCCCTGCTCGCGTGGCCTGCGGAGGAGGTAGAGGGAAGGACGGCGAACCACAGGGAGTGCCTGAATGCGTTGATGGAGGCGCGAAGCGGCGGTGGAGCGCGTCGGCGCCGGCGCGGCGATTCCGGCGTCACGCGGAGAAGGAGGGGAGGGGGCGCTCTGGTTTTTTTTAGAAAAGTCCTTCGGGTTTGTCGTATTTGCGTGTAGGTCCTTCTCCTCGTAGAACTGTGGACTGCGGGTTTGTGAAGGGCGTTTATGCAAAAGCGTCAAGGGCGTGTTCTGTGGACCATCCGATCGCCGACGAACGGATCAGATCGAATTATTGTTCAATACTGTTCCTAGGAACAGTGATAAACAGTAGCCAATCAACCACAAGTCGCGAAAACGCTCACCTTTCATATAGTTAGTGATTAGTGATGACTATGTGCCACTTCTGTTCAGCCCATATTGTACGTCCACATGTTCTGCTCTAACGGTAGAAAGGTGGGGGAAATGTGAAGTACTACCAGAGTCAGGAGACTCAGTAGGGTTCATGCACGAATTCCACTCTCACATTCACGGAGAAAGTGGCAGATCGCAGATGGTGGTGGACCCTAGCAAATGATATGTTAAACAACTCTTCACTGCAGCTGACACTGAACACTATGGCCAGTGGCCACGTCTCGCCCCTAGCCAAGGACCGGTCGAAACATCGCGAGAGGGAGCACGCACTTACCGAGCGTCTACCAAAAAAAATAGCTACAGTACCAGAAGTCACACAAAAATACGGATCAAACAACTAGCTACTGCTATGGATCCGTAGTCCCGTGAAGAACTACTCACGCATCACTCCGGAGGCAGGCATGGTGATGTAGAGCCCTCCGATGATGATTTCCCCTCCGGCAAGGTGCCGGAAGAACTGCAAAAACCCTTCCAAACTAGGGTTGAAGACGACGGCGGTCTCGGAACTTTTCGTGGATTTTTGCTCGGGTATCTAGGGTTTCCCGATTAGATGCAATTTATAGGTAAAGGGCGGCGTCGGTGGCCAGCCGAGGTGGGGCGGCGGCCTAGGTGCGTGGCCCCACCCTGGGCCGCGCTGGGCCCGCCGGCCTGCCTGGTGTGGCCCCGGCTCCGTCTCCTGGCTGCTGCTCCGTCTCGGTCCAGAAATAAATCAGTTAAATTAGCGTCTGATTCCGAAAATATTTTCAGAATAGATTTTCTGAAACAAAAAGACAGCAGAAAACAGGAACTGACACTATGGCATCTTGTTAACAGGTTAGTCCAGAAAATGCATAAAAATGATATAAAGTGTAAGATAAACATGCGGTAATCAATATATAATAGGCATGAACATCAAAAATTATAGATACGTTTTGGACGTATCAAGCATCCCCAAGCTTAGTTCCTACTCGTCCTCGAGTAGGTAAACGATAACACAAAGATAATTTTTGAGGTGACATGCTACCAACATAATCTTGATCATATAGTAATGTAAAGCATGTGAGCTGAGATCAAATCATTCAAAGCAAAAGTCTATGTTTGATATTAAACACATAGATGAATAAAGCAAGACAATTAAACAAGTAAAAACCTTTCATGAAGATGCATAAAGACATGAAACCGTACAAAGTTCATTATAGATGTTTTAAGCATTCAGTATAGAAGTTATCCTTCTACTCAAGCATCCAGCAATCTTTCACAAACATAGAAAGGATCCAGTCAAGCAAAAGTATCACAAACGTAATGAATTCACTGGTTAGAAGTTTTACTCAACCGGTGAGCGTAAGCATTTGGTATTGGCACCAGGATGTTATGGCAAAGAGAATAATAATGGGGGTTTGGAAGGCCAATGGAAGAAAGCTCACAAAGCTATAAATGATCATTAGACAAGAGGAAGTCTTATAATCGAAGCTATGCAAGGAGTAGTGATTGCCATGCAACGGATGCACATAGAGCTATAAGTGTATGAAAGCTCTCCAATGGAACTAGTGGGGGTGCATCCAACTTGGTTGCTCATGAAGACCTAGAGCACTTTTGAGGAGGCTCATCATTGGAATATACAACCAAGTTCTATAACGTAAATTCCCCACATAGTTATACTAATGAAACATGAGAACTCTCTCATATGAAGCATAGGTGCTACTAGCACAAATGATGACTATAAAACTGGTGCTAAACATGAGCACAAGTGTGGATAAAGGATAGTAATGTTGCCCCTCTCTCTTTATTTCTTTTTTTCTCTTTTTTTCTTTTTTTCTTTTTCTGTTTCTCTTTTCAATGGCCTCCGTGGCTTTTTCACTTTTCTCTCCCTCACTGTAGGGGCAACACTCTAATATGAAACACACTTTTTGGTACAAATAACTCATAATGAACAAAACATGATGTATAAAACTGTATGCCTCTGCCAGTGTAGCAGGATGTGCAATGATCTAGCGTAACATGGGTAAAACCACACATCAGCTGTATAGAATCATGCAAAGCAATATATAACAATGATGAATGACAACAAGTCATGTAATGTAAGGTGGAAGTTGCATGGCAATATATCTCGGAACAGTATGAAATGCTGTGATAGGTAGTTATGGTGGCTGTTTTGAGGAAGATGTTTGGCTTATGTGTAGGAGAACAAGATGAAGTTCTCCCACGGGTTGGATGTACTGGCGAAGTATGCACAACTCTCAATGTGAGCAGAAGGCAATGCACACACCGAAGAGGCTAGCAAAATATGGATGGTGGAAGTGCCAAAAACCGTAGCTCAACATTAGTCAAAAAGAACTCACAAGTTTATTGCAAACAACTAGCAGGTTCAACATTAAGAGCATGATTAAATTTACCCCAAGGAGGGCCGTTCACGGAGGCACAAGTACCCCGCTAGATCCCTCGACCTTAGCACGCAACTATGTTGTTTCCAAAAACCTTCAGACATGAGAAGCTATCAAGTCCAACTACACCTTCAGCAATTTTAAGAGTTTGTAGTACGGTACAAGCTTTAATAACACAACCACTAATCAGATTTTAGCTTTAATTAACCAGCAAGCATTTAACATCTAATTTCTTAATATCTCAAAACATTTGCAAGGAATCAAGTTATCAAAGTTCAATGATCTACAAGACTATGCAAGTTTTTCCATTATACAACTACCACACACTTTAGCATTTTCTGTTCCAACCAGACGCCAATTATACAACTCTCCAAACAAATATAAGTGAAGCAAGAGAGTACTTTCTATAAAAGAACTAATAGCTCTGAACAAGAGATACATGAAAAACAAGAGCTAATAGCATAGCAGTGCTAAACAAGAATACTCAACAAGTATAAGTGAAGAACAGAGTATTCTAAGCAAAAGCGGAGCGTGTCTCTCTCCCAAACAAGAGTGCTAGGATCCAACTAAGTTATGATCAGAAAACAAAACAAAAACAAACAGAAAATAAAACACACAGACGCTCCAAGAACAGCACACAATATGTGAAGCAATAAAAATATAGTCTCACTAGAGGTGACCTGATAATTTGTTGATGAAGAAGGGGATGCCTTGGGCATCCCCAAGCTTAGACGCTTGAGTCTTCTTGATATATGCTGGGGAGATCCAAGGGAGCCTCCCAAGCTTAAGCTTTTCTCTCTTCTTGATCTTCTTATATCATCCTCCTCTCCTAATACTTGAAAACTTCCTTCACACAAAGATAACTCGCAAACTTCATTAGAGGGTTAGTGCATCAAAACATAAACTCACTTGGTTCTGTAAAAACACATTGCATACTTTAGTTCAAACATTAGCTACTGTTACTAAGCAAGATCGTGATCTCCCCCCGAAGAACGTGAATCTATACTTGCAAAAGAGACAATGCAAAAAAAGACAGAATCTGTCAAAACCAGAACAGTCCGTAAAGACGAATTTTTTCGAGGCACTTCCGATGCTCAAATCAGAAAACGGTTAACTAACGAAAGATAGGTAATAAGTTCAGGCTTCTGCTCAAAATTTACAGATTAAAATAGTAATCCGATTTTTCACGAATTTTTACCGTGAGGTACAGAAATCTGTTTCTGGACAGCAAATAAAACTTTACCACCCTCTTGCATTAGAGGCTTTTCTTGGCACAACAAAAACGAAAATAAAAGATACAAAGAGTTGTTACAGAAGTAAACAACCTCCTTGACTAATAAAAACTGAAAACAAAAGATAATGGGTTGCCTCCCAAAAGCGCTTTCTTTAATGCCTTTTAGCTAGGCTAGAAGATTTTAATGATGCTCTCATAAGAATAAGAGTTGAAAAACAAAAGAGAGCATCAAGAGGCAAATATCAAAAACATTTAAGTCTAACCCACTTCCTATGCAAAGGAATCTTGTAATAAAATAAATTATTGAAGCATAAAGCAACTAGCATAGGAAGATGAAACAAATGCAAGTTCAAAACTTTCAACATAAAGAGAGGTGTTTTAGTGACTTGAAAACTTTTATAACCATATTTTCCTCTCTCATAATAACTTTCAGTAGCATCATGAACAAACTCAACAATATAACTATCACATAAAGCATGCTTTTCATGATCTACAAACACATAGTTTTTATTAAGCTAAAAAACAGTGGGGTCATTAAACCCACTTTTGACAATAGTAGTATAATTTATATCATCAGTCAACATAGGACCATCATCAAGAGCATTATCATATATAAGAGTAGGGACCACATTTTTACTTCCTGTTATTTCTTCTTTTTCTTGAGTCAAGGATGTTGTTATTTCAAATTTATCAAAAGAAGATATTTCAATAGAATCATACATTCAACAATATAGCATTCTTCCTCCTTAGGTAGGCATGGAGGGTAATCATATAATGTAAGAGTTAAAGAGTTACTATCATTAGAAGGTAGATCCTCCTTTTGTTCATCACTCTCTTCCTCTTTTTCATCCAATGAGCTTTCAGTTTCAGCAATTTCTTCTTCCACAGTTCCTGCAAGGCATTAGTTTCATCTTTTGGAGGACACAACCTCTTTAGATGTTCAGTAATATAAGAATTATTATCCTTGTAGGTATCATAACAATATTTAAGTATAGCAAGACTTTCAGATTTATAAGGGGCATCAATTTTATGCTCAAGAAAAGAACTAATTTCAAGGGCACCCTTAAAAAAATAAATTCTTCAATTCTTTCTACCTCATATGCACTATAGTAACCTTTAACATAAGAAGCTAAGGTTTCATTAACATTACAAGTACATTGGAAAGAAAAGTGTTTAGACTTCCTATGACACTCAGATTCATCAAAGCAGAAGATTTGTCAAATATAGAGCATAAATCTATAGCATACGTCTCCAGTTGACTTATTACTTTCCATAAGTACCCCTTTTTGTGACAAGCGGTAATTCACATAATATTTTTGTTCATCCTCCGTGGACCACCTTGCCAACAAGATTTTGTTTCAAAGAGATAAGCCATTGATAGCAAGTAAACAACTAGACATAATAACAAACCGAAATAAACTAGATGCTGAATTTTTTTGTGGTTTTTGATTTTTAAAGCAAACAAGATAAAATAAAAATAAACTAAGCAAGACAAAAACAAAGTAAAGAGAATGGTGGCGTGTAACTCCCCTTGCTGTAGCTTCCAATTCCCCGGCAACGGCGCCAGAAAAAGTTGCTTGATGACGTGGAACGCACGTTCGCTGGGAAACCCCAAGAGGAAGGTATGATGTAGTCAGCAGCAAAGTTTTCCCTTGATTACAAAACCAAGGTTGTCAGATCCAGTAGGAATTGGAAGAGCTTCAGAAAGGTGTCAGCGGCGCCGTTACCCGATCACTGACGTGGACCTGCACACACACAATCAAAGTACTTTGCCCCAACGAAACAGGAAGGTTGTCAATCTCCCCGGCTTGTTAATACAAAGGATTAAACGTATGGTGTAGAATATGACGATGAACACAAAAGTAGCAGCAGAGTAACGTAGAGCATGGTGAAAACGGTGTTTGTATCAGTGTGGAATAAAGGACCGGGGTCCACAGTTCACTAGTGGTGTCTCTCCATAAGACAAATAAACATACATGTTGGGTGAACGAATTACAGCTGGGCAATTGACAAATTGCAAACGCATGACAATGCAATATATGACAAGCACATGTTCATTGTTATATCTATTGGGCATTACAACAATATACATAGACCGCTTACTAGCTGCATCTATGACTCATAATCCACTCACAAGATAGCTTCCGGGTCTCATGAGTATTAAGTTGCAAGCAACAGATTATAGCATTAAGCAAAGTGTGTAATGTAAACAAACGAATTAGACTTAACAGCAGTACCCTTAAGCTAAGCACGGTTATTTTATCCCTAGTGGCAACAGCACATCTACAGCCTTAGTTGTTTCTGTCTATCAAGCCCAGGCTTCTAGAGGCATGAACCCACTATCTAGCATAAATACCCTCTCTTGAAGTCATTAGCATCTACTAACAACGGAGAGCATGCAGGAACATAGATAAAACATAATATAGATAGATGAACAAACTTGATCATAACTTCACAATTCATCGGATCCCAGCAAACACAACATGTAGCATTACATAAAGATGATCTTGATCATGTTAGGCAGCTCACAAGATCTAAACATGATAGCACAAGGTGGAGAGACTACCAACTAGCTACTGCTATGGACCCATAGTCCCGTGAAGAACTACTCACGCATCACTCCGGAGGCAGGCATGGTGATGTAGAGCCCTCCGGTGATGATTTCCCCTCCGGCAAGGTGCCGGGAAAACTGCAGAAACCCTCCCGAACTAGGGTTGAAGACGACGGCGGCCTCAGAACTTTTCGTGGATTTTTGCTCGGGTATCTAGGGTTTCCCGATTAGATGCAATTTATAGGTGAAAGGGCGGCGTCGGTGGCCAGCCGAGGTGGGTGGCGGCCTAGGTGCGCGGCCCCACCCTGGGCCGCGCCGTGGGCCCGCCGGCCTACCTGGTGTGGCCCCCGGCTCCGTCCTCCTAGCAGCTGCTCCGTCTCGGTCCAGAAATAAATCAGTTAAATTGGCGTCCGATTCCGAGAATATTTCCAGAATAGATTTTCTGAAACAAAAAGACAGCAGAAAACAGGAACTGGCACTGTGGCATCTTGTTAATAGGTTAGTCCCAGAGAAATGCATAAAAATGATATAAAGTGTAAGATAAACATGTGGTAATCAATATATAATAGGCATGGAACATCAAAAATTATAGATACGTTTTGGACGTATCACGAACTTAAGCAAAATTTAATGAACTTACATTTCAAAACCTAAACGAAATTTAACAAACTAAACTTAACATACGGCGAGAGAAGGAGGCCTATCCCAACGCCGACGAGACTACACCGCCTCGCCAGCCACTACATGTCCCGAGGAAGATGCCTATCCCAGCGGCGGCATCATCAACAAACTTGCATGCCTTAATGCATGATCTGCCGCCGGAAGAGTCATCTGCTATTGCCGGCGGCGGCCTTGAGGAACTTGCATAGCCTCGGCTGAGGTTTCTGGTTTCGCCGCCGACACGTGTGGTGGGATTTGATCTAGCCTCGACTACATTGAAGAGCATGCATGCCCTCTCCGGCGCCATCCTGCGCCCCATTCTCCGGTGCCGGTGACGCTGCTGTTGGGGCAGTTTCATCTGCTATTGCCGGTGTCGATCAGAGCGGGCCCGCTCGTCGTTCGACGCGAACTACTCCGGTGGTGGCTCCCGCACGCAGGCAGGGAGGAAGAACTTGCCGCGGCGTGCCTCGTACTCCGCGTCCACCACGGGCGTGCAAGTACGACGCCGAGATGGAGTACTCGGGGTCGGCCCGCTGCTCCCACGGCTTCTCCCTCCACCGCCGCTTGATGTAGTTGATGCGCTCCTGCCCGCTGACCCGCGGCGCCACCGGCATGTTGACGACGTTCGTCACCCACCCCTCCGGTAGGGTAACGCCGGCTTGCAACGGGTTGTTGCGGCGGACGTAAAGCCGCACATTCTCGACCGACAACATGTGTGGAGGCGCATTGGCTGCCTCCTCGCGCAGCATCTCGCGGTGCCACGCCTTGGCCATCTGCTTCTCCTCGTGAAGCTGGCAGCGTTGCTCCAGTTGCTCGCGGCGTTGCTCATCGGGGCGCTCGCTGCAGCGACGCGCACATTTCGTGGTTAGGTAGTCACGGCGAAGGCGAAGCTCGCGTTCCTCCGGCTCCTCGCGGCTACCCACCATGTGTGGGGACCCCGGACTAGCTGTCCGAAATACCCTTGTGCCTACAACATCAGCGATCCCGTGATCAGTCTGTCGCTGAGCACAATCAAACTGGTATCAAAAGAACATCCATAAATACCGAAGGAAATTACTTACTTGATTGAAGCCATAAGCTTCAACAGGTACTTGCAGCGGAAATCACCAAACAACGTGGAGCCCAAGTCATATGCCACTACCCCACAGGCAACTGACTGGGAAGCGCCCTAGTTCGCATTGACGTCGTTTAAAACTTCTCCTTCGAACTGCTCCTCTTCAGAATCTGGCTAAGGCAATAGCCAGGGACGAAACCAATATGAGTACATTTGATTGTACTCGCAAACTACCCCCGACATGAGCATGCACTACTCTTTTATTTGTTTAAATAAAACTTTGTTTGCTTTGAAACTCTATATCCTTGTTGAAAAAGAGAAGGATAGACTTTTGTTTAATAAAACTTTGTTTTGAAACCTCTATATCTTTATTGAAAAAGGAAGGAAGGCTTTTAGAACTTTTCCCATAATTCAATCTTTGTAAGAAATCTCTTTAAAACTTTTTCTGAGACATATCTTTGTCAAAAAATGATAAGAAGTCTCTTTTTAAAACATTTTCCCGGAAAATCACCATTTTATCTGTTTCTCCAAAACTCCTCCTTTTTCTGACCATAGTCCGTCATGGTCCACTTTCCTCCATCAACATCATACCAACTCATTGGTATAGTAGTGGAACACTTTCTCCACTTCACTTCCCTTTTAAACTCAAATCTTTTCAAAACTTGCACATAGTCTTAGGACAGCCTCCCAATTGTCCATATCCGAGGACTCGGCTATTCGAATAGTTTTAACCCTCTGCAGAGGTAGCACGCTTTTAACCCACATCCATCCGGTAACTCATCGTGTCAGCCACGTCTCGCCATACAAGGTGTATGCGAAGTTGAGCCACCGACCCTAGCCTCTCCTTTGCTCATGCTAGTATAGGACCCTGCCCCTATGATATTTTCCATCCACACTTAACCCAGCCCGTCGGAATCTAAGTGGGGGGACTCATAGGTTTTTCCCGGCGATCACATGGTGAAGTCTTCAATCCTCCTCCTTATATTTCATAGAGTTTGAGCGAGGACCCAGGTCAGGGTGGATCACAAACCATCCCCTCATGCATAACGGAGTTTTCTCCGTCGATGAGGTATCCCATACTAATAAGAGCAAATTATATGACTAAGCCCTTTCCCATATGTGGGTAAATGTGGTCGCACAGAGTAAGATTGGTCGTCATAGTACTAGGACACTGTGCATTTTTCATAAACATCACCATTCTCCAATTTTCCACTTCAACACCAACACCTCGGCATTCCACAACCACACAAGTATTTTCAAAGGAGTTTTGAGTAACAATATATTTTTTTTCCTCCTATAGTTTGAAAAAGAATTTCCATCGAATATCTCCATATAGGGTGTCAAAATAATATACTTATATTTTTGAAAAAGGGTGTTCAAAATCATAGCTTTAGTGGCAACCACCACACAAATCACTGATGCTCTTTATAAGTAAAACATGTGAATCAAAATAGAGGTATATAGATGCAAGCTCAGAGAATAGCTTGCCTGATTCCAGCATAATGCTCCTGGGCTTCTTCTCACTTATCAAAGAAATAACTCCCATCCTTCTTCGATAAATCCTCTCCAGATACCACTCCGGTAGCGTTTATATCTAGCGTCGCAACATGAAAATAAAACAACACTCAATAAGCAAACCAAACCACAAGTGGTATACAAACAAGGAACAAACCACAAGTATCAAACTAATCACTCAAGCCACAAACTAAGATCTACATTTACAAGGGCATTATACTAATCAGGAGTATAACACCACAAACATGCTAAAACAAGAGGGCACAAGGACACCCTCAATTAGAGGTAATTAATAACCATTTTTCCTAATCAGGAAATACTTCAGACAAAAGTTAATTACATTGTTTTCCTTCCAAACAGGAAATATTTCAGACAAAGTTAAGTCATCAAATAGTTTCTACTAACAAGCAAGGCTATGCACTCTTAGCAAACCCAAGCAACCAGTAGCCCAAACTTAGTTAAAAAAATTATCTCGCTAATTCAAAATATCAAGCAACACAAGCATAATTAACTACTTGTTGGTTGCTTAAAACACCACTAAACTACACATGTTTAACTCAATTAAGTCTAACACATGCCACTAACAGTACTAACATATACTAACATTCTAATTATCAGTAACACACATGTAACAGTACCAAAATAATCATCAACAAGCATAAAACACATTTTTATTAACAAGACAATTTAATTCCCTTCTTTTTATTTGAGGCAGAACTGCACTTTTACTAAATATTACTCCTAGGTAGTTCTGTAAATCAAACAATCATGCAAATTTGGGTTTGTGTTCTATGTTACTATTAGAAACTATCCCAATTGGATTTACTCCAAAATTCATCTCACAAAAATCTACAAAAATCACCAAAGTGCCACTGGTGTGTTTACAAGAATGAATAGAACTTTTGTTTTAGGTTTCATTTGCAAGCAAGGCTAACAGATCTGGAAAGGTATCATCTCAACCTATCCAGAGAATTTTAGTTTGCAATATTTGGATTTATAAAACTCTAGATATTAAATATTTAGTGCAAAACATACTTTTTATAAGATTAAATCTAGAAGGCACTCAGAATCATATTTTTGCAAACAGCCAGTGTGGCATGTTTAAGAAAACATACAGGAACACTACAAATATTATACCAAAATTATTGCACACATAGATCCACCACAATAGAATTAAAACTACACTAAAATTTAACAGGAAACTAAAATAGGAATTGATCGATATAAAAAAAATGCCACTGGGCTGGATCTGCCTCCGATCCGTGCCGTGCGAAGATGGGCCGGCCCGTTGCGCTGGCGAAGAGGTACGTGCCTCCTTCTTCCTCGACACGCACGGCCGAGCGAGGAAACGAGCAGAGCTCCGGCGAGGACGGCGCCGGCGACTCCGGGCTCCTAAAAAAGAAAAGAAGATGTCCACTGGTTAGCTAGCGATGCGGGGATCTCAGGGGACAAAAATGGCGGGGAATGGTGGTCTGAGTCACCCGCGAGCTTGCTGGACATCTCGGCGACGGAGAGGAAGAGGATGCGGACGGCAACGGCGACCCCGGGCTTCCCAGCTCGATTCCTTCGGCGTGGAGGGAGTACCGAACGCGGGGAAGCTCCTGGTGCTCTTCGATTTGGACGGGGAGGCTTGAATCGGTGGCGGTGCTCGACGGCGAGCTCGGCCGGGGTGCTAGGGTTTTGTGTCGTGGAGGGGAGCAGATAGGGAGAGGAAGGAGAGCGAGTGAGTGGGCAGAGCGTCGTGGGGAGCCTCCTTATCCCCTTCGACGCGGCAGAGGAGCGAGAGGGGGGGTCCGGGCGGCGAGCGCGCCGTGCGGGCGACACGGCGCCGTGCGGCACTGCTGCTACAGGAAAGAGACGATGTTTTTCCAAAAAACCCCTTGGCAGAACTTTTCCCTCTCACAACTAAGTCCTTTTCCTGATTTTCTTTTATTTCTTTTAAAACCAGTAGCCTTTCAGTGATTTAATTGAGGCACTAAAACATTTTAGAAAAATATGTAAAAATTTGAGTAGACTCCCCTTAGCATGAAGAAGCTCAACAAAATTTTGAGTGACAAAATAAAATGTTTGGAACCACATTTGTTCCTAGGGTTTGAATAGGGCATTTTTGCTTAATTTCAAATGTTGCTCCTTTAGAAATTCTAAAGCAAGTTCAAAATATTATTTTTTTGAACTCTTGGAACTTCCTTGACAAATATATTAGCTTTTGTATTTGTGTTTGTCAAAAACAAACACATTTGAATTGAATCAAAAGAATAAAATAGGATTTCATAGTTTAAATAGAATTAAGTGGTAACTATATAATTTTGAGAAGGGAGGGGTATGAGAAGGAGATGGTCATCTTTTTACCTCATCCATGGAATTAATTTCATAAAGAAAATATTTGCTTGAGAGAAATAGAGAGTGAGGTAGATGGATTAATATATTAAGATCATTTCTTTAACTCATGATCTTAATTTCTATTTGTTGAATAATTGGAGAAGTTTGTTTTAAATTTAAGTCACATTCCAAATTTGTTGCCAAGAGTGTTTTTAATTTACTACTCTAGCACACTTGGTTAATTATACACACAAGCAACAACACAACAAGATCACATAACAACCAAGTCCACACAAGGTCAAACACAGCAATGGGAAGTAAAACACAATCATCAGTGAAACATTTCAAAAGTTTTTGTTGGTTCTGAAATTTGGGTCTTGTGAAACTAAGTTTTTCTTAGTTTCTAAATTTGGGATGTGACAAATGCTGGGCGGTGGATCCGCTGGCTTGGGAGAGGGAGAAGGAGAGGGCGAAGAGGATGCAGACTGTGTGGGGGGGGGGGGGGGGGGGAGAGAAGAGGCGCTCCGCGCAGCGTTTTAAGGACGGTCGAAGGAGCGGGGTTGGGTGGCGCGAATTAACGCCGAGCACCGGTTCCCCTGGCTCGCTTGAGACGAGGCGTGTTCAGCCGCCGCCTGGCGAAGCCGCTGCGACGCCACCACGTGTACGGCGTGGCCCTATGCGTCGCTTCGTTCTGCGCCCTCCATGGGAACGGGCGTGGCGTTATTGCAACGCGCTGCTTCGTTCTGCGCCCGCCAAGGGAACGGGCACGGCGTTATTGCGACGCGTGCTACTAGGCGTGGTGTCGTTCCGTCGGCTCGCCATTAACGCGGGTGGAACGGCCTCCTGCACAAACTCATTAACACGGGCGCGACGCGTTGTGTGTATAACGGGTGGGCCACGGCTGTCAAAGGGCGTGTCCGAACAATGTCCGGCACCCCGAGAGGACCGTTAAATTTAGGGCCCTTTTGGGGGTGCCAGGCACAAATTAGCTTCGCTCGAACATTTAGGGTGCCGTTGTGGACGATTTTTGAGTCATCACCCATTCGGCTTTTGGGGTCTATTTGGGGTGCAGGTGGAGATGCTCTTAGCATCGACCAACGGACCCATGAAACCCTACTCGGGCTAGCTAGGCTGGGGTTTGCTTGGCCCGAGAATCTAGTCAGTCGGGACAAGTGACAGGGAAACATTTGGCCGTCATATCCTGTTTTACTTCTTTTGGCGTCGTTGCATCGCATGCGGTCCCGGGCATCGCGCAGGGGTGTGTGTGGCCACGCGTGGGCGCCGCTGTGGTCGGTGGCAGTCTACTTTTGTTCCATCTTTACACAGCAGCCGTCTTCTGCACCATATATAGTAGGATAAGTGTAGTATGCTACTGCCACTGACTGTGCTACACCTACAACAAGTATGGATTGTAGTACAGATTACAGAACAGTGAGCAAACGCGAAAGTGCGGTGCACGCAACACATTTGGGTAAAGTACTATGTGCCACTTCTGTTCAGCCCATATTGTACGTCCACATGTTCTGCTCTAACGGTAGAAAGGTGGGGGAAATGTTCAGTACTACCAGAGTCAGGAGCACGAATTCCACTTCTCACATTCACGGAGAAAGTGGCAGATCGCAGATGGTGGTGGACCCTAGCTAATGATATGTTAAACAACTCTTCACTGACAGCTGACACTGAACACTATGGCCAGTGGCCACGTCTCGCCCCTAGCCAAGGACCGGTCGAAACATCGCGAGAGGGAGCACGCACTGACCGAGCGTCTACCAAAAAAAACAGCTACAGTACCAGAAGTCACACAAAAATGCGGATCAAACAAAACCCAAATAGAAAAATAACCATTATCGTGGATATGAAACCAAATAGAACACTCGTTGGGGACGTAAATGACTGATCATATCAGAACCCGAGTGTAGTTTTAAGTGTTACTAATGTTTGAGTTGAGTTATATATGTAGCGTACCCTAACCTTTTTTTTGTGTGAGTACCCTAACTTATTTGGGACAAAAAAAAAACTTTAATATTGTATACCAGTTATGAAAATCTTGATGATTCTCTGTTGGTTGACTGCTAGACCGTTGTATTCGTTGATTCGTGCTAGCGTGGGAAATCATAGGAATGCTAAAACAAGCTTAACCATTCCGAGCTAGGTTTAGCTAGCAATATAAATTTCATTTGAATGGAAAATAAATCTCATGTATAATTCATCTGTCTCATTTCCCAAAACCTAATAAGAGCATCTCAAGCCAAGACTATGGTATCCAGTGGCGGACCCAGCGCTAGGGCAAGCTGGAGCGACCGCCCCAGGTCGCCGGCGGCAAAGACATTACGTCTACGTGTGCAGCCCCAGGTTGAAACGAACACGAAGCTGAGGAAGCAGCAGAAACTGAGAAAAAAGGAGAAAAATGGGCCTAAACTTGCCAATTTAGGCCCAATATAGCACAACAATACTGGTTCGATCGTTCTATAGAGATCAAACGCATCAATCAATCAAAATTTCCCCTCCCAAAGCTCAAAAAAAATTCTCCGTGAATTTTCGCCCTAGCAAACCAAAATTTCTGGTTCCGCCACCGATGGTATCACCACCACCAACAGGATGATCTTTGAGTTTCTTCTCTACTGGTGGTCCGGTTTCAAATTGCCATTTGTGCTCAGTGTGAGCTATGTGTCGTCCAACGGCGCGACGCCCTTCGATCACGAGCGAGGGGCCGAAGTGCCCCTTCTGGTGATGGTCGGATGGTGGCGTGGTGACGATTCTCCTTTTCAAGGTAGACGAGGGCCTCTCCTCTCTCTAGGTTGTCATTTCCACTGGTTGGCTTGACATTGCTTCTCCTAGGTCGTCGAGCGCTTCAACGGGGAAGACTTCGTCATCTACATATGTCGCTTCATTTTTTTACCTGTTGTTTACATGTTCATGTCTTTTTTTAAGTTGTTCTTCCCAACACCTTAGTGTGTACTTAATTTGTAAACTAGTTGCACCAACATCTTATCATGCTTTTCCCTATTTACAGTTAAGGGCATTATTAATTTATTATCAAGATAAACCTTTTAAGTAAAAATGGTAAAATGATATACTGTGAGTTAGCAAGAGTCAAAAGGAAGAACCACGTGACATATGTGAGAAGCAATCCAAACAAAAAAGAAGTCATAGGAAAAAGAACATAAGGATACAAAGTATAAGCACTTGCAAGAGTCCCATGAAAATATAATTTTTAGAAATAAATTATAAAATCTTGGCCAATGCCCTTTTAGGAATAGACGATCCTCAAAATCGGGCAAAGGAGGAGGTTTTTGTAGGTTTTGCGAGCCAACGTTAAAACCAACAATTCTCATGGATACGAAACCAAATGGAAACTCGTTGGGGACGGGGGCGTAAATCTGTCCTTGACGGGTCATATCAGATCCGTAGTGTGGTTTTAAGTGTTCCTTATGTTTTTTTGAGTTACAGGGCGTAAACCTGTCCTTGACGGGTAAGTTCAGAACCGGAGTGTGGTTTTAAGTGTTCCTTATGTTTTTGTTGAGTTACATATGTAGCCTACCCTAACTTATTTGGGACAAAAAACTTTGCTATTGTATACCAATTATGAAACAATCTTGGTGATTTTTTGTGAACCGGCTCCTAGACCGTTGGAATCGTTAGCACGTGCGAATACCGAAATCATTGGAATGATAAATCCAGCTTAACCATTACGAGCCATGGTTTAGCTAGAAATTTAAATTTTGTGTAGGTGAAAAATAAATCTCATGTATAATTCCCTTGTTCATTTTCCAAAACATAATAAGAGTATCTCCGTCCATATGGTGTCCGGTCCGGATGCCCCGAAATTCAGTCCGGGCACATTAGTCGGGGGCACACAGGTTGCACGTTGGATGAATGTGGCTAGGTGGAAAGCCGGAGCAGAGGCTCCAACAAATAAATTAGTATTTGATGCATAAAACTGTAATTATTGAAGCAGTTTTCGCCAAGAAAATGATGAGAAAAATAAACTATGGAATGGATGATTCATGTTATCATTTGGATATGATTGGTGTTTTTATTTGGATAGCCCAGTTTGGGAGTGAATCGATCCATTGTATTGTGTGTGTCTACCCCTTAATATAAGGCTCGTGTTTTCAAGACGTTTACGTGCAGTTTTAAATTTTTAGAAAAATTACAAATAAACGGACACTTTTGTGGTAGCTCCGTCCTGTAGTCCTAGCGCACGGGTGTCCGCGGGCCTAGACAAACCTAGTGGGATTAATGGGGATGGGGGGCTGATGGTGGTGGTCTGCTGGACTCCCACGGATTAATGCAGAAAAGGGGCAGACGGCGGTGGAGCCTAGATAGTGATACGTTGAACAGTTGCTTGCCTCGCCGCCAGCCCTCGGCTCGCCGTCCACTGGATCCTCCCTTCGCATCGGATGCTAGGCGGACATGGTTGCAGAAAAGAGAACGACGGGGAGACAGTGATCTGAGCGTGCTACATGCTCCCTCCGTTCCAATTTAATTTACATGTGTACATCCACATTTGATACCAAGTCAATTAAATTGTAACGGAGGGAGTAGATAAGAGAGAGCCGAGGGCAAACCTACACGCGGAGACCCAATTCATCCGTCCACGTCTCTTTCTATCCGCAGACAAACCACACGGCCAAATGCTACATCTTAAATGGATTGCCGTCCGTTTTTCTATCCCTTTAAACCCGTTTTCAGTTCAGATTTACGTCCAGCTAGCTGGACACGCCGCGGACGGCTACGGTGCCCCTATTGACCTTCTTTGACCCGCCCGTCAGTGGCCTAGTTGTGAGGTACGAATTCACTTCCAAAGATCACGACGGATAGATCGAATGAGTTTTATTACCAGCATTTCATCGATTCATCGCTCGACGATGATAATTTTGTTTTGATGGCTGCTGCTCTTCTCATCCATCAGCATAATGAGAAGTAGCAACCAAGATTTAAGGGCTCCGTAAAGGGACATGCGGCTGCATTGGATCGTAACAGAGAATATGGGAAAAAGGGGTTCGTCTGGTTGATCGCTTCTCTCGCGAAACCTTCTCCTCTCACGACCCGCCGCCCCCCGCGCGGGGCGCTGGGCCGCGCCGCCGGCCACCTCTTCCCTAGCCTCCCTCCCTCTTCCCTTCCCGTCCGCCGCCGCCGGCGTTCGTCGCTGGGCTAGGCCCGGGCGGCGCCGACGCCGGCGGCCCCCTGCTTCTACCCTCTCGGTGGCGCGCTCGCGCGGGTTTGTGCCTCACCGGGTGGTGACCCCAGGCGGCGAAGGTCCGGCTTGCGGCGGCGGGGTGACATGCGGCCGCGCGGGTGGCGTACGCGGCGGTGGCGCCGCCATTGGCGGCGGTGGTGGCTGGATGTGCTCGACCACAGCCCTGCAGGCCCAGATCTAGGACCTTCGGGCCCGATCTGGGTCAGGGCGGGTCGGGCGCGACTAGTCTGCCTCCGGCCTGATTTCGAGTTCTCCGTGACGTGGACGGCGAGGCACGACAACCGCCCCTGCTGCAGCACGATGGTGAGAGCTTCACGGGCCCTTCTGGGTCCGGCCGGACCTATGGTTTCGATCTTGAGGGCAGCGGCGGCGTGACCTACGTGTAGCAGCGTGGTGGCGGGGACTTTACGGGTCCTCTTGGGACCTGGCCGGGCCTGCCCGGCCTGGTGTGTCCTTGCTACCGCGTCCGGTCGGCACCCGCAGTAGTGGCGGTGGAGGAAGTCCTCCAGTTGGCCGTGCTGCTGCCACCCTCCGGCTCCAATGGTCTGGTGTGCTCTTGCTGATGTGTCCGGCGGCTACTGCCTTTGGCGGTGGAGGTTCTTCCCTCCCGCGTGGTTGTGGTACCGCCATCCATTGTCTACGGTTGTCTCTTCTCAGTCTGGCCTCGCAGTGTTTGCCATGGTGAGACGGCGTTCGTGACTCAAGACCGAGGTGGCGTCTGGTGGTGGGCAGCAGGTTTTGGTGGAGCGCTTCAGATTGTCCGGGAGGTGGTTTTTTGGGGGTCAGGAGAAATCTGTGACGTTTTGGCACCGACGCGGTGACGCTTGAGAGTGTCGCCCTTCCTTCTCGAAGGGCGTCGGGGGTGCCCCTTCCCCACTCCTCGGAGCGTACCGGGGGAAACCCTAGGACCTGTCCGGGTAGCAGCGTCGGCGTCGTCGCTTTCCTTCTTGGAGGTGTTGCTTGGTACGCGGCGATTCAGAGCGCTAGGCTTGTGGTGGGACTTTGCCGGAGAGGACGTAGCGGTTGAGAGTCACTTTCGTTTTCGTTGATCCGCCGATGTTGGCGTTGTTTTCTCTTCCTTTTTCTCTTTCTTTTCTTTTGGTCAGGATTGTGCTGTTTGCCCCAGCTGTGGTCTCAAAGTTGTATCGGGTGGTTGCTATATTAATATAGCGGGGCGAAAGCCTATTTCTTCAACAGAGAATATGGGCATCTCCAACTCTAGAATGACTACTTCCCTCATACAAAACCACTATACACTAGTACAGAAAGACACATTGGAAATGGGTCAAAACCTTCATCGGAAACGGAGAAAGGGTCCGTGTCCCCGCCCCCGCTGCTGATGTGAAGGCCCTCATCGGGAACGGAAGTCAAAAACCGTCGCCGATGAGGCCTGTTTTTGGCAATGGTTATGCACATACCTCGGTTTCCTTAGTGTCGAGCTCATCAGTTACATTGTATCTTGTCCACTCGTTTGAACTGAGCTTTTTTGGTTGCCCATAATAGTACTATACATTTCAGTTGCATACAAAAAAACAGTGAATGCATATATATTCATTGCACATACATCAGACAGGAACATAATATATATTCAGTTCACATAGATATAATAAAGAGTTTCTGAATATTTTTACATCATTGCATTTCAGGTTACTTATATCAAGTGAAAGCATATATATTCATTGCACATACATCAGACAGGAAAACAAGTTGTCCGATCGCTTGGCCGTGTGACTTGTTGGATGATGTCGCCGAAATAATAACCTCACCTACTTTGTCCCCTACTTTTGATTTAGCTAATTTAAATTAGCTAAATATTGGGGTCTACGCTAGCCTCTGCAGATAGTGCCATAAGGGAGTGTTGATGTATCGAAGATGGCTCTTCTATAAAGTGGTCACTAAAACGGAAAGAGAGAATATATGACTCCATGTTAGCTCACTATACATATATCATAAAGGACATATAACATAAAGGATGCATAAGTCAGAAAAACAAACTTACAAATTCATTGCATAATTGTTGTGTACCTGCCGAAGGACAACAACACCTTGGCAAGCTCTCCGTAATACACAATCATACATTCTCATGGTCAAAGGAATACATAAGCTAATCAATCTTCGACGATACTATTCATGGTAAACACCAAAACTTGATCTCGTAGTATCTCGACTATTTGGGTCTTCCCAGTCACATTATTCATACAACAATATGCTCTCATTAATAATGACAACCATATGTCCATGACCGGAAAACAAGGTCATCCAGTATTAACGAGTTTGTCTAAGAGACATGACAAAGGGTAAAAAGATTTGATGATGTTTCTACACGTGCGTATGGATTTTCCTATAAATCTCACATTCATAGACCATAGTAGTTAGCATAAAAACATAATTCATTAATCATGAAACATATGTATTTTATTGTCTCTTGGGTATACATCCAACCAACACCACTGCCTAGTGCCTACTGTTCTTCTTTGACGATTGTTTTGTTCCCTCCTCGTCGTTGGTCTCCTCCGCCTCGTCGTCATCGTCATGGTCGTAGTCAGCCTCCTCCGCGGCACGGTGGTGGTTCTAAGTTGACGAGGGAATATTTCCCCGGCAACAGTGCCAGAAACAATGCTTGTACGTCACACGTCAGTTGGGAACCCCAAGAGGAAGGTATGATGAGTGCAGCAGCAAGTTTTCCCTCAGTATGAAACCAAGGTTTAATCGAACCAGTAGGAAAACGAGGTTGCTTCGAAGGTGTTGGTGAAGGAGTGTAGTGCGGCGCAACACCAGGGATTCCAGTGCCAACGTGGAACCTGCACAACACAATCAAATTACTTTGCCCCAACTTAACAGTGAGGTTGTCAATCTCACCGGCTTGCTGAAAACAAAGGGTTAAACGTATCGTATGGAAAATGATGTTTGTTTGCATAAAACAGTAGAGAACAATGATTGCAGTAGATTGTATTTCAGATGTAAAAGAATGGACCGGGGTCCACAGTTCACTAGTGGTGTCTCTCCAATAAGATAACTAACATGTTGGGTAAACAAATTACAGCTGGGCAATTGACAATTGATAAGTGCATATAACATGCATGTGTGAGTTGTGGTGTCTACTATGAGATTCATTTGGGCATTACGACAAAGTACATAGACCGCTATCCAGCATGCATCTATGCCTAAATAGTCCACTTTCCGGTTAACATCCGTACCCCTTCCAGTATTAAGTTGCAAGCAACAGACAATTGCATTAAGTAATGTGTGTAATGTAAACAATACATTCATCCTTGAATAAAGCATTGCTGTTTTACCCCTAGTGGCAACAACACATCTACAACCTTAGAACTTGCTGTCACTATCCCAGGTTAAATAGAGGTTGAACCCAACTATCATGCATAAATACCCCCTCTTGGAGTTACAAGTATTCACTTGGCCAAGGCTTCAACAAGTAACGGAGAGCATGCAAGATCACAAATGACATAGACATGATAATATAATATTCAGCTCCACATAGGTATCAATATAAGTCAGATCCCAGCAAACACAACATGTAGCATTACAATAAGATGATCTTGATCATGATAGGCAGCTCACAAGATCTAAACATGATGGCACAAGTGGAGAAGACAACCATCTAGCTACTGCTATGTACCCATAGTCCAAGGATGAACTACTCACGCATCACTCCGGAGGCGGGCATGGCGATGTAGAGCCCTCCGGTGATGATTCCCCTCTCCGGCAGGGTGCCGGGAAGAGCTTCAGAACCCCCCGAGTTAGGGTTGACGACGACGGCGGCAGCGAATATGTTCTGGATGAAAGGCTCGGTGTTTTAGGGTTTTCACGTCTCGGGGAATAAATAGGCGAAGGGGCGATGTCGGCGGACCCCCGAGGGGCCCAAACCACAGGCTGGCGCGGTGGGGCCCTCTGCCGCGCCGCCAGGTGGTTTGGCCACCACGTGGCTCTTCTTCGTCTCTCCTTCGGACTCCGTGTACGTGTTGGAAAAATAGGGACTTGGCCTTTTGTTTCGTGCAATTCCGAGAATATTTCCACATGTATTTTAGTTTCTTTATAGATGACACTCCTCCCAACCTTTTGCTTACACAAGCCATGGCTAACCGAATCCTCGGGTGCCTTCCAACATTCACATACCATGGAGGAGTGTCTATTTGCAAATTAAGTTGCTTACTGATAAATCAGGGCAAAACATGTGAAGAGAATTATTAATGAAAGTTGTAATTAATTGGGGCTGGGCACCCCGTTGCCAGCTCTTTTTGCAAATTATTGGATAAGCGGATGTATATGCCACTAGTCCATTGGTGAAAGTCTGTCAGAAGTAAATGACAAGATTGAAAGATAAAACACCACATACTTCCTCATGAGCTATAAAACATTGACACAAATAAGGAGTAATAAAGTTTTGAATAGTTTAAAGGTAGCACATGAAATATTTACTTGGAATGGCAGGAAATACCACATAGTAGGTAGGTATGGTGGACACAAATGGCATGGGTTTTGGCTCAAGTTTTGGATGCACGAGAAGCATTCCCTCTCAGTACAGAGTTTAGGCTAGCAAGGTTGTTTGAAGCAAACACAAGTATAAACCGGTACAGCAAGAATCACATAAAAACATATTGCAAGTATTATAAGACTCTACACTGTCTTCCTTGTTGCTCAAACATTTTACCAGAAAATATCTAGACCTTAGAGAGAACAAATATGCATCCCAAGTCTCAACAAGCTCTACGGTAGTTCTCCACTACTAGGCTTTAACTACATGATGCAAGAGCTTAAACATGATCTACTTGAGAGCTCAAAACAATTGCAAAGTATCAAATCGAAACAAGACAATGATCTACAAGAATGCATATGTCTTTTCCAATACCAACTACTACATGTAGCATTTTCTTTCTTCCAAACAAACACCAATCAATTTATTTAAACATAAACTCTCCAAATGATAATATAATGCAGCAAGAGAGTATTTATAAACAAGTGCTAACAGCTCGAAGAGATGCATGAAAAACAGGAGCTAAAAGCACTGCAGTAGCTAGTTAAGAATACTCAACAAATATAAGTGAAGAACATGAGTATTCACATGAAAAAGCGGAGCGTGTCTCTCTCCCACACAAGGATTGCTAGGATCCGAATTTATTCAAACAAAAACAAAAATAAAAACACACAGACGCTCCAAGTAAAGCGCATAAGATGTGAAAGAATTAAAATATAGTTTCACTAGAGATGACCTGATAAGTTTGTTGATGAAGAAGGGGATGCCTTGGGCATCCCCAAGCTTAGACGCTTGAGTCTCTCTGAATATGGTTGGGATGAACCACGGGGGCATCCCCAAGCTTAGGCTTTTCACTCTTCTTGATCACATAATATCACCCTTCTCGCTTGATCCTTGAAAACTTCCTTCACACCAAACTCAAGACAGTTCTCATTAGAGGGTTAGTGCATAATCAAAAATTCTCATATTCTGTAATGATACAATCAATCCCAAAGCTTCTGGACATTAGCTACAGCCACCAATGCTTTGTGGAGCAAAGAAATCCACACAAACACAGTAAAAGAGCGAATGCAAAACAAAAGGCAGAATCTGTCAAAAACAGAACAGTCTGGAATGACGAATTTTTTCGAGGCACTTAAGTTGCTCAGATGGATCTGGCCTAAAATAATGAAAGTTGCGTACATATCTCAGGAATATGCGTGATTTTTCAGAATTTTTTGAATTTTCTACAGGGAGATAAGCTCAAATCCGTGACAGCTAAAAATCTGTCACTGCGCAGAAATCCAAATCTTGCATCAACTTTCAATATAGAACTTTACTTGGCACAACATTGCGATAAAATAAAGATACAAAGGAGTTGCTACAGAAGTAACAAAACTCCTTGACTCAAAGAAAACAAAAATAACAGCAAATAAAAACGATGGGTTGTCTCCCATAAGCGCTTTTCTTTAACGCCTTTCAGCTAGGCGCAGAAAGTGAAAATCAAGTGTTGTCAAGTGGCAAATCATTCAAATCATCAAAAGCTTCTTCCAACACACAGCTTGTAACAATGGGTATCTTAGATGTTCCTGGAGGTGTTTCATTACCTTTAACCGTACTAAAAGTTTTATCAATTTTAAGCTCATAATGAGTCTTTGGTTTTGGCACTTTAGGAACATACATAAACTTTTGCTCTCTACCCACATAAACTTTCTCCTTTTTAGACTTAAGAGAAGTAAAGGTTGAACTTAAGGTTTCAATAGCTTCCTCTAACTCATCAATTCTATGATTTTGGGTGTCATGGATATTATTATCCTCAAGAACAGTGATTCTTTCATTGATGGTGGCTATTGATTCATTAGTCTTACCAATACAATCAAGAAAATTTGGAAAAAAATTCTCCATAGAGTCTAACTTATTTATAACATCCTCCAAGGTGATCTCAATTTTAATATCTTTAGTGGGTGGTGTTCCTACCAAACTTTCAATAATATTACAGGCTTCTAAAGCAGGAGTACCCAAGAAATTTCCACCTGTAAGAGTGTCTAGAACATACCTATACCAACTAGAGATACCAACATAAAAGTTCCTAAGGAGGATAGTGGTAGAGTGTTTCTTAGTACATCTATGATGAGCATCACTAATTCTATACCAAGCATCTTTCAAATTTTCACCTCCTAGTTGCCTAAAAGAACGAACTTCAACTTCAGGAGCATTCATTTTGAAAAACAAAATCAAACTGAATTAAACAAGTAACTAATTTTTTTGTGTTTTTGATAAAGAGAGCAAACAAGACTAAATAAAAATAAACTAAGCAAGACAAATAACAAAGTAAAGAGATTGGGTGTGAGAGACTCCCCTTGCAGAAGCAATTCGGTTTTCCCCGGCAACGGCGCCAGAAAACGTGTTGTGGCTCTAAGTTGACGAGGGAATATCTCCCCGGCAACAGCCAGAAACAATGCTTGTACGTCACACGTCAGTTGGGAACCCCAAGAGGAAGGTATGATGAGTGCAGCAGCAAGTTTTCCCTCAGTATGAAACCAAGGTTTAATCGAACCAGTAGGAAAACGAGGTTGCTTCGAAGGTGTTGGTGAAGGAGTGTAGTGCGGCGCAACACCAGGGATTCCGGTGCCAACGTGGAACCTGCACAACACAATCAAATTACTTTGCCCCAACTTAACAGTGAGGTTGTCAATCTCACCGGCTTGCTGAAAACAAAGGGTTAAACGTATCGAATGGAAATGATGTTTGTTTGCATAAAACAGTAGAGAACAATGATTGCAGTAGATTGTATTTCAGATGTAAAAGAATGGACCGGGGTCCACAGTTCACTAGTGGTGTCTCTCCAATAAGATAACTAACATGCTGGGTAAACAAATTACAGCTGGGCAATTGACAATTGATAAGTGCATATAACATGCATGTGTGAGTTGTGGTGTCTACTATGAGATTCATTTGGGCATTACGACAAAGTACATAGACCGCTATCCAGCATGCATCTATGCCTAAATAGTCCACTTTCCGGTTAACATCCGTACCCCTTCCAGTATTAAGTTGCAAGCAACAGACAATTGCATTAAGTAATGTGCGTAATGTAAACAATACATTCATCCTTGAATAAAGCATTGCTGTTTTACCCCTAGTGGCAACAACACATCTACAACCTTAGAACTTGCTGTCACTATCCCAGGTTAAATAGAGGTTGAACCCAACTATCATGCATAAATACCCCTCTTGGAGTACAAGTATTCACTTGGCCAAGGCTTCAACAAGTAACGGAGAGCATGCAAGATCACAAATGACATAGACATGATAATATAATATTCAGCTCCACATAGGTATCAATATAAGTCAGATCCCAGCAAACACAACATGTAGCATTACAATAAGATGATCTTGATCATGATAGGCAGCTCACAAGATCTAAACATGATGGCACAAGTGGAGAAGACAACCATCTAGCTACTGCTATGGACCCATAGTCCAAGGATGAACTACTCACGCATCACTCCGGAGGCGGGCATGGCGATGTAGAGCCCTCCGGTGATGATTCCCCTCTCCGGCAGGGTGCCGGGAAGAGCTTCAGAACCCCCCGAGTTAGGGTTGACGACGGCGGCGGCAGCGAATATGTTCTGGATGAAAGGCTCGGTGTTTTAGGGTTTTCACGTCTCGGGGAATAAATAGGCGAAGGGGCGATGTCGGCGGACCCCCGAGGGGCCCAAACCACAGGCGGCGCGGTGGGCCCCTGCCGCGCCGCCAGGTGGTTTGGCCACCTCGTGGCTCTCTTCGTCTCTCCTTCGGACTCCGTGTACGTGTTGGAAAAATAGGGACTTGGCCTTTTGTTTCGTGCAATTCCGAGAATATTTCCAGAAGTAACTTTCTGAAACCAAAAACAGCAGAAAACAGGGAACTGGCACTGTGGCATCTTGTTAATAGGTTAGTCCCAGAAAATGCATAAAAGTGATATGAAGTGTATATAAAACATGTAGCAAATGGTATAATATAAGCATGGAACAGCAGAAATTATGGATACGTTGGAGACGTATCACACGGCGTCGCTTTTTGCCGGTCATCGCCGGCGGATCGTCGTCGTCATTGTCCTCCTCCTCCTCAGGGACTGCTTGTCGTCGTTGTCGCTGTCCTACTCAGGGGACTGCTCGTCGTTGCTAGCGATTCTTCCTCCGTCGGGTCCTCTTCCTCGGAGTCCTCCTCATTGGGAAGTCTTCTTCTTTGCTTGGCGACGACGGGTCCGACTCTGGCGGCACCCCTTGTTCAAACCAAGGGACATGGCCCTCGCCATCTTCACCACTCGCGTCGTCGCTTGGGATTTCCTCGTTCCTCCATCACTTATCGTCCATGGTTGTGGTAGAGAAAGTACGAGAGAAGTGGAGAATTGGAACATAATGCGAGAACTGGGTGGATTCATGGGGTATGAATCCAATTTTATTAGCAGAGAGCGGTGGTTACAATTCCTCGTTCATTCAACTGCATTTAACAAGCGCGCACTGAGTTTGCAACCGCAGTTCCCACAACATATTGCAAACGGTTTTACACAAAATACCATTGTCATAGTGTTCACATCGGAAACAGACCCTTTCATATGCCAGTTGACAATGTTAAAAAGTGACGGAGTTTTGTGCATCTCCTTACCAATGTAGACGAGCCACGCGCGCGCCATATGTGTCAGGTCTCATGGCGGCGGGTAAATTGCGAATTTTCCGTCGCCTAACTTTGCCGTTTCCACAAAGAGTTATCCGATGTGTCGTTCTGTACTAGTGATACCATTGCCATCTTTTCCGTCGACGCTTCCGGATGTCGAGACATTTGCTCAACCGTATTCGGGAGATAGTTTAGGTTTTATGATGATTACTTCCAATGCAATAAATATGTTGTTGGAAAGACTGAGGTTTATCCTCTTATCAGAAATGCAATGTTATTGTTCGGATGCTTGCATATGGAGTTGCTAGTGATCTTCTTGAGTAACATGCGCATGGGCGAGTCCACATGCCTCGAGGCAATGTACTTCTACAAAACCGTAGTTTAGGTGTTGGTAAAGATTACTTGAGAGAACAATGCTTCGAGAGCGTTTTCTCGCATACTTGGAAGTATAAATTACATGCATTGGGAGTAAAATAACTGCTCATTTGCTTGGCTGGAGCATATAAAGGACATGTTTGAGATTGCATTGCCATATTTGAAGCTGTGTCATCACTTTGGCACTCGTATTTCGGCATTGCAGGTTCTCACAATGACAACAATGTGCTTCAACGCTCTCCGATGCTTTCAAGGCTTGCAGAAGGAAATTGATTAATGGACATTAATACAGGAAGGGGTACTATCTACCTGATAGTACCTATCCTCTATGGCATAGATTTGTAAAGATAATGACCAATCCCCAGGGAGAAGATGTTTTAGATTTGCTAAAAAAAAGAGAGTGCTAGCAAGAATGTGGAGAGGTCTTTGGTGTTCTCCAAACTCATTGAGCTACTGTTCGGCACTCTGCTAGAAATGGAGGGTTGAGACCTGCGGGAGGTGATTATTGTTCGTGTTTTCATGTACAACATGATAGTAAAAAATGAGGGTGATGGCATTATCTATCACGGTGAGTTGATTGATTCCAAGGGTGGACCAGAAATATTCCAAGAGTTTCACCATATGCATCATGAAATGCGTGATCGGGCTCACATTGAATTCCAAAATGATTTGGTTTAGTACGTGCGGAGTCATGTAGTAAACTAGTAATTCTTTCTTCTCAATTTCTTCCAACTTATTTGCTTGTGTGAACAATATTTTGTTTGGTGGCAAAATATATTATTTAAATTTATTGTGCCAACAAATTTATTTGATCGTGAAATATTTTAGTTGTTTCAGTTATTTTAATTTTCCATATATAAAACCACAAAACAACCACCAGCAAGCCGCCTCATTAAAAACCTTCCAGTACCCTTAGTACCTGATAAATAAAAGAGTGCGTCTGAAACTTGCTGGCTTCAAAGTTCAAAAAAAAGTTACATCGTTCACTACAGTAGGTGGATCACCATCCCAACTAAATCTGCATCTAGTATCATACGCATGACGTGCTAGCTGATGTGCCACCTTATTGTAGTCTCTTCGACAATGTGTGAAGCTTATATCACCGATGGACTTGGCTCGCATGAAACAATTTGTCAAGATGAGTTGTTTCAGTTAATTAGATGTATAGATGACCAATAATATCAAAATGATGATAATAGAAACATAACGGATCAAATGGTTGCCACGTTGGGTGCGATCGTTAGACATGACCGGATGTCTGGTCCGCGGCGCCACCCAAACGACGAAGCTGTCCGTTTGGATCGGTGCGTTGGAGTACCAGATGTTGCAAACAAAAGGGTCTGGCTTGAATAATAAATCAAGTGAAAGGTCACAAGATTCTCTCCTATATACCTGCTTTCGATGTAGCAACAGTCAGCCTAGTCTCGATCCGGTGCCCGTTAAACAGAGAGTATGGTACAGTGGCATATGCCTGGGTAGATTTGCTTTTGCGCCGATACCATACATAGTTCACACACTTGGTTAACGCGGAAAGGGGCGTATGGTGGAGCCTACGCAGGAATTTTTTAGTCCTTAGCGAAGATGGTCAGTAACATCTCTATCAGTGTGGGCACCACTATCACGTCTCCATTAGGCAGTGGTAGTCCTTGTATTTCGTACGTCCAAGTTGCCTGCCCCCGCGTTCTCTACAGCCTTTCAAAGCTTAGTGAGCTGAGAACCGAGTGGTGGGCATGCCTCCCAAAACCACATCCTCCTCGACGAGAGTTGTGTAATAACAAGATTAATGGGGAGGCAACCTTGAGCCCGAGGGTCGTCGAGTACCCGAGGGTGGATGCCGAGGCGCCTTTGAGCCCTGGCAGCAACAGCTGGGTAGTGGAGATGGAGAAGACGATCCGCGAAATGAACATCGACCCTGCCGTGGAGATGGCGCGGTGGAAGCGGCACTCCATCTACCGCGTCCCCGAGCGGATCAGGAACCTGCACAACAGCAAGTCCTACCAGCCGGAGCTTGTGTCGCTCGGCCCCTTCCACCACGGCGACCAGGAGCTGCTCCCCATGGAGGAGCACAAGCGCCGCGCCGTGGTGCACCTGGTCAAGCGATCCGGGAAGCCGCTGCGGCAGTTCGTCGCCGCCGTGGCGGAGGTCACGCAGCAGCTCCAGGACGCCTACAAGGACCTCGGCGACGAGTGGCGCGGCCCAGAGAATAGCGAGCGCTTCGTGGAGCTCATGGTCACTGACGGCTGCTTCCTGGTGGAGGCCATGAGGATGGACGCGCTCCGAGGGAAGGTGCACGAGGACTACGCGCCCAACGACCCTGTCTTCAGCAAGTACGGCTACCTCTACCTCTGGAACTACATCCAGTCCGACATGGTCGTCGTGGAGAACCAGCTGCCGCTGCTCCTCCTCCAGAGGCTCCTAGTTGTCCTGGATCATGACAGATATAAGGTACCGTACTGTACTGCTCTTCTTTCTTAATTTCACCGACACATCCATCCATCCATTAATTTTCTTCCCTTCCTTCTTAAACTGATCCCCCTTCTAGTTCCATCTCACCCTGATCCTCACCCACAGTTTAATTAGTGACGGCCACTTTTCGAAAATTAATTCGTTCCTTCGTTCCAATTTTACTTGATGCACAATAAGAAATCACAGACTAAAGCTAGCTAGCCGCATTTTTAATGAATTTACGCATTTTTAGCGGTTCAGTGTCATTGGATTGGTCGCTCAACCTGGGTCCAGATTAATTGGCGTAGAAGGCATCGCAAAGCCAGTGCTGTTGCATGCCGACCTAGGCGCGTGGCTTTCCTTCTAGACGTCGACAGATAAAGACAAGAGTATTTGCGGGGAGAACTAGCTTATGCGGGAAATAGACAACTTATTTGAGACGGCTATTTGATCTTCATCTTTTGCCGGAGTTTCGAACATACCAATAAGGGTTTTTTGATTCGTAGGATAGTCATAACACAGCAATAGGAAAACGCAATATTTAAGTGGCATGTCCATCGAAATTCTACAGAGGCGTATCTTAGTGCATGTCACGGGAATGAAACATGATTTTTGATTGGATGGAAAATTTTCTCGAAAACATAGTGCAATGAAATTCTAAGGATTATAATTTTACGAATCAAAGGACGCACATAGGAAAATTTTATAACGATCAAAATCCTCCAAAAATCGTATGAGATTTCTTAGAATCAAAGGAGTCCTAAAAGTTTTAGAAACACGTATATATCGTGTTAGCTCTGAGTAGGCACCGATCATATCCATGTTAGCTCTGACTTTATGTCAATTGATTCCTGGAGTTAAATCCATGTTAGCTCTTAGTAGGCATCGATCATATCCATGTTAGCTCTGACTCATGTCAACTGATTCCTGGAGGTATTTTTGCAAGTGGAGTACATACATTAGAATCGGAATAAAAGCATGCCAGCATTCTTGCTAGTATAAGAAGTTGAAAATCCGTAAATTAACCAATTGAAAAAATAAGCATCTGCAACACTGTGTGGTGAGATAAAGTGAGATTAACCAGATCACGAACTATTGAATTAAGCTGTTCAAATTATTTGGAAAAATATTGATATTTTAATTTGCTTGTCTTAACGATTAAGACCAATTCGAAGTCTCAGTTCACGCCAATATTATTTATTTAGCGTTGAGATCCGTGCAAGGATTTAGTTTTTTCAATCTTTTTTGCGAAACATAGTACAACGCAGATGCTCACATACGCGTGCATACACTCACCCCTATGAATGGACACCCTATCACTATGAGCACCTTCGAGAGACTGAGTCGGCTGATCAGGTCTTGAGATTGACGAAGTCACCACAGGTGCCTCGCTGTCAACGGGAACATCGCATCTCACTGAAGAATATTCCACCTAAATGAGAAACACTAGCGTCAAACTTTGGGTTTGACCTCTGGTGGGCTGGGAGACAATCACCCTCCTAACCATCCTACCACAGGCGGCAGGTTCTTAGTTTTTTTTTCAATCTGAGAACTAATAGTACATATTTTTGGTGTGTGTGAACAAATTATTACATCACGGTAGTGAACATTTTGTGTACATATATGAACAACACTTTTATAAAATCGAGCGAGACTCACTAGTTATATAGCGAAAATCAAGGTACCCGTGATAGCTCTAACTTGATGTCAACTGATTGTTGTAGAACGCTTCAGGAGTCAGCAGGTTGGTGCTTGATTCTCTATGTCCTTGGCGGCGGCACTTGGTAGGGATCAATCACCTCGGACTGCATCCTCTGGACATCTTATACACAAGCCTGACCCACGGCGACCACCAAGAACGCACCGGATCGACGGCGTATGTGATGCCCTCAGCGATGGAGATCTACGAGGCTGGGATCCATTTCAGGGTGAGCGATACCGACAGCCTCCTGGACGTCCACTTCGAGCGCGGCGTGCTGAGCATGCCGGCGATCAGGGTCGACGACAGGACGGAGAAGAAGTTCCTCAACCTGATGGCGTTCGAGCGGCTCCACCCGCGCCGGCAACGACGTCACGGCGTACGTCATCTTCATGGACAACATAATCAGCTCTGCCAAAGACGTGGCGCTGCTGAGATCCAAGAACATTATTGAGTGTGGTCTGGGTAGCGACGAGGAGGTGGCCAAGCTGCTGAACAACACACTAAACAAGGGAGGCGTCATGAGCCCGTCTAGCAGGCTGCACGACGTGCAACGACAGGTGAAGGCGCATTGCAGGATGAGGTGGAACAGATGGCGAGCCAATTTCTTTCAGAGATACCTGAGGAATCCATGGGTGTTCATCTCCCTCGTGGCTGCTGTCGTGCTTCTTGTCGCCACCCTCTTGCAGACTGTGTATACTGTTCTGCCGTTTTATAAGCCAATGTAGCGGGTGCTTTCGTGCCCCTTGAATATAAATACATTGTAATTCTTATAGCATTTAAGAGCACCTCATCGGTACCTAGAAATTTTGTCCGGCACCCCAAAACTTGACACGGTCTGGGGGTGCCGGACACATGCCCTTAGTGGCGGACCCAGGAATTTGACGAGGTCTGGGTGCGCCGCAGTGCAACTAAAAATTTTCTCGGAAAATGTAAGAAATATGGAGCAAATATTGTCTTCAAGATAGTTTTAATGCGGAAACACAAATATAATACATTACATGTTCCAATGTTCACAAGTCACAACTTAAGAACTACCAAAATACTAATGAAACTCCGATGGTCGACCAAAAGTTGAAACGCCAACACCGACAAAGAGACCCTACAAGATAAAAAGAAAGACGGATTAGTAAATCATATGATCATGCCTTCAAAATATATTCATCTTGATTTGTGGGATAAAGAAATATACCGAGATAGTATGCTAGTTAGCCCTAGTCTTACGAGGTAAATGTTTCCTCCTCTTCCTCATGTCTTGAAACCGTTGAGCAATAACACCACTATCAAGTTGGCTAAATAGCTCCCGCTCGGTGTAACATATCATCAATCATTGAACCATTCATTCTTGAGTTTGTTACGTAATTTGGACTTGATGATCTTCATTGCAGAAAAAGACCTCTCAGCCGATGCCGTTGACACCGGTAATATCAAAGCCAACTCAATAAGCTTATAAACCAACGGGAAGACCAAATGTTTCTCGGTTTCAACCAACTTTGTAGCCAAACTTTCAAGATTTGTGCAAGTGGAAAAAGAGGAATGAACTCTCACATGATGAATATAAGTCTCAAGTTGGCCTCTTATGATTGCACGGTCACTGTTAGAGAATTCCGCATGATATATTGAAGATAATCGAGCAACCTTGTCCACATCAAACTTTGAGAAAGAGTTCTTTGGACTAAGGCATGAGAAGCTCTCCAATGCCTCTGTTGATGCTTCAGAAAAGCGATGATCCATCTCAACACATATCTTGTCAATGGCAACATAGAATATCTCAACTTTATAGAAGTGAAGATTAGTGTATGTCATCCCATCATGCCTCGAACGACCCCGCACCGGTATTTGTTGATCCATATGTGGCACCGGAATACCATTCTCCGTGCAAAATTGTTGGACCTCCTCAAACAAGCCCTCCCAACCACCCTCTCTTATAGAGGCCAACCGGCTTTCACATCAACAACTAGTTAAGATCTTTCGTTTGCAAAACATGTGAAAGCTCATCCGTGATGGCAAGCAACTTAATCATGAGCTTTAAAATAAAAGCAAATTTGTAGTTCTCCATTTTCTCTATTAAACCCGCCGCTTGGGTCAATCCACGAGACTCATCATTGACCAATTTGAGAACTTTCAATGCTCCCAACCACATTTCATGCAAACGAAGCAAAATTTTATAATGTGAACCCCATCTAGTATCCCCGGCCTAGTGAGACTTGTTTCTTGATTCAAGCCACTTCCACTAGATATCTCACCCCTTTCAAGCATATCCACCAAATTTTTATGATGTTCTTCCGTAAGCACATCTCTTCTTTTGCAAGATGCACTTGTTGTGTTCACAATCAAGGAGACATACTCAAAGAAATCAAAAATGGATGAACACGAACTAGCAACGGAGACAACTACCAATTGCAAACGATGAGCAAAGCAATGCACATAGAAGGCATAAGGGTTTTCATCTAAGATCTTTTTTTGCAAGCCATTGAATTCACCTCTCATATTGGAAGCCCCATCATATCCTTGCCTCGTAGCCTATGAATAGATAGCTTGTGATGATCTAAAACCTTCATTAGTGCCTTCTTTAGTGCCTCCGATGTAGTCTCATGGACATGATATAGAGAAAGAAAGCGTTCCACAACCTTCCCTTCATTGTTCACATACCTATAACAAAACAATTGCACTAAGGGTAAATGAAAGCAAAGTATGGAACAATATGATCTTCCGTCGTGAGGGTTGGGGAATCGCGGCGCCGCCGGCCGGCCGGCCGGGCAAGGGTTTGGAGTCAAGCAGTGAGCTGGGGAACGCGAACGGGAGTGAGAGGAACGAGTCGATCTGGCTGCCTTTTTTTCAGGTCGAACGATTCGTCGCCTCGTTTTCCACTGCGAGCACAGCCCAGCCCAAGCCCAACCTCAAGGCGCACCAAACGATCAGTTTTGCCCCTCGTCACAGGTTGTTTCATCGCTGGAATTGCTCTTTCGTAGGAGGCGAGCGCGACCGAAGCCTGGGCAAGCGCCCGGGCAGCCGGGACGCTGGGTCCGCCCATGCATGCCCTGACACAATGAGACTGGTACTTTCAATGGCACACCCAAACAACGAACCCAATTTTTTTTGTGCCTATTTCATCATTTCAATCTAGATCACATAAGTTGATTGTATAGTCTAAACAATCAAAAAATATAGTTATTACAACAAATTAAATCCAAATTAAAATTTGGCAAGTTTCAGTACTACTCGTATGCCCTGAGATATCATTTGTAGTTGATAAGGAGTTGTTTCATCGGAATTTATTGATACATGGCGAAAAAATCAGTAAACTCAGCCGGCATGCCCTGATGTGGCTCGACAAGAGCGATCTGGTACTCATACTGCTGATCGAACACCATGTTGGAATCTTGCTCACTCTCTACGATCATACAGGGTGGGAGGGAGATAATTGCAGTGCAAATGAGGTCAGAAATCGGCAACGAGCAGGCATGCATGGTCGCTGCAGACTCCCAACAGAGAGTTGGCGATGAAAAGGAGCGACAATCATGGCGCAATTCGGCGACAAGAGGAAACAAGAGGCAGGGTGAGGGGCAAATGGCCACTTGTCTCTGCCCCCGCGTGTGTATGACATAGAAGTCCCACCTGTCGAATATCTTGTCCGAAAATTGTCTCGCGCCCTCGAGTAAGCTTTCAAACTTGGGGGTTCGCTCAGTGTGCCAGACAGTTTTTGTGACTTTTTACTTCCAAAACCCGGTTAGGTTTTTTGGGTGCTTTCGCATGCCGATGGAGTCTCACATGCCGAAAATCTTGTTCGGGCGTTGTCCGGCGCCATCGAGCAGGCCTCCAAACTTGGGGTTCGCTCGGGGCGCCGTACATTTTTTGCGGTTCTTTTTTTACGTTTGGACCCCGATTAAACATTTTAGGGTGTTTGGTGATGCAGGTGGAGAAACTATAAGCATATAAGCATGAGCAAATTTGCAATGCGTACGGTGGGACTCGCATACTTCTGGACCGTCTGTTGCTGGTTAAGCTCAACGCGGTTGTGACGCTGCTGCAACGCACCTAGGCCGACCCAAAAAAGGAAGCAAGAAACAAACTCAATCATGTCACGGCCAACATTTACAGGCTGCTGCGTCACGTGGGCTGGTCGTCTCCACAGTGTTACGGCCCCGTACAGTCCAGCCTGCCCCACTCATGAAATGTTGCAACAGATGTACTGCAAATGTGTGGCCGATAGTCTCCGGTATCCCGTGTGGCCGTAAATGTGGCACGCAGCTTGCCAACAAAAGGTACACAGTAATATTCCCAAAAAAATAGCCTCCGTGATGTACTTTTCTTAGCCTAACCCAATGAATCATCCTTATTAATCTCATTAACAGCACTATAAAATTTCCTTGACCCTGATGCATGTGCATCAGGTATAACCTATAGAGCTCCGCTCGTGCTTTCAGTAGTAAAGTACACACACTCGCGGCGATGTCAACAGACCCATCAGGAATCATCTTAGATGCCAGATCTTGCTAATCAAGACGATAACATGGGGCAAAGACAAACTAATTCAATAAGGAGCAGACACAAGTGTATTATTGTGAGGTCTAACCATTGAAGGTCAGAATATATGTTTTTACTCCAGAAATGAGTCCATGCTCCAGTTAACACCCTGGCGATGGATCGTCCAAGTTTTAATACACCTATATCCACCATGATGCCCGGTGAAAGATACCACTGTCCACCAACCGTCGTGCATCGACGATGCCCAAGATCAATCTCTGGTTAGGCCACTGGTGATTCCAGAACGAAATTGAAGGGTAGGCTCAATAACATAGTGCTCAGCTACAATTAGTTAACGAAGCAATATGGTCTCATGCACCTTAATTTCTTATATTAATGCATGAAAGTATAAAATCTATCTATCTATTATATAATTAAAACACAGGATAATTAATGGCTCAGATTTAGCACTTAAAACCAAACGGCTCAGATTTAAAAACGCTGTTACTGGAGATCGTATTGAAAACAGCAGTTGACCAACTAGGCAGCAGTCCCGGTCTTACACGTCTCGGGCAGGAAAAAGATGCGCGCAGGCTATGTATGTACTCGCATCGCATCAGTACGTATCAAAGCTGGAGTCTGATTAACTAATGTGTTGTCCGGCCGGTACGATGATTTGCTCAGAACGATCGCCTGATGCTAGGAGCATCTGCGACCAGCACACGGGCATCCTCACCGGAAAGCTACAACGCACGCCCGGAGCCCCTCGATCGAGAGCTCGAACACACGCGACGGCACCATGACGCCCAGCTATTCGAAATAGCTGAGGATATATATATGCATTCGAAGAGCGGCAAGTTAAGGATTGAGGTGGCGTTCTTTCTTCTCGGTTTCTACAGCATGTGGATATATACGTGCAAACCACCATACCAGCGATTGATACTCCCTCCGATCCATATTAGTGGGCATAGCTTTGTCTAAATTCATATGTATCTAGTTAAGTATTTAGACTAGATACATGTGTATCTAGACAAAGTTGTGCCCACTAATATGGATCGGAGGGAGTACTTATAATGGATGAGATTGCTTCCAGCTATACTTCATAGCTGCAGCCTGCAGGTCATTTTTGAGCTAAATCCTGCAGGTTTGTGGTCATCAATCCGTTGTACAAAGGTTAGTTTGTAGAATTCATGGATCGGAGAGAGTACATATTTATGAATCTTCATGATTGTGATGAATAGTATTTAATGGATGACGAAATGGACAACATTGTATAAAAGGAAACTAACAAATTGAACGAGCCAGTTAAAAAGGCGATTGAATACTTGAATATACAATTTTTTATCAACATATCTCTTAATATGTAATGTAATTTTGCAGAAGCGGGGGTAGAGTAAATAAAAAGTAGCATGAAGATAAAAAGCTATCAACAAGTGCCAATGAAAAAAAAAATGGAGATCTATTATACTATCTGATGACTCGGAAGACACACCGTACCATACCTCTCTTCTGAAAAACTTAGACTGTTTAGAAAGCTTTCCAGAGGCTGGAGTGCGAATTTAGATGCTGAAATTAGGAAAAATAAAAAAGAACTTATGAAGGAATACGACGAGCTAGATATTAGAGCTGAGTCCCAAGAGCTGTCAGAACTGGATAGAGGTAGATTAGATGCTATCTATTCGGAACTGAACAGTTATTGGATTATTGAGGAGATTAAAGCTAAGCAAAGATCTCGAGATAGGGATATTAGAGAGGGAGATAGGAATACGGCATATTTCCATGCTGTAGCGAATCAGAGAACGAGGAAAAAACTCATTGATGTGCTAGATGGTCATGATGGGCCGGTGACGGAAACTGAAGAAATGAGTAAAGTTGCCACTATTTTTATAAGGATCTTTTCAAATTTGAAGAGAGACCTGAGATTAGATTACGTAATGATTTCTTCTCTGAAGATGAGAAAGTTAATTTAGAGGAGAATGCTTTCCTAGATAATAGCTTTAGTCTAGAAGAGATTAGGGAAGCTGTGTTTGGGTCTTATGCTGATGGAGCACCTGGCCCAGATGGTCTTCCTTTTTTCTTTTATCAACAATATTGGGATGTAGTTAAAAATGATCTAAAACTTCTCTTTGACCACTGGTTTGAGGATAAGCTAGATATTTTCAGATTAAATTTTGCCATGATCACTCTGATCCCTAAAGAAGACAATGCTAGATCTATGAAGAAGTTTAGACCAATTAGTTTACTTAACTGTAGTTTCAAAATCTTCACTAAGGTTTTGACTAATTGGCTGGCTAAAGTAGGGAATAGACTTATCTCTAATTGTCAGTCAGCGTTTATTAAAGGGCGTTTATTTTAGAGAGTGTAGTGACTGCTCATGAAGTGATTCATGAAGTACATAGGAAAAATGAGAAGGGCTTAATTCTTAAGATAGATTATGAGAAAGCATATGACAAGGTGAACCTAGACTTCCTTTATGAGATTCTAGAACAGAGAGGCTTTAGTCCTTTCTGGATTAGATTAATTAAACAAGTTACGCAGGGTGGCTCTGTAGGTGTCAAGGTCAATGACCTAGAGGGAGATTTTTTCCTTACTGGTAAAGGACTTAGACAAGGAGATCCACTTTCTCCGATTCTGTTTAATTTCGTAGTTGACGTTTTTGCTAAGATGGTAATTAAAGGGTGTAGGAATGGCCTAATTAGAGGTTTGTGCCCAAATTTTATTCCGGGAGGAGTAGTGTGTCTGCAGTATGCAGACGACACTCTGCTCTTTCTGGAAGCCGAACAGGAAAATGCGTTCAATATGAAATGGATGCTTACCTGTTTTGAGCAGCTGTCTAGTATGAGAATTAACTATCACAAGAGTGAATTAGTTCCAATAAATTTAGAACCAGAGGAATGTACTCAGTTTGTGGAAACTCTCCAATGTGTTTTAGGAGATTTCTCAATTAAATACTTGGGTATTCCTTTACATTTTGGTGAACTTAAACGAGAGGATCTGCAACCGCTAATTGATAATCTTCTTAAAAGATTATCAGGCTGGAGAGGCAAACTGTTGTCTTCTGTGGCTAAAAGAGAGTTAGTGCAGTCTGTCCTTGCTAGTATCCCCATCTATCTGTTGTCTTTCTTTAAATTCCCTAAGTGGGCGCTGAAGTTGATTAACACCCAACTAGCAAACTGTCTATGGAATGAAACAGAGGGGGATAGTAAAATTCATTTAGCAAACTGGCCTTCTGTGTGCATGAAGAAGGAGTTTGGCGGTCTAGGTATCCCTAATTTACAAGATCTTAATCTCTGTTTGATTGGGTCGTGGGTTAAGAGATATATCCAGGGAGAAGGAACTCTCTGGAAAAAGGTAGTTGATGCTAAGTATAATACAAAGAGCCCCAATGTTCTTTGCTGCCAGGATCCACATCCTTCTACCTTTTGGAAAGGAGTTATGTGGGCAGCGAAGGCAGTGAGAGTGGGGTATAGGTGGAAAGTAGGGAATGGTAAATCGGTGCGGTTTTGGGAAGATATATGGTTTGGGACCTCACCTTTATCTTCTCAATTCTGGGATTTGTATTTTATTTCAAACCAGCAAACAAAAACGGTTGCTCAACTGTGGGACGGTTCTCAAATTAGAGGAGATTTTAGGAGAACTTTCACATAAGAGTTGATGGTTCAGTGGGAAGAGCTTATGGTAGTTGCTAGAACTTTAGTTTTAAGTGAGGAGGAGGATCAATTGATCTGGCAGTATGAGACAAACGGTGTATACTCCTCTAAAACGATGTATGATTTAGTGAACTTTAGAGGAATACAGCCTATTTATCTGCCGGTAGTCTGGATCTTAAGATTCCTCCTAGAATTCAGATCTTTCTCTGGTTACTGTCGCAAAACAAAGTACTGACGAGAGACAACCTGAGAAAGAGAGGAATCCCTAAACCGCTAGAATGTAATCTCTGCAAAGAAGTAGAATCAGTGTACCACTTGTTCTTCGAATGCATTATAGCTCATCAGTTGTGGGATCTAGTTGAGCTTGTGTTTGGAGTTAGAATTTCGAATTTCCAAACTTTAGCGGAGAAATGGTTGTGTAATTGTCGGCCCAGTGGAAACCAGGGTACCATGGGCCGGCCTGCCACGGCCCTCGACGTTCAGCGAAGAATTCTGCTAAGGACCAGGCTCCCTCGCGAGGGCTTCTACACCCTGCTGAGCTTTTCTGCTAAGGACCAGACGCTCAGCCTAGCGGGCCTCGAGAGGGACTTTTCCCTCGGGAGGGCCTCTCCTGCCCAGAAGGTCACCAAGTCCTGGCGCACCTCCGCGCCATCCTCGCGAGGCCTCCCTCGCGAGGCGTCAAGTACTACAGAACCTCGGCGAGGATCCCAGCCCTCGCGGGGTTCCTTCGAGTGGAAGCAAGCTCTGCGCCCGCTGCAGGGCGCACATGGCCTCTGCGCCCGCCGCAGAGTGACGCGCGTGCCTATGCGCGATGACGATGACGCCGCAGTTGCCATTCTCGTGTATAAAGCAGTCAACAAAGCTGGGGCAAGCAAAGCAGACTCCCAGTATTGCCACTTTGGTGGTAAGGGGACCGGCGCCCGCTACGCTCCAAGCCCGACGTCATCATGGGGCGCGTCACGGACCTCTGCGGCGCCAGCCCACCATCCTGGTTGGACGGTGGCTTTTTCTGCCAAGAAGACGTGCTCTCTGACATGGACCGCGTCCATGGACAACCCCGACGCCGTGCGTTGCGCTCCACCTTTGCCACCATGTGAAATCCCTTCCCGCCTGTAGTTTTCGGGGAAGAGGACCAAGGCAGTATAAAAGGGAGCAGCGTATGACCAAGGAGGGGATCCCGCATTCATTCAGCTCATTCCACACTCCATCAGCGACGTCGCAAGGTAGAAGACGGAGCTCCTTCCACCATAGTCCACGATAGCCATAACTGTGCCCTCGGCCAGCACATTGTACTGTGAATCTCTCCAAGCAGTGCAATACAACTTAGCAGGACGTAGGGTCTTTACACCTCGCGGTGGGCCTGAACCTGGGTAGCGGCTCGTGTTCATTCTCTGTCGTGATGTTCCTCCCCGAGCTCGACGAGCACCGTCGCCGAGGTTGTTGAGGATTTGTTTGACGTTGTGTTCAGCCCCTTACTCGATTCCTGGCATTTGAGAGACACCCCTAGTTCCTTGGGACTAGTCTCCGACATTTGGCGCGCCAGGTAGGGGGCTGAGGCGCGTCTTCAACCTCTTCAACCTCTCCGCGCCATGACTGACAAGCGAGCAGAGCGCCTCGCTCGGCGGACGTCTGGCAGAGCTATGACCGAGCCCGCTGCCAACAACAACGCGCGTGGTCGCCCACGCGCCAGCCGCGCGTCGAGCACCCTGAGGACGACGGCGGCAACGGCAGCAGCAACGACGGCGGCAACAACGACGACGGCGAGGGAGCTTCCTCCCAGCACCCGTCCAGGCGCGAGAGCGCCTCCACGCAGAGTCGGGTGGCGCTCAGTCCAGCCACTGCGCTACTGATGGCGCAGGAGCTGCAGCGCTACCGCCCCACGCAGGCGGGCCACGACAACTGGCTCGGGCGCCTCGAGGAGCTCATCAACGCCGCCGCCGTTCCTGCCGCACCTACTCCAACGCCAGCACCTTCTCGCTCGCTGGTGCGCCACTCCGGACGCGAAGGGAACTTAGCGCACGGCGCTCCTCCTCCCCCTCCGCCTCCGCCACCACCTCCTCCAGCTGGAGCTCCGGCGGAGAACCACCGCGCCGCGTCGCACGCATCTTCGTCGCACGACTGCCAGATTGTGCAGCGAACTCCAGCGGATGCGCGCGTGGAGACCGAGCGCCAGCGGGACCGCCACAACCGCGTCGTCCAGGAGATTGCAGCCGCAGGCCGCCAGAACCGCGGCGCGCTCGCTGGCGGCGCCGTGACATACGGCACAGGCTGCACCGCCTTCACCCGCAACTTGCGCCGCGTCATCTGGCCGGTGAAGTTCAAGCCAGATCTCCCTCCGCGCTACGACGGTAGGACCAACCCTCTGGAGTTCCTGCAGCTCTACACCGTCTCCATCCAGGCCGCGGGAGGCGACGACAAGGTGATGGCCAACTGGCTCTCCATGGCGCTCAAGGACTCAGCGCTCTCATGGCTCATGAACCTCGCCGAGAACACCATCGACACATGGGAGGACCTCTGCAAGGTCTTCGTCGCCAACTTCAAGGGCACGTACGAGCGCGCGCTCACCTACAACGATCTCCGCACGGTGCGCCAGAAGCCCGACGAGACCCTCCGCAGATACATCCAGCGTTTCAGCCAGGTCCGCAACAAGATTCCGAACATCCCGGACTCGCACGTCATCTCTGCCTTCAGGGAGGGCGTCACGAACCGCCGGATGCTCGAGAAGCTCGGCATCCACGACACCCTCACCTCGGTGGTGAAGCTCTTCGACCTGGCTGACAAGTGCGCCAAGGCTGAAGAGGGCCTCCTCTTCGTCAAGAAAGAAACGGAGGAAGATCCTCCTGAGGGGTCCAGGAGCAGGAAGAAGCCTCGAGAAGCGCAAGACCACCGCCATCCTCGCGGCGGAGCCTGACGCCAAGCAGCCTCGCGAGGCCTCTCCGGCGGCTGATGAGAAGAAAGTGGACAATCGCCCGTTCTGCATCTACCACAACAGGCACAACCACGCGACTGAAGACTGCTGGGAGCTCAAACAGCTCAGCAAGGAACGCGAGAAGAACCAAGGCCGTGCGGCCGCGGCGGAGGCCGTGGCGGCCGCGGGCGGGCGCCACAATTCCAGCAGAGGGCTCGGGGGAACCGCCGGGAAAAACGGCAATCTCCCTGACGAGAACCCTGGGGGCTACCAGGCCCCTCAGGGGGCAATAGCGTGCATCCTCGGCGGGTCTCAGGCGCCCAAGTCCAACAACCACTTCAAGCAGTTCTCTCGCGAGGTCAACGCCGCGCTTCCAGGGATTGAGGCATCCCAGCCCCTCAAGTGGTCGCAATACACCATTGCCTTCGACTCCAAGGACCACCCAAAGTCGACCAAGGCTCGGCACCATCCCTCTGGTGTGCACTCCCATCATCAACAACATCGCCGTCGCCAAGACGCTCATAGATGGGGGTGCAGGCTTGAACGTCATCTCTGTCGAGACCTTCGAGCAGCTTCAAGTGCCATACGAGTGGCTGATGCCCTCTAGGCCCTTCACGGGGGTGACAAGTGGCTCCACACACCGCTGGGGCAGGTGAGGCTCGCGGTCACCTTCGGCACGCCGCAGAACTACCGCACCGAGCAGATCGACTTCGACGTCGCGCACATTGGCCTGCCCTACAACGCCATCCTCGGCTACCCCGCCCTCGCGAAGTTCATGGCCGTCACTCACCACGCGTACAACATCGTCAAGCTTCCAGGCAGCGGCGGCACCATCTCCATCCACGGTCAAGTCCAGGACGCAATGCGCTCTGTCGAGACCGCCTACAAGGCCGCTGCCGTGGCATTCCCTGCTGACGAGGACATGGAGCCCCTCGAGAGGCCCGCGAAGAAGAAGCAGTTGTTTCACAGGAGCAGGCAGCCACGAAGAAGGTGTCGCTGGACGCCAGCGGCTCGGGGGCTAGCGTCACCATAGGCGCTGGCTTGCCTCCCAAATAGGAAAGCGCGCTCGTCGCCTTCCTCAGGGCAAACTCTGACATGTTCGCATGGACACCGTCAGAGATGTCCGGAGTACCGAGGGAGGTGATCGAGCACCACTTAGCCGTGTGTCCAAACGCACGCCCCGTGAAGCAGAAAGCACGGCGCCAGGCGCCAGAGAAGCAAGAGTTCATCATCAAGGAAGTAGAGAAGTTGAAAGAAGCGCACATAATCGAGAAGTTGCACACCCCACATGGCTCTCCAACACGGTGGTCGTCCCCAAGCACACCGGGGCGGCAGGCTCTGCATCGACTACACCGACATCAACAAGGCCTGCCCCAAGGACCCGTACCCCATGCCCGAATAGACCAAATGTGGACTCCACCGCCGGCTGCGACCTCCTCTGTTTTCTGGATGCCTTCTCAGGCTACCACCAGATCAAGATGGCGAAGGAGGATGAGGAGAAGACAGCATTTCTCACCCCTTGTGGTGTGTATTGCTACGTCTGCATGCCCTTTGGCCTGAAGAACGCCGGCGCCACCTTCCAGAGGCTCATGAGGAAGGCCTTGGGGGCTCAGATGGGAGAAACGCAGAAGCCTACGTCGACGACATCGTGGTCAAGACTCGCGAAGAGCACACCCTCATGGAGGACCTCGAGGAGACCTTTGCCAACCTGCGCAAGGTGAACATCAAGCTGAACCCCGCCAAGTGCGTCTTCGGGGTACCATCAGGCAAACTCCTCGGGTTCCTAGTGTCTCACCGCGGCATAGAAGCAAATCCTGACAAGATCAAGGCCATAGAAGAAATGCAGCCACCTCGTCGCCTCAAGGACATGCAACGCTTGGCGGGATGCATGGCCAGCCTAGGCCGCTTCATCTCCAAGTTCGGCGAGAGGGCCTGCCATTTTTCAAGATCATGAAGAGGTCTGGCACGTTCAAGTGGACACCGGAGGCGGACAAGGCATTTGAAGACCTGAAGAAGTACTTGGCCAGTCCACCTGTCATGGTTGCCCCAAGGCCCGGCGAGCATCTGAAGCTGTACCTATCAGCCACTCCACAAACAGCAAGCGCGGTCTTGGTGGCAGAAAGGGAAGAGCCAGTCCTCGCCAAGAAGGACACAGCCACGCCAAGCCCAGACCTCCCGATAAGGAAGCACCCTCTTCAGGCCCCGAGCCTCATGTCGAGCCCGCACAACCAGCAGGCACCCTCGCCGAGGGTTCGCCTCAAGAGAACCTCGACAAGGCTCCCGAGGAGCCCAGCGCTGCACCACCATCGACAACGCTCGTCGAGCATCCCGTCTACTTCGTCAGCACGGTGCTGCGAGACGCTCGCGAGCGGTACACCATGCAGCAAAAGCTCCTCCTCGCGCTCCTCATCGCTTCCAGGAAGCTGCGCCACTACTTCCAGGGCCACCCCATCACGGTGGTCACATCATTCCCTCTGGAGCAAATCCTGCGCAACCCAAACGCCACTGATCGCGTCGCAGGGTGGAACATCGAGCTACAACCTTTGGCCTGCGCTTCGACACCACCAGGGTCATCAAGGGAAGGGCATTGGCGGACTTCGTCGCCGAATGGACGGACACGCAGCAGAAGAGCCTCAAGAGGCAGAAACCACGCCATCTGGAGACACAGTGCCAAACCACTGGACCATGCACTTCGACGGGGCATTCGCATGCCAGAACGCAGGGGCTGGCGTCGTCCTGACCTCACCAAAGGCGACAAGCTCTACTACGCCGTCCAGCTGTGCTTCACGACTGACAAGGTCTCCAACAACATCGCCGAGTACGAAGGCCTCCTCGCCGGGCTCAGAGCCGCAATCGCCCTCGGCATCAAGCACTTACTCATCAAGGGTGATTCCCAGCTCCTCGTCAACTTCTCCAACAAGAGCTACACGCCTAAGGACGGTCACATGACCGCTTACCTCGAGGAGGTTCGCAAGCTCGAGAAGCACTTCAAGGGGATGGAGCTCAGGCACATCCCGCGAAGGGAGAACCAGGAGGCTGATGACATCGCCAGGCGAGCATCGCGGAGAGAGGCCCAGCAGGCAGGCGTGTTCGAGGAAAGGCTACCAGGGCGTCGGTGAAACAGCCAAAAGAAGCAGCACATGGACATCGACGAAGAGCTCCCACTAGCACCAACATCTGGAGCACCGAGCTGCGGCCCGCCCTCAGGAGAACGCCTGTTGTTGGCCATGACACATCAAGAGACGGGCTGGATCGACGAGCTCAAGGAGTACCTCAGGGACGGAGTCCTCCCTGAAGAGGATGCAGAAGCAGAGAGAATTGCTCGACAGGCCAAGTCATACTGCCTTCACGAGGGAGACCTGTACCGCAAGCGTCCAAATGGAGTTGCATTGAAATGCGTCCCCCCTGAAGAAGGCCGCCAGCTGATCAAGGACATACACAGTGGAGAATGTGGCCACCATTCATCATCGCGCACCCTCACGGGGAAGGTCTTCAGGAGTGGATTCTACTGGCCCTCAGTGCTTCAAGACGCAACCACCGTTGTCCAAGCTTGCGAGGCATGCCAATTCCACGCCAAGCAGTCCATCAGCCTGCACTGGGGCTCCAGACCATCCCGCTCTCCTGGCCCTTCGCGGTCTGGGGGCTGGACATCCTGGGACCGTTCCCACGCTCCAGCGGGGGCTACCGCTACCTCTACGTCGCCATTGACAAGTTCACCAAATGGGCGGAGGTCGAAGCGGTGCGCAGCATACCGGCGAGATCAGCGGTGAAATTCATCAGAGGCCTGGCCTGCCGCTTCGGCGTGCCAAATCGCATCATCACCGACAACGGCTCACAGTTCACCAGTGGCATCTTCAGGGCCTACTGCGAAAGCCTCGGCACCCGGCTCTGCTTCGCCTCGGTGGCTCACCCACGAAGCAATGGGCAGGCTGAGCGAGCAAATGCTGAAGTGCTCAAGGGCCTCAAGACAAGAAGCTTCAACCGCCTCAAGGCCCACGGCAAGAACTGGATTGAAGAACTCCCCTCTGTGCTCTGGTCCATCCGCACCACTGCCACGAAGCCCACTGGAGAAACGCCGTTCGCTCTCGTCTATGGCGCTGAAGCAGTCCTCCCCACCGAGATCAAGCATGGGTCCCCACGGATCCTTGCTTTCAACGAGGACAACCAAGAAGAGCCACAACGACGACCTGCTTGCTCGATGGACTACGTCGCCGTGCTGCCCTCCGGGCGGCAAAGTACCAGCAAGATCTGCGCCGCTACCACAGCCGCCACATACGCCCGCGCACCCTCGAGACAGGCGATCTCGTCCTGAGGAGGATACTCTCCAGAGAGGGCCTCCACAAGCTCTCGCCCATGTGGGAAGGCCCCTACAGGGTCGCGCACATCGCCAGGCCCGGCGCGGTACCTCGAGACGGAAGACGGCACCCCGTCAAAAACCCGTGGAACATCGAGCATCTACGCAAGTTCTACCCGTGATCACGTCGCGGCAGGCATTTTTTGTCTCAAGAGGGAAGCATGCATCTTCACCTCCCAGCTTCACAAAGCTTTTCCCTCACGAGGGCCATCTCCACTGAGCGCTCTCTACAACGCGTCGCCACGGGCCGCGAGAAGCCTCAGCCACTCCATGTGGAACCCCATGCCCAGACATGGCGGACTTTATCTTGGCCACGCCAAGTGTAATGAACAATTTCGGTTCACATGAACCTTTGCGCCTCAGCGCCGTTATGTAATATTGCTTGGTGAGTTTTTTTCTTACGTTCATTCGCGCTCACATTTTTCCCATGCGCACCTCGCGAGCGGGGCTGAGCACGGTGTCTGTGTCTCGGGAGCATCCCAGCAGCATCGCAAAACCCAAAGGATCCGAGCTCTAACTCGTGGTTCTCCGCCCACGACCGTTATCTCACCAAAGAGCTCTGACTCATGGGCCTGCTCCCATGCACGTCACCTCACCAAGGACCTTGGTGCTTACTCTCCTCGTGAGATACACATGAGGAAACCTATGAGCGCGCATGAGTTGTACAACCGTGCATTGCTTGTGGGTATGCCTCTCTGTCCAACGCAGGGAACAAGACGCCCTACAAGGCTGCGGAGCTCCAAACCAGCCTCAGGCAACCTCGAGAGGGAAACGCCTCACCAGGGAACGCAACACCCTCTACGAGACAAACGTCTCGCAAAGCTAAGTCCAGAACTTACGCCTCACGAGTTTTTCCCTCTCGCTGGTTTTGTCGCCCCTCGAGCCTCTCTTTTCTCTCTTACGTCCCATGGGCTGCTTGCACGTCAAAGGGGAGCTCCCGAGCATCGTGTCTCGAGAGCTCTTACCTCTCTAAGCCTTACGCACCCCCCCGGCCTTGTCGAGCCCTGACTCCGGCATACCGAAGCGGCGGTGCTATTTGCGCTGAAAGCAGGGCCCTAACGACGTAGAGCGAAAAAGACATGAGGAAACAGATAAAAGGCCTCCTGAGGGGCGCTCACACTTGCATATAATAAAGGTGTCTTTACAAACCATTACAAAGTGGAAATAGCAAATCCTAAGATAACTGGTGCTCCAGGCACATCTCTCCACGGGAGCAGCTTAAGCAGCAGGGCTGTCGTCGTCATCGCCGTCAGCAGCTTCGTCGCCCTCCTCCTCAGCGCCTGCCTCGTCGTCGCCCTCCTGGGCCGAGTCCTCCTCGACCTCAGTCCTCTTGAAGCGCTGGACGTACTTCTCCACGTCTTCCCACACCGAGGCATCCAGCTTCAAGGCGAGCTTCCGCTCCAGGGGCTCCGTCACGGTCGAAGCTGGGATGGAGATGCGCAAGGTTGGCGAAGATTTGGCCGACCACGACGCCAAGGAGCTCGCAGCTCTCAGTATCGACCAGGTCGTCGAGGCTTGTCACAACCTCCTCAAGGCTGGTGAGGAGATGCTTGAAGAAGCCGAGATTGGTGGAGACGGCAGCATTCCCCTCGACAGAGTGCGAGGGGGCCTTGGCTCCTAAGCGGTCCGTGACAGCCCGCGCGCGAGTCACCAAAGAGCGGAATATGCGTTCCCGCTGGCGCGACAGGACCCGCACAGCCTGAGCACTCTGCCGGGCCTCCTCGACGAGCTCTACCACAGGCGCCATCTGCTGCTGCATTTCAGTCATGTCACTGCGTCAGAGAGGCAAGGTCCTGCTCCGCGCGGGTTCGGGCGTCCACGGCAGCCTGGAGACGGGAGTCAAACCGCTTCTTCTCCCGCTCGAGCTCCCTGATGCGGGCGTTGAGCTCGTCGCGTTTCTTCGTGAAGCGCTCCTCCTGCAGCTTGACCTTCCTCGCGAACTCCTTGGAGCAGTTGTCGCGGAAGAGCTTCTCTTTGGTAGCGGACTCCTCCTTCATCTTCTCCTCCTTCTTGCGGAGGTTTTCATTGGTCTGCACGAGGCGCTTCTTGTAGAATTCCTCGTCCTAGGCCACCTTGCCCTCGCGAGACTCCAGGTTTTCCCGCTGCACGGCTTGATCTCTCTCGATCTGCTCGACCTGCTCCTCGCGCTTGCGCAGCTCAGACTCGCGGAGTCGAGGTCTTCCCCGCGCTGCACAATCAGCCCTTCGCGAGTGTGCAGGTCCTCGCGGAACCTCTCCAAGTTCTGCCGCACGGTCTCCGCCTCCGCGATGATCTTCGCCTCGCGGTCCACGAGCTCTTGGTGCTTGGTGGTGACCGCCGCCTCGCACGCCGCAAGCTCCTGGTGCTTGGCCTCGGTCTCCGCCTCGAGGGCCTCGCGCTTAGCGCTCAAGTCCGCGAGGGTCTCTTCAGCCTCGCGGACCACGCTGGCGCGGGTCCCCTCAGCGAAGCGCAGCACCACCTCGCGCCGCGCCTGGGCCGCCTCGTCCCCCTGGCGGCAACGCTCCACTGTCTCTTGGAGGCAAGCCCAGCCCCGCGCGAGCTCGGCATCTTCTTCCGCCTTGGCACGGTCTTCCTCGGCGAGCTGGGCCTCGAGCCCATCAAGCACCTCCCTCGCTGAGCGGAAGACGACGCCTCGGCGAACCGCAATCGGGCACCGACCCCGCTGGACCAAGGCCCACGCATCGCCAGGAGGCCCAGAGGCACCGGCGCCAGCTGAGGACTCCAGAACGTCGCGCCTTGGGCTTGGAGTGGCCTCGAGGCGCGCCTGGGGGCTCTGGTGAGAGCCTCCCTCTTCATCCGCGCCGGGGGCTTTCTGGGGGCTCAGGACGCTCCCGCCATCAGCCCCGGCATCCTTCTGCACCTGGGGCGCGTCCTCCTCCCTTCAGGGGCAGGATCGGTCTTCTCCGCCGAGGCCGCTCCCGTCGCAGCCTCAGTGTCCACCACCGGCGCTTCAGGGCCCGCATTTGGTGGAGGTGGCGGCGTGGTGCCTCCTCCATCTCAACATCAGCGCGCACCTCCGCCGACGTCGCGGCCGTCGCCGCGTATTCCTCCGCCGACGTTGCGGTCTTCGCCGCATCTTCCTCCGTCACCTCCTCCTACAGCGCAGGAGAAGCGCCAGGCCGCGCGGTCGGCGACGCCGTCGCCTCAGCTTTCTCCTCCTCGTGGTGCACCTCTGCCGCGGGAGGTGGAGCCGCTGTCTCAGGAGAATGAGCAGTGGCCTCGTGAGGCACCGCTTCAGTTGTAGGCGCTGCAGACGCCGCTGCGGCGCTGGAGATCTCTCCAACCTTCCGGAGCCTCCGCCGCCTCGGCTCCTCGGGGCGCCTGGAGAGGAAAATGTTCAGAAATCCCTCGAGAGGGTGATACGTGTATTTTATATCATCATTTATACAACTTATATTATCATATTAGAATGTTATTGGCATTGTTATATCATTGTTTTTACATGTTTTAGATGATTTATGGGACTTTCATACAAAGTCCCTATTTTTGGTATTTAATTTCTGGGAGGCAGAAAACCTCCTTTTTCTTGTTTTTAATGTTTCAGGAGCTACAGGGACCCAAATGGAAAAAGGAAAATTGCACAGCTGGTTTTTCATCGGGAGAACAGCAGTGGGAAGAAGATCGAAGGAGGAGAGCCACGAGGCCCAAAAGAGGGGGCCCACGCGGCCAGATTCTTTCCGCGTGGGGCCCACCATCTGGAGCCTCGGGCACTTCCTCGCTCGGGGCTTTTTACACGCCTTCGTCTCGCCCGAAAAGTTACGCCCTAATTTTCCCAAGTCCATCCGAGGCCGCGGCGGCGGCGAAACTCCTGATTCCCTCCGAGGGGGGTCAGATCCTGCTGCTCCGGAGCTCCGGAGAAGGGGGAAATCATCGTCATCGTCATCACCTCTCCTCCTTGGCGTGGGAGGAGGCCTCTACATCATCACCATCACCAAGACCAGCACCATCTCCATCATCATCTCCGTGATCCACTCCGTTCCCCTCGTAGTTTGAGAGTTGCTATACCCTAGATACTTGTCTTGTGCTACTATTCATGTTTGTGATTGAGTACTTGTCATTATTTGGAGGTGAAGTTATATTTTCAGATTGTGTTGTACCACTTATGCCACTGAATATCATTATGTTTGCACGTTGTGAGTAGTTCCCGTATGTTCCTGAGGGCATAGGATGAATTGGCAATGATTTATATATGACATGTGTTGGTATTTTGTCTAGTGTTTATCTTTTTGTGATTCTATGATGGTGTTGTGCGAACGTCGACTGCACAACACTTCACCTATATGGGCTCATAGGAGAACACCGTAGTGTAATGAATTGAGGGAGACTTGGGGGACATGTAAACCTGAGACCGAGTCATGAAGTTGCATTATGAGGGTATTAGTATCGGGGACCTTAGAGTGTAATGCTATGGTGGGACTTTATGTCTTAATAATTCTTGTGCAGTCATTTACTTGGCCACATGATCCATCATAAGGGGTTTAGTTTATTTATTTAGCTATACCTAACAATGGCTCCGTCCAAAGAAGATTAAAACTTGACAAGATATTCAACGTGTTGTTTAATAAATCTCTATGCCTAGCATATCCATGCCGCCCTCGGGAACGTTTTCCACATATAAGTTACACATCACTTGAGCTTGTCCTCTTGCCACATAGAGGATTGGGCTTTCTCTCTTTGAGAGCTTTTTGCTACATTTATATTCAGCATTTTTACTTCTTGCAACTATACAACCAAAAATCCAAAAACACTTGCATCTTTTATTGTTTTATTTATCATTCTTGCTAACCAATACCTTCAGCTCCTCGTGGGTTCGACAACCTTTTCTAATCGAAAGGTACTACAATTGATCTCCTGCACTTGGGAGTCATCAAGACACTTTTCTGGCGCCGTTGCCGGGGAGCGTAGCGCTATTGGTAAGAAGTTTGGTAAGGAAACTTGAAAGCTGAATTTTATTTACTGTTTTATCTCATTGTTACTATGGCATTTATGAATCGTGCCTCGCTGCATCTTGCTTTATATGAAAGTGCTTATGCCACTACTCCTAAAGTGGTTGAAACTACTGTGTCTGAGGTACCTAAAGTGGGATTTAAAATTCCCATTGGTCATGTTAAAAGAGTTATGAAAAATCCATTTACAGGGGATGGAACAATTGAAGACATATGTGGCTTATTTAGGCTTCCTGGTATTTCTGAGGATCAGGTAAAAAGGAAGCTATTATATTTGTCTTTATCTGGTAATGCTCGTATTTGGTTCAGGTCTTTGGATGAAGAAGTCATATTGAATGGAGTATTTTGAGGAAGGTTTTCTTTCTTAAGTATTTTACTCCTAAAGAAGCTTATGAGAACCGCTGCTATATATTTAATTTCTGGCCACATCTGGGAGAGAGTATTACTCAAGCTTGGGGGAGGTTAAAGGAACTCCTTCGCAAGAATCCTTGTCATGATCTTACAAGGAAAATTATATTGATAAACTTTTATGTGAGGCTACCAATGAAACAAAAGGAATTTCTGGATAATTCATCTGGTGGAAGTTTTACAAATAATACTGAAGAAGAAGCATGGAATTTATTGGAGACTATTTCTGAGAACACTTGTCATTGGGATCTTGATAAAGGTAATGAGCCCTATTTGGACTATGGATATTCATGTGTAGAGAACTTCTCTACTTCTATTTGTTTAAGAATCTGAGTGATAATTTTGGTCTTGATCCTTATGTTATAATTGAGATAGCTAAAACTTTTGCTGATCATATTGGTGTTCCTAAAAGTGGGTTTGAAGTTTATGTTGAACCTGTTAAACAATCTATTGTTGTTCCTAAAGTTATTAAACAGGTAGAACCAGTGTCATCTGTGACAATTGAGGAGTATGTTGAACCACCTCCATATCCAAACCAAGTTAAGGAGAATTTACTTATTGCTGTTACTAACAAGAGTAAAAGAAGATGTTCTCAGCCTTATGAACAGGTGGAAGTCAACAGTCAAATTTCATTATCAAACAATTAAATGAAGAAGACCCTGTTGATGTTTATTTATGTGAAGATGCTACTAAAGTCATTAAAGGCAATTCGGCCAAGGTTGGTAAGCCTGTTATATCATGCTCTATTGGGACTTCAAGTTATCATGGTTTGTGTGATATTGGAGCAAGTATTAGTGTCATTCCATATTCTCTTTATCTTGAAATCAAGCCTGATATTGATCCTATCATTATGGAAGAGACAGGTATGACAATTCAACTTGCTAATAAAGATTATATTAATCCACTTGGAATTGTTAGAGATGTTGAAGTATTGGTTGGCAAAATAAAATATCCTGCTGATTTTATTGTGCTTGGTTGTCCTCAAGATTCATTTTGTCCTATCATTTTTGGTAGACCTTTCTTACACACTGTTGGTGCTGAAATTAATTTGCTTAAAGAGAAAGTGTTTATTAAATGTGCTGGAGAAAAACTTGAATTCAACTTTTCTAAATTTGCTGATAAACATTCAGAGAAAGAGCCAATTTCTGAAGATGTAATTGAAACTCTTGCTCATATAGCTGTAGCTTCATCAGACGTGGTAGAACGTTATATGCTTAATCAAGATGAACCATTTAATGATGAAGAAAAGATGTCTTAGAACAAATATTATGGCAACAACCCCCACAATTACAATTGCATATCCCACCTGATAATTTAGGAGTGCTACCACCACCTAAAGGGGATCCTAGTTTTGAATTAAAACCTTTGCCTAAAATCTTAAATATGCATACTTGGATGAGAAGAGCATATATCCTGTCATTATTAGTGCTAACCTTTCAGCTGAAGAAGAAGAAAATTACTTGATGTGCTTAAAGCTCACCGACCAGCCATTGGATACTCTCTTGATGATCTTAAAGGTATAAGCCCAGCTCTATGTATGCATAAAATTAATTTGGAGGAGGATGCAAAACCTGTTGTTGATTATCAACGCCGTCTCCATCCAAAAATGAAAGAAGTGGTAAGAAAAGAGGTAATAAGACTTATTGAAGCTGGTATCATTTATCCCATAGCTGATAGTAAGTGGGTTAGTCCTGTTCATTGTGTTCCTAAAAAGGGTGGAATGACTGTTGTTCCAAATGATGAGGATGAACTTGTGGCTCAACGTACTGTTGTTGGTTATAGGATGTGTATTGATTTCAGGAAGTTAAATAAAGCAACTCGTAAAGATCATTACCCATTGCCATTTATTGATCAAATGTTAGAAAGGTTATCTAAACACTCTCACTTTTGCTATTTAGATGGTTATTCAGGTTTCTCACAAATTCCTGTCCATAAGGATGATCAAGAAAAGACCACTTTTACTTGCCCATATGGTACATTTGCTTATAGGAGAATGCCATTCGGTTTGTGCAATGCTCCTGCTACTTTTCAAAGATGCATGAATGCTATATTTGCTGATTATATTGAAAAGATAATGGAAGTTTTTATGGATGATTTTTCTGTGTATGGTACTTCCTTCGATAATTGCTTGTTCAACCTTAACAAAGTTTTGCAGCGTTGTGAAGACCAACACTTAGTTCTTAATTGGGAGAAGTGTCACTTCATGGTTACTGAAGGTATTGTTCTTGGGCATCGGATTTCTGGAAGAGGAATAGAAGTTGACCCAGCAAAGATAGAAGCTATTGAAAAGCTGCCATACCCAAGGGACATCAAAGGTATAAGAAGTTTTCTTGGGCATGCAGGTTTTTACCGTAGGTTTATTAAAGATTTCTCCAAAATATCAAAACCTCTAACCAATCTTTTGCAAAAGGATGTTCCTTTCTCTTTTAATGATGATTGTATTGAGTCCTTTAATATTTTGAAGAATGCTTTAATAAGTGCTCCTATTATTCAACCTCCTGATTGGAAATTGCCTTTTGAAATTATGTGTGATGCTAGTGATTATGCAGTTGGGGCTGTTTTGGGCCAACGTGTTGATAAGAAACTGAATGTTATTTATTATGCTAGTAGAACACTTGATGCTGCTCAAAGGAATTATGCTACAACTGAAAAAGAATTTTTAGCAGTGCTATTTGCTTGTGACAAGTTTAGACCTTATATTACTGATTCAAAGTCACAATACATACTGATCATTCTGCTATTAAATATTTAATGAATAAGAAAGATGCTAAGCCTAGACTAATAAGATGGGTACTTTTATTGCAAGAATTTGATTTACACATTGTTGATAGGAAAGGGGAAGATAATCAAGTAGCTGATCATCTTTCTAGAATGGAAAATATACCTGATGATCCTATTCCTATTAATGATAGTTTTGTTAATGAACAACTTGCAATATTAATGTTTCTAGTGCTAAAGTTGCATCTCCATGGTTTGCCAACTATGCAAATTTTATTGTTGGTAAAGTTTTACCTCCACACTTCACTTTTCAACAAAGAAAGAAATTCTTTTATGATCTTAGACATTATTTTTGGGATGATCCTTTCCTTTATAAGAAAAGTGTGGATGGTATTATTAGACGTTGTGTACCTGAGCATGAACAACAGGCTATTATAAGAGATTGTCATGACAGTCCCTATGGAGGGCATCATGCAGGAGATCGTACAGGTGCAAAGGTATTACAATCTGGTTTTTATTGGCCTACTTTATTTAAGGATTGTGCTGAATATGTTAAATCTTGTGATAAATGTCAAAGAGTAGGAAATATTGGTAGGAGAAATGAAATGCCTATGAATTATTCTTTACCACTTGAGCCATTTGATGTGTGGGGTTTTGACTTTATGGGACCTTTCCCAGCATCAAAGACAAAGCATACTCATATTTTGGTTGCAGTGGATTATGTTACAAAGTGGGTGGAAGCAATTCCAACCAAAAGTGCAGATCATGCCACAGCAATGACGATGCTTCAGGACATCATTTTCCCCAGGTTTGGTGTTCCTAGGTTTTTAATTACTGATGGTGGTTCTCATTTCTTACATGGTATTCTTAGGAAAACATTGGCAAAATATAATGTTAACCATAGAATTGCATCTCCTTATCATCCCCAAACAAGTGGACAAGTTGAATTAAGTAATAGGGAAATTAAACTCATTTTGGAAAAGACAGTGAATAAGTCTAGGTCTGATTGGCCACTTAAAATTAATGATGCATTGTGGGCTTATAGAACTGCTTTTAAAAATCCTATGGGAATGTCTCCTTATAAAATGGTTTATGGAAAAGCTTGTCATTTACCTGTTGAATTAGAACATAAAGCTAGATGGGCTATTAAACAATTGAACTTTGATTTTAAAACTGCGGGAGAGAAGAGAATTCTTGATTTAAACCTACTAGATGAATGGAGAAATGAAGCTTATGAAAGTGCCAGAATGTTTAAAGAGAAAGTTAAGATTTGGCATGACAAGAAAATTAAGAGAAAAGAATTCAAAGTAGGTGATCAAGTTTTATTATACAACTCTCGTTTCAAGTTTTCTGCAGGGAAGTTAGCTTCAAAGTGGCAGGGACCATTAGTGATACAGGAGGTGTACCGTTCAGGAGCTATCCGTCTTCACGGTGATATGAAAGGTAAACCTCATGTAGTCAATGGACAACGCCTTAAACATTATATTGCAGGAAGGAGCTTCATCGGAAAGGTGGAGGAGTTGAATTTAAAGACACCGGAGGAGGTAATTGCGAAGAATTTTGCAGTTTCAGAAACCCAAAATCAATAATAGGTAACTTTTGTGTTGGAAAGTTTCTCGGAATTGCGTAAATTTTTACGGAGTCATTTTTTATGGAAATTAACGTGTGGGACAAGAAAACTGGAAGGAACGGAGCCCGAGGAAGGAAAGAGGGGGTCCCACGCGGCCAGATTCTTTGGCCGCGTGGGCCCACTCCTTTGCCCCTCGGAGTCCCGTTCGTCTCGTTTTCGTCTCCGACGCTTCGTCTTGACCTAAAAACCGTCAATATATACCCCTTTTCGTTGATCTAATCTCGCACCGAGCGTTCTCGAGCGATCTTTGCTTTTGCTGTTTCTGCCTGTCAGGTTTTTAGCTATGTCTTCGGGAGACTCCTTCCAATGCTCCTCCATGGACGATGATGATGATGAACTCGAGGGCAACAGCCCCACGTCCATATGGAGGAGGAATAGGAAGAGGAAGGACTACTCGGATGATGAAGACTACAAGCCCGACGAGGAGGAGATGGAGAAGGAGGAAGCGGAAGAGAAAGAATACAAGCCCTTCGTCGACATCGCACCTATTGCAACAGCACCACCTTCTCCTATCTCCGTTGCTGGTGTGAGGTGAACGTGTCTCTTGGAAACAAGAGGCAGACGGCGCGCATGAGCACAGGAGGGAAGGCTCCTAGGCACGCACTTGCTAGCAAAAACGTGGTTTACTCTTATTGACAGGGAATTCAAGCGTGCCACCCAAGAGAACTATCCTGGTGAATGGGATCGTAAGATCCCAATGTAAAAGTACCAAGCCCGGAGTGGAAGCCTAGCAAGAAGACGGTGGAGAAGAATCTCATGGAAAACTGGGAAAAGCTGCAAGCAAGTTTGAGGAAGCCTACAATCTTATGATGAGCATCATTGGAGAACTTGAAGATAATTATTATGAGAAGAAAGAGAAATAAAGAGGCTCTAGCAAAACGTCAAGCTTGGGGGAGTTCAACCTAGTCTTTATCTTTACTAGTTTATCATATCTATCTAGTCATGGTGTGTTTTGCTTTTATCGTTTAGTTATCAATCTCTTTAGGCGTGTGTGAGCTCATGGAGCATTATCATGTATCCCTATCTTGTGGTTTATCAATGAATATTAAAGTATGGTGTCATCCATGATTCTCTTGTTTGGAGATTTATGGGTAACACTCATGCAAATGAGCGTGGCATATTTAGAGTTTCAGTCACATCTTGCCTTGAATTTAATTAACTTGAGTGTGTTGGACAATTGTAGAATTACTCATTATAAAATAAGTAAAGAGAATGAGTCAATATGACTTGAAAATTAATAGTTTAAGGTTGAGATATAGTCTTGTAGGATAAAAAGTTAGGAAGGGTTAATGAAAAGGATATGAAACACTCTTGTTAGAATCTAGTATCTTTTGAGCAAATTAATGAATCATGGATATTTCAATACTTATGCTCTTGGAAAGTGAATGAAAAGGAAGGCACCTGAAAATTCAGTTAGCCATGGAAAGTGTAAGATAAAGGTTGTATAGAGCATAGGAACTTGATTGAAATATCCATGACTAAAGTTTGCACTAGTTACTAGTGAAGCAAGATTGTAAACAATTTATATCTATCTTTTCATTTGTCTTCTTTAACTTGTTATCCAATGAGAGTTTATCTTGTCTTTAAATTTCAGCAAAGTATAAAATATTATAATGCTTGCCATAAGAGCAAAAGCATGTGAAAAAGTATGATTCAATTGTCCAACATACAATGGTTATTTGCTTTCAAAAGTAAGGGGTGATTGCTAGAGCTTCTACTTATGTTGCCCTCATGTGTATGAGTTTTAGTTCATTAATCTTTCATTGCAATTGAATATGATGATGATACAATGCTCGTATTTATTTATCAACCATAAGTCCATTGATGCATGTAATGATCTATGTCCTTACTTACTCGAGGACGAGTAAAGGTTTAAGCTTGGGGGAGTTGATACGTGCATTTTATATCATCATTTATACAACTTATATTATCATATTAGAATGTTATTGGCATTGTTATATCATTGTTTTTACATGTTTTAGATGATTTATGGGACTTTCATACAAAGTCCCTATTTTTGGTATTTAATTTCTGGGAGGCAGAAAACCTCCTTTTTCTTGTTTTTAATGTTTCAGGAGCTACAGGGACCCAAATAAAAAGGAAAATTGCACAGCTGGTTTTTCATCGGGAGAACAGCAGTGGGAAGAAGATCGAAGGGAGGAGAGCCACGAGGCCCAAAAGAGGGGGCCCACGCGGCCAGATTCTTTCCGCGTGGGGCCACCATCTGGGCCTCGGGCACTTCCTCGCTCGGGGCTTTTTACACACCTTCGTCTCGCCCGAAAAGTTACGCCCTAATTTTCCCAAGTCCATCCGAGGCCGCGGCGGCGGCGAAACTCCTGATTCCCTCCGAGGGGGTCAGATCCTGCTGCTCCGGAGCTCCGGAGAAGGGGGAAATCATCGTCATCGTCATCACCTCTCCTCCTTGGCGTGGGAGGAGGCCTCTACATCATCACCATCACCAAGACCAGCACCATCTCCATCATCATCTCCGTGATCCACTCCGTTCCCCTCGTAGTTTGAGAGTTGCTATACCCTAGATACTTGTCTTGTGCTACTATTCATGTTTGTGATTGAGTACTTGTCATTATTTGGAGGTGAAGTTATATTTTCAGATTGTGTTGTACCACTTATGCCACTGAATATCATTATGTTTGCACGTTGTGAGTAGTTCCCGTATGTTCCTGAGGGCATAGGATGAATTGGCAATGATTTATATATGACATGTGTTGGTATTTTGTCTAGTGTTTATCTTTTTATGTGATTCTATGATGGTGTTGTGCGAACGTCGACTGCACAACACTTCACCTATATGGGCTCATAGGAGAACACCGTAGTGTAATGAATTGAGGGAGACTTGGGGGACATGTAAACCTGAGACCGAGTCATGAAGTTGCATTATGAGGGTATTAGTATCGGGGACCTTAGAGTGTAATGCTATGGTGGGACTTTATGTCTTAATAATTCTTGTGCAGTCATTTACTTGGCCACATGATCCATCATAAGGGGTTTAGTTTATTTATTTAGCTATACCTAACAATGGCTCCGTCCAAAGAAGATTAAAACTTGACAAGATATTCAACGTGTTGTTTAATAAATCTCTATGCCTAGCAATATCCATGCCGCCCTCGGGAACGTTTTCCACATATAAGTTACACATCACTTGAGCTTGTCCTCTTGCCACATAGAGGATTGGGCTTTCTCTCTTTGAGAGCTTTTTACTTGCTATCATTTATATTCAGCATTTTTACTTTCTTGCAACTATACAACCAAAAATCCAAAAACACTTGCATCTTTTATTGTTTTATTTATCATTCTTGCTAACCAATACCTTCAGCTCCTCGTGGGTTCGACAACCTTTTCTAATCGAAAGGTACTACAATTGATCTCCTGCACTTGGGAGTCATCAGAGGGTCACGCAAGAACAACATCGGAAAAGAAGGGAGTTACAAGACTTACGCGGCGGTGTCGATCCACTTCCTCTTCGTCGGCCGCCGCACAGGTGGAGCACTGGGCTCCGCGCTCTTTTGAGCCTCGGCAGGCCTGTCTTGGCCCACCTTGGCACTGGCCTCCGCCTCTTCCCGAGCTCTGGCGTTCCTGTCGTGGATCGCCTTGGAGCGGGGCTCGCAGCGGCCAGACGAGGCCTCATCGTCGTCGCTCTCCTCTTTTCCCTCGACACGCTGCGAGGGGACGACCAAGAACCGGTCGCCGCTGCCCGAGGAGATCTCGTGGATCTCAGCGTCAGGCGGCACGCCCTTCGAGGTGCTCGAGTTCTCTGCCGAGGAATTGGGGCCTCCCGAGGCGCCGGCCGCACCTGCGTCAGACTCCGCAGGCGTCTCCGTCGTCTCCTCCTCGCCATCAGCTGGCGCCGCCTGCGCTGCTGACTCCGGGTCCTCGCGAGGCCCAACTTGTCCCTCAGGCACCAGGCCCCACTGGTCAAACTTTGGCATCGTCTGCACGAACGAGACGCGACGCCCAAGATCAATCCTGTGGAGCGGAACGGTTTTGTCGGTAGGCTTGGGGATGGACGGAGACGTGAAGAGGACCTCCATGATGCTGTCCACTTCCTCCTACGTGAAGAGGGTGGCGCTCAGGCGCATCTTGTCCCTCTGGTTTGAGTACAGCCACATCGAGTCCGCATGCCTCTGGAGCGGAGCAATGCGATGCCTCACGAAGTCCTTGGCCACCATTTGCCCAGTGAGGCCTGCCTCGCGAAGGTCCTTCAAGCGCTTCACCACGGGGCCAAGAGCTGCGCCCGTGAGTGTTTTGGAGGACCAGCTTGCCCTCTTCGTCGGGGGCGCCACAGGCAGCTCGAAGAAGGGACTCTGGCTCCCGACGTAAACAAGGAACCAACGCCTGCGGAAGTCCTCCACCTTCTTCGTCACGCTGGTCACGGGATTATCGCCGTTCCACGCGATGGGGATGTAGATGCCGCCCGTGCCATCAGTGATGCAAAAGGACACGCACCCCGACCGCTCGTTGTTCGCCGTGAACCGGAGCGCGTAGAAGCTGCTGAAAAGGTCGACCGAGGGCGGAATGCCGATGTACGCCTCGCAGAGGTAGGCGAAGATGGCAAGGATAAGGATGGAGTTGGGGTGGAGATGAAGAATCTGGATCTGGTAGCGCTCTAGGACCGCCAGGAAGAAGTCGGAGAAGGGAGGCACGAGCCTGGTGAAGAGGGTGTGCATGAAGATGGGGTAGAGGTTGCCGCTGGAGTTGTTCGCCGGCTTGAGCACCGTGGCGCCGTGCTCGTTGCTCTCAGAGGCCGCCATGTGACGCACCTTGTCCAGCTGCGCCTCCTTGCCGATGCGGAAGCCGGCCAGAGCCGGCTTGAGGTCGCCATCCTGCCGCATCGCGGCAGGATCACTCGCCTGCATCACCGCCTTGCCCTTCTTGGAGACGGTGGCCTTCTTGGGCGCCATTGCAGCGAGATTGCAGAGGAGGAGCTTGGGGATTGTGCGCTGGAAAGAAGGAGGCGAAAGGGGAACGAATGAAGCAACGGCCGTCCGCGCCGAGCTCTCCGCCTTTTATCGGCTCATCGAGCCGTTGCCAGGATGTGGCGGGTCCCACCACTACGCCCGTTACTACAGAGATCGTGGCATCATGGGCAGCAGCGGCTCTCCACGTGTCTCGGGCCAGGCAGGCTTCTTTGGGCCCACGATGATTCGCCTGCGTCTGTGAAACTCCAGCGTGCCCATCGCGGGCCCGGGGGCTACTGTCGGCCCAGTGGAAACCAGGGTACCATGGGCCGGCCTGCCACGGCCCTCGACGTTTTGCGAAGAATTCTGCTAAGGACCAGGCGCTCAGCCTGGCGAGCCTCGCGAGGGACTTTTCCCTCGCGAGGGCTTCTACACCCTGCTGAGCTTTTCTGCTAAGGACCAGACGCTCAGCCTAGCGGGCCTCGAGAGGGACTTTTTCCTCGGAAAGACCTCTCCTGCCCAGAAGATCACCAAGTCCTGGCGCACCTCCGCGCCACCCTCGCGAGGCGGCGTCAAGTACTACAGAACCTCGGCGAGGATCCCAGCCCTCGCGGGGTTCCTTCGAGTGGAAGCAAGCTCTGCGCCCGCTGCAGGGCGCACATGGCCTCTGCGCCCGCCGCAGAGTGACGCGCGCGCCTGTGCGCGATGACGACGACGCCGCAGTTGCCATTCTCGTGTATAAAGCAGTCAACAAAGCTGGGGCAAGCAAAGCGGACTCCCAGTATTGCCACTTTGGTGGTAAGGGGACCGGCGCCCGCTACGCTCCAAGACCGACGTCACCATGGGGCGCGTCACGGACCTCTGCGGTGCCAGCCCACCGTCCTGGTTGGATGGTGGCTTTTTCTGCCAAGAAGACGTGCTCTCTGACATGGACCGCGTCCATGGACAACCCCGACGCCGTGCGCTGCGCTCCACCTTTGCCACCATGTGGAATCCCTTCCCGCCTGTAGTTTTCGGGGAAGAGGACCAAGCCAGTATAAAAGGGAGCAGCGTACGACCAAGGAGGGGATCCCGCATTCATTCAGCTCATTCCACACTCCATCAGCGACGTCGCAAGGTAGAAGACGGAGCTCCTTCCACCATAGTCCACGATAGCCATAACTGTGCCCTCGGCAAGCACATTGTACTGTGAACCTCTCCAAGCAGTGCAATACAACTTAGCAGGACGTAGGGTCTTTACACCTCGCGGTGGGCCTGAACCTGGGTAGCGGGTCGTGTTCATTCTCTGTCGTGATGTTCCTCCCCGAGCTCGACGAGCACCGTCGCCGAGGTTGTTGAGGATTTGTTTGACGTTGTGTTCAGCCCCTTACTCGATTCCTGACATTTGAGAGATACCCCTAGTTTCTTGGGACTAGTCTCCGACAGTAATAAAAGATATATGCATTTGAATGTGGTTACATCTGCTGTTTTGTGGAGTATTTGGAACAATAGAAATAGTATTGTGTTTAACCGTCAAACTTGGATCAATATGAAACAGGTTTGGCGCTTGGTTTTGTCTTACCTGAAGCTGTGGGCAATCCCGCACGAGGAGCTGCAAGAAGGAGAGCTCCCTCGGTTCGTGGAACTGCTCACAAGAAAGCTAAGAAGTCCTCTATCCTTGGAACCGGGTTGAGGTGTGTGGATTTTGGTTGGATCTCAACCTGGAAGACAACGGCGACTTCTGCCTATGGAGGCCGTGCGACTGCAACCTACCTGAAGGACCATCCGGAGGAGAGTGATGCGATCCACGTGGTGATGTGAAGGGTTCTGGAAAAGGTTGCGGAGCAAATTCTGGCGGCGTCCCTGCATGAGTTTGGTGCTCTGAGTAGTTTTAGCGTTCCTGGTAGGTTTCTGCTAGTAGTAGTGTTCTGCGGAGTGCTTTTGTTGGCGCTGTTCACAGCGCTGGGGCTGATGCCCAGGCTGGTTTCCTTTCTTAGTTTTGTTAAGTTGGTTCTTGTAATAGCTTTTAGTTTCAAGTCTGGAACTTCTTTTTGCTGCATCTAGAACCTTGCTGGGCAGGGATTGTTTCGAACGCCAATGGTTTCGTTAATGCAATGGAACCGGGGGGCGGCCCCTTTAAATCTAAAAAAACTAGTAGAGATAGAGAACACTTTTCTTAGTTTAGAGTCCAACAAAACATATTAATCAATTGTTTGTGTGTCTTAGTTAAAGAACAACACGAAGCCTTGCACTATGTCAGACTGTCTATTTTTTTAGATTACTATGTCAGACTGTCAGTGGTACTACTTACGTGTATGTTCATAAATAGATTATATGTCCTAGAAATCAATCATACAGCAATGTTAACTCAGCTCAGACTGTCAGTACTGTTTACGTGTACAGCAATACCAATTTCTGCTGCAAACTCAACACAGAACACAGGCAAAAAGAAAACAAACCAACCCAAAAGGCTTCGTCAAACACAAGATGATGATGAGCATGGTATTTTGCAGGGCCAGCATATCTCTGAGCATGCGCTGCACAAGTGCTGTTCTTGGCACGCATGCATGCCACACCAAAAGAAATACCAGTACCAAGGAAAGAGTAAGACCACATACTGGAACATGCAGGGGACGCATCATTGCATTGTGACCACCACTGTTGGTTGTTTGATTGGAAAATACACGTACAAGCATCCCTAAGCACTGTCTTCAGGGGACATATGGCTGCAACCATAGACATCCTTTGCGGTAGATATCAGCATGCTAAATATGAATCACACAGACACTGACACAGATAGTCTACTACAATTAGCTGGAAATGTGAATGGCAGAGAACTATCGAAAGGCAAAGACTGTCAAGAGGCCAGGAAACTACTTGCAAATGTGAACCCCCTTATTTAAAGTGTCAGAAGTCCACTGTGAATAAGCTACTCAGTTTCATTTCTCAAACATGTCATATATCAATTTTACAATGTATGCCTATATTTCAAATTCAAGAGTTTTGATTGTTTACAGTTCGCAGAGCGATTCCTTTCATATGCTCACAATAGGCAACTGGACTAACCATGCAGCCATTATTATAGCAACAGAGCATATGTGATTGATGTACAAAAGATAAAAGCTCTCTCCCAAAAAACCGTGTACAGTTTTGTAATTTACATACCACCAACACTCGTAGGATTTCTGTAAAAATGAAGCAACAAAAACTTTTCACTGTCAACCTCCCATTGAGGCGGAGTGGAAATTGCGAGGATTGAGATTTGGGAACAGCCCGTGGATATGTTCCTCCACAAAATCATGCCTTGTGAGAATTCCAACAATGGGAGGTCTCTGCATTCAAAAGAAAAGGAATGTGTCGTCAGCAGTGGACAACTTTTACACATAAAAAGGGAATTAGTCTATAATGCATGCTATGCCTACAAGTTACGGTTCGTGAGACCAATGAAAATAGTTGGTATGGAATCATATTAAAATTCTGTGCATAAGACATGCAATGGGTGGAATAAAAGTACCCATGTGTGATGCCTATATGGCTAGATTACAGCCCATATCATGTTAGGATAATTAGTGGCTCCAAGCAGAGAAATGAATTTATGATTTTTATTCATAAGTCCCATGCACGATTCAGCATGTATCTCAAAACATCTTGAGAATGCAAGGGAGGAGGGGCTTACGTTTGGTTTCTTTGGCACAACCAGTAGATGCCTCAATCCTAGTTCTCGGAATAGGATAGCAGCTTTTGCTAGCAACATTGTCTCAACCACCGTATATGGTGAGGTGTTTGCAATCGAATGGAGGTCCACATACATTTGCATTTCCTCATCTGTGAAATATAACTCTTCAATTTTCAAACCCTTCCCTGACCCTGCCTTGGCAAAATCGAAGGCACCAAATCCGTCCAGAACAAAGCTGTCACTGGTTTTCACAGGTTCCTTCATGAACATCTTGCCTTTCAGCAAAACCAATAGGTGTGACCTGATGACAAGACCAACCAACTCAGGAGCTTCTGTTAGAGGTGGCTCATCAACCACTGGAAATCCATTGTGACCTGTGACCCTCAACGCAGTAACAATGTCCCCTACCTTCTCGACACCTGAAAAGGTTATCAGTGGGCCAGATACAACATCACCAGCCACCAAGTGCCTCATGTATGGTTCAGCATGAGCCTCCATGAACGGCAAACCTTTCATTACAACTATCTGATCATAAACCCCTTTGTTAAAGGTATCTGCTATGGTCTTAGATATGAGAAGAACAAGCATGACCAAAGGGAGCATTTGCAGATCATTGGTGAGCTCTAGGAGGATCACACAGACTGACACAGTCATTCTCATTGTTCCACCGAGAAATGAAGCTGCACCAAGAAGTGCAAAAAGGCCAGGATCAAGATTGGATATGGATCCCAAAAGCGTACCCACTATTCGCCCGTATGTAGCTCCAGCAAGAATAACAGGGATAAAGAGACCAGATGGGACGGCAATTCCGTAAGTCAAAAGTCCAAGGCAATAAATGGCGATGAAGAAGATGAAAAGACTAGACATGTGGAACTCAGTCTCGGTTCCATTGCTGAAAAGATTGCGTATGGCATCATCGTTCGTGTTGAAGAATAGTGATGCAAGACCATTGTAATACCCTGGAGGGCACTGAAAGTTCTTGAAGTTGCCAGAGCGGCCAATGGTGGGACACTGCTCCATGGCACCCACAGGACACTGAGTGCACGCAGCAAGCCAGGGAGGCCATAGGAGCACATTGATGTGATAACTGATATGATTACAGTGAGAAGGATCTTGGATGGAGCACCTCTCCTGCAAGAAGAAAAAATACAGATGATATCACATCTTAAAATAGGCAAAGCAAACAGAAAAGCGTTGCAAGACATTCATTAACACTTCATACTCAACACTCACTCATTGATAAAACTGTAAGCACGGAGAATTTTATCCAAGAGAAAGTTGAAGATGCCTCCGAAGATGCCACCAATAATTCCAAGGATAATTATTGCAATTAGATCCGAACCACTGTACGTCGCAACAGTTGAACTGAGATCAAACATAATCAATCCACCTTGCCCAAAGAGACCACATTTTCCACTGCGACAGAACTCGATCAAGGCCTTCAACACCACAGCAACAACAGCAGTTGTAAAGAATGCTCTCCATAAAAGAGCGCTGCGCCACCTGTAGAATGAAGTTGAGAAAATAGAAAAAATTAACTTATATCATCATGGCTAGAAATTTAACATTTTTGTAAATAAAACCATCATTTTGAAGATAACATGAAGGTTAACAGTAGATAACTACACTATTATTTCTCCATATTTATCCATTGGCCCAACCATTGTAAACTGCATCTCCAACTGATGATTCTTATCGAACATTAGAAACACACTTTACATATATATCAGATAATAAAATATGGATGCTGAAAGCTCACTGCTACTGCAGTGATGATTTGCAGAAACTGGATAGAGAAATGAATGCCCAAAAAAGCAAATATAATTTGCCAGGAAAGAGGTGCTACCATGATGCTGCTTCCTCAAGAGCAAACAGGACACCACCTACAGGTGCACGGAAGGCAGCTGCCACTCCAGCGGCGCACCCACATGTAATCAAATCACGCCTGTCCCTGTCGTTCTTGAAATATCTTAGCCAATTGCATGTAAGATGGTACTTGCGGGACCCTCCCTGACCAAGTAAGTTGGCAATGCAGGCCCCTGTATGTACCATTGGACCTTCCTTACCAAGTACAAATCCAGCTGAAACTCCAAGTATTGAACCAAATATCTAGAAACCAGTATAAGACTTCAGAAAAAAAAGGTTATGCGATAATGTAGAAGACTAGAATGCAGAGTACGGCACTGGTAGAACATGTTTCATCAGTCAGTGCAGAATGATTTGCCAAATGCAGATAAGATTATCCCCACATTTTCAGTATATAAACGAACCATATCCATTAGAAGGTTACTATCAAACCATATCCATTAGAAGGTTACTATCAAACAACTGAAGGTGCAATGCACTAATGCTACACTCTGACACTTAGCTGTGGTTACTAGTAGAGCAGTACTACCACCACTAAAGTTTGCCCACTAATTAAATGTCACAGGGTGTCTCACTGTTGGCCCCTCACAGCATCACAGCTGATGGATTTCTGAAATCGTAAACTTCGTAGAGTATTTTACTGCTTTACTCAAACATAAATAATTAAGATTGCCCTGCAGTAAGTGAAGCTTCAATTTTATTGACAAGTATTTAGATTGCTTACAAGAGAAGCCCTTAATATTACTGGAAGCTCTTTACAATTTAGGTCATGAATCACGGTATGATGTTGACAATAGTTGAGCTTAGTGATACTATACGGAAGAATGCTCGAAAAGTAAGAGAGTAACATACTTGATACTTTTGTATCAATCTGTTAGGACTCACCTTCACAAATAGTGTACTAGGAGCCAATATAGAATAAGCATCAACTCCGTTAAGATATGCTTTAACTTCGGGGATTCCAGATCCAGCAGCTGCAGGTGCAACGTAAGCACATAATGCTGCAGCAGCTGCTGCCAAGACTAGATTGGAACCTCCATATGCCAAAAATGCAATAAAATACCTGCGCTGGAAGCATGACACTATTGATTACTTCAAATAATTCCACAAGTCTAAGCCAGTTGTCAAAGCATTTCTTTCCAATTGAATGGCATCTTACAGCTTGTAAGAAAAGAAACTTAATGATCGCTTTCATGAACTCGGTAACAATCCAAGAATTAGGACATGAAAATGTCTCATAGTATAATAATTAACATAAATCTCCATCTCTGGAAGTTATGGGCCATTCGCATGAGGTGACGCAATGACTGAAAAGAGCAAACGCCAAAAAGTGAAACTTCACCTTTCCTTGAGCATAAGTTCACCCGTGAAAAGCAATTTTAATCCAGCAATGTTTTCAACCGCAAGGTTATTGAAGAATCCGACAAGTCCAGTCAACAGACCGATAAGAAGCACCAAAGTCCACTTCATAACAATGTATTGAAATATCTGCTTCTTCTTTCTGGATCGCCAGTCTTGCTTGAAAAAGTTATTCTCTACAACTCTGAAACATGTAAAATATTTGGCGATTTAACAAAACTGACCATAATGTCCAGTGTGGATGTATGAAAGTTGTAAAAAATTTGAATCTACGAATTCAATCTCTAGAACTCAACAATCGGCTAACAGCTCCTGCATGCCACTGGGTAAACTGCCATGTGTGCATTTGGCAGCTTTCAAGTTCTTGGTTGTTTGCTACTGCATTTTAACTGTCATTTGTTATTTTTCTAGATAATGAACCAACATTGTTATTTCTCCCCAAAAAAGGAGAGCGCCCCGCACTCTACATCGATTAATGCACGTGGTCATCAAATCAACATTAAAAAAAATACAGGGAATCTACAGTGTTATAGAAAAGACATTTGATGTTTTATTTATAAAGCGGGGGAAATTCTGTTTCGAGATAGAAAAGACATTTATGTTTCATACTCTACGTTTTTAGACCGTTATGTTTCCTCCTCCAAATTGGCATTTATGTTTGACCTCCAAATAGACCAGACTGCTGCTACTCTGTGTGCAGAACTATAGATGCTCAAGAACAGCACTTTACTTGGAGCTCTAAAGATCAGAAGAACCAAAATAAAATTAGGGAGGTGCAGCAGCAACACCAAATTAACAAGGGATTGGAGGGCGGCGTACTCGTAGTCGAGGCTCTCGATGGGGCAGACGTTGGCGCCGACGATGGCGATCTGGGAGATGTTGTTGACGGCGCGCTTCCGCAGCAGCGGGGGCTCGAGCGCGCTCCCTCGGCGGTCGTCGTAGCGGAGCAGCGCCTCCGACGAGGCGTTCTGCCACCAGTCCCCGTCTCCGGCGCCGTCCATGCGCTCGATATGGTAGTTGTGGCTCCCCTCCCGCTCCGGCGTGCGGCGGGGCTGCTGAGGCCGCGGCGACTGGCCGCCGTCCATTCGCACCTAGCGCCGCTGCCGACTCCTGCCTCCTCCGCAATGTAGTGGTAGTAGAGCTGTAGAAGTATGAATGAATGATTATTAATGGTTGTTGCATCGATCGTTCATTTGATTTATCAAACAAAAAATATCATTCGCCGGGATCTCTCAAAGTCAATGGAGAAACACTGTAGGTCGAGACGTTTATTTAGCAACAGAAGAAAAAACACAATTCAGTTAGTTCAAGCTTACCAACTTTTATATATATGTATAAGAAAAATTCATCCTATTCCACAGATTCAGATAGGTACTCCTATATGGCTATATTACAGAAAATAAAATACAACTGAAAGACAAGCTCGACAAGCAACACAGAAGATCTTCTTTTCCATCGATTTTCTGACGAAACATAGTGCCGTGGTCAATTTTCAGCCACTTCATGGGGAGAGAAGAGAAAAATCGTTGCAACACGATAATCGGAACGGGACAGTCGTTGGTCACCGATCCAGAAATGGACGGGCAAGATGGCCACAGGTGACCTGGCGACTGATGGACGTGAAGGGAAGTAGGGCCTTGGGTCCCGGGACCAGACAAGATGCATCTCGCAGTGGATTTCAACAGCCACGTGGGTAACATGCTTTCAAACTCTAAATGCAGAGTCGTATTGGCAACTAACGTATTTGTTCCCGAAAATGATACATGCACACGGGATATTTCCTCTTGTTTATTTGGCGTGCCACCAAAATTGGTTCAGTCAAGTGCTTTTTGCCTCATAAGTGTCGTTTACCAAACTATGAATACATGTTTGGCATCAACCAAGTTTGCTAATAATTTTTTCGAATGTCTCCGAGCACTATTTATGAACAAACGACTTGTAGAGAAGACGTGGTTACTCAAATATTAGTTGATTCCCATAGTCGCAAGGTACATCTAGTCAGAAGAAATTAAATAACATGCGTTGTACATTTGATAGTTTAGTAACCAACAGATGCCCATTGTTGTGTTGTACTAAACATGATTAGTATATGATAGTTTATACTTGCTCCATCTCAATGCATGTGGCACCTTAGTTTTGTGTTTAATTTCGATCGTTAATTTGACCAATAATATATATGTCACTTGTTATAAAATTATACCATTAGAATTTTTTAATATGAAATCGATGATATAACTTTGACATGTGATTCATATTTAGTTGATCAAATTGATGATCAAACTTGAAACTCAATAAACGTGTGCACCACCTAAATTGGGACTGAGGAAGTGGTGATATCACCTTAGAAATGAAAAATATTCACACATATACCTTAGACTCCGACGTTTAATCTACAATCAACATTTTTATCGACCAGTACATTTTTATGCCGCAGTTCACAAGCTGAACACGATCCACCAGAACAAGCTGCCGGGCTCGGCTCGGCTCGTCCAAGCTCGGTCAACTAGCGAGTTCGGCTCGGCTCGACTCGTTTAACAAACGAGTCCAGAATTGGAACTCGGCTCGCTAAACTCGCGAGTTTGCTCGTTTAACTCGTTTAGCTCGGTAAAACCGTTAACATGAATTATAATAAATTTTATGTATTTTTTCTAATTATTTGGGCTTGTATGATGTAATTATCACGACAATATATGACAATAGGACAATATCAAGTAATATGTAATTGTTAAACCATGATAATCAGGTAAAATAATTCACAAAGACAAGAATAATGTAACAATTTTTTTTACCGAGTTAAACGAGCCAAACGAGTAGCTCGAAACTCAGCTCGTTTAATTCGAACTCGTTTAGCGTCTAAAATGAAAACTCGGCTCGGCTCGTTTAGTAACGAGTTCGAGGCAAGGCGAGTCAAGTTCTGAGCTACTCGTTTAACTCGCGAGTTTCGAGTTTTAGTTCCAGCCCTAGCGAGCATGTATGTGCCGTGAGCGTGGATAACATGAGCATTCAGACGATGTTCTAGACGAGCTGGGATATCGATACGGAACCAAACAAGAGCCGTATGCCATAGGCTAACCAAAGAGACCAAGATTATTAGACCCTGGATTTTATGCACGGGTGTGCAGTTTTAGTAGGGGCGTTTGGTACGTGTAGAACTAGGCACTATAGGGTGTCCCATGGTATTGTTCTTCTGGATCAAGACATACAGTGGCCCTACCAATTGATGACCATTACCCAATAACATATAGGGTCTGTTTGTTTGGGCTGCAGCTTTTGAGAAGCAGTTGTAGCTGTTGAGCTGTGGATAAGCAGCTGTGAGAAGCAGCTGCTGGAAGCAGAGATTTGATGTTTGGCAGGAGTGCTGTTAGCAGCTGTAGCTGTTGGTTTTCTGAATGAAATGTCTGGAATACCCCTGAGTGCTGAAGATGTTATATAAGTGCCGATTTGAAGCGAAACAATTGTTTTTGACTTATTTAATTCATTATTACGATGTTTAGATAGCTAAATCATCTCAATTTATCTATTTATATGTAATAATTGAAACACATATCACTTATCTCAATTACATAATTATCATGTCTACTAATCAACTTATCTCAATTTACCTGTTTTTTGCTAATATAATTTTATAAACGCATTGCATTGGGATAATTTTGGAGTGTTTATTTAGAATTTATTATGCAAAACAAATTAACATATCACTTATGTCCATTTTCATCAACTCGCATCACTTAAATAAATTTATTAACATTCACCGATTTGAGCAAATCAAAATAGTACTATCTGTCCATGGATTTCTGAGATCTCAAGCGCCAGAGGTCCAGGTTCTGAATAACTGGATAGGTACTGGATGCCACAACAGGGTAATATTCATCCATCGATATTAGCAATAACTGCTAGAGCCCAACGATTGTACTTCCTAAACATATCACACAGATCAGTCTCTGCCCCGAGTACCACAAGAACAGCTAGATGCAGTTATGATCCGAATCAGTTGTACTGACGATCGAATGCAAAATTAGAGGAAAAATAGTTAGCACCGAGCGCCAGCAGTGAGCAATCCAGACAGAGGGAAGGCCCAGCTCCCGTGCCTCTCACCGGAAGTGGAAGAGAAAGGGGATTGGGAGCTTCGCTCGATGCGCATGGCCGGCCGTGGCGCGGGTCCCGGCTCCGGCGCGGCGGAGCTTGGCCGGCCGTGGCGCGCGGGTCCCAGCTCCGGAGCGGCGGCGCTTGGCCGGCCATGTTCGCGCGGAGGCGCGCTCGTCGGCGGTGGCGCGCGGGAGGCGCTCGACGGTGGCGGCGCTCGGGAGGCGCGCTCGAGGCGGCGAGCAGGAGGACGGGCCGGTGGGGCGCGGAGGCGCGCTCGTCGGCGGTGGGCAGCTGGACGGAGCGGGGGCGGGGGACGGCAGCGGCGGCGGGGGACGGCGGCGGTGGCTAACCCTAACCCTGGGCAATGGAACTGAACGAGGAGGAGGGGAAATGAGCAGGGAGGTGTCGGGCAGGTGGGGATTGCGAGGGCAGGCCTGTGTTATATGCGATGGCAGTTTTTCCATAGTTCTTTCGAAGTGTTGGGGGCATTTTAGTCCGGTGCAACTCGGGAAGCTCGGGAAGCAGGCAAAAGCACCTCCTGGGCTGCTTCCGCGATTGTTGCCTCGCGCTGTGTAATTTCCGAACCCGCTTTTACAAAGCGCTTTTCAACTTTTGGTTGTTTGGTTGGGCTTCTGCTTTTTGGGGTCCAAAAGCAGCAAAAGCAGAAGCCCAAGCTCAAACAAACAGGGCCATAGACACATCGGATCCAGCTTGGCTTTCTGGTTTCTCTCCCCCTCTCTACTAGCTAGCCATTTCCTCTATCTATAGATCAAGATGAAGGGATCATCTTTGAAACGGAGTTCAACGCTCAACTAGAATCCACGCCATGCATTCTCTGTAGATGTGTGAAGTACCGAAAGATCTGAGATCGATCAGCAATTAACTACTACTTAATGGAGACACAAATCAGAGCGCACATAGAAATACGGAAGAATATGAATTTCGGCTAGGAATAACCGGTATAGTAAGTTAAATAGGCATCATAGTGGAGAGGAAATGCAAAGAAAATCGAATATCTTGCGCTGAGTGAAGAAAGAAACATAGGTTCCAACAATGACGAACTTAAATGCAAGGATTGGATGGATGGCTTACGTACCTAGCTGGCTAGCAAAATGATTCAGGCTGACCAGACCAAGAACTTATCAAGATCATCAAAAGAGCTCGCGAACTCACCGGGCTGCTCGACCGACCCCTCTTGCGCTCTTCTGTGCCTTGCCCCTATCTCCCAGCTCAGCTTATATACTGAGCCGTCACTTCACAAACAGAGCAATATGGGTATATACTACAAGTTGTGGATGAGAGAGAATTAAGGGACGGTTCGATTATGGGAAAAGCCGTCGATCGTTTGTACGAAGTAGCTTCACTCCATTGCATTCGACTTGTCGTTTGCTCACTAATCATTGGCCATGAGTACTATATGCAGGTATATATGTATGTTAATTTACACATTGATCTACCGTATGTAAGTGGTATACTATGTGCCGTAAGTCGCGTGCTTTCTTGGAGGAGTGTGACTTACACTCATAATATGAGTACATCACCGTGTCATTTTGATGTTTAATTATAGACGATGATTAAGTCAAAAGCCATGTGGATCTTTTTTATTTGCGTGATCGATCCGTCCAGAGCCATCTCAGTCCATCGATCGTACAACTCATTTTCACATTAAAAGAACAAGTGGAGAATTTAATTTACAGTCCACATCCATTAATTGGATCCAAATCCAATATAATGAAGCCATCAATTATCAGGGATCCATTTCGAAAAAATTAATTATAAGAGATGGGATTCCCACTCTGAAAAATAGTTTGTCTAACGCTCAGTGGCGTCCACATGGAGAGGAAGAAGAACGAGGAGGGGAGGGAGATGACTGATGACGCCCGCCACAGAGAAGTAGGGGCAAATAGAAGTGCCACAGCCGCCACCATGCATCGTTCCGCGGTTAGCAGCTGACGAACCATCGGCCACTGCCACCCGTGGCCGGCGTCGTTGACATGCCGTTTTGCCACCCTGTCCTGGCGAAAGCTCCACCTTCGCTTCTCCGCTGCCACCACTTACATCTATGGCACTGACGAACCGCATCCCTACCGTTAGGGTTTCTTTCTCGCCTCCATTGGTGTCACCGCTATTGCATCAAGCGCCACTTCCGGCGAGGTCGTGACAACCTTGTGTAACCCATATATATTACGCGAGTGGAGATTTCTGACTCCCGAGTTCCAGTTATTCTGGTATTAAAAAAAAATCAAAAATCATACTTATGAGTTTCAAAAGGAATTGAAAAAATCCTGACGAAGCCAATGGTGTATCGCACAAACCTGCAAAAAAACAATTTCAAACACTTTGTATTCTAAACTACACAAAAATGACAAAAGTGTGGATCCAAGTATGCATATTTTCAAATCTGCAAACTTTTCAGATTTTGTCCATTTTTGTGTAGCTCATAATACAAATAATTTTGAATAGAGATTTTACATACTTGTAGAATTTATCGTTGGCTATCTCCGTATTTTTTTTGAAACTTGTAAATATAAGTTTTGAATATTTTAAAATGAAGGAAGCCGCCTGGGAGGCAAAGACACTTTCCGTCCGCTATATATTTCTGTATTTGTACTTGTCTTCGTAACATATGGCTCTAGGACGTGGAGGATTCAACACTACCACGAGCATATGGCTGTGGATCGAGTATAGCAACATGCGTGTGTCAGTGTGTGTGCGGCAAATAAAATTAATAGTGCGGATTTTTGGTCGCCCGTTGGCTATACCACCCTCCTCATTGCCGTCGGATCATGCACTGGAGATTCGTTCTGGAGTGAGAGGAATGCCGCAGAACCTAGTTAAATGTCCTAACTTCACGTAAACTACACTGACATAGATGCTGATTATGCGACGATGCAGTTCCAGGATCTCTATTTCGCAGTGAGACCCGCCGAACTTGTCAGCCAAAAATTTATGTAGTCATGTTACCGTGTCTGTGACTCTGTGTGCTACATTCAGCTTTTTGCTATTTGCCGGTGAAATGGTTTGTTGAGGTTGGACCGGTCAAAACGCAGGTGTGGCCTGACACCATTTTCAAGCCAGAAATTCCGCTTCTCCCGTGTACTCCTACATCTCAGTTACAGCTACTTTAGCAGCCGGCCTACACGAAGTTTACGCTGAACTGCTGAAGCGCTGAACTGCTGAAGCATGCATGCTGATGCATGCCTTTTATTCTCTCTCCCTCTCTGGCTCAGTCCAGCAAGCATGCGAGACTTAATATTGGAGCATGGATGCATGCCTCATTATCTCTCTTCTCTCCATAATTCTCCCAGACTAGCTCGGATGCGCATTCGACTCGGACGCGGCCAGTTGGCGGACATCGCGTCGACGTCTCGACGAGCACGTAGAGGTGGGCTCGGTTATGATGGTCGTCGTCGCGGGGCAGCCTGAGGTTGAAGTAGCCGTGGCACAGACCGCGCCACCGCGGTGGCACGCGCATGACAGCGCTAAAGAGAGTCCACGTCAACGATGGAGTGCATGACGCTGCCCAAGGAGTCCGCGAGCGTCACGCTTCCTTGCCGCCTGCATGCCCTTCTTCCACATCTCCGGTATGGTCGTCGTGGTGAACTCACTCGTCGTGGCAAGACTAGAGTTGGCTTTATACATAGCATCTCCTCATGATTGTTGCTGAACACGCGTTCTTAGAGTTCAAGTATATATGGCACGCACGTCTTGATGCCACTATGCCAGCACTCCAACGCGCAACGATGACCAGAGCTCCGCTCGCCGAACACGAACTGGAGAACTCGCTGTTACCAGCGCGCTCCTGATGCATAGTCATGCGCCCGTGCCAACCTCCGCATACGTCCTTGCCGACGGTGTCCGAGGGTTCGTCCGAGCCAACCAAGACAACAAGGTATACATAATGGTTTGGTAATAACAGGGTTTCCTTTGTTCGCATTATATATTCAGAACTCTCGACTACTGTTATTCCATTGGATCAAATGAGCGAGTGAAGTCAGTACAGTAGTGGCGTTTGAATGTGATGTCACCTTGAAAACCTGCACATTACTGCCCTCGTCCACGTGTGACAGAAAAAATGACTGTCATAGTGTGTCAGCTCGGGCAGGTGATTTACAGTTGGGGTGGCTAATTAGATAATGGTAAATGAGAAGAGACCGAATCTAAAGGATGGATCGCACGGCTAATAAATGGGGGTATAGCCACCGGGTGGCCACAACACATTATGCTATTCAGCATCGATGCAGGAGGGTTCGTTGGCGCACGTGCTTTGAATCGTGGGTACCTACCAACAGATCAGGGAATCGATAGAGTGCTTGTTGCCTCGTTGGCATGGCACGTGATCCTCGTATGGTAGCACCCGGCCGGCCACCAACATGGCTGTGGACCCGTGGATCACGCCAAAAATCGCACATGTACACTTACTACGTGAGAGTACAGGTTTAGTTTTTTTTGAAACAAATGTAAAAGTTTTGCGTCATTCGATTAATTAAGAGAAGAGTTTGACTAGAAAATAAAAAAAGTTCTTACGACCGGTCTACTCTCCGAGCATCAAATCACTCAAAAAATTAGACCCCCAGTGGCCGAAACCTTAATTTCCTTCTTTATCTTGTCCAAGACAATTGTAGGCGACGCATGCTTGTTTCGGAAGACCCGAGCATTTTATTCATTCCACAACTCCCATGAGGCAAGAAGGGCGAGCGACGCAATGGCCTTTCGGTTGGGGTTGGTGATTGCGTGGAACACACGTTCGCTGGGAGACCCCAAGAGGAAGGTATGATGCAGTATAGAAGCAGTTTTCACTCAGTATGAAACCAAGGTTTAATCGAACCAGTAGGAGTAAGAAATCGCTTCGGAAGGTTGTTGGTGGCGGAATATGGCACGGCGCAGCACTAGGGAATCCGGCGCCAACGTGGAATCTGCACACAACACAATCAAACTACTTTGCCCCAACGAAACAGTGAGGTTGTCAATCTCACCGGCTTGGTGAAAACAAAGGATTAAACGTATGGTGTGGAAAACAGTAGTAAATTGCAGAGAATGAAAATGAACAGTGTTTGCAGTTGGTTGTATTATCAGTGTAAAAGAATGGACCGGGGTCCACAGTTCGCTAGTGGTGTCTCTCCATAACAGATAACTAACATGCTGGGTGAACAAATTACAGCTGGGCAATTGACAAAATATTGAGCGCATAACAATGCATATATATGACATGATGATTACTATGATATTCATGTGGGCATTACGACAAAATACATAGACCGTTATCCAACTGTAACATCCCAAGATTTTGGAATGTTAAAAAATCACTCAAATTTAAAAACTTTTGTTTGGATGAAACAAATTTTAAAAATCATGCATGGCATTCATCATCATCATTTGTTTGTTGCATTTCATTTAAGTGCATTGGTTTTAAAAAGGAACAAATAATGCTTATGTGCAATAAAAGCACAAAACTATTTTCTATTTTCCTATACGAGCAAACTGTGATAAGGGACTTTATTTTTATAAACTACAACTCACAGGATTTTTCCTGTATTTTATTTTACTCCCTTTGGAGTTATTTTGCTACTTCAAATGGAGAAAACAGGAAATAGAAAAGGACAAAAAAAAAGGAATCGGACCAGCCAGCAAACCAGCCAGCCTCGGCCCAATAAGATGGCCAGCCCATCAGCAGCGATTCAGCCCAACACCATTGTCACGTACATGCAGGAATTTCCAGCACGAACACGAGTTCGTTTCCAACTCGAGCTGTCCGCGAAATCCTCGATTTCTCCCGTTTCAATTATCCGTTTGCCACGATACTTTGCCTATATAAACCCCAAAACCCTAGGCATCTTTTCCCCCAGACTTTCCCCAACAACCGGCCGCCAGGCTGCCCGAATTTTGGGTCAAGATCGATCTACCGCCGCCGCTGCCATTGACAAGGTGCGAGGATTTTGGCCGTCGACTCGCACAGCTCTAGCATCTCTAGCTTTGCAAATCCTTTCACCCTCTCAATTACGCATCTGCTAAACTTTTTCCTTTTGGAAACGGTGGAGTAGAGCACTCGTTATCGTCGCCGGAGCGCCGCCGGTACAGAACTCGGAGACCAGCCGCTGCAGTCGTTTGCATCAGCCGGAGACGTCGCCGAGTACGCCGTTGAGTTCGCCGTGATCACCTCCGCCGATTTCTTCCGTTGCCAAGCCTGAATAAGTAGCAGTCCGCCGGCAACGATCGCCCCAAGTCTCAGCTCGCCGTCGTCGTTGTCTTCTCCGGTGAGTAGCAGCATGTCCAGGACCTGCTCGTCCTTGGCCGTTGGATCATCGATCCATGGTTCAGATATGAAACATTAACTGAAGGGGTACGGGCGAATCATGCGCCGCCGCGTGGCAGCTGAGTCAGCTGTGCGGTCAGCTCCACACCAGCGTCACGTCGCCAGCCCAGTTTCAGAAAATATGCGTACCTTGTAAAATTCATATCTTGAGTTTTACTCGTCCAAAAATTATGTTCTTTATATCAAAATGTTCAGAAAAATGTGTAGAAGACCGTGAGCACAAAAGTTTGCATGTTTGCATCATGTTTAATGGCGTTCATTACAGATGTTTAAAAACTAGTATTTAGCTAATCAAAATTGTTTTATTTTATTAATCATATTAAAAATTGACATGAGCATCATGCATATAGTTTATACCAGAGAACTAAAATAATATTTATTGCTTGACTTGAAATTGTGTCACCTCTGCATTTTTTCATGCATACATTACTTTTGTAATGCTATTTGTGATTTGTATTGAACTTGTGTTTGTTGTTTGGTTAGATTGTGAAGAGTGTAGAGCGAGCTGTGAGTGCTGCAGCAACACGAACTACTACGAAGGCAAGTGAATAACTTGCACAAGCATAAATGACCTACTATTTTCGTTTTATTGCATTTGTAGATATTTTAGTAGTATGCATGATAGGTACTACTTTGTTATATTATGCTATGCAAACCTTGTAGGATAGCCATATGACCACCTTGGTAGTGACCTATTATAATTTAGTGGAAGTACATGCTGCAAAAATGATTGTTTTATTGTAGATGTGATATTTAAAACTCCACTAAATTAATTTACTGCCTGGGTGGATTGGTTGATAGAGGATGATGTGAGTGGAGTGGCTATTCATGGGTCATGTCTATGGCTGTCTTGTTTACGCTCACTTGTGGATTGCCACCCAGGGTATCGAGATTTTACGTCACTTCATGTTTGTTGCCGAAGCGTGCAACCACTAGTCATATGGGCTCTGTCTTGACGGAGTATGTTGTGTGGACCTGGGTCAGTGAGATCTGAAGATGTAGCGGGATAGGTGGGCAGTGATCTCGCTAGTAGTACCATGGGAAAATACTTCTGAAAAGTCTCGTCTCGATCTTCTTCTTTTCCTTATCACTAAATGAGTGTAAAGGATAGTTTGGGTTGATCGGGTCTAGTGGTGAAAGTGCACCAGCTCTGCAGAGTGTGTCAAACTAAGATCTTAGCCGTGTCCCCGGTTATGGACAATGCGTGTCTTCGAACATTGTAGTGTATGGAAAAATCTCATCATTCCAATTTCATAATAAAACTTGATGGGTGAACTCGGGTTAAATGAGACACTGGATGCGTCCAGGGTTGTGTCTCATGTTGTTGTTGAGAATTAAAAATACTTTACGAAAAGTAGGATAAAATTTGCTTTATGCAATAGCCTTGAACTCCACCAGCCATATAAGCATGTAGAAATAGTCTTGCCATTTCATATTCCACCAGTATTCACTTGCCAGCCAGTCGAACGGCATCTGACCCAAACATTCTGGGCTGCAACTTACATGTTGCAGGTTCGTCCGATCAGGAGTGACGTCGTCTGTCTTTGAGCTTACAACCAACATGTTCGCCAGTGGCGCATGGAGATGATGGAGCTCCGTGTTATATTTATTTTGCGTGTGAACTCTGAATAAATGTTGAACTTTATTTGTTTCAAGCTAGCCTTTGGCTATGCGCAGTTGTAATAACTTATTATATTTTTGGATCATTAATAATTTTGACATTTCGTGTGATAATACATTTTATTGGAAAGTGCAAGTCTTATATGATCCAAGTCTTCCGCACATTTCATGTACGCCTATGCTTTGTTAAGCGAGGGTGCTACAAAATGGTATCAGAGCATAATGTTGCCTGTAGGCTCGAAAACCCCTAGGTTTGGGTAGAAATACTAGGTTTTACCTTGCTAGTTGATTTTGAAAATTCAAGTTTTTTTTACTAAATTGTTAATTTCGAAAATTCCTATTATTTTAATTAAAAGTTTCTCCTGCAATTTTATTTTGTCTTGTAATTTCTTAACCCATTCATTTGAATCTAATATTTCTTTTCCCTTCAAGGAGTAATTAGTGGAACCCCAGCTTTTCGTAGCACTGTCCCGACTTATCCTTAGTATCGTTATGCGAGTTTATTTATGTCGTTTTGAGAGACCTTATTATTATCGTTTCGTTTTAAAGTATTGACCTATCAAAATGTGGTATGGCAGTACTAGTACGCTTGGTTTAGAACCTATATCGTATTAGTGGTGTTTTCAAAACTATAAATTTCGAAATTTATAAAATATGGGCTGTTTTGTGTTTGCTTGCTTGTCTTGTGATGTGTTGTTATTTGATTGATTGTGTGGGTAGAAACATTTTTCTAAATCTTTCTGTCTCTACTCATCCATGCTAAACCCAAGCTCTGTTGATTCAACTGATGATCTAGAACCTGGCCACCCAAAACAACAACCAACATGTTCGCCAGTGGCGCATGGAGATGATGGAGCTCCGTGTTATATTTATTTTGCGTGTGAACTCTGAATAAATGTTGAACTTTATTTGTTTCAAGCTAGCCTTTGGCTATGCGCAGTTGTAATAACTTATTATATTTTTGGATCATTCGTGCGTGCGTTGTAATAATTTTGACATTTCGTGTGATAATACATTTTATTGGAAAGTGCAAGTCTTATATGATCCAAGTCTTCCGCACATTTCATGTACGCCTATGCTTTGTTAAGCGAGGGTGCTACAACCAACCATGGACAGACCATGATAACAAGAAGTTCAAAGAAGTTGTTGTCACAAAACCTCAAGCCTGCCAAGTTTACGAAGAAATGGGATATTCATCCAAGGAATGTCATGACCAATCACATTTCTACTCAGTGCATTCTATCCTAAGGAGCAACTAGTGAATCAACAAATAAAGATAGAAATGTGGAGTCTAAGTTAAATAAGCTAAGACATCATGGAGAGCTTATTGCACCAGAAGAATGATCGATGAAGAATCTATGACTATCAAGCCAGTGCTGTATAAGTGTTTACGCAACCAACTAGCTTGAGGAATGATAGTTTAGTTCAGGTTGGTCTTACATGTTGGAAACATTCTGTGAGATAAGTGAGGTTTGACCAAGTGTTAGATTGCGTGAGTTATCTATTTACATGTGGGGAAAATGATATGGGTGCAGGATGGATTGATCACCATTCCTACTACTCCTATTATTCACACTCATTATGTTGGATAGATGAATCATGTGTACCTTGAACCCTAGTCGAGAGGCGACGATATTAATCTTAAACCCTAGAATGGTAAGATATATATAACCCTATGTGAGGCAAGTGTTGCCGAAACGTATGATATACGGTGAGGATAAACACAAACCAAGTTTTGGAGGTATCCTGCAATGGAAGTTTTTTTGCCTACCATGAGAGTTATATTAGCCGCATGGAAGCTGGAAGTTGAGAAGATGAAGCCGTAGAGAGCACAAGAGATTTGTATTAATCGAGATTTTGTTGAATCCTCTCACCTTGGTATGTTGAGTTAACAACATAGTGATCCTTCAGTGTCAAGTCATTTGTTGGTATACCGTGAAGGAAAGTTCTACTTAAGGATTCAAGACCCCAAATACCAACAAGGAGCTGGTACATGATATACCAGAAAAGTAAGGATGATAAAGAGATGAAGATAAGAGTTCTAGACTATTTAGAAAAGTCTTTTTTAAGGGTGGTAGCCACCGAGATAATCTAAAGCCAGTTGCCCAAACCTATCTTTCTTTCTAGCCTCTTCGAATCTCGAGGACGAGATTCTTTTTAAGGGTGGTAGTCTGTAACATCCCAAGATTTTGGAATGTTAAAAAATCACTCAAATTTAAAAACTTTATTTGGATGAAACAAATTTTAAAAATCATGCATGGCATTCATCATCATCATTTGTTTGTTGCATTTCATTTAAGTGCATTGGTTTTAAAAAGGAACAAATAATGCTTATGTGCAATAAAAGCACAAAACTATTTTCTATTTTCCTATACGAGCAAACTGTGATAAGGGACTTTATTTTTATAAACTACAACTCACAGGATTTTTCCTGTATTTTATTTTACTCCCTTTGGAGTTATTTTGCTACTTCAAATGGAGAAAACAGGAAATAGAAAAGGACAAAAAAAAAAGGAATCGGACCAGCCAGCAAACCAGCCAGCCTCAGCCCAATAAGATGGCCAGCCCATCAGCAGCGATTCAGCCCAACACCATTGTCACGTACATGCAGGAATTTCCAGCACGAACACGAGTTCGTTTCCAACTCGAGCTGTCCGCGAAATCCTCGATTTCTCCCGTTTCAATTATCCGTTTGCCACGAAACTTTGCCTATATAAACCCCAAAATCCTAGGCATCTTTTCCCCCAGACTTTTCCCAACAACCGGCCGCCAGGCTGCCCGAATTTTGGGTCAAGATCGATCTACCGCCGCCGCTGCCATTGACAAGGTGCGAGGATTTTGGCCGTCGACTCGCACAGCTCTAGCATCTCTAGCTTTGCAAATCCTTTCACCCTCTCAATTACGCATCTGCTAAACTTTTTCTTTTTGGAAACGGTGGAGTAGAGCACTCGTTATCGTCGCCGGAGCGCCGCCGGTACAGAACTCGGAGACCAGCCGCTGCAGTCGTTTGCATCAGCCGGAGACGTCGCCGAGTACGCCGTTGAGTTCGCCGTGATCACCTCCGCCGATTTCTTCCGTTGCCAAGCCTGAATAAGTAGCAGTACGCCGGCAACGATCGCCCCAAGTCTCAGCTCGCCGTCGTCGTTGTCTTCTCCGGTGAGTAGCAGCATGTCCAGGACCTGCTCGTCCTTGGCCGTTGGATCATCGATCCATGGTTCAGATATGAAACATTAACTGAAGGGGTACGGGCGAATCATGCGCCGCCGCGTGGCAGCTGAGTCAGCTGTGCGGTCAGCTCCACACCAGCGTCACGTCGCCAGCCCAGTTTCAGAAAATATGCGTACCTTGTAAAATTCATATCTTGAGTTTTACTCGTCCAAAAATTATGTTCTTTATATCAAAATGTTCAGAAAAATGTGTAGAAGACCGTGAGCACAAAAGTTTGCATGTTTGCATCATGTTTAATGGCGTTCATTACAGATGTTTAAAAACTAGTATTTAGCTAATCAAAATTGTTTTATTTTATTAATCATATTAAAAATTGACATGAGCATCATGCATATAGTTTATACCAGAGAACTAAAATAATATTTATTGCTTGACTTGAAATTGTGTCACCTCTGCATTTTTTCATGCATACATTACTTTTGTAATGCTATTTGTGATTTGTATTGAACTTGTGTTTGTTGTTTGGTTAGATTGTGAAGAGTGTAGAGCGAGCTGTGAGTGCTGCAGCAACACGAACTACTACGAAGGCAAGTGAATAACTTGCACAAGCATAAATGACCTACTATTTTCGTTTTATTGCATTTGTAGATATTTTAATAGTATGCATGATAGGTACTACTATGTTATATTATGCTATGCAAACCTTGTAGGATAGCCATATGACCACCTTGGTAGTGACCTATTATAATTTAGTGGAAGTACATGCTGCGAAAATGATTGTTTTATTGTAGATGTGATATTTAAAACTCCACTAAATTAATTTACTGCCTGGGTGGATTGGTTGATAGAGGATGATGTGAGTGGAGTGGCTATTCATGGGTCATGTCTATGGCTGTCTTGTTTACGCTCACTTGTGGATTGCCACCCAGGGTATCGAGATTTTACGTCACTTCATGTTTGTTGCCGAAGCGTGCAACCACTAGTCATATGGGCTCTGTCTTGACGGAGTATGTTGTGTGTACCTGGGTCAGTGAGATCTGAAGATGTAGCGGGATAGGTGGGCAGTGATCTCGCTAGTAGTACCATGGGAAAATACTTCTGAAAAGTCTCGTCTCGATCTTCTTCTTTTCCTTATCACTAAATGAGTGTAAAGGATAGTTTGGGTTGATCGGGTCTAGTGGTGAAAGTGCACCAGCTCTGCAGAGTGTGTCAAACTAAGATCTTAGTCGTGTCCCCGGTTATGGACAATGCGTGTCTTCGAACATTGTAGTGTATGGAAAAATCTCATCATTCCAATTTCATAATAAAACTTGATGGGTGAACTCGGGTTAAATGAGACATTGGATGCGTCCAGGGTTGTGTCTCATGTTGTTGTTGAGAATTAAAAATACTTTACGAAAAGTAGGATAAAATTTGCTTTATGCAATAGCCTTGAACTCCACCAGCCATATAAGCATGTAGAAATAGTCTTGCCATTTCATATTCCACCAGTATTCACTTGCCAGCCAGTCGAACGGCATCTGACCCAAACATTCTGGGCTGCAACTTACATGTTGCAGGTTCGTCCGATCAGGAGTGACGTCGTCTGTCTTCGAGCTTACAACCAACATGTTCGCCAGTGGCGCATGGAGATGATGGAGCTCCGTGTTATATTTATTTTGCGTGTGAACTCTGAATAAATGTTGAACTTTATTTGTTTCAAGCTAGCCTTTGGCTATGCGCAGTTGTAATAACTTATTATATTTTTGGATCATTCGTGCGTGCGTTGTAATAATTTTGACATTTCGTGTGATAATACATTTTATTGGAAAGTGCAAGTCTTATATGATCCAAGTCTTCCGCACATTTCATGTACGCCTATGCTTTGTTAAGCGAGGGTGCTACAAAATGGTATCAGAGCATAATGTTGCCTGTAGGCTCGAAAACCCCTAGGTTTGGGTAGAAATACTAGGTTTTACCTTGCTAGTTGATTTTGAAAATTCAAGTTTTTTTTACTAAATTGTTAATTTCGAAAATTCCTATTATTTTAATTAAAAGTTTCTCCTGCAATTTTATTTTGTCTTGTAATTTCTTAACCCATTCATTTGAATCTAATATTTCTTTTCCCTTCAAGGAGTAATTAGTGGAACCCCAGCTTTTCGTAGCACTGTCCCGACTTATCCTTAGTATCGTTATGCGAGTTTATTTATGTCGTTTTGAGAGACCTTATTATTATCGTTTCGTTTTAAAGTATTGACCTATCAAAATGTGGTATGGCAGTACTAGTACGCTTGCTTTAGAACCTATATCGTATTAGTGGTGTTTTCAAAACTATAAATTTCGAAATTTATAAAATATGGGCTGTTTTGTGTTTGCTTGCTTGTCTTGTGATGTGTTGTTATTTGATTGATTGTGTGGGTAGAAACATTTTTCTAAATCTTTCTGTCTCTACTCATCCATGCTAAACCCAAGCTCTGTTGATTCAACTGATGATCTAGAACCTGGCCACCCAAAACAACAACCAACATGTTCGCCAGTGGCGCATGGAGATGATGGAGCTCCGTGTTATATTTATTTTGCGTGTGAACTCTGAATAAATGTTGAACTTTATTTGTTTCAAGCTAGCCTTTGGCTATGCGCAGTTGTAATAACTTATTATATTTTTGGATCATTCGTGCGTGCGTTGTAATAATTTTGACATTTCGTGTGATAATACATTTTATTGGAAAGTGCAAGTCTTATATGATCCAAGTCTTCCGCACATTTCATGTACGCCTATGCTTTGTTAAGCGAGGGTGCTACAACCAACCATGGACAGACCATGATAACAAGAAGTTCAAAGAAGTTGTTGTCACAAAACCTCAAGCCTGCCAAGTTTACGAAGAAATGGGATATTCATCCAAGGAATGTCATGACCAATCACATTTCTACTCAGTGCATTCTATCCTAAGGAGCAACTAGTGAATCAACAAATAAAGATAGAAATGTGGAGTCTAAGTTAAATAAGCTAAGACATCATGGAGAGCTTATTGCACCAGAAGAATGATCGATGAAGAATCTATGACTATCAAGCCAGTGCTGTATAAGTGTTTACGCAACCAACTAGCTTGAGGAATGATAGTTTAGTTCAGGTTGGTCTTACATGTTGGAAACATTCTGTGAGATAAGTGAGGTTTGACCAAGTGTTAGATTGCGTGAGTTATCTATTTACATGTGGGGAAAATGATATGGGTGCAGGATGGATTGATCACCATTCCTACTACTCCTATTATTCACACTCATTATGTTGGATAGATGAATCATGTGTACCTTGAACCCTAGTCGAGAGGCGACGATATTAATCTTAAACCCTAGAATGGTAAGATATATATAACCCTATGTGAGGCAAGTGTTGCCGAAACGTATGATATACGGTGAGGATAAACACAAACCAAGTTTTGGAGGTATCCTGCAATGGAAGTTTTTTTGCCTACCATGAGAGTTATATTAGCCGCATGGAAGCTGGAAGTTGAGAAGATGAAGCCGTAGAGAGCACAAGAGATTTGTATTAATCGAGATTTTGTTGAATCCTCTCACCTTGGTATGTTGAGTTAACAACATAGTGATCCTTCAGTGTCAAGTCATTTGTTGGTATACCGTGAAGGAAAGTTCTACTTAAGGATTCAAGACCCCAAATACCAACAAGGAGCTGGTACATGATATACCAGAAAAGTAAGGATGATAAAGAGATGAAGATAAGAGTTCTAGACTATTTAGAAAAGTCTTTTTTAAGGGTGGTAGCCACCGAGATAATCTAAAGCCAGTTGCCCAAACCTATCTTTCTTTCTAGCCTCTTCGAATCTCGAGGACGAGATTCTTTTTAAGGGTGGTAGTCTGTAACATCCCAAGATTTTGGAATGTTAAAAAATCACTCAAATTTAAAAACTTTTGTTTGGATGAAACAAATTTTAAAAATCATGCATGGCATTCATCATCATCATTTGTTTGTTGCATTTCATTTAAGTGCATTGGTTTTAAAAAGGAACAAATAATGCTTATGTGCAATAAAAGCACAAAACTATTTTCTATTTTCCTATACGAGCAAACTGTGATAAGGGACTTTATTTTTATAAACTACAACTCACAGGATTTTTCCTGTATTTTATTTTACTCCCTTTGGAGTTATTTTGCTACTTCAAATGGAGAAAACAGGAAATAGAAAAGGACAAAAAAAAAGGAATCGGACCAGCCAGCAAACCAGCCAGCCTCGGCCCAATAAGATGGCCAGCCCATCAGCAGCGATTCAGCCCAACACCATTGTCACGTACATGCAGGAATTTCCAGCACGAACACGAGTTCGTTTCCAACTCGAGCTGTCCGCGAAATCCTCGATTTCTCCCGTTTCAATTATCCGTTTGCCACGAAACTTTGCCTATATAAACCCCAAAATCCTAGGCATCTTTTCCCCCAGACTTTTCCCAACAACCGGCCGCCAGGCTGCCCGAATTTTGGGTCAAGATCGATCTACCGCCGCCGCTGCCATTGACAAGGTGCGAGGATTTTGGCCGTCGACTCGCACAGCTCTAGCATCTCTAGCTTTGCAAATCCTTTCACCCTCTCAATTACGCATCTGCTAAACTTTTTCTTTTTGGAAACGGTGGAGTAGAGCACTCGTTATCGTCGCCGGAGCGCCGCCGGTACAGAACTCGGAGACCAGCCGCTGCAGTCGTTTGCATCAGCCGGAGACGTCGCCGAGTACGCCGTTGAGTTCGCCGTGATCACCTCCGCCGATTTCTTCCGTTGCCAAGCCTGAATAAGTAGCAGTACGCCGGCAACGATCGCCCCAAGTCTCAGCTCGCCGTCGTCGTTGTCTTCTCCGGTGAGTAGCAGCATGTCCAGGACCTGCTCGTCCTTGGCCGTTGGATCATCGATCCATGGTTCAGATATGAAACATTAACTGAAGGGGTACGGGCGAATCATGCGCCGCCGCGTGGCAGCTGAGTCAGCTGTGCGGTCAGCTCCACACCAGCGTCACGTCGCCAGCCCAGTTTCAGAAAATATGCGTACCTTGTAAAATTCATATCTTGAGTTTTACTCGTCCAAAAATTATGTTCTTTATATCAAAATGTTCAGAAAAATGTGTAGAAGACCGTGAGCACAAAAGTTTGCATGTTTGCATCATGTTTAATGGCGTTCATTACAGATGTTTAAAAACTAGTATTTAGCTAATCAAAATTGTTTTATTTTATTAATCATATTAAAAATTGACATGAGCATCATGCATATAGTTTATACCAGAGAACTAAAATAATATTTATTGCTTGACTTGAAATTGTGTCACCTCTGCATTTTTTCATGCATACATTACTTTTGTAATGCTATTTGTGATTTGTATTGAACTTGTGTTTGTTGTTTGGTTAGATTGTGAAGAGTGTAGAGCGAGCTGTGAGTGCTGCAGCAACACGAACTACTACGAAGGCAAGTGAATAACTTGCACAAGCATAAATGACCTACTATTTTCGTTTTATTGCATTTGTAGATATTTTAGTAGTATGCATGATAGGTACTACTTTGTTATATTATGCTATGCAAACCTTGTAGGATAGCCATATGACCACCTTGGTAGTGACCTATTATAATTTAGTGGAAGTACATGCTGCAAAAATGATTGTTTTATTGTAGATGTGATATTTAAAACTCCACTAAATTAATTTACTGCCTGGGTGGATTGGTTGATAGAGGATGATGTGAGTGGAGTGGCTATTCATGGGTCATGTCTATGGCTGTCTTGTTTACGCTCACTTGTGGATTGCCACCCAGGGTATCGAGATTTTACGTCACTTCATGTTTGTTGCCGAAGCGTGCAACCACTAGTCATATGGGCTCTGTCTTGACGGAGTATGTTGTGTGGACCTGGGTCAGTGAGATCTGAAGATGTAGCGGGATAGGTGGGCAGTGATCTCGCTAGTAGTACCATGGGAAAATACTTCTGAAAAGTCTCGTCTCGATCTTCTTCTTTTCCTTATCACTAAATGAGTGTAAAGGATAGTTTGGGTTGATCGGGTCTAGTGGTGAAAGTGCACCAGCTCTGCAGAGTGTGTCAAACTAAGATCTTAGCCGTGTCCCCGGTTATGGACAATGCGTGTCTTCGAACATTGTAGTGTATGGAAAAATCTCATCATTCCAATTTCATAATAAAACTTGATGGGTGAACTCGGGTTAAATGAGACACTGGATGCGTCCAGGGTTGTGTCTCATGTTGTTGTTGAGAATTAAAAATACTTTACGAAAAGTAGGATAAAATTTGCTTTATGCAATAGCCTTGAACTCCACCAGCCATATAAGCATGTAGAAATAGTCTTGCCATTTCATATTCCACCAGTATTCACTTGCCAGCCAGTCGAACGGCATCTGACCCAAACATTCTGGGCTGCAACTTACATGTTGCAGGTTCGTCCGATCAGGAGTGACGTCGTCTGTCTTTGAGCTTACAACCAACATGTTCGCCAGTGGCGCATGGAGATGATGGAGCTCCGTGTTATATTTATTTTGCGTGTGAACTCTGAATAAATGTTGAACTTTATTTGTTTCAAGCTAGCCTTTGGCTATGCGCAGTTGTAATAACTTATTATATTTTTGGATCATTAATAATTTTGACATTTCGTGTGATAATACATTTTATTGGAAAGTGCAAGTCTTATATGATCCAAGTCTTCCGCACATTTCATGTACGCCTATGCTTTGTTAAGCGAGGGTGCTACAAAATGGTATCAGAGCATAATGTTGCCTGTAGGCTCGAAAACCCCTAGGTTTGGGTAGAAATACTAGGTTTTACCTTGCTAGTTGATTTTGAAAATTCAAGTTTTTTTTACTAAATTGTTAATTTCGAAAATTCCTATTATTTTAATTAAAAGTTTCTCCTGCAATTTTATTTTGTCTTGTAATTTCTTAACCCATTCATTTGAATCTAATATTTCTTTTCCCTTCAAGGAGTAATTAGTGGAACCCCAGCTTTTCGTAGCACTGTCCCGACTTATCCTTAGTATCGTTATGCGAGTTTATTTATGTCGTTTTGAGAGACCTTATTATTATCGTTTCGTTTTAAAGTATTGACCTATCAAAATGTGGTATGGCAGTACTAGTACGCTTGGTTTAGAACCTATATCGTATTAGTGGTGTTTTCAAAACTATAAATTTCGAAATTTATAAAATATGGGCTGTTTTGTGTTTGCTTGCTTGTCTTGTGATGTGTTGTTATTTGATTGATTGTGTGGGTAGAAACATTTTTCTAAATCTTTCTGTCTCTACTCATCCATGCTAAACCCAAGCTCTGTTGATTCAACTGATGATCTAGAACCTGGCCACCCAAAACAACAACCAACATGTTCGCCAGTGGCGCATGGAGATGATGGAGCTCCGTGTTATATTTATTTTGCGTGTGAACTCTGAATAAATGTTGAACTTTATTTGTTTCAAGCTAGCCTTTGGCTATGCGCAGTTGTAATAACTTATTATGGATAATGGCTCCCGAGCTAGGGTTGACGCCGGCGGCGTCTGTGAAACTTTTCGTGGATAATGGCTCGGGTATCTAAGGTTTTCGCGTCGGGAGGAATAAATAGGCGAAAGGGCGGCGGCTGCGGAGCCACGAGGGCCCCACACCACCCCACGGCGCGGCAGGGGGGCACGCGTGGCCCCATGGTGTGGGCGCCACGTGGCTCCCCTCCGTGTCTCCTCTGGACACCGTCTTCGTGTTGGAAAAATAGGAGGTTCTGTCCAAGTTTCGTCCAATTCCGAGAATATTTCCAGGCTAGCTTTTCTGGAATACCAAAACAGCAGAAAACAGGAACTGGCACTGTGGCATCTTGTTAATAGGTTAGTCCCAGAAAATGCATAAAAATGCTATGAAGTGTATATAAAACATGTAACAATTGGTATAATATCAACATGGAATATCATAAATTATAGATACGTTTGAGACGTATCAAGCATCCCTAAGCTTAGTTCTACTCGTCCTCGAGTAGGTAAAACGATAAAAACAAAATAATTTCTGATGTGACATGCTACAATCAAAATCTTGATCAAATAATACTGTAAAGCACATGTTATGAATGAAGTGATCCAGGTCAATGGTTTATAGTTTGCTAGCAAGTAGATAATGAGCAAACAACTGAATCATATAAGCAAAAACTTTTCATGAATTGTACTTTCGAGACAAGCATCAAGGAGTTTTGCATAAGAGTTAACTCATAAAGCAATAGATTCTAAGCAAAAGGTGTTTAACCAACACAAAGGAAGATTTAAGTTTCAGTAATTGCTTTCAACTTTCAACATATATATCTCATGGATATTTGTCAACGCAAAGCATATAATAAGTGCAATATATGAGCATATAAAAATTGTTGCACCAAAGTTGACACTAGTGTTTGCTTCTAAGATAGAAAGAAGTAGGTAAACTGACTCAACATAAAAGTAAAAGAAAGGCCCTTCGCAGAGGAAAGCAGGGATTAAATCATGTGCTAGAGCTTTTTAAGTTTTTGAAATCATATAGAGAGTAAAAATAAGTTTTGAGAGGTGTTTGTTAATTGTCAACGAATCAGAAAATGGAAAGTACAATATGACCCCTGCCAACCAGACTTTTAAGAGCGGCTCCCATAAAGGACGTTATTTCTACCAGCAAGGCGGATCATCCCTCTTTCTCTTTTGTTTACACATGCAGATATTTCACTGTTTGTCATTGCTTGACTGATAAATCAGGGCAAAAATGTGAAGAGAATTAAGCGGTTAAAGTTGTAATTAATTGGGACTGGGCACCCCCATTTGCCAGCTCTTTTTGCAAAATTAATGGATAAGCGGATGTATATGCCGCTAGTCCGGTGGGAAAGTCTGTTTGACAGTTGACATAAAGACATCCACCCCGTCCTCATGAGCTTGGTAAACATTGACACAAAATAGGAGTAATAAAGTTTGAATAGTTTAAAGGTAGCACATGAAAAATTTACTTGGAATGGCAAGAAAATACCACATATAGGTAGTTATGGTGGACACAGATGGCATGGATTTGGCTCAAGGTTTTGGATGCACGAGAAGCATTCCCTCTCAGTACAGAGTTTATGCTAGCAAGGTTATTTGAAGCAAACACGGGATATCAACCGACACAGCAAGGCTTATATGAAAACATATTGCAAGCATTATAAGACTCTACACTGTCTTCCTTGTTAACCAAACCCTTTTACTAGAAAATATCTAGACCTTAGAGATACCAAACATGCAAACCAAATTTCAACGAGCTTTACGGTAGTTCTTCATTAATAGGTTTTAACTACATGATACAAAAGCATAATCATGAACTACTTAATAACTCAAAACAATTGACAAGTATCAAATTATCCAATACAGCGATCTACAAGAATATGTAAGCTTTTTCCATTATACCATCTACCACATGCAACATTTTCTGTTCCAACCAAACACCAATCAATTTATTTTAACATAAACTCTCCAAACAATTATAAGTGAAGCAAGAGAGTACTTTCTTTAAAAGAACTAACTACTCTGAATAAGAGATGTATGAAAAACAGGAGCTAAAAGCATAGCAATAGCTAGACAAGAATACTCAACAAGTATAAGTGAAGAATAGGAGTATTCATATGAAAAAGAGGAGCGTGTCTCTCTCCCAATCAAGAATGCTGGGGTCCAATCAAGTTGACCATACGAAAAAATAAAATACTAAAATAAAAGTACACAGACGCTCCAAGTAAAGCACATATGATGTGAAAGAATTAAAATATAGTTTCACTAGAGATGACCTGATAAGTTGCTGATGAAGAAGCGGATGCCTTGGGCATCCCCAAGCTTAGACGCTTGAGTCTTCTTGAAATTTGCTGGGGTGATCCATGGGAGCATCCCCAAGCTTAGGCTCTTCACTCTTCTTGATCACATTATATCATCCTTCTCTCTTGACCCTTGAAAACTTCCGCCACACCAAACTCAAAGTAATTCTCATTAGAGGGTTAGTGCACAATCAAAAACTCACATGTTCTATAAGGACACAAACATGACCGTTACTTTTAACATTAGCTACTGCCACTGATGTTATGTGAAGCTCTTCACCCTAAAAAAGAATTCCACTCAACACTAGTAAAAGAGAGAATGCGAAAAATAAAAGACAGAATCTGTCTAAGCAGAACAGTCCGCAAAGACGAATTTTTTGAGGCACTTACGTTGCTCAGATCGAAAAACTTTAAACTAACGAAAGATGCGTACATATCTGAGGATCACGCACAAAAAATTTCAGATTTAAATAATGTTTCTGTGATTTTACAGAATTAAAACGGTGAACCGCAGAAATCTGTTCCTGCGCAGAAATCCAAATCTAGCATCATCTTCCTATTAGAGGCAATACTTGGCACAACAATGCGATAAAATAAAGATACAAAGGAATTGTTACAGAAGTAAACAACTCCTTGACTCAAAAAAAGAAAAATTGCAGAAATAAAATAGTGGGTTGTCTCCCATAAGCGCTTTTCTTTGACGCCTTTCAGCTAGGCGCAGAAAGTAAGAATCAAGTGTTTCCAAGCGAAGAAGCATCAACAATCTTACGCTTAGCTCTCTTAGCTTTACCCTTATCTTTAGGAAATACTTGGTTACACATAGGTGAAGAGGCGAAATTCATAGTGCCTTGGCCCACATCTATTATTGCTCCAAAGCGTTTCAACAGAGATCTTGCAAGCGTAATTTGTCCTACTCCTGCACATTCAATGACAAGATAATCAATAGATATTGTTATCCCTAGGAGTTTTGTAAATACTCCTTCGGCTACTCCTCTTGATAATTTAATAGTATTATCACCCAAAATTATACAATCTTCGCATTTGGAAAGCTCCCAAAGATTTAAGAAATAAAAAATATCCTTGGGCATTAAGCAGAATTCAGACATAATATCACAGCGAGCATGAAAAGTTTCACTATTGATAACAACTTTTACTGAGGGAACCCATCCCGATGGTTCAAAAGTTACTGGCACATTATCATAGTGTTCACAAATTTGATTATACCCTTCTTTTAGACCAGATATGTTTGTTTCAAGAGTATTAAGTCTATCACTTATGCTTGTCAAAGCCAAATCAATTTTACTGATTGGAGGGCTAGAAATTGTAATCATTTTTTATAGCATTAAAAGCTTGATCCCCATCATAACGAAGGAAATCTCCTCCTACCACAGCATCTAAAGCATACCTGTAGCAAAGAACAAGATCAAAATAAAAGCTACTAAGAAGCAGGCTTAAAGTCATTTTAGGTTCAGTTTTAGCATAAGACTCAAAAATTCTAGACCAAGCATCTTTAAAACTCTCCTCACTTCCTTGCTTGAAAGTAAAGATCTCTTCCTCCGGTGACATGATGACAGGAACAGGGCTGGACATGATAACAAGACTGAAAAATAACAATTCAAAAAAATAAAAGTAACTAATTTTTTGTGTGTTTTTGATAAATAAAGCAAACAAGACTAAATAAAAATAAACTAAGCAAGACAATAACAAAGTAAAGAGATTGGAAGCGTGAAACTCCCCTTGCAGAAATCCTCTTGCTTCCCAATATGGCGTCAGAAAATATGGCGTGTGGAAGGAAGGCAAGGAGATTGCTGAACCGAAGTGCTTCTGCTCCCCGGCAACGGCGCCAGAAAATATGATTGATTGCGTGGATCACACGTTCGCTGGGACCCCAAGAGGAAGGTATGATGCAGTATAGAAGCAGTTTTCCCTCAGTATGAAACCAAGGTTTAATCGAATCAGTAGGAGCAAGAAATCGCTTCGAAGGTTGTTGGTGACGGAATATGGCATGGCGCAGCACCAGGGAATTCGGCGCCAACGTGGAATGTGCACACAACACAATCAAACTACTTTGCCCCAACGAAACAGTGAGGTTGTCAATCTCACCGGCTTGCTGAAAACAAAGGATTAAACGTATGGTGTGGAAAACAGTAGTAAATTGCAGCGAATGAAAATGAACAGTGTTTGCAGTTGGTTGTATTATCAGTGTAAAAGAATGGACCGGGGTCCACAGTTCACTAGTGGTGTCTCTCCATAACAGATAACTAACATGTTGGGTGAACAAATTACAGCTGGGCAATTGACAAAATATTGAGCGCATAACAATGCATATATATGACATGATGATTACTATGATATTCATGTGGGCATTACGACAAAATACATAGACCGTTATCCAACAAAGTCTATGACTAATAATCCATCGCCAGGTTGTCATACCGAGTTCCCCGTTGGTATTAAGTTGCAAGCAACGGATAATTGCATTAAGTAATGTGCGTAAAGTAAACAAATGCATTAGACCTAACGGCGTACCATTAAGCTAAGCATCGGTTATTTTATCCCTAGTGGCAACAGTACATTCATAATCTTAGAAGTTATTGTCACTCTCCCAGATTACCGGAGGCATGAACCCACAATCTAGCATAAATACTCACTATTGGAGTTACAAGCATCTACTTGGCCAAAGCATCTACTAGTAACGGAATGCATGCAAGATCATAAATAACATATAATATAGATTGATAATCAACTTGACATAGTATTCAATATTTATCGGATCCCAGCAAACACAACATGCAGCATTACAATAAGATGATCTTTATCATGATAGGCAGCTGATGTAGGTTGGTCCCGATTTTCACGGATTTGGGCGGAGGATCGATGAACACGAAGAACACGCGAAGAACGAATGACACAAAAGAGGGGAATCACTCAAAACAAGGGTAAATAGCAAGTAGCAACCCGGCAAGACTCAATTGGTAACAAATCCCCGAGGGTAGCCCCCAATTCTTCTCTCCCAAGCACACCTTACTCTTAGGATTGTTTGTCAAATTGGTCAATCCAACCAACCCAATCTAGCCACTCAAAGAGGGAAGATTAGCAAGTAATCGCAACTACAAGCGGAAGCCTTGGTATCCACGCAGGGATCTTCTCCTCAAGAGGAGGCCTTGGTTCATCTCCACAAGGGGAGGCCTTGATTCATCTCCATAGGAGGAAAGAGACACTTTGAGAAGAAGGAGCAAGGCTCTACTTTAGTTCCCAAATCATAGTCTAACCCTAGATCTGGAGGGGAAGGGTCTATTTATAGTCTAAGCCACGAAGTAGGTGAAAAAGTGGGAGGTACAAGGCCACACGGGCCCGTCAAGCGCGCAGGCTGAAGTTATCAGGGAAACCGGCCTGGAGGCCGGCCGAGGCTGGAGTGGAGGCCGGCCTGGGGGCCGGCTTGGGGGGCGGATGGGGGCTGGCCAGGTCTGGAGATCGCCCGGTCCTGGGCCGGCCGAGGCCAGCTGGGAGGCCGGTTGCCTCGGGCTGGTGCCCGGTCCTGGGTCCGGCCTAGGCCGGCTGGAGGGCCGGTCGTGTCGGGAGGTGGACCGGCCTGTGGCCCGGCCTAGGCCGGTCTGGAGGCCGGCCGTGTCTGGAGGCCAACCGGCCCTGGAGCCGGCCCAGGCCGGCTGGGAGGCCGGCCCTTCAGTCTTCTCCGCTTCTTCTCCTTCGTCTTGCGTCGTCTCTTGGGCATCTTCATCACTTCCTTAGAGATCTTCATAGGGGTCCTCAGGTCCACCATAGCTGAGCACACACAAGGTATCGGAATGAAATAGCAAACCATTCAATGGAGTGACAAGGTCACACATAGATAGGAGTGAATTCACCTTGTCATGGAGAGCTTTGACTCTAGCTCTTGTCATTGGACCACTTGTTGTAGGAGCCGTAGGTTGGGCTACATCATCAGCTCACAAGATCTAAACATGATAGCATAAAGTGGAGAGACAACCATCTAGCTACTGCCATGGACCCGTAGTCCAAGGATGAACTACTCACGCATCACTCCGGAGGCAGGCATGGTGATGTAGAGCCCTTCGATGATGATTCCCCTCTCCGGCAGGGTGCCGGGAAGAGCTTCTGAATCCTCCCGAGCTAGGGTTGACGGCGGCGGCGTCTCTGGAACTTTTCGTGGATAATGGCTCGGGTATCTAGGGTTTTCGCGTCGGGAGGAATAAATAGGCGAAAGGGCGGCGGCTGCGGAGCCACGAGGGCCCCACACCAACCCACGGCGCGGCGGGGTGGGCCCGCGCGGCCCCATGGTGTGGGCGCCACGTGGCTCCCCTCCGTGTCTCCTCTGGACTCCGTCTTCGTTTTGAAAAAAATAGGAGGTTCTGTCCAAGTTTCGTCCAATTCCGAGAATATTTCCAGACTAGCTTTTCTGAAATACAAAAACAGCAGAAAACAGGAACTGGCACTGTGGCATCTTGTTAATAGGTTAGTCCCAGAAAATGCATAAAAATGCTATGAAGTGTATATAAAACATGTAACAATTGGTATAATATCAACATGGAACATCAGAAATTATAGATACGTTTGAGACGTATCAGTTGGCGGAGCCGGTCATGTCAAGCTATCATTCTTTTAGCGGTTTTGTTGGCCAATGGTGGAAATCGATGAAGTAGAGACCGAGCCAATCCTTTAGATGGCCCCAAAGCCTGATGGTGTGGCGGCAATGAGAGAAGATGGTCAACCGACTCGACGGATCTTTTACAAAGTGGGCAAAGCCCGCAATTCGGCCAACCACGCTTCTCATTACGGTCCGCCGTGCATAGCCTATTTTGGAGAGCAAGCCAAGCGAAAAACTTGATCTTAGGAGGTTCCCAAATCTTTCAAACCACTATTTATCATGTCGATGGAGGTGGACCTGGAGAATTGAGCTTTATAAGCCGAGGCCGCCGAGTATTGCTGCTTTCGGTGAGCTTCCAAACAATGCCATCCGCCACGTCCTTATCAAGGCAAGTATTTTGGAGTTGGATTCAAAGGTCATAGAAATCCTCGTTGATGGTGATCTTGTCGATCCATGCGTCCTTCTGCAAAGCCTTGTTGACACAACCATTTTTTATCTTTTAAACCTCATAAATGAGCGGTGCAATGATTTTTATTTGGTTTGTCACCGCTCAACTTTCGGTGAGCTTCCAAACAATGTCATATTGATGAATTTGCCATTCCAATTTCAAGTTGGGATTTTGCCGACCATTTTATCCTCAATATGTTGAAAATCGACACAGCTTAGCAGCCAAACCGAAAGGGGTAGCCCGAGGTATTTCAAGAATGCCATCTATCTAATTGGGACAATGAAGCTTTTTTACAGGTTTAATTATTATTTTGTGGGAAGAAGATCTAAGATCTATTGGCACATGAATAATCCTATCTAGTCACCAGTGAGAGCCATCAAACAAAAATACTGCTTGAGATAAAAGGGGATCGAGATCGCACCGTATAGAGTTTAGACACGCCACGTGGGTTTATCAGGGAGAATGGGTCATGGACGTCCCTAGCTAGTGTGCGATGTCCCTGGCTGCCTATTGATATGTGTTGCTGTCAGAGAATGACTCCCACGGAACAGGGATAGTCAAGCTCACGAAGAGAGTTCGTGTAAGGGGCTGAACACGTTGGTCAAACAACCCTCAACCTGCACGGCGACGGTGCTCGTCGAGCAAGAGGAGGGACATCACGACAGAGATGAACACCAGCCCGTACCCAGGTTCACGGCCCTCGTGTGGAGGTAACACCGCTACTCCTGCTTGTCTGTATTGCACTGCTTATAGAGGTTACAGTACAATGAGCTTGCCGAGGGCTCTCTTTTGGCAATGGTGTACACGAGGAAGGGAAGCTGGGTCTTCTTCTTCCTTGCGCGTAAGTGGCTAGGCTGGAATGAGAATGCGATCCCTTGCTACGGTGCTGCTCCTCCTTTTATAGGCGCCCCGGGCTTCCTCCCTGCGCTTGCGCTACGGAAGGGCTATCACGTGGCGGCAGAAGGTAGAGCGTGGTGCACCGCAGCCCGGCTGTCCATGGACGCGGTCCATGGGCGTAAAGCTGATGCCTGTGGCAGAGTAACCACCGTCCATGCAGGACGGCCAGCTGGGGCCGCAGAGGAACGTGGGGGTGCCCACGGTGACGTTGGCCGTGGAGCGTAGCGCCGGCCGGTCCCCTTATCACCAAAGAGGAAATCCTTGTAGTCCGGTGCGGATGGCACAGCTTTGTTGACCCTTTAATCACCAAAATGGCAACTGCGGCGTCGTCGTCACCGCGCGCAGAGGCGCGCGTCACTCTGCGGCCGCTGCAGAGCCCATGTGCGCTCTGCAGAGGTTGCTTTGCAGCGAAGCGATCTCCACGAGGGCTTGGATGCCCTGTAGAGAATTCGGCGTTGACCTCTCTCCAGGGGAGATTTCCTTGAAGAGGGGGCAGCAGTGGAGAGGGCCTCCGCAGGCCTCTGCTGCCTCAAAAGCCCTCGCGAGGCAATTGCCTCGCGAGGCTCTCCAAGCCGTAGGCTTGGTCCTTAGCGAAAATTGCCATCAAGTGTCGAGGGCCGTAGAGGACAGGCCCAGCACACCCTGGATTTCACTGGGCCGACAGTAGCCCCCGGGCCCATGATGGGCACGATGTAGTCCAATGGACGCAGGCGAATCGTCATGGGCCCAAAGTGTCCGGCCGGCCTGAGACACGTGTAGGGCAGTTACGCCGCGACGACACGTTCTCCTCGGAGATGATGGGCGTAGTGGGGGGACCCACCACGTCTCGGTAACTGCTCTGAGGGGAATAAAGCCTGCAGCGCCGGTTCAGGCAGCAGTTACTGCATCATTTGCGCGCCCGTCTCCTCGCTCTTGACTTCTGCGCTCCGTGTCTCCGGCGCTCCTCCTCCTTCACCGAGCTTCTCCGCCGCCCTTCTTTCTTCGACCATGGGTCCCAAGAAGGACAAGGCGGCAATGGCGAACGTACCGGCCGAGGCGCAGCAGGAGGACGAGTTCGCGCCGGCGCTGGTGGGGACTCGCATCCACACGGCGGAGGCGCTGGACAAGATCCGGCTGATGGCCGCAGGCAAGAACAACGAGCACGGCGCCACTGTTCTCAAGGCGGCGCGCTTTGGCAAGCTCGCGGCGGGGCTGTATCCCATTTTCTTCCAGACCATTTTCGCTGGTTGGTGCCGCCATTTTCCCCTTCCTGGAGGAGGTTCTGGCCTTCTATCAGATCCAACTTCTGCATCTGCACCCCAACTCCATCTTGATCCTCGCCATCTTCGCATATCTTTGCGAGGCGTATTTGGGGGTGATGCCTTCCGTGGCCTTCTTCCGGAGCTTCTACGCGCTCCGCTCCACGGCGCCTGGCGAGCGGTCTGGTTGTGTGTCCTTCCGCATCGCGGATGGGATGGGAGGCATCTACATCCCCATGTCCTGGGACGGCGACAAACCCGTCACACGGGTGACGAAGAAGGTGGACGATTTCCGCCAGCGGTGGTTCCTCGTGGACGCCAAGACGCAGAATCCTTCTTCGACGTCCCTGAGGCGCCGCCGCTGAAGAACTCGAACTGGTCGAGTGCAACCTTCAAGCCCGAAGATTGCTGACTTGGTCGCACGCATGAAGCTCGTCCGCGAAGCTGGCCTCACGGGGCAGATGGTTGCTGAAGACTTCGTGAGGCGCCGTATTGCTCCTCTCCAGAAGCACACGAAGCCGATGTGGATGTATTCAGGCCCGGCGGACCGATGCGGCTGCACTGCAGCTCCCACACCCCGACGTCATTGCTTCCATTATGGGCATCCTCTTCACCGCCCCGGAGGTTCCTGTGCCGCGCAGTGAGCTCGCGAGCCCTCCATCAGATTACTCCGAAGAAGCGCCTCGCGATCCTGGAGCTGATGCCGGAGTTCACCCCTCAGGGCCTGGCTGGGGAGGAGAAGAAGGAGGCCGCGGCGCCCGTGGTGGAAGAGGACTGGGCCTCGGAGTCACCCGCATCTGACGCCGATCTGGGCGTCACCTGTGGAGGGGCGAATCCCTCGGCAGGGGAGGCGAGCTCTTCGAGACCTGCTCCTCCCGAGGGAGAAGTTCTGGAGATTTCGTCCAGCGGGGACGAGGATTTCCTTGTGGCCCCTTCGCGCCAGGTCGCGGAGGGGGAGGAAGACAGCGATGAGGAGGCCGCAGCGGGACGCTGCGATCCCCGCTCCAAGGCTTTTCACGACAGGGCCGCCAAGAGCCCAGTGGGCACCCCTCTCAAGAGGAAAGCTGAGACTGCTCCTGAGGGGTCCGGCTCTGGAGCTGCTTCGTCGAGGTCGTGGCGGTCGTCCACCACGATGTGGGTTGACTCACGCGCCAAGACATCTGGGTAAGCATTGGTCCCTGTTTTCACATCTTTCGAGAATTTTCTTGCTCCCCTCTTGATGGCCTTCTTGCTTGTTTGTTAGGGATTTGGTGACGGCAAAACGCCGGAGGCTCCGCAAGGCCGCGGAGGTCGGGGCCTTGCCTCGGCAACCGTCGAGGGCCTGTGGAGCCCTCAGCTGAAGAGGTTGCTAAGCCCGTGGTGACTGAGGCCACGGAGCCGGTGTGGAGGAGGCCACGAAGCCTGTGGCGGAGGAGGCTACAGGGCATGTGGTGGTTGCACCTCTGACCGGGCAGCTACTTCGTCTTCTACCGCGGAGGTGCGCCCCGAGGAGGAGGCGGTGGTGCGGACGCCAACACCGCCACGCCCTGTCACTCCACCAGAGCGGCAAGAGGAGGTCGCCGCGGAGGAGGCGGGGAGCGGCTCGCCGGCGAAGGAGGCGCCGACGTCGAGATGGGGGAGAACATTCCTCCGCCGCCCCAAGGCACCGACGCCGATGGAGGAAAACGTTCCTCCGCCGCCCCCGCCTAACGCAGATGCTGAGGGGGCGGCGGCTTCTTCTGAGGCGCAGCGGGCTCGGCGGCGGCGGACCTCACGGTGGCTGGGCAATCTTCCCCAGCCCCTGAAGCTCGAGAGGAGGCGCCGATGGAAGACGACGGTGCTGGAGCCCATGGCCCCAATGACGGAGAGGGCTCGCTTCACAGCCCCCAGGCCAGGGTCGACCCGGGCCCAAGCTCGGAGACCCCCACCCTTGAAACTAGTGCACGGGGAGCCTCCATGTCTCGTGGGAGTTCGCGGGCTCTGGTCCTGGGTGGCAGGAGCTGGAGCGGCGCTCGCCGCAGCTCTACCTTCCGCCTGGCGAGGGGTGCACTGGATGGGCTGGAGGCCCAACTCGCTCTCGAGGAGGCCGAGCTCGCCAGAGAGTATGATGAACTTGAGAAGGCCTGGACCCGCTTCTTCGAGATCGTGGAGCACCGTCGCCACGACAACGAGGCCATGCAGGCGCAGCGAGAGGAGGCGCTGCGCTTCGCCAAGGAAGTCCGCGAGAGCGCGGTGCGCGAGGCTCAAGAGACCCTGGAGCCACTCCAGGCAGAGCGCCAGGCCGCTGCAGAAGATCGCGAGGCGGCCGTGGCGGAGCGCCAAGCTGCAGCCTCAGAGCGCGCGGCCCTCGAGACCACGCTAGCCGCTCAGCGCCAAGAGCTTGCTGACCGCGAGGGGAAATTTGCTGCGGAGTCGGAGGCTACGCGAAAGTCTTTGGACCAACACCGCGTGTCTTTGGATGCCCGTGAGCAAGCACTGGCGGCGCGCGAGGCGGAGGTGCTCAAGCGCGAGGAGCAGCAACTGCAGGCTGACAGGGAGCTGTCCACGCAGCGCGCAGATCTTGAGGCGCGGGAGGGCAATCTGGCCGAGGCCATAGGCAAGCATGGTGAGGAGGTGGCCAGGCACAAAAAGCTTGTGGAGAAGTCCAACCGAAAGCTCGCCGCGAGGAAGGAAGAGGCTGAGAAGGATGCCGCCGCCAAGCAGAAAGAATACCGCGCTGCCGTCGCCGAAGATATGCCGGGAATTCAAGAAGCAGGAGGACCGCTTCAAGAAGAAACGCGCGGATGACAATGCCCGCATCATTCAGCTGGAGCACCAGAACGCCAACCTGAACTCCCAGTGAGGCGCGCCAGAGATGGTCGTCGCCGCGCGGAAGAGGCTCGCGAACGTGCAGATCAAGACCTCGCCTCCCTGATGGCTGATATGAGGAGCTGAACGCGCAGGTGGGCCCTGCTGTGGAGCGTGCTGCAGAGGCTGAGCACAGCGTGCAGGCGGCGCGGGTCTTGACGCAGCAGCGGGAGCGCATGTTCAAGTCCTTGGTGACCCGGGGGAACACTCTCGCGGGGCAGCTAGGAGTGGATGCCCCTGCGTTCCCGTTCATGGGAACGCTGACGCCGCCACATACCTCGCCTACTTCGATCAGCTCTTCACCGCGCTCGAGGGCCCTGTGGCGGAACTTGGCGACGTTGTTGATGAGGAGTGCCGCAAGCTCTTGACCGTGGCGATCGATCGCGTCTTCGCCAACCTCCAGCGCCTTCAACCCGGCTTCGACTACGAGTCAGTGACCGAGCCCGTCGAGGGGACCAAGCCTGGAGCTCTCCAACTTGGTTCGAGAAGAAGTCAACGATTACGTCGACCGCTTCAAGAGGGTTGAGGCGGAGCAGGCCGCTGAGGAGGATGAAGGCGCCGAAGAAGAAAGGCTGAAGAGGACGGCGATGGTGAACCCTCTGCCTAGGCCACTCCTGCAACAAGATGCGCTTGACGCGCAATATCTTTGTTTTAAGACTTGTTTTAATTCATTCTGGCTTGTAAGATACTTTGATCGTACGCAATATGTGTGTGTGCCCCTCGATGGGCCTTTTATCCCTGTTCCATGTCTTTCTTCGCTCTACGTCGTCAGGACCCATCTCTTTGCGCTATGACACCGCCGCTGCGGTATGCCGGAGCGTGACTCGGCAAGGCCGGGGGGTGTTTAAGGCTTGGAGAGGTAAGGGCTCTCGAGTCGCGGTGCTCGAGGGCCCCCTTTGACGCACAAGCAGTCCATGGAGTGTGAGAGAGAAAAAACCCGCTCGAGGGACGACAGGTGCTCGTGAGAGGGAGAAAAACTCCTGAGGGGCGCGAGCGCTAGACTTAGCTTGGCGAGACTTTGGCCTCGTAGAGGGCGTTGGCTTCCCTGGCTTCCCTGATGGTGCGCTCCCTCTAGGGGTCGGAGCGTGACTTCTCGACCTTGGGGAGGACTCTTGTTCCCTGTATTGGTTAGAGAGGCAAACCCAAAGCAGGCACATGGTAGTAAACACTCATGCGCGCTTATAGGCTTCCTCATGAGTATCTCGCGAGGAGAGTAAGTACCAAGGTCCTTTGGTGAGGTGGCGTGTTTGGGAGCAAGCCCATGGGCCAGAGCTCTTTGGGAGGTAACAGGCGTGAGAGCGTGCTCACGTGTTAGAGCTCGGATCCTTTGGATTTTGCGGTGCTGTTGGGGTGCTCTTGAGGCACAGTCACCGTACTCAGCCCCCGCTCGCGAGGTGCGCATGGGGAAGAATATGAGCGCGAAATGAACTAAGATGATGAAAAGTAAAAACTCACCACCAAAATATTACATAGCGGCGCCTCAGCGCAATGTTTCATTGAGAAACGAATTGGTTCATTACACTTGGTGTACCAAGATAAAGTTTTCCATGTCGAGGCATGGGGACCACATTCAGTGGCTGAGACTCTTCACGGCCTGCGGCGGCACGTAATCAGGAGAGCTCAGAGGGGCTGGCCCTCGGGAGGAGAAGCTTTTGTGAAGCTTGGAGGTGAAGTTGTGTGCTTCCCTCTAGAGACAAAAAATGTCTGGCGTGACTATGATCACGGGTAGAACTTGCGTAGATGCGCGATGTTCCATGGATTCTTGACCGGGATGCCGTCCTCCGTTTCGAGGCGTACCGCGCCAGGCCTGGCGATGTGTGAGACCCTGTAGGGGCCTTCCCACATTGGCGAGAGCTTGTGGAGACCTTCCCTGGAGAGGATTCTCCTGAGGACGAGGTCGCCTGTCTCGAGAGTGCGCGGACGTATGTGGCGGCTGTGGTAGCGTCGCAGGTCTTGCTGGTACTTGGCTGCCCTGAGGGCGGCACGGCGGCGCAACCCGTCAAGGAGCAGCAGGTCGTCGCTGTGGAGGTCTGCTTGATCGTCCTCGTTGAAGGCAAGGACCCGTGCGGATCCATGCTTGATCTCTGTGGGGAGGACTGCTTCAGCTCCATACACGAGGGCAAATGGCGTCTCACCAGTGGGCTTCGTGGGGTTCGTGCGGATGGACCAGAGCACGGACGGGAGTTCGTCTATCCAGCCCTTGCCGTAGCCCTTCAGGCGATTGAAGCTTCTTGTCTTGAGGCCCTTGAGGACCTCAGCATTTGCTCGCTCGGCTTGGCCGTTGCTCTGTGGGTGAGCCACCGAGGCGAAGCAGAGCTTGGTGCCGAGGCTCTCGCAGTAGGCCCTGAAGATGCCGCTGGTGAATTGTGAGCCATTGTCGGTGATGATGCGATTAGGCACACCAAAGCGGCAGACCAGGCCTCTGATGAATTTTACTGCTGCCCTGGCCGGTATGCTGCGCACTGCTTCAACCTCTGCCCACTTGGTGAACTTGTCGACTGCCACGAAGAGGAAGCGGTAGCCCCCTTGCGATCTCGGGAAGGGTCCCAAGATGTCTAGCCCCCAGACCGCGAAAGGCCACGAGAGCGGGATGGTTTGGAGTCCCAGTGCAGGCTGATGGACTTGCTTGGCGTGGAATTGGCACGCATCGCAAGACTGGACGATGGTGGTGGCATCTTGAAGCACTTGGGGCCAGTAGAAACCGCTCCTGAAGACCTTGCCTGCCAGGGTGCGTGCAGAGGAATGGTGGCCACACTCTCCACTGTGAATGTCTCTGATCAGCATGCGGCCTTCCTCGGGGGGGACGCACTTGAGTGCAATTCCATTTGGGCGCTTGCGGTACAGGTCTCCCTCGAGGATGTAGTATGACTTGGCTTGTCGAGCCACTCGTTCCGCCTCCGCGTCTTCTTCAGGAGGACTCCCTTCAGCAGGTAGTCTTTGAGTTCGTCAACCCAGCCTGTCTCTTGATGCACCATAGCCAGCAGCAGACGCTCCCCTGAGGATGGACCGCAGTTGGGTGCCCCACCTACAGGAGGTGGTGGGAGTACTTCGTCTGTGCTTGTGGCTGCTGCTTCTTGTGGCTGCTTTATGGACGCCTTGGAGAGTCTCTCTTCAAAGACGCCGGCCGGCTGGGCCTGCCTTCGTGATGCTCGCTTGGCGATGTCATCTGCCTCCTGGTTCTCCTTTCGCGGGATGTGCATGAGCTCCATGCCCTGAAGTGCTTCTCGAGCTTGCGGACCTCTTCAAGGTAGGCGGCCATGTGGTCGTCTTTAGGCGTGTAGCTCTTGTTGGAGAAGTTAACCAGGAGCTGGGAATCACCCTTTATGAGTAAGTGCTTGACGCCAAGGGCGATTGCGGCTCTGAGCCCGGCGAGGAGGCCCTCGTACTCGGCGATGTTGTTGGAGATCTTGTCTATTGTGAAGCACAGCTGGATGGCGTAGTAGAGCTTGTCACCTTTTGGTGAGGTTAAGACAACGCCAGCCCCACCATTGCGGCAGGCGAAAGCTCCATCGAAGTGCATGGTCCAGTGGCTTGGCATTGTATCTCCCGATGACGCGGTTTCTTCTTCGCGAGGCTCTTCAGGAGTTGGGTCTGTCCACTCGGCGACGAAATCCGCCAGCGCTCTCCCTTTTATGACTCTTGTGGTGTCGAAGCGCAAGTTGAATGGTTGCAGCTCAATGTTCCATCCTGCGACGCGGTCAGTGGTTGGGGTTGCGCAGGATCTGCTCCAGGGGGAAGGACGTGACCACCGTGATGGGGTGGCCCTGGAAGTAGTGGCGCAGCTTCCTGGAGGCGATGAGTAGCGCGAGGAGGAGCTTCTGCTGCACTGGGTACCGCTCGCGAGCATCTCGCAGTACAGTACTGACGAAGTAGACTGGATGCTCGACGAGGGTCGTTGATGGTGCGGCAGCGTCGGCTCCCTCGAGAGGCTCCTCAGGACCTTTGGCGAGGTTTGCCTGTGGAGGAGCCTCGGCAGGGGTGCTCGTGGTGGACTCGACTTGAGGCTGTGGGTCTGGCACTGGGTCTGGAGAGACTGTTCCCTCGTCGGGAGGTTCTGGACTTGGTGTGGCAGTGCTTTTCTTGGGGAGAACTGGCTCTTCTCTTTCCACCACCAGGACGGCGCTTGCAGTTTGTGGAGTGGCTGCTAGGTACAGCTTCAGATGCTCGCCTGCCCTGGGGGCTACCATGACTGGTGAGCTAGCCAAGTATTTCTTCAAGTCCTCAAATGCTTTGTCGGCCTCTGGAGTCCACTTGAAGGTGCCGGATTTCTTCATGATCTTGAAAAATGGCAAGGCTCTCTCGCCGAACTTGGAGATGAAGCGGCCTAAGCTGGCCATGCATCCTGCTAGGCGCTGCATGTCCTTGAGGCGGCGAGGTGGCTGCATGTCTTCTATAGCCTTGATCTTGTCAGGGTTTGCTTCTATGCCGCGGTGGGACACGAGGAACCCGAGGAGCTTGCCTGAAGGCACCCCGAAGACGCACTTGGCGGGGTTTAACTTGATGTTCACCTTGCGCAGGCTGGCAAAGGTTTCCTCGAGATCCTTCAAGAGAGTGTCTCCCTCGCGAGACTTGACCACGATGTCGTCGACATAAGCTTCTGCATTTCTTCCCATCTGAGCCCCCAAGGCGATCCTCATGAGCCTCTGGAAGGTGGCGCCGGCATTTTCAGGCCAAAGGGCATGCAAGTGTAGCAATACACACCACAAGGGGTGAGAAATGCTGTTTTCTCCTCGTCTTCCTTGGCCATTTTGATCTGGTGGTAGCCTGAGAAGGCATCCAGGAAACAGAGGAGATCACAGCCGGCGGTGGAGTCCACAATCTGGTCTATCCTTGGCATGGGGTATGGATCCTTGGGGCAGGCCTTGTTTACGTCTGTGTAGTCGATGCAGAGCCGGCCTCCTCCATTGGGTTTTGGGACAACCACACCGTTGGAGAGCCAAGTGGGGTGGGCAACTTCTCGAATGATGTCTGCTGCTTTCAGCTTCTCTACTTCTTTGATGATGAACGCTTGCTTCTCGGGGGCTTGTTTCCGCGCTTTCTGCTTTACAGGGCGTGCGTCTGGACACACGGCTAAGTGGTGCTCGATCACCTCCCTTGGTACACCGGACATTTCTGACGGAGTCCATGCGAACATGTCAGAATTTGCCCGAAGGAAGGCGACGAGCGCGCTTTCCTATTTGGGAGGCAAGCCAGCGCCTATGGTGACGCTAGCCCCCGAGCCCTCAGCCCCCGAGCCGCTGGTGCTCAGCGACACCTTCTTTGTAGATGCTTGCTCTTGAGTGAACAGCTGTTTCTTCTTCTTGGGCCTCTCGAGAGGCTCCATGTCCTCGTCAGCGGGGAATGCCATGGCAGCGGCCTTGTAGGCGATCTCGACAGCGCGCGTGGCGTCCTGTACGTGACCACGTATGGTGATGGTGCCACCGCTGCCAGGGATCTTGACCATGTTGTAGGCGTGGTGCGTGACGGCCATGAACTTCGCGAGGGCGGGGTAGCCGAGGATGGCGTTGTAGGGCAGGCCAATGTGCGCGACGTCGAAGTCAATTAGCTCGGTGCGGTAGTTCTCCTGCGTGCCAAAGTGACCGCGAGCCTCACTTGCCCCAGAGGCGAGATTGAGCCGCTGGTGACCCCGGTGAAGGGCCTGGAGGGCATGAGCCACTCGTAGGGCACTTGAAGCGTCTCGAAGGTCTCGACAGAGATGACGTTCAGGCCTGCACCCCCATCAATGAGCGTCTTGCCGACGGCGATGTTGTTGATGGTGGGGGTGCACACCAACGGGAGGGTGCCCACAGTCTTGTAGACTTGGGGTGATCTTTGGCGTCGAAGGCGATGGTGTACTGGGACCACTTGAGGGGGCGGGACGTCTCGACCCCGGGAAGCGCTGCGTTGAGCTCGCGAGCGAACTGCTTGAACTGGTTGTTCGACTTGGGCGCCTGGGATCCGCCGAGGATGCATGCCATGGCACCCTTGGGGGCCTGGTAGCCTCCAGGCTCTTCGTCGGGAGATTGTTGTTTTTCTCGGCGGCATTCGCCTGAGTTCCCTGGGCCTCTGGAAGTTGCCCTTGCGTCCACCTTTGCGGTAACCACGGCCTCTGCCGCGGCCACCGCTGCCTTCTTCTTGCTCACGCTTCTTGCTCAGCTGCTTGAGGTCATAGCAGTTCTCCGTCGCATGGCCGCGCCTGTTGTGGTAGATGCAGAACGGGCGGTTGTCCACCTTTTTCTCGCCAGCCTCTGGGAGTCCTCGCGAACATGCTTGGCGTCGGGTTCAGCTGCCAGGACTGCGGTAGGCTTGCGCTTTATCTCGTCACGCCTCTTCTGGGTCTTGGATCCCTCGACAGGGTCGTCTGTCGAGCCCACCTTGACGAAGAGGAGCCCTTCTTCTGCCTTGGCGCACTTGTCTGCGATGTCGAAGAGCTTCACCACGGAGGAGAGGGTATCATGGATGCCGAGCTTCTCGAGCATCCTGTGGTTGGTGACGCCCTCTCTGAAGGCCGCAATGACGTGCGAGTCCGGGATGTTCGGGATCTTGTTGCGGACTTGGCTGAAGCGCTGGATGTACCTGCGGAGGGTCTCGCCAGGCTTCTGGCGCACAGCTCGCAGGTCGTTGTAGGTGAGGGCGCGCTCGTACGTGCCCTTGAAGTTCGCAACGAACTGCTGGCAGAGCTCCTCCCACGAGTCAATGGAATCCTCGGGAAGGTTCAGGAGCCACGACAAGGCGGAATCCTTGAGAGCGTGGGAGAACCAGTTGGCCATGACCTTGTCGTCTCCCCCCGCAGCTTGGATGGAGGTGGTGTAGAGCTGCAAGAACTCGATGGGGTTGTTCGTGCCGTCGTAGCCCTTGGGTAGGTCAGGCCTGAACTTCTGTGGCCAGACGACGCGACGCAGGTTGCGGGTGAAGGCCGCGCAACCTGTGGCGTACGAGGCGATGCCACCCTGAAGAGCACGGCGGTTCTGTCGCCCTGCTTGGCCGATTTCCTCGACGATGCGCTTCTGGAGGTCCTTCTGGCGCTCCATTTCCACCCGCGCGTCTGGGGGTGTCCGCTGCACGATTTGGCAATCGCGCGGCGAAGACGCGTGGGATGCGGCCTTGTGCGCCGCGCTGGAGGCGGACCTGGCGGAGGCGGCGGCGGAGGTGCGCCATGCGCGGTGGTTCCTGCGCGTCCGGAGTTGTGGTGCACCAGAGAGCGCGACGCCGCGGAGCTGCGCGCGGTGCCGCCGCAATGTCGACGAGGTGCTGGAGGCGGCCGAGCCAGTTGTCGTGCGCCTCGGCGTGGGGCGGTAGCGGAAGAGCTCCGCGGCCATGAGCAGCGCGGTGTTTGGGCTGGGCGCTGGACGCCCAAGAGTGGAGGCGCTGTGGCGCTGGGACGGATGCGAGGACTCAGCGTCCTCGCCGTGCCCGTGGTCGACGTCTTCGTCGAAGCGGTCGTCGTCCGTCGTCTCGGGGTGCTCCACACGCGGTTCAGCGGTGTTGCGCCCCGTGGCGCGGCTGGCACGGGGACGGCCGCGAGGGTTGGTGGTGTTGGCAGCGGGCTCGGTGGTGCCCTGCCTGACGCCCGCCGGGTGGCGCGAGCTGCGCGAGTGTCCGCCATGGTGCAGAGGTCGATGAAGGTTGAAGACGCGCCTCAGCCCCCTACCTGGCGCGCCAATTGTCGGAGAATGACTCCCACGAAACAGGGATAGTCAAGCTCACGAAGAGAGTTCGTGTAAGGGGCTGAACACGTTGGTCAAACAACCCTCAACCTGCACGGCGACGGTGCTCGTCGAGCAAGTGGAGGGACATCACGACAGAGATGAACACCAGCCCGTACCCAGGTTCACGGCCCTCGTGTGGAGGTAACACCGCTACTCCTGCTTGTCTGTATTGCACTGCTTGTAGAGGTTACAGTACAATGAGCTTGCCGAGGGCTCTCTTTTGGCAATGGTGTACACGAGGAAGGGAAGCTGGGTCTTCTTCTTCCTTGCGCGTAAGTGGCTATGCTGGAATGAGAATGCGATCCTTGCTACGGTGCTGCTCCTCCTCCTTTTATAGGCGCCCCGGCTCCCTCCCTGCGCTTGCGCTACGGAGGGCTATCACGTGGCGCAGAAGGTAGAGCGTGGTGCACCGCAGCCCGGCTGTCCATGGACGCGGTCCATGGGCGTAAAGCTGATGCCTGTGGCAGAGTAACCACCGTCCATGCAGGACGGCCAGCTGGGGCCGCAGAGGAACGTGGGGGTGCCCACGGTGACGTTGGCCGTGGAGCGTAGCGCCGGCCGGTCCCCTTATCACCAAAGAGGAAATCCTTGTAGTCCGGTGCGGATGGCACAGCTTTGTTGACCCCTTTAATCACCAAAATGGCAACTGCGGCGTCGTCGTCACCGCGCGCAGAGGCGCGCGTCACTCTGCGGCCGCTGCAGAGCCCATGTGCGCTCTGCAGAGGTTGCTTTGCAGCGAAGCGATCCCCACGAGGGCTTGGATGCCCTGTAGAGGAATTCGGCGTTGACCTCTCTCCAGGGGAGATCACCTTGAAGAGGGGGCAGCAGTGGAGAGGGCCTCCGCAGGCCTCTGCTGCCTCAAAAGCCCTCGCGAGGCAATTAGCCTCGCGAGGCTCTCCAAGCCGTAGGCTTGGTCCTTAGCGAAAATTGGCCACCGAGTGTTGAGGGCCGTAGAGGACAGGCCCAGCACACCCTGGATTTCACTGGGCCGACAGTTGCTGTGTGGCACATGATTTCCCAAGTGATTTGGAAAAGACAGTCTTTAACATCCCTTTTTTTTGCTTTCTTGCATAACTCCACACACCTTCATAAACATAGTACAATTATCTGTAATCATGCGACAAAACATGCAAGCCGTCTTAGCTCAGCTGGTAGAGCGCGTGGCTTTTAACCACGTGGTGCTGGGTTCGATTACCACAGACGGCGCCTTTTTCTTTACTAATTTTGGAGGCAGCCCTGTTTCGTTAGCTTTCCTTTGTTTTGTCATCCACGGTTCCTGCAGACGATTTTGCCACTGTCATGCCTGAGCAATTCTATGGAAAAGTCTTTGTAATCCTCCGGGAATCGCGCGCTCGCGTCCTCCGCCTCGTCCGCGCGACGCAAGTCCCGGACAGCGACGGCTCCGCTACAACCTTATCCCCACCCCGATTCACCTCCTCCATCCGTTCCTTAATTCGTTTCTTCCTCTCGAGATCACCTGCAACCACGCCGACGTGAGCCGCGCCGGCTCCTGCCCTTGCTCCTCCAACCGGGAGCGCCGCCTAGCTCCTCGCTCCTCCCGCCGGCTCGCCGCGCTCTTCCCCGGTGAGGTCGCCGCCCCAGCGCGCCTCCACGACGAGGTCGCCGTCCCAGGTGGCTGCCCTGTTTCGTTAGCTTTCCTTTGTTTTATCATCCACGGTTCCTGCAGACGATTCTGCCACTGTCATGCCTGAGCAATTCTATGGAAAAGTCTTGTAATCCCCTGGGGGATCACGCGCTCGCGTCCTCCGCCTCGTCCGCGCGACGCGTGTCCCGGACAGCGACGGCTCCGCTACAACCTTATCCCCACCCCGATTCACCTCCTCCATCCGTTCCTTAATTCGTTTCTTCCTCTCGAGATCACCTGCAACCACGCCGACGTGAGCCGCGCCGGCTCCTGCCCCTGCTCCTCCAACCGGGAGCGCCGCCTAGCTCCTCCCGCCGGCTCGCCGCGCTCTTCCCCGGCGAGGTCGCCGCCCCCGCGCGCCTCCACGACGAGGTCGCCGTCCCCGGGCGTCTCCATGGCCTGGCTGCCGCCGCGCGCCTCCCCGGCGAGTTCGCCGCCTCCGTGTTGAGTTCGCCACCCCCGTGCGCCTCCTGCTCCTCTCTGGTCAACGCACCGCCCCGGCTTCTTCCCCGCGCCCGCGCCGCCCCGGCTCATCGTACGTCGTCGGCGTCGGAGCGGCGTATGGTGGATCCGGCGTCGACGTCGGAGCGGGCGAGCGGGAGGAGGAGGGTCGCGGCGAGGATGTTGTCAAGTAGCCCGCCGGATGTTGCCGGGGGTGCTTTCTGTTGGTGGGCGCCTATGCTGCCAATGAAGGGCGGTATTGCTACCATAGGTGGTGCGCGGTGCTACCATGGAAGGTTGTCGGTGCTACTATTGGTGGTGGGCGGTGCTGCCATCGGAGGACTTGGCCGGAATTTTTTGCTACGATACTGTAATTTTTATATTTTTTGCTGCAATAGTTTCGTGGTGTTGCTAAAATAGCATAATGTTTTTGCTACGAGGTCTTTGTCCATGTCAGAATTTTTGCGCCATACATTCTGTGAATTTGCGTTACAAAAAGAGTTTTTGTGCTGCAATTTATTCTGCTGTTTTGCATCATAAGTCTCATCGGACCTCGCCGGATTTTTTTTGCTACAATGCTGCAATATAACAATTTTTTTGCTATTATTGTTATATGGTTTTGCTACAATAGAACGAAAATTTTGCTACGATGTCTCCGGCGAGGTCTTCGTCAATGTCTCCGGCGAAGTCGATTTTGCTACAGTAGCACATGTTTGTTGCTACGAAATCTCCGGCGAGGTCTCCGGTGAGATCTCCGGCGAAGTCAGTCTTTTCTGTTTCTGGGCGAACCGTTTTTTACTACATAGGGAGCAAAATCGGGAATTATTTGCTACCGCGCGGGGTTGGTGGGGTGGCACGGGATCTGACGGCTCCTGTCGATTCAATCGGACGGCTCGCGACCCGGGGATCGGACTCCCAGGGACGCCTAGTCCTGTCCTATTTTGGTCGAACCGGCATCAAATGCGAGATGTATATATAGATTTGGGAATAAACAACATCCTTTGGACCTTGCCGTCATGTCGTTCACGGATGTCTACTCTACCTCGACATTACTATGCACGTTGCTGCACTATGACATGTAAAGATTTATTATAGACTGTCCTGTGATCTGAGGAATTGCTTCGTGCACTACCACTGTTATTACCCCGTGTTGTTCAATCTAAATTTTCTAGTCCGAAAGGTCTCTATCGTTTGTGCTTCATTAAAATTCAATTTTGAAAAATGCAATTATTTTGTTTAAAACTTGTAAGTGCTGGTGGACTACCGCCTCCCTAAGAAGTGGCGGCTGAGCCCCGCAGGTCATGCCGCCCTGCCTCTGCCCAGCGGCCAGGAGTTCAGCCTCCACATTCTGTAGCAGTGGGAGAGAGGATGACGGCGGAGCAGCGATGCCACCCCTTACAACGCTGCCATCAACTACATTGACTGGTTCAACCGCTTCCGGCAGGAAGGGACACTGCCCTCGAGGACGACACTGGGAGGTACACAACGGAGCGCTGCAAGAACCGGTGGTGCGGCCGCACGCTGGAGGGCGTGCCATCGGAGCTGCCGCGTCTGCCGGCCAAGTCGCACTACGCGTTGCTCTGTGTCGTTAAGGAGGAGCCCGGGAGCGGCAAGCTCCACGCCACCGTCAAGTAGGAACCGTTCGTCAAGCGACCCGCAAGTTTAGCGCCGTCAAGAAGGACCCAGGGATGAAGCGTCGTAGCGTCGCCGCCGTCAAGGAGGAGCCCCAGAACCCATAAACAGCTCCCCTAAGAATGGCGCGTGTCGTCACCTACCGGGACGTCGTCGGCGACGGGGAAATGCCCGGCTTCACCGTGGCCCTCCTCCTCTCTACCAGCGACCCCGTGTCGCCGGCCGGCCATCGTGGAACATGGCGTCGTGAAGGAGGAGGCAGGGCCGTCGGTGCAGCCGGAACTCGAGGACGGCGACGTCATCTGCATCTCCGACGACGATTAGGAGGCCGGCTAGGGTTTGGGCCGTGGTGGCATCCACAAATTTCTTCAAATTTGTGTAAAAAGTAGTCAAATTGAATGAAATTGGCCCCTTTTACTATTTTTTGTTAATTTAAACTTTCCGGCTGCATTTTGATTTTGTGGGTGCCAGTGTGGGAGGCTACCTACGAATGGCTGATACCCGATGACGTAGTTACCTGCGTCAAAAGAATATGGGTTAGGTTGAGACTCCAAGTGCAGAGTGTGTAGTAAGTGGAAGACGTGTTTTCCCCACGAGGGGTGACTCGAGGGTTTAAATCAGTAGTGAAGATTTATCTTTCCTATCCTTCTTTGGGTTACCTACAAAACAAAGTAAATGTTTTGGTCGTCAACCTCACCTAGTGGTTGTCAAGCACAAGGTGTGAGAATGATATAAAGATAATATGCAATGCAAACAAGAAATAAATATGCAATGGTGGTAAATAAATATGCAAGGATGGTGGTAGCAATGATAAATGATATTTTTGGGTTTTATATGATGAATGCAAGATGGAAAAGTGTTTTTGTATTTTCGGATTTTTAAATGGCAGAAAATGGTAAAGTGGTAAAAGTTGTTGGAAAGATGTTTCTTATGATTAAAAATGGACCGGGGTTCATGGTTTCACAAATGCACTCTCTCTTTAATAAAATGGTAGACAATGGAACACTAGAGTTGACATATGAGATTGCAACACAACAGTTTAATGACAAGTTATAATTATATGGGCATCACGTCCTAACATAGAGACCTTTTGGTTATTAGTCTCTCTTATACTCCACCAAGATGCGAACTAAATCATAACACCTCAGTAATTAAGATAATTCAGAGTATAGCAATAAGTATCATGACATGAAGTTAAAATAAGAACATGCTAGATCTAGTCATGTAGGAAGTGGCAATGGTCACACCCACATCTCCGGTAGCATGGTTTTTCTTTTTATTCCTAGTGAGGCAACAAAGTAAGGTAAAACACCCAAGTGGATCGCAGAACTTTCTCTCACGTTCACTGCACTAGCCACCCCCCGTTACTCCAACTAATGCACACGTTCTCCCTCACACGCTCTCATCAACATGCTTGATCATGACAAGTAAATAAGAACGGGGTACATAATATGCATCTACTTTCATAACTGAAACAAAACCATTGCAATCTCAAACATATATTAACTCATAAAAAGATCCACCACAAAGGTATTACATAGATGACCGTAATCATGTTCAGCAGCTCATACGGTACTAATTAGTGAAGCTCAAGAGAGAGAGATACATAAGTTACTTCCACAAACCCATAGTCCAGAGGTGGACTACTCCCTCTTCATCATGGAGACAGTGGAGAAGTCGTTGGAGAAGATGGAGACCACGCCGGCAGCGCCCCGCCGGAGTTTTCCCCCTCCAATCTGCAACTCCAGGTCTCTGTTTCGGTGTTTCTGTGTTTCTGCGGTGCTCCTTCCAGAGAACGTCGGAGGACTATTTTTATAGGCGGTTTTAGGTCAAAACGGAGTCGGTGGAGGAAAGATCGACGGCAACGGAGCTCCGAGGGCCAAAAGGGGGGTCCCACGCGGCCAGGTACATGGGCCGCGTGGGCCCTCATCTGGGCCCTCGAGCCTCCGTTTGTTTGCTTCATTCGCTCCCACGCTTTGTTCCTTCCAAAAACTGATGCTCGTAAATTTCCAGGTCATTTGGACGTCGTTTGGGTCCCTGAAACATTAAAATAAAAAAATAGGATTTTCTGCCTGCGCAGGGCTAATTTCATAAAAATAGGAAATAAATATAATATTCCCAAAAATCATTATAAAACATTGATATAACCCTTATATGATGCAAATATGACTGGAATATAAACAAAATAATGCAAAGTTCATTATGCATTTTACATGCATCAATGGCCGGACAAATGTCCGGCATCATCCAAATTGTGTCCGTTTTGTGTGGTGTTGGACCAAATTTGGATGGTGTCGGTGGAGATGCTCTTATTTCCCTTTTTGTACAATCTAATTTTTCTAGTCCGAAATATCTCGATAGTTTCTGCTTCATTAAAAACAACTTTTAAAATGCAATTATTCTGTTTAAAACTTAAATTCGGGTTGATTGCGAGCTGTGTGGCTGGTACTCTGTACCGAGTCCAGCTCGATATCCTGCGCAGGTCAGGGTGTGCCCCCCGCCGACGAGCCATCTTCGAAGCCAAGGTCTCGCCGTGTTTGGAATATATGGATTCTCAACAGGGGTCCCTTGTATCGAACCTGTGTCGCAAGTGATAGAACTAAAAAATTCTGAAGTGTCGCAATGATACTGCTGCGCTGTTATAGTAGAGAAGGGAAAACATGGGATGTTTCATTGTTCATTGTTCATTCAACGCTGTTGTTTCCTTTAGCATGCTGTGAAATCATGACAACTGTGTACAGACAGTCATGGGTTATGTACCTGTGTCATTTGATGTTTACCTAGATATAACTAGATTCATGGTCTCAAAGACACCTTACCTGGTCCATGATTTCAGCTTGAATCGCGTCTGTATACTGTTAAACAGTGGAGCGGCCCGCTAACTCTCGATGGCGGAGAGCAGCCGCCACGCTCGCTGGCGGCCAGCCGCGGCCCGTCCCGCTTGACACCTGACCCATCTGGCGCCGCCGTGTATCGAGGGGAACGACAAAGACCCTTCCCTCTCCCCTTCTCTTTTCTCTCCGTGGCGTCAATGGAGCTCTAACAACGGTGGCTACAGCTCCTCGATCCAACTTGGGACGGCGCCGACGGATCGCCATTGAATATTCAGAACACGGTTAGTAGCCAAAAGTGATGTCCTAATACTCCGGCTTTTCTTTGTTCTTTTACTAGAATCTATGGAGTTTCTTATCAAATTTTGAAACATGTCCGTGCAGAAGTTATTTGCTTAATTAATTATTTTGGTGCTTTATAACCTGTATTGCAATCATTTAAGTGGTTCAGTTACCTTCACTAGTATGAGCTGCATTTCCTTTAGACTAGATCCAATAGACGGCCATTGGATTTTAATGTTCTGTTACTCATGGTGAAACTGATTACAGTACTGTTCTTCTAACGCCGGCCAGTGTCAATGCGAGGGGCACGTGCTCGAGGATTAAGGGCCACAGAGACAAGGAAAAGAAGGCAGAGCCGAAGAAGAAATTAGGTGTTACTCTCGGGTGTGTAAGAAATACGAGCGATTCGGTCTAACCCCTATTCCTCGATCCTTTTCCGTGGTTCCGCTCACAATGATCTTTGAGGCTAGGGGTTAGGGACCAATATATAGTGTGCTAATTTCAGTTTGAGTCAAACTGTGCAAATTGCAGTAATTCCAGATAAACTATGTTTAAACAAGAGTCCAGGCTAAGCTAATCAACCACGATCACTAGTAGCCTATATGGACACTCAAGCTGCAATTTTAGTCCCATGCACGTGCGTGTGAGTCGCACGCTGAATTTGATTACAAAATCAAATTCACAGGCTTTAAACAATTCAAGGCGCCAATCCCTCGAACAACCTGGCTTTCCATAATATGTCGTGCCCGGGCAAATATACAAAATGTATAATATTATTCCAGCGTAAATAAACACTGTATTCCAACATATATGTACCGGCTTCCTTGAACACACAATTCCATTCAAGTATATATCAAGCAATATTCAACGCAATGGTAAATTCCATATTGAGGTAATAATATTCCAGGAGATTAAATAACGTAGTACGTATAAATGTTGCAAGCCACACCATTAAATTCCTACATCTCCCACTTGGCTAAAACATTTAGTTCCATGGACGAAGACCCATGTTGCAAACATGCTTACAAAATACTTCCTGACTAAGGGGCTTAGTCAGTGGATCAGCAGTCATGTCCACACCAGGCAAATACTCTAAACGAATTGTCTTTAACCTATTAATAACATCACGAATGTAATGATACCTTCCCTCAATATGTTTGCTTTTGCTATGAAATTTAGGATCCTTTGAGACCTTGATTGCCGCCTGGTTGTCACAGTATATAGTCACTGGATTTGAAGTGCCGTCTATCACCTTGAGAGATGCCAGAAATTCTTTCAACCACACACCTTCCTTGAAAGCTTCGGATGCAGCAACATACTCTGCCTCCATTGAAGAAAGTGCCACCGGATCTTGCTTCTTGCTTCTCCACGAAATTGCACCTCCTGCCAGCTTAAAAATATATCCAGACGTAGATCTTCGGTCATCAAGATCACCTTGCCAATCAGCATCAGTAAAGCCCTGCAGCTGAAGATTGTGACCATTAAAACACAGATAATAGTCCACGGTTCCTTTGACATAGCGCAAAGTGTTCTTAATCTGTTTCCAATGTTCAGCTCCAGGATTCATTTGATATCTACTTAACAACCCCACGGCATGGCACAAATCAGGTCTAGTGAATAACATAGCATACATCAGAGAACCCAAAGCAGATGAATAAGGAATATTGCTCATTTTTTCCTTTTCCTCGGGAGTTTTAGCACACATTTCCTCACTGCGTTTTGTTCCCCTAAGAATAGGTACTTTAACAGGCTTGCAAATTTCCATAGAGAATCTCTTAAGTATAGTATTGAGATATGCCTTTTGAGACAAACCCAAGACTCTCTTCCTTCGATCTCTACGTATTTCCACTCCCAAAACATAGGAAGCTTCACCCATATCTTTCATGTCAAATTTAGATGACAACCACATTTTAACTTCCATCAGTGTAGATTTATCATTAGAAGCAATGAGAATATCATCAACATAAAGAGATAACAATACGAATTTATCTCCCACTATTTTGAAATAAATGCAATGATCACCTTCCGTCATTGAAAAACCATATGACGTGATAGCATTATCAAAAAGAATATACCACTGACGTGAGGCTTGTTTAAGACCATATATTGATCTGTTCAATTTACAGACCTTCCCTTCATTCCCTGTTTCCACAAACCCATCAGGTTGATTCATGTATATTTCTTCCTCTAATAGTCCATTTAAAAAAGCGGTCTTTACATCCATTTGATGTAATTCCAGATCATAATAAGCAGTTAACGCACTAATGATCCGTATGGAGGTAAATTTTGCTACAGGTGAGAAGGTTTCCACAAAATCAATTCCTTCCTTTTGTGTAAATCCCTTAGCGACAAGCCTTGCTTTATATTTATCTATGTGGCCAGATGCATTCAGTTTCCTTTTAAAAATCCACTTAGAACCTATAGCTCTCCGGTTGTTTGGTAAGTCAACAAGTTCCCAAACATTATTTTTCTTCATAGAGTTTAGTTCCTCTTGCATAGCTTCCATCCAAAGTTTAGACTCTGGACTTGCTAATGCAGCCTTAAAAGTTCTTGGTTCTTCCTCCAAAGTTTGAACTTTAGAGTGTACTTCCCCCAAAAATACAAAATACTCATCTAAATAGGATGGCGCTTGAGTGTTCCTCCCACTTCTCCTAGGCATGCTAGTTGAAGGAGTGTGATTATTATTTGGACTAGCATCAGTACTTTCCTGAACCATAGGTTCAGTGTTTGGCAAATTATTATTCTCAGGCTGTACCAACAATTCCACCCTTGCACGTTTTGCACGTCGAGGTGTGTCCTGATCTAGGAAAACAGCATCACCACTTTCAATTAATTTCTTTTTCTCAGGGTCATAAAACCTATAGCCATTAGAACCTGATGCATAGCCAATAAAAATTCCTGGGGTGCTTTTAGGCTGCAACTTAGTGCGCAACTGACTGGGGACTCTAATCTGAGCATTACAGCCCCAAACCGCCAAATGGCGTAGCGAAGGTTTCCTCCCTTTCCACAACTCATAAGGTGTTACTTTAACCGACTTGGAAGGAGAGTGATTAAGCAAATAGACAGCAGTATGTAAGGCTTCTCCCCAAAACGACAAAGGCAGATCAGAATAAGCCATCATAGACCTAACCATGTCCATTAAAGTTCTATTCCTTCTTTCCGCCACTCCGTTCTGTTGTGGCGTATATGGCAAAGTATAATGATGAACAATACCGTTTTCCTTGCAAAAATCGTCCAATATTCCTGACGTGTATTCACCTCCACGGTCAGTTCTAAGAATTTTAATCTTCTTGTTTAACTGATTTTCCACTTCCGCTTTGAAAAATTTAAAGGCTTCAAAACCTTCCGATTTGTGTTTCAAAAGATACACATAACCGTACCTTGAATAATCATCTATGAATGTAATGAAATAGATTTTCTGCCCTCCCAAAGTGGGTGTGGAAAATTCACCACAAATATCAGAATGGACGATAGCAAGTTGTTCACTGGATCTGCTAGCCTTTGGAAAGGGTGACCTGGTCATTTTCCCCATGATACACGCCTCACATATGCCATAATCTACCCACTTAAAATTCAGAATTCCAGAACTAATCAGCCTTTTAATTCTGTTTTTAGATATATGACCAAGACGTAAGTGCCAAAGATAGGACTCGGAACAGTTATTGTTGCCAGCAATATTCCTCACTAATGAGTTCTCTTCACCCAAAAGGCAATTGTTGTCAGATATATCATTAAGAAAATAAAGACCTTCATGTCTATCGCCTGCATGCACTAGTCTACCATCTAGAAGAATCTTAGCTTGTGCATCTCCAAACAATACTTTGTAGCCAACGACTTCCAATTTCGAAACTGAAATTATGTTCCTTCTCATGTTGGGTGAAAACAGGGTATTTTCCAAGACTAGTTTTCCTCCATTAGGGAGTTTAAGTTCATAATTTCCAATTCCAAGGATGTCTGCTTTAGCACTGGTTCCTAAATAGACAAATCTGTTTCCCCTTGGAATTGTTTTCAAAGATAAAAACGAACTATTATCTCTAGCAATGTGTGCAGTAGACCCCGAGTCAACAACCGAACTGTTATGAAAAGTAGTAGTGAATAAAGACTCAGTGCAAACATAAACATCGGTAATACCTCCAGGGGATTCATTCCCCTTGCGGCTGTCTTCCCTTGTAGTACTTTTCTGGTTGTCGTTGGTCTTCCTTCTTTTAGGGCAATCTGTCCTGAAGTGTTCATAATCACCGCAGCCATGGCATCTGAAGTCCCTCTTGTCAAAATTCTGAGAAGAGTTGCTGTTATGATTGCTGTGATGTCCCTTATCCCTTCTGGCATCAAAAGACTTGTTGTTATAATTATTGCGCTGCCCAGAAGGCCTCTGGTCTCTATCCCTTTTACAATTAATCTTATCCCTGAGATCATGTCCAAACTTCCTTTTCTGCCAGTTCCTTTTGTTGCCATTGCTTCTATTTTCACCAAGATGAAGCTCAGTATGGTGCGAGCCTTTTTCCTTCCCTGCACTGAGCTTCCTATCTTCCTCCATCAACAAGTGTTGCCTCAGGTTCCTCATGTTGAGTGTACGTTCTGAATGGCAAAATGAGATTTTAAACTGTTCCCATGATGGTGGCAAGGAGTTCAGGACAACCATAACTTGGACTTCCTCCTGGAAGGGATACCCAGCAGTTTTCAGTTCCTCGGCCAAGACAACAAGCTTGTTCAAGTGTTCATTAACAGATTTGTCACTCATCTTTGAATTAAGGAATCTATTCACAAGGCTCAATACTTTCATGAGAGAAACCTCTCCAAAATCCTGTTCCAGCCTGTGCATAATGCCGCAAGCTGTGTCATCAGACTCATACTCTGCAGCTAGTGAATCTGACATAGAACCGAGCATGAAAACCCTTGCAGTCTTGTTATCCTTGGTCCACTGCTTCAACTCATCTCTGTATGCTTGCTTCTCATCATCTGCTGCTTCCTCCGATGGCTGATTTGGTGCAGGAGTCTCAACAACATAATCTATGTTTTCTGAAGTAAGCAAATACAACAACTTTCTCTTCCAAACTGTGAAATTGTTTCCATCCAGCTTGTACGCACGCATCAACTCAGCAAACACAGCATTGGAGGCCATTGGGATTTGGGAACGAGGTGCTTACAGTAGGGATGTGCGCTTATTCCTCGACGAGTTCGATCTCGGCGAGTTGTTCTTCCGCTCGTCTGGTTTCCGATCTCGGCGAGTTGACGAAGGTGCTCGGACGAGATCGTTTTCCGAGCTGATGTAGTCGACGGCGCGCAGCGGTGGGCGTCAAGCAAGGCGGCGATTTCTTGTGCGGAAGCGAGGCGGCGAGCGGCAAGGATCGAGCGGCGCTGCGCGAAGCTGGGCGACAAGCAGAGGCGAAGATCGATCTCTCCCGGCACATGCAAGGAACTTGTGTTACATGACAGCCGCAAGTGCCCAAAGAAAAAATGAAGTTGCTTGTCTTTTGGAGGTCTATAAATCATTGTCTATAAGCTTGGCATCTTATATTACTGTAAGCTCTGTACTATGTAATGAGCTGAAAAACTGGTTTGATGGACATAGTAATCTATTTAGCATTTTTAGTGATTTTGTAGTTCGCCTATGCATTCTCCTATATCCTGTTCTTGCATATGTTCTAATTTAGTTATGCAATTCTCTGTCGATTTGTTAGCTGGTATAAATTGAAGTGTTTACAGTGGGGAGAAAGAAAAGAGTTTCTACGTAGATTAATCGCTTAATATTTTGAGTGAACTGTTACCGTGTTTATTGAGTTATTTTCGTCCTCTTTTCGGGCACCAGTTCACAGGTACGAGGCCTTTGACATGAAGACGGTGGCAGGGGAGGCGACCCTAGGCCTGGAGACGGCGTGCCGGTGGCGAGGACTGGGTGCTGCGCCACCATGGACAGCTCCCTGGCTCGACAGCAGGTGGTGCGTCGACGTGTCGCCGGCGGCAAGGACTCATGCTGCATCGCCATGTACAACCCAATGGAGGCTGCCTCAGTGGTGGCTGCAGCCTCGGCAATCCAATGGGGAAGCCACAACCTGAGCTCCCAGGATCTCCATCAGTTCTTTTGCATCTGTATATGTCCTCCAGTGACTGCAGTTTGGAGTTTTTTTTTTCTAGTTTCAGTGTTCCTTTGTGTATGCTATGAATAAAATTCACAGATTTCCAAGGTGTATGAGACGACTATGAAGTGTTACTTGGCTGATTCATTTACCTTGTCTAGTTTGAGCAAAACATGTTATATTTGGTAGCTAAATCAAGTTGACACTAATTTCTCTGTTACTCTGTAACCACCAACGGAAACTGTACAGAATTTTACTGATCAGAACCATGGTTTTAACTTTTCACCCCAAAATAACATGCCAATCTTTGAAGAATCACACAGCCATATTCATACAAATATTTGGAAGCATAAGACATCATAATCATCCAGTTATACAAACGACACAGGACATATGATTCATACAAAAGGCAAGACATATTCTCACAATAAACCTGACATATCCATCCAATTTTATAACCACACGCAAGACATAAGATTTGCATCCAATATATTCCAAACCAAAAGGCTTGACAAGATGTGACTCCATTCTATCTAAACATTAAAGCTTGACAAGATATACATGTCCAAAACTAATGTTGGAAGATAGCTTCATGTTTATTGTCTTAACGACACATACAAAATAAGAGTCTTTGTGGCCGGCGCGCCACTGCCCCCTCCGCCGGCGCCAGGCCACGTGGAAGCTGCCTCTGCTCCAGCCAAGTTGAGGTTAGGGTCACCTCCTTTGGCTCCAAAGCCGTCAAGGTCTAGCTTGTATTCTGCCATCTTCCCCATCGCCGTCACCGGTGTGCCACCAGCCCCACCACTGTCACCGGTCTCCATGTCATAAGCCTCTCAGGCCGCCGCCTCACTCGTATCAGGTTTATCGGGAGGAACGGCTTCGAATCGAGCAGTTCAGGTGTTGTGAAGTGTGTGTAGCTGGTCCTGACAAGCGTCCATGTGTTAGTTCTCATGGCTACATCATTCGAGCTGGAATTGAGACAAGAAAATAGTGATGAATCTAAAATAGTGCAAATACATGACTCATAAAATTTAAATAATGACATCTCGTGTACCATTCTGCTTCAGCTTTATGGCCACATTCCACCTATAAAGAGTTCCTTCTTGCATTCGTCAATGTCGTGTTGTATCTGCATCTTTGGTGACACGAGAAAAACAATCAACAATATTTCCAATCCAACAACCCTCTTATTCTAATATAAAAGTATCGCAGACTAGAACAATTTCATCGGATCTTGAGAACCAATTCTTTTGTGCACAAAGTTTGATGCATCAAATATCATAATCATAGAGAACTAGTAACCTACTTGTTCAGGAATGCAGTGATAAATTATTTTGAAATCAAAAAGGACATGTACAACTATCAACTGTGGTTTATAGCAGTATGGCACAATCAGCTACGAAATTCGTTCCGGGGATTAAGAAATGCCTGAAAACCAAGAACCAACTATCCTTTCTTATTATTTCGAACTTTATGTAAAAAAACTTTAATTTTTCTATCAATGCGGGAGCAAATATCTGAAATAATAACAATGCTGCAGAATATCCAATCGGAAATAGAAGTACCTGAAATGGCTATTGCGCAGCCCTCCCTGTGTTGATCCGGATCTTGCTGCATGGAAAAGAGGATCCAGCTGAGGAAGCGGCAATCTCTGGGATGGAAACAGGGGCCTTGGGATCCACTCGAGGAGCTGTAGCCACCGTTGCTAGAACTCCATTGACGCCACAAGAGAGAAGAGAGAAGGGGTGAGGGAAGGATCTTCGCCGTTCCCCTCGATACACAGCGTCGTCGCTGCTGAGTTCATCGATTTGGGAACTATAGGGTTGAGAGAGAGGGAATAGAGGGTACAGAAATACAATACAGAGGAAAACGGGGTCTTACATGCAAAAATGCCCCACCACTTCGACAAATCTGATCTGTACCACAGGATTCACATCCAATGGTCCACCATACCAGATCCTTCCATCGCACACCACGCCGTGATCTCATACAAGTTACCCCCGCTCTGAGCTTTCGAGTCTCTTCGGAAGGAAGTTCTTTCTTTGTGAAGAAGAGCTCCCTCAGCGACGATGGCGAGCATGGCGAAGAAGGAGATCGGCGGGACCCACGACGTGCTCCGCTTCGGCGTCAACGACAGCGTCAAGGGCGACCTCGCGCCGCCGCACCCGCTCCAGGCCACCATACACTCGGTAACTGCCCCCCTCCCTCCCCGATCTCCCCGCGAAACCCTAGCGCCGCTGATTAACCCGTGTCGTTGCGCGACGCAGGAGACTAAGTTCTGGGAGGACAAGAAGAAGTTCGGGACGGAGGCCATCTACGGATCCGCCTTCAACATCCGTAGGGATCTCGACGCCCAAATCCTCGCCAGGTAGTGGCCGTTCGCTCGCTCGCTCCCTCCTTCCCCCCTCCCGGAAAAAAATTAGGGTTCTGATCTGGTGTCGTTTCCGTGAGTTGGAGTCCCTGGCAGCTGATGTTGGGAAAGCTGGTGTCGTTTCCGTGAGTTAGATAATTAATTTAGCGGTATCGTGTCTCAAAGAGTCCGTGGGAATTTGGGGGTGAACTTAACCAATGCTCTGGGGTCGAGATGTGTTGATATTTCTGTGGTCGGTAGTGTTATGCCAGCTTTCCCGTGTGCACATTATTTTGCTTGGCTTTCTTTGCTGCATGAAAGAGCAGAGAAGATTCAGAGTGTTTTTGGTTGTGTGCTGCCACTGTTTGAGAGCAGAGAGGATAAGCGGGTATAGATTTGTTTTTCTGATAAATTTGCAGCCTACCGGAGCTATTGAATGTTCAAATTTTTTACCGTGGTTATGGTCCTGGGAATCGAATTATTTGTCTCGATAAAGAAGTCGAGCATTAGGCCATTAACAGCTGCTTTTTAGAATATTTTTGAATATTTAGATTTGTAGTTATATGAAGTCAATACAATATTGTTGAGATTATTGAGTTTGACTGCATACTCCTCAACTTGCCATTCATCGTTTCTCATCTAGCTGGTTCATGTGGAGTAGGAGTTTCTCTTTTCAGATCGCAACATTGCATTTCTTATGACTTCACGGTGTTTACCTATTAGCTAGCAATGAAATTGTTGTAGCAATCTCTGTCAGGTTTCTTTGAGTATGAGTACCAATAATGAAAATTATTGATCATCCAATATTTTACTGGATTATGTTTCGAGTTATTAACAACACTGGAATATATTGGCCCGATGGTTTGCTCAAGAATTTTATGCCGCTGCCTCTGCTTGGTAATATGAAAAAACGCAATGTTGCCATTGAATTTGTTCAATAAAACTGCTCTATTTTCCTTTTGGGATATACATTATAATGCAGATTGGCAAATGGGTATATGGTAAAACTTCAAAGCAATCCAGGTCTTCTTGACAACCTTTTGCTCTTGCGTTAGATATGAAAATATATATAAAATAGGATTTTATTTTGGACGAGGGAGCATAAGCAAATGGTTTACACCCAAATGATTTTGATCAAATATCACTTAAACATACTCGTGCTCATGGCGCAACGCATTATCTTTCCCTCGGCTCAATGCGTTGAAATGTTAGAATATTCGTCATGCATAATGTTTATATGTGCCTGTTTTCATGGATACCTGGCCTACCAATATGTGCCTGTTTTCATGGGTTTTGCATCAGATAGTTAAACAGTCTTTGTAAATAGTAGTAGAATAGAATTTATTGATGTTAATCTTTTTCTTTTACTGCAAATCCAGTGCTCGTATTTCCATATGCAATTTAGTGCTGATGGTCTGTTGTTTATCATTAGCTCCGTTTTTGGTAATAGTTAGTTTACACAATGTTGTTTTTTCCTGCCACCATATAAACAAGATAAGTACTTATTACGAGGCACTACATTGGTTCTTTTGCTGCATGGTTCATTGTGCATCTAAAATTGCATGCTTTCTTATGTTAGCGAATTTGCTGCATGGTTCATTGTGCATCTAAAATTGCATGCTTTCTTATGTTAGCGAATTGTTGCAATCTGTGACTGTTGCATGAGGTGGTCTTCTGTTAATCTTCCATAGGATGCTGTTAAAGACACACGGTTAAATTGTATCTAGAATCAAGAATATGATCGAACAAATGCAATGGTTGCTATAATAGGATGGTATTCAAGATAATGTTCATGTAGAAATACAATGGATAACTTGGAATGCCTGGATCTCTTGCTTTATTTGATTGGACAATCATATCTTTAGGTTTTTCTTATTCACATTTTCCTTGTGACAAACAATAAGTACAAGAATGCAGAGAGCAAAGAGGGCAGCATACGGATGCACCTCTTATCTTGTTTCGACCTTTCTTTTGAATACCTTAAGCACTTGTCTCCAATTGGCTTTCTGGAAATTTAAATAGGTGATATGTGTTAATAATGCTTGTCTGGCGGCATTTTGTATTGACAGATTTAAATTTTGAATACCCTAAGCACTTGTCTCTAATTGGCTTTCTGTAAATTCGAATAGGTGATATCTGTTAAAATGTTTGTCTGACAGCATTCTGTATTGACAGGTTCCAAAGGCCCCAGGTACTGGGCCATCATCTATGCTAGGATATGAGGCAATGACAGGTTCCTTGGATGATTTTGGATTTGAAGATTATCTCAACAGTAAGTATTGCTTTCCTTTTGTTCGCCATCAATCCTCTTGCTTGCTGCAAGCGTTTGTGCCATAACTTTCTAATTTATGTACTACCACATCCCAGTTAAGGAGTACTGTTATCTCTGAACTCTTTTAAGCTTTGTATCGGCAGTAGTTCTTTTGCTGACGGTCGAATGCGTTTGAGCAAATCATCTGATCTGATATGGCCTTTGAAGACAGAAGTTCTTGAAAAATCAAGTTTTGTGAATATTTTAAAATGCTGTGTTGCCCACATACTTCCGTCTAGCTACTGCAAGTAATACATAGTGTGTTCTGTAAGATATATTCAGAGAGGTGACGATAATTATTTTATATGGTAAGTAACTTGGTACTCAGAATGATTTTTCTAAGGAATCTATTTAACAACAAGCATCAAAAGCTTTCACAAATTTGTGGCCCTATAAATGATCCAAGCTTGTGCCTTTTAGTTTAACTAGCTAATTGCCCAACGGGGAATGAATATTGTATCAGGTTAGCCCATGACTGCGTCCATCATTTTTATATCAGGATGTTATGTCGATTTACAAACAATGTCTTTGTCATTTCGCATTCGTCAAGATAACAAAGGGATAACTGTTTTACATCTCTGGCGTCTCACAAAGAAGAAACTGAACAAAGGCTCTCTCTTCCTCTCTTGGTCCAATTAGCATGAAATCGTCTACTTATTTTTCTGCAGGAGAAAGGTAGGCATGAGAAAATGATATAAGGGGGGGTCATCTTGAAGGGGGGTAGTAGCTCGAATCATTTTATTAGCTGACGCAACAACAGCATCACTCTCCCAGACATTACAAGCTAAAGTACAAAGCTGCAAATCTGTTCAGGTTTCTTTACAAATATATACCCTGCTATCTATAGAATCAGAAGTTATGTAGAAAGGTCTCTCCTTGAGATCAATGTAGTACTCCTCGGGTAAAGAACACATAATAAGAGATTTTGTCAATGTAAAAGCACTTTCAGTTCATTAATCCAGTACTCATAATTATATAATTTCAAACATTTACTTTCCTATGTCAAAAACACAGAGCAAAACTTTCTTTTGAATTGCAGAAAACTTGGCGTGAATAGATTTGAGTGATATTTTCAGAAAACGTTGCCTAGCTGGACACCATCAGGTTTGAATGTCATGTAGGTCTGGTCAACCTCCCGCAGAACACAAAAAATCTAATTAAGCAATATCTCATAGTTAACAAGCTAGAAAGTGATGTTTCTTCGTCTACTTTAATTGGAAAAGTAACATCTAGCATGCTAACGGGATGAGCCAAGTAACTATGAAATGAAACAACATCTACTATACCTTTCAGGCATGAAGTACAACGTAATCTGCAATATAAGGAGACACGATTTATCCAAATTAGGGATACTTCAGTTATTGGTCTTCTTGGAGTATTTTCTTGGCTCAGCCTAACATAATATATAGAGGACCAAATCATGTCACAGTTCAGATAAAATTTAGGTACCCGGTTGGTCTCAACATGATAAATGATTTCTCATACAGTCCCTAAAATAACAAATATTAAACAGTGAAGATGATGATATCGGGTTTTGTTTAGATGTGTGGATACATGGTTCATTGGGTTTATTTCATTGGATACCACTATTGGCCTACAAGTAAATGCTTTCGGTACACTGAGTTAATAACCTTCTTTCAAAAACAAATACTGATAAAGCATGTCTTGACTAACAGGGATCAAAAGAATGAGATGAGATTACTGAGTATCATTTTTCACTATTAAATTCTTCGAACTTGAGAAAGCTTTTTTGAGACCTCCTATGATTGCAGAAGATCATACTTATTTTCTTTAAAGTACACCAGATCTGTACTATCTTTTTGGGAACCACGTATAACAAAATGATCTAAAACCAGAAAGATTTGTACTGTTATTTTCTAACGTGAAAGAATACATCTCAATGTTGAATTAATAACGTAGCTGCTAGGACCTAGGCAAGCCTGGACGACGTCCAGGATAGGGCAGCTCCCTAAGGTGGACATGGCCCAGAGTGTGTTGGTGTTGGGGTGGCAAGGACCTGGAAGCAGAGAGATAGGTGAAACGGTACATGTGACTTATGAGACTATTGGTGCCAACAACACAACATGGTAGTGGTGGGCAGTAAATTATAGGTGGGTAATTAGTTTTATTCAGTAGGACATACAGTACCACTTATGGCTGGCCGCAGTGCCCGACGTCCCGAACGAATGCATCATCTTGCCCGCCGGTGTCGCCGGCCGCTCGCTTCTCTGTTGCTTGTGCTTCTTCTCCGAGGCACTAGGGCTCGCCTCGGGGAGGTATAAGGGTTATCGAGCTCGCCTCCGACCTCGCCTGTCCCAGGCCGGCGGCTACTGCGAGTCTCCCGTCGGGTCGACGTTGTGGTTCAGAAGAGAGAAGAGCGGGTCAGGTGGAGGTGGGTGGATAAGGGTTCGATCGTGGGTTGATCCTGTATTAATGTTGATTGATGATGGGTTTTGTTGTTAGTTGTTGAGATAAATTGAGATAAACATGGGTGTTTGTTTTTGCTAGCTGGAGTTGTACGTGAGCAGAGAGATAAGTGGGGAGACGTGTGCATGTTTTTAGGATCGTCCTGCTATTTTGTTGAGATCGGAGGTGGAGTGGCATTTTTCTTGTAATTCTGTGCATGTGTGACACTAGACATTCACCACGGACTGAGCTTTAATAGTAAAGACTAGCTCACTTTGGCACGGTTTATGTTGCAGGGTCTGCTTGTCCATTAATTATCATTTGCGCTTACCATTTGAATCCTGCTTCAGTAGCTTTGCACGCTAAGTTGCCAACTTTCTCGTTACAAGATCCAACTAACCCTTTTCTATGTCGTTAGAAATGTCTTTAGTTTTTTGCTTTGTCAGTTTTCTTCTCCACTTTTGTCGTTGCTAGTTACAACTAACCCTTTTCTCTATTGCTTGAAATGCCTTTAGTTCTTGCGTTAATATTCTTTTTTCCTTGGCTATTTGCAGTGCCCCAAGACTCTGACAGCCTTCGTACTCCGGACATGCACCATGGGATGGAGGTTCGCCTTGGCCTGTCGAAGGGACCTGTCCACCCTAAATTCATTTGATTCTACCCATGTATGCGACATGCTGTGTTCCTTGTCGAGCATTTATACCAGTTCACTAGACTGTATCATGGATTGGTGAAACGCGAGAACTAAGGTGTATTGCATCAGTTTGATTTTCTTAACATCGATTGTAATGTCACTGCTGTAATGTCACTATGTTCTTAAATCTTTTTCCATCTGTGTGAATGTTCTGATGCAATGCTAGGCTTCATTTTTTTTTGCTTCAGTTCATCTTTTATTTAGCGAGTGGTTATGTACCTGGTGATGATAAGTTTAAGGCTTGTTTCTAAGAGCTTTCGCCCAGGCTTGAGAGCTAATGTGGTTAGATCCTTCCTTGATGTCGGAGGGTATATTTGAACTTGCTAATGGTTGTCCTTTTTCATTTCCTTGTCAGTCCATATTTTCAGGTTTCTGCATTTCAATTTTGTTTGCATTGTTCATTCTTGTCAGGTGATGAAAAATTTATATTCATACCATCTTTCGGGACTGATTGGTTGCTGTGCTTCCATGCTGTCATTCTGCAATTCTGAGGCCAAATTGAACATCTATTGTAGTCATTTGTTTTTGTTTACTTTTATTTATTTATTTGTCTGATATTTATTTGTTTGGTATGCTCTTGGTTCTTTTCTTTAATTTGCTGGACAATGATGAAAAACACGAACAAAACACACCATCTTTCGGGACTGATTGGTGCATTCTGTGTGCCATGCTGTCACATCTGCAATTCTGATGTCCAGTCTCTTAATTTCTACCAAATTGAAGCCTTTTTGTTTCCGTCTTGAAATTGTTCTGCATTCCTGGAAGTTTTGTTTCAGTGCTATTTGTTCATAGTTGTCCTGTGAGGAAAACCATATGTCATACCATCTTTCGGGACTGATAAGCTGCGATGCGGCTATGCTGTCATTATGCAATTCTGAGGCGAAATTGAACAGAATTTGATGTTTTTTAATTGTTTGTCTTTCATTTCTTTTTTTCGTGTATTGTTTCTGGTGGGGTCTATATGAAAAACAACCATCTTTTGGGACTGATTGGCTTTACCAAGCCATGCTGTCACATCCACAATCCTGAGGTCTTCATTTGCCCCTCTTGAAAATTCTACAATTAACTTTGTTTTTCCTTATTTCTGGTATTGAGACTTTGTTTTGGTCTGTGTCTGAAGCTGCCACTACTTGTCAGTGTCTCTTGTTTTTGTTCCTGTCCCGATGAGGTATATGGAGGCTGGAAACTATAATTGAAGAGCAAGGCAACAAAATTCAAAAATGATTTGGGACTGATTGGCTCTGGATGGTGTTAAACTAATTGAATTCATTGCTTACTACATTATTTCTATCTGCCCAAATTGTACATCTATGACTTTTTGTCCATTGGAGTGATTTTGAGATGTTGAGACCCAACTGGCTGCCACTGTTATGTTGTGTACTATTCTGTCATCATATCTCACAGCATTCAGTGAGAATGTGTCATTAAAATCCATTAATTTCGTTCAATAATACTTCAAACTGTTCTCTTTGAGAACCCCAAAAAATTTATAAAAAATTGCCCATATGAAGGAAATTGTGCAAGATCCTGTAATTTTGACAGAAAACCTCACAGTTCTCTCTATGCAAACAAAACATCTGAAACAGAAGGCTCTTACTGGCTTCGACCAGGCTTGAAGTGTCAGACATAATGAACTTTTGATATATTTTTGTGAAATAAAATCTATTTGACAGCATGTAAATCCTTAGTCACTAGGCAAGAAAGCTTAATTAACAATAAAAACAGTACAATTTAGAAAAAAAAAGGATGGCAAGTTTATAGGTTAAGGAAGGCATCTAACAAATATTTTCAGTTTACTATCCTGATACCTTAACATCGCTTGAACCTTAGTCACTTATGTGGGTCCTGTCTTAACATCAGGATACCGATGATCATGTCTCGGACAAACTACGTATCGTGACACATAGGGATATGATATGTATGTTAAGGTTCAAGCGATGTTTATTCGTGGATGCACAGGGATTATCACGGCAGTCCAGCCATCGCTGATAGTCATTGATCAGAGAACGGGTCTCGATCATGTCTGTAGTATTCCCAAACCGTTAGGGTAACAGACTTAAGGGTTTGACGACGTTAGGAGATCGTTTTGGATTTGTCAGAATTACCGAAGAATATAGAAGAGAAAATCGGAAGGGTTCTGGGAATATCCGAAGATGTTCGGAGTGACCCGGAAGGGTTTCGGAGTCACAGAAATGGACCGGAAAATGTTCCGGAGTACCGGGAGATTAAATAATATGTTGTTAATTAAATGAATTAATATATTAATTTATTAATGATTAAATTCGGATTTAATGGGGCAGCCCACCTACCGCACCAAGGAGGTCCAATGGGGGCGGGTGGGCTGCCTTAGCCGCACCACCAAGGCCCAGCCGGCCACGCCATGTGTCGTGGTTTTGTCACGGCAGATGTTACCGGGTGGTAACTTGAGATTGGAGGCAAGGCGATCATAGCGTTCGGGAGATTGTTTAGCTCACTAGGGAAAAAGGATGTATCCTGGTTCAACCTCTTCATAGGAGATAAAGACCTACTTCCAGCCTGGTGTTTCTCTATTCTCATATCGATCTCGATCACCCGGCGGATAACAACACCGGCGGGTTCCGAGTCTAGGTTACAAGGGTTTTCGCTATAAGCTTGTCTGTGTTCTCTCTCTCTAAAGTTCGTCCTGTTCTATGTCCCAGGAGCCGGTTTATATAGACACCCGGGTCTCCTGGTTGATTACAAGGTAAGGCCGGGTCACGCCCGAACTAGGAGTCCTAACCAAAGTCTAGCTCAACTATCTTGGCCTCCAAGTCTCGCATACCGCCTCCGGGTCTTCTAGAACCTTCCTTGTTTACACCGGGTTACCAACAAACTCCTCGGTCCGTCAATGTAGCCCGGCCCAAGATGAACTGGTGGGCCTCGCCAGTCTTTCCTCCTGGCGGGTCGTAGCTTCACTGTCCTTGGGCCTGCCGGGTTATCTTTCCCCCAACAGTAGCCCCTAGGATGATTTGAACTCCAAGTTGGCGCGCTTCTTCAACCTATGTCCATAGCTTTTGGAGAAGAGCCGCCAGCCTTTGTAGTTCAGATTATCCTCCTGAAATAAAAAGTTAGCTAACAAAATAATATGCCGGGTTACATTGATTCCTCTTGCTCTAAGTAGCCTTTGCCCATAATTTCCTTCATAACCCGGCTCCACAATTTCTGGAACATTGGTCAAACTTGTCAGAGAATATTCTCCCCTGAATCTCGGTCGGTCAACATTCCTTTCTTATCTTATCTCTCTTCTTTTTACCATTTTTCCCCTAGGTCAACTTTGACCGCGGTCAGGGTAAATGTAATCACTTTCCCCCCCCAGCCGTCACTTCGTCTTCAACCTCGAGACAGAGAGCTCAAGAACCCTAGCGCGAGTTCTTGAACACCCGAAGTCCAATCCAGCCGCATCTCCTCAAACTAGGTACAATCGGTCTCCCTTTTGGCGTGAATCTTATTTGTTTGTACTCCGCACCACTTTTTGCTTATCTCCATGTGTTTCTTGATCTAGATCTACTCTCATTGAATCCTGGTCTTTTCAGCTTCCTCGAGCTCGCAACAATGGGGAAAAAGACTACGGCGAGGGGATTGAAGAAATCTACCGGCGGCGCATCTAGCTCCGCCGCGCCCACAACTCCAGCACCGGTGAAATGGACAAAGTCCACGGTGACAGAAGCCACTCTGCAAAAATATGTAGACTACGTCGAGCTCCCGCCCAAGGACGAGATCCAATGGCGCGCGGCAGGCGAGGAGATCCGTCCCAAGCCGAAGGAAAATGAAATTGTGGTACTCCTTGATCATGTAACCCGGGGGCTTCGTCCGCCGGGTTCTCTATTTTTTCGCCGGGTCATGTCTTATTATGGCCTCACTCCTTTAGACATAGCGCCCAATTCTGTTCTGAATATCAACAACTATGTAGTCTTTTGTGAAGACTACCTCCAAGTTCCTCCCAGTTTAGCTTTATTCCTCGAAATCTTTTACTGCAACCCCCAGAACCGCAAAAACCAAGCCTTAAGGCCATGCGGGGGGGGGGGGGGTTCCATCCAACGTAGGAAAGATGCCAGTACTTATTTCCCGGCTCTTCTCTTAGCCAGCCACCCAAAAGGATGGCAGAACACATATTTTTACTGCAAGGACACCTCTCCTACAAAGGATGAGGCTCGTTACCCGACCTTCCGGAACTCTCCACTGAAGTACAACGCCAAGATGAATAGCCGGGCTACTGATGCTCCTGCCCGGCTTGAAGTTGAGGGCCTGATTCGCCGGGCCAAAGCTGTGGTCGCCCACGGCTTGGCCGGAACTTACCTTGTCAAATGTTGGGTTGGTTGGTTCATCCAACCACTCTCAACCAGGACCCGACTTTTCCATGAATATACTGGCGAGCCAACCGATGACCTGCGATACTCTGAGATGACTCTCACTGATGAGAAACTGGTGAAGAACGCCAAGCAACTTCTTGGCGAGACCAAAGAAAAGATCGCAATGACCGGGCTTGCCCGTTTAGTGCTAAGAACCTGCCACCTTCAGTAATTTTTTAACCTTGCTCCTTTAGTTCAAAGCAACTAACCATCTGCCTATAATTCTTTAACTCTCTACTTTTTCCTTGAATAGGACCAAGCATGGTGGTCTGTAGATTTCACCTCTATTTCTTCTGATGATGAAGAAACAGAGACAGACAAAGACAATGAAGATGATGGTGAGCTTGACTCTATTGGCCGGCTCTTTATTGAACTGATTGACAATGACCCGGTTCAAACGAACCCTTCTACTGATAACTCGCCAACTTCTCTCTCAGGACAAGATGACCCGGATGCTGTTGAAATGCCGGGTCAGCAAGCTGCTCAACCACCTCCTGCTCAAGCTCCAAGTTCTAAAAGAACTCGTGCCGCAATTGCAAAGGTGCCACACTCTCGCTTCTATAATTATATGATGAACAAATCTCAACCTGAAGAGCAACCACAGGAACAAGAGGAAGAGGCCAACAAGAAGAGGAAGACCCGGTCTACCTCAACCTGTGATTCCCTTAGTGGAGGTATCCCCTGCAACACTTCACTTCGTAAAGCTGTCTCCATGATTGGTGCCTCCAAATCCTCGTCTAGTTTTGCTGGCAAAATCCGGGTCTCTAAGTCCCAATCTTTGTCAGCTTCTTCAGATGAGAGCGTGGCACACCTGCCTGATGACATCCAGATCAACATTGGGTATGCTTTTTCCTTTTCTTGTGCGAATACTTCTTTCTTGAATCACTTTCTCATAAATTTGCATTATACAGTGCCAGGGCGACGCTATTGGAGCCGCCTCCCTCTTCTGACGCGGCCTTGAGCGAGCCTGTTGTTCAAGAGGCTTCGGCTCAAGGTCCAACTGTATCTGAGCCGGCAGCAATGGAAGTGGAACCTCCAGCACCAACTCCTCCAAGCCCTGCTATCGGAACCAATAACCCGGTATCGCCAGCCAAATCTGCTACAAGGTCCCCCAACACTGTCACCAAAGACACTGAGGAAGTACAAGTGTTGGGATCACGCCAAGTTATCCAAGATGGACCCTCCACTACCATTGCCAAGGTTGTGGAACCAGAAGTGAAAACTGAAGCTGGAAGCCGTGGCCAAGACCCGGTTATTTATTCTGGATTACCGGCTTTGGATAGCCTGGAACTTCCTGCGCTGCTTTCTGAGTACTTTGCCCGGGTTTCACAGCACCGGGGTGTTGAAGACAACTTCATCTCCACCATCCAGAAACGCCATGAAGTAATTTCCCTTGCTTCTTTTGAATATACTTATGCAGTAGCCCCCAAGCTCCAAATTTATCACTTGTTGATGAGCTTGGTGCTTATTCTAAAATATCATAACCACAAAAAATACTTAACAACACCTTGTATATAACTTCAAACTGGAACTGTTGTAAACTTCAAACTGTAGCTTTTTAAACTTCAAACTGTAGCCCTCAAGTGCCGGGTTGCAAGCTTGCTGCAACCTGGGACTAAATGTTTACTTTGCACTTGTAGACTGTAAAATTCCACTGAGTAGCCCTAAGTGCCGGGTTGTATGCCTGCAGCAACCTGGGACTAAAATATCACCTTGTGCTTTAAATTTTCACTTAGCAAAAATCTTCAACTGAGTAGCCCCTAAGTGCCGGGTTGTATGCCTGCAGCAACTCGGGACTAAAATTCTCTTCCATATTACCTCTTTACTATTTGCAGCCCCCAAGTTCTTAATTGCATCTATATCAGTAACTTGAGGTGCTAATAACTTTATTATTCCCATCTATAATAGCAAAACGCCTCCCATGCTGCTGAAGAGATTAGCCGGCTCACTGAGCAACTCACCAACGAGACCCGGCTAAAGTCTGAAATAGAGAACAAGCTCAAAGAACTGGAAGCCTCCCTATCCAACTCAACAGAAGAAAATTATCTCTGAAGAAGGAAGTGGAGAAGCTTGAAGAAACTTGGAAGACCCGGCTGGAGTCAGCCGAGAAAAAATTAGCTGAGACAGAAAAGCCCTCAAATCTTTCACTGACCTACTGGGTGATCTTGTCAAGGCAATCTGGGGTATGACTCTTTTATCTTTGCTCTTGCCTGAATCTGTATACTTTTTTTTATCATGCTCATGAATACCTTGTTAAATATTTTTGCAGGAACCCGGAACCATCTGAACCTGGAAAACACTGAAACACAGATACGGAGTGTGATGGCCTTGGTACAGCAACTGTATTATGGAGCCGGGCGAGCAAATGCTGCAGCCCGTGGAACAGATGAGCCGCCCAAGTCACTAAGGAATTTTCTGAGCCATCTTTCCACCATTCCTGAATGGTTTTCTCGTTGGAAGATTTCCTGCTGTCGCAAGGGTGCCATGCGCACTCTTGCCTTGGCCAAATCACACTACCCTGATATTGACCCGGCAAAACTTGCCAAAGGTTTCCCAGAGTTCAACTTAGATGGCACGAAATTCGACGACAAGTCTTTTGCCCAAATTGATAAAATGATCCGGTACCCTGCCACAACTATTGCTGAAGGCCTCAGGCTGGACATCTTTCAACCCGGCTTTGACAAGAAGGCCCGGCAGGTCGCATCCCCAGAGCCGGAACCAGCAATTGTTGTACCTCCAAAGGCATCTGAACAAGTGACTGCTTCTGCTGTTACCGGGTCAGGGACACCAGCTATGCCTCCTCCCAGCCGCCCAAGCGCAGATGATAATATTGTTGGGTATAAGCTGAACGCAATTTGCTGGAAATCCAAGCCAAGTATTGCAAGCGCTGGGGAAGGTTCGAGCAAGGCCAAGTCAAAGGAAGCCCCCAAGACTCAGGAATCTACTCAAGTGGTGGCTGACCCGGCAGATGCTTCCAAGGGAAACCCGGCGAGCCAAGCAGAAGAAACCACGAGTTCTGTTCCCGAGCCAGAGCCGGCCGCTACTCCTTCCACAGAACCAACAAGTGATGACCCGGCAAGGGCTCCTACTACTACCCTGAACAATGAGCTTCGCTCCTGCAGATTGATTTCTGCGAAAAAACAATGTCCTATTTGGCCCTTTGTGGCGTTTGCTGTAATAACTTTAGCCTGATACCATATTCTTTTGATGGTGTGCCTGTACACCTTGTGAATTTGCATGAGATGTAACAAAAATTCTTAAGTGTTAACTCTGCAAAATTCAATGGTTTAGATGACCCTTTTGTTTATCTTTAACTATAAGCCGGCTTTCGCATGGATTCTCACTGTTGCATCTCACTCTGTAAAAACAGTGTCAGTTAAGTCCCCATGGGCATCATGACTGATTGAGGTTACAGGAGAACAAACAGGCCATATAATCGCGAGTCACATCAAGCTTAAGTAAGATAGACAAGAACATAATGGCTTAAAAATTAGCCGGGTTATGGGATTGCAGCTGTACCTTAAAGATAATCAGCCCCCATGACCAAAGTGGCATCATGGCCGGGTCATTAGGTTTGAAGCTGTGCTTTCATGAAGCAAGCAGCCCCTAAGACCAAAATATGCAATGGCGGGTCTCTTTTCTTTAGAGTTTCCGGCTCATTGTTCTTAATAAGATAATACAATGGCGGGTCTCCTCTTTCAGGAGTTTCCGGCTCATTGTCTTAATAAATAATACAATGGCAGGTCTCCTCTTTCAGGAGTTTCCGGCTCATTGTTATGAATAATACAATGGCGGGTCTCCTCTTTCAGGAGTTTCCGGCTCATTGTTATGAATATGATGAATCTTGAACAGAAATAACTAAAAACTGTAAAGTAAATGCATAAAAGAGGTGATTCTTTGGGACATATATCTTTATTCATATATTAGATCAGCAAGCCGCCTCATTAAAAACCTTCCAGTCCCCTTAGGTACCCTGGTAAGGAAAAGAGTGCGTCTGAAACCTGCTGTCTTTTTACATCGTGTGTACATCTTTGTGAACTCAATTCTAATACTAAGTATAGTAAGGACGAAGCTGTGCTATGTTCCACGGCCTGTCCTTTCCTCCAATGCTTTGGTACTATGATCAGTATCGTTCAGCCAGTCACTTTTCTCTAGCATCAACCAAGTAATATGACCCGTTGTGCAATTTCCGGCTTATGATGAAAGGTCCTTCCCATGGAGGTGACAGCTTGTGCATCCCAGCTTGTGATTGTGTCAATCGCAAAACTAGGTCACCCTCTTGAAAAGTTCTCGTTCTGACCCGGCGTGCGTGATAGCGCCGCAAATCTTGCTGATAAATTGCTGACCTCTCCAGGACTCGTTCCCTTTCTTCTTCTAACAGATCAACTGCATCTTGCCGGGTTTGCTCGTTCTCAACTTCAACATAAGCCGCCACACGCGGCGAGTCATGTATGATATCACTTGGTAAAACAGCTTCTGCTCCATAGACCAGAAAAAACGGTGTTTGCTTGGTTGATCTATTTGGTGTGGTATTGATTCCCCACACAACTGATGGCAATTCTTCTACCCAAGCTCCTGCTGCTCTCTTACATGGAACCCGGAGTCTTGGCTTCAAACCACGGAGCAATTCTTGGTTTGCTCTCTCTACTTGACCATTGGCTTGTGGATGAGAAACTGAAGCAACATCCAAGCGTATGCCCTTCTCAGCACAAAATATCTCTGTCTCGCCAAGAGACATGTTTGTCCCATTATCTGTGATGATACTATGTGGGTAGCCAAAACGGTATATGATTCGCTCCAAGAATTTCACCACTGTGATTGCCTCGCAATTTGTGACTGGCATAACCTCAACCCACTTGGTGAATTTATCTATGGCGACTAAGAGGTGTGTTTTCTTACATGGAGACATCTGAAAGGGACCCACCATATCAAGACCCCATACTGCAAAAGGCCATGTGATTGGTATGGTTCTCAACTCCTGAGCCGGCACATGAGCTTGCCTGGCATATCTTTGACATCCATCACATCTCTGGACCAAATACTCCGCGTCTGCCAGGGCGGTTAACCAGAAAAATCCGTGTCTGAAAGCTTTTGCTACCAAAGACCGGGTCGAAGCATGATGACCACAGTCTCCCTCATGTATTTCTCTGAGAATCTTCTGTCCCTCCTCAGGGGAAACGCAACGTTGAAACACCCCTGAAGGACTTCGCTTAAACAATCTGTGCCAATGACCACATATGACTTGGCCCGGCGCACAATTTGCCGGGCTATGACTTCTTGCACTGGTAACTCGCCGCGCAGGAGATAAGCAATATATGGCTCGGTCCACTCTGGTCTTTCATGCACATGAGCAACTAAATCTGAAAATTGATCCGGGCATCCCAGATCCTCTTCTGCTTCTATTTTGACTGATGGGTTCCATAGCTCATCCAAGAAAACATTTGGTGGAACCGGCTCTCTGCGTGAGCCGAGTCTCGACAAAGCATCTGCTGCCTCATTTTTCCTGCGATCGATGTGATCCACCTGATAGCCAGAGAAGAACCCGGCTACCTTGTCACTTCTCTTCTGTAAGCCGCCATATTTGCATCTTTTCGGTCCCAAGTTCCAGACACCTGCTGGGAAACAAGGTCCGAGTCTCCAAAACAATGAATGCGCTTGATGTTCATCTCCTTTGCCATACGTAACCCGTGAAGTAGGGCCTCATACTCTGCCACATTGTTGGAGCAATCAAAGTGAATTTGCAAAACATACTTCAACTTTTCACCTCTTGGTGATGTGAGCACCACGCCGGCTCCTGATCCTTCAAGCTGCTTTGACCCGTCAAAATGCATGACCCAGTTTTTGGTGCTGGGTGCTTGCTGTGGCATGCTTAACTCTGTCCAATCATTAACAAAATCTACCAAGGCCTGAGACTTGATAGCGGTGCGTGGCTCATAACTAATGTGATAATCACCCATCTCTATCGCCCACTTGGCGACCCTTCCCGTTGCATCTGAATTTCTGATAATTTCTGCTAGTGGGATCGAACTAACAACTCTGAATGGATGCTCCAAAAAGTAATGCTTCAATTTCCGGGTCGCCATAAAGACACCAAAAACAAGTTTCTGCCAATGTGGATACCTTTGCTTGGTTTCTGAAAGCACTTCGCTAACATAGTAAACCGGCCTCTGGACCGGGTTTCTTTTCCTTCCTCTTTTCTTTCTACTACCACCACGGCACTCACTGCACGTGGTCCTGCTGTGATGTACAGCAACAAAGGTTCCTTTGGAGCAGGAGCCGCCAAGATTGGCGCCTCTGCCAATGTTTTCTTCAACAGCTCAAAAGCATCATCCGCTTCTTTGTCCCACACGAACTTGTCTGATTTTTTCAAGAGCCGGTAAAGTGGTATAGCTTTCTCTCCTAACCTCGAAATAAACCGGCTTAGGGCTGCAATGCATCCCGTAAGCTTCTGAACATCAGCCAGCTCCTCTGGCTTCTTCAAACTCTGTATGGCTTTGATTTTTGCCGGGTTAGCCTCGATTCCACGCTGTGACACAATGTAACCGAGCAGCATCCCCGCTGGAACTCCAAACACACACTTGGTGGGATTGAGCTTCATCTTATACTTCCTCAAATTAGCAAAAGTTTCCCTCAGGTCATCAATGAGTGACCCGGCTTTCTCTGACTTGATTACTACATCATCAACATAAGCATGCACGTTGCGGCCAATCTGCTTCGCGAAATTTCTGGATGCACCTCTGGTACGTGGCCCCGCGTTCTTCAACCCAAAGGTCATATTTTTGTAACAGTACGCCCCAAAAGGGGTTATGAAAGCTGTCTTTTCCCAATCCTCCTCATTGAGCTTGATTTGATTGTAACCCGAATATGCATCCAAAAACACAAGAGCTCGCTGCCTGCAACTGCATCTATAATCTGATCAATACGAGGTAACGCAAAAGGATCTTTGGGACAAACCTTATTCAAACTGGTGTAGTCTATGCACATCCGCCATTCATTATTCTTCTTCAACACAAGTACCGGGTTAGCCAACCACTTGGGATGGAAAACCTCCATGATAAAGCCCGCGGCCAAGAGCCGGGCTACTTCTTTTCCCACAATCTTTCTTCTTTCCTCATTCAATCTGCGCAAACCCTGCTTGACAGGTTTTGCACCCGGGTTAACATGTAACTTGTGCTCAGCGAGTTCAGCAGTATGCCAGGCATGTCACTAGGTGTCCATGCAAAAACGTCCCTGTTCTCACGGATGAACTCGATGAGCGCGCTTTCCTATTTGTCAGTTAAATTGGACCCCGCGGCGAACTGCTTGGAAGAATCGCCGGGTGTGAAATCAACCATCTTAGTGTCCTGGGCGGGTTTGCACTTTTCTTTCTCTTCAGCCGTGGTTCTCTGTAACACGGTTCTATCAGCCGGGTCTACTTGAGATGTGTAGTACGCAGCTCCTCCTTTGCACATGCTCGTTCTGCCAAAGCTGCATCACCGTTGTCGCACTCAGCCGCCATGTCTCAGCTTCCATGAATAGTAATAACTCCATTGGAGCTTGGGATTTTCAACTGTAGATACACGTAACAGGGCCTGGCCATGAATTTGGCAAAGGCCGGTCTTCCAAAGAGAGCATGATACGGGCTCTCCAACTTCACAACTTCGAAAGTAATTTTCTCCATACGGAACTTGTGCTTGGACTCACCAAACGCAACATCAAGTGTTATTTTTCCCTCCGGGCTATGTGACTTCCCCGGTACTATCCCATGAAATATGGTGTTGGTCGGCTGCAACTGTGACTTTTTTAGATTCATACGCAGGAACGTCTCGTAGTACAAGATGTTGATAGCACTGCCTCCATCCATCAAAACTTTGTTCAGAACGTAACCCGCCACCTGAGGTGCGACCACCAAGGCAAGGAGACCCGGTGATTCAATATTGGGCGGGTGATCCTCTCTACTCCATGTTACTGGAACTTCTGAGTACTTCAAATACTTCGGTACCGCTGATGAAACCATATTAACTGAACGCTGAATCAACTTTTTCTCTCGCTTTGACGTATGGAGCGTGTGAACATGATACCCGCCAAGACGCTTCGGGTTTTCCTGATAACCCCTTGATTTTCTCTGTTCTGGTTGTTGTCAGGGTTGCCGGCTTCTGGATTAACATTGGGCCAGGACCATTGGCCGGGTTACCTCCACGGCCGGGTCCTCCACCATTTCCTGCACCGCGCATTACCCTCTGGATTTCCATGTTCTTCCATCTCTGCAGATCCACACACTGCTCCAAGGAGTGATTGGCGGTCTGCCATCTCGACTGTGACGCGGGCACGACATCTTCATCGGATCAAAGTGACCCGGGGGACGCGGTGGCCCATGGTTGTTGTTACCTCCATTGTAGTTGTTCCCTCTGAAATTTCCATCTGTTCTGGGTCTCGCTGACCCGGTATTTGTATTTGCGACTAGATCTGAATTGTCCTCTGCGTGCGGCCTCTTATGATAGTTGTTGTTGTTGCTGTTGTTGTTGTTGTTGTTGTTGTTGTTGTTGTTGTTGTTGTTGTTGTTGTTGTTTCTTCCTCCGTTGTTCACATTACCCTTTCCTTTATCTTCCTCAGTTTCATCCTTAGTTTTATCCGTGTAAGCATGCTTGTTGGCTGCGTCCAACACTTCTCCCATGGTTATATCATTTGCTCCTGGGCTGTTCCTCATGCGACTCATTTTCTGAACAACCGGGTCATATCTGCAATTTTTCTCCAACGTCGACATCGCACTAGTTGGCAAAATATTAGTGGAAGAGTGGAGGATCTCTGTAATCCGGCGCATCCAGTTGCGTGCTGACTCACCCTTCCTATGTACACACCGATCCAGGTCCTCAATCGTATATAACCTCTTGCACGTCCCATGGAAGTTCTTGATAAAAGCCGCCCTGAGCTGACTCCAGGAACTGATAGATTTCTCTGGTATAGTGTTGAACCATAGCTTCGCCGCACCTTCACTCATCATAAGATACATGAACTTAGCACAAATATTTTCAGATGCATTACGAATGCTCATAGCCATCTCATAACTATTTATCCATGTTTCAGGATCTATGCTAGGATCATAATTTGAAATTTTACTAGGTTCTTTGAACTTATCTGGATATGGCTCTGATCTGATGGAATCGATGAGGCACTTGGGACCCGCCATTGTTGATGCTACTCCAACATGTCCTGCCTTGCTACTTGCTGATTAGATACTGAACCCGCCCGTGGGACTTCTCCGGCTCCTCCGGCAGGTACCACGGCGGGTTGTGCATTTGCTGCGTGCCTCGCCCTGGAGCTGTCAACTATGGCCTGAGCTCTTGATGCTGCTGGAGCCACCTGCTCGGTTGTTGCTGTGGTACTTGATTCTGCTGACCCGCCAGATCTTGCTGCCCTGCGGCTGCTAACCCGGCTGGTCTTGGTGACATGCCATGACGACTCCTGGTGCGACGGCTGTGAAAAGTTGTCGAATGCAACGCGCTTTTCCGATGCGTGTAATTTGCTTGCTGGGCTACGGCCGTTCGTAGCATATCAATGGCGCGCTTGCTTCTATTTCTGCTGGTGAATCGCCCAATGGAATACGATCTAGTGCAACCGTAGCTGCATATACATTGTCAGCCGGGTTACTGTAATGACCCGCTGGCGTGTGAAATCTAGGTTGTGGTGGTGGCATGGCTTCAATATCTCTGCCGGCTCCTCCGGGTGGTACAACTGGTGACCCGGCTTGAGCTGGAGCTGGCGGGTTAGCCACCATCGGTCCTGTAGCTTGAACTACAGGTGTTCCTCCAATCAACTGATCCTGCGGCGTCTGGAATAGATTAGCCGGGTTAATGTGACCACCACGACTAATCAAACTTTGTTGTCTCTATTGCTGTTCTCTAGATCTATTTTCTAATGATGTCGCCGCTTGCTGCAAAAACTCTTCCTGCTGATCCAACTGCCGCTGCAGCGCCACTTGCTGATCAAAACGCCGTTGTAACGATGCCATCTGCTGTTCGTAATTGACGCGAGCCGGGTGTGTCGCCCTGACTTGCGCTGCTGCCGCGATTGGGGTTACAAGATTTGCTGTTGCCGCTGGAGCACTTGGCAGGTCACTAAGGAACCTTGGTGGGGGCGGGTTAGGCAAAGTTGATGTTCCTTGACCCGTCGCCCTGTTCGCCAAGAATCCAAACATGTTTCTGTGTGCCGCCGTATTTTCTAACTCGGCACTAACTGACGCGCGCTCTCCATCTACCCCAACCTGCTGTTGCTCCTGGATAACTGGTTCTCTGATCGTCAAACCCAGCGCCGCATGACCCGGCTGGGTTACTACCGCCAAAGCCGTTGTTGGACTGGTTCTGTGTTGATTGCTGGAGCGGTGTAGACCGCAGCCCGGCGCACCAGACCTGGTTCTGACTCGTATTCTTCCTCTTCTTCCTCGTATCCATATCGATCCTCAAACAATTCCAAGATTGATTCTGTATCATCATTGATCTGGCCACGTGGAGCCCAAGCCTGCTGTTCTGACCCGGCTCCTTGCGTGGCGTTCCCTGACTCGATCTCCGTCGTCCCAACTGATTCTTCCCCATCCGAGTGAACGGTGGTTCCTGCCTCAGATACCGAGTCAGGAAATTGCAGGGCGGGTTTCGATGTACCTATCATCCCCACAAAGACGTTGATCCGCCTGATCGGAATGACTGAGCCGGTCTCCAATGAATCTGACTCCAGGCTCCACCCGGAATCATCCACGACGTGCTCTCCTTGTAGATTGATGATGACCGGCCAACGGCCAGGTTCTGCATGCCTCGCAGAGCTTCTCCTGATAATAACGCATTTTGACGCGTGCCCCACGGTGGGCGCCAACTGTCGTGGTTTTTCACGGCAGATGTTACCGGGTGGTAACTTGAGATTGAAGGCAAGGCGATCATAGCGTTCGGGAGATTGTTTAGCTCACTAGGGAAAAAGGATGTATCCTGGTTCAGCCTCTCCATAGGAGATAAAGACCTACTTCCAGCCTGGTGTTTCTCTATTCTCATATCGATCTCGATCACCCGGTGGATAACAACACCGGCGGGTTCCGAGTCTAGGTTACAAGGGTTTTCGCTATAAGCTTGTCTGTGTTCTCTCTCTCTAAAGTTCGTCCCGTTCTATGTCCCAGGAGCCGGTTTATATAGACACCGGGTCTCCTGGTTGATTACAAGGTAAGGCCGGGTCACGCCCGAACTCGGAGTCCTAACCAAAGTCTAGCTCAACTATCTTGGCCTCCAAGTCTCACATACCGCCTCCGGGTCTTCTAGAACCTTCCTTGTTTACACCGGGTTACCGACAAACTCCTCGGTCCTCAATGTAGCCCGGCCCAAGATGAACTGGTGGGCCTCGCCAGTCTTTCCTCCTGGCGGGTCGTAGCTTCACTGTCCTTGGGCCTACCGGGTTATCTTTCCCCCAACACCATGGCTGTTCCTCCTTTTAGTCCCACATTGCCTAGCTAATTGGCATGGTACACCCGTTTCACCTATATAAGGAGATGCATAGGAGGGATTTAAACATAGGATTATTTCCAGAAAGCTGGGAGGTGACTCCCACCTCCTACGCCTCCTCCTAGGCCACCTCCTCACCCTCTCTCTCTTGCACGGCCCCAAGTTAGGGCCGTGCTCGTGAGAGGTATCTTCTCTGCGGCACGCCGTCGTGCTGCAGAAATTCCAGTCCAGAAGATCTACTTCCGCAACTTCGGCTGGATCGGAGAATCGGGAGTCATTGTCAAGCACCGTATGTGTGCGAACCCGTCGAGGTGCCACACTTGTGGCACTTGTCGCGAGGATCGTCGTAATCTTAAGGTCATCACCGACATGCCAAGTTCTACACGATCTTGAGGTCGGCTACGTCGTCTTCCTCAGCAACGCTTGTGCGAGAGCGTAATCCCCGCGTTTCGGTCTACAAGGGTATGTCACCGAAACTTCTCCGTTACTTACATGTCTCATAGATAGATCCTGGCTAGTTTATTGGTTATCGTCGGTAGGACAAATTTTATTTTCTGCTACGATTCCCCTCAGTGCCGCCGCCGGCGAGTGGAGCCACCGCCGGCGAGAAGGGCCACCGCCTGCGAGAGGAGACGTCGCCGGGAGACCGAGCCCTCCTATTCCACGCGCGGAGGCAGCAGGTGTGAGCGGCAGCGCAAGGAGGCCGCGCCCTTCTCTTCCATGCACCGAGCTAGTCGTCGTCCACTCGGTGAGGCGTCACCGCGTCACTGGGCGGCGGTGGTGGGTGCTGAGGAAGTGCGGCGGTGCTGGGAGGTGACGGCAGGCGGGGGAAGGGCGGCGGCACTCGTCGGCGACGGCAGGTGCGGGAAGGGCGGCGACAGGAGCTGTCAGGATGGGAGGAGATGAGAGAAAGGAGAGAGGAGGAATGACGTGCGGGGTAGTAGCGCGAAACGGCCGAACGGGAGTGGGCCCATGCGTGGGTAATTTTCTGGGCGAGCTCGGCAGGGATGAGAAGCTCGACGAGCTTCTCAACCCGGCCTGGCTGAGGACCATTTTCCGCACGAGCTGGGCAGGGTGAGGTGCATCTATTTGATTGTCATCCGTGAACTGTGCATCATGAGATATCGTGACCTTGAATTAACTGTCGGTACTCTAGGCTAAATACACGTTGGGTTCTGCCAAGTGGATTGAACCTTCTACTTTTCCGTGGAGTTGTTTTGCGTAACTCTTGTAGTCGACACGTGATGGCGCTGGTCGGAGGTATCTCCGCCACAGTCGTCCGGTTGATGCTAACCAACTGTGCTAACTCTTGTAGTCGACACGTGATGGCGCTGGTCGGAGGTATCTCCGCCACAGTCGTCCGGTTGACACTAACCACCTGTGCAAACTTCTTGTATTGATCTGTGATAGTGCCTTAGTCACCCGGTCAATACAAACTAACTATTGCTTGAAATATTGTGTTGCTAATGTCTTTTCGTTTGATGATATATTATTATGATATTGTGATTGTTGTGTTGGACTAATCCTCTGTTGTTTGAACTTGTTATGATGAAACTTAATTAAATGAAACACCTCTCCAAACATCGATAGGGTCAGTCCATAGTGCCACTTATCTGAACATCAAAAGCACTACCACTGTCGCTCATATGGGCGGGCCTTGGCCTACGTAACCTATCGAGCCTCCTTTGATGCTACCCTTTTGGCAAGTCTAGTCAGTTACCTTTGTGGTCGGGGCTAGTCTTGCGAAGGTTCCGGAGCTAGGCGTCGCTCATCAGTTGGGGGCGTGCCGGATTCACTTCGTCATAAGACATGGTCCCAGGGATATGTTGGTAGCTATATAGGGAGTGTCTTGATAGTGTGAACGGTTATGTGAGTGTATCTTGCTGAGTTCGTCTTAAGGATGATATCCTAAAGTACCGGCTGAGTGTGGTGCACTTAGATGGGTGGTATCTGGAACCTCTCGATCGTGTAAAATCTGGATGTCTAACCTCGTTTCAAGGTTATGGAACAGTTCAGAGTCGGTCACACTGTGTGTCCTCGTCGAGTCCGGAGGTTGAACCTAAGTTCTGTTTGAAAGAAAGAACAACCCGACTTCACTTAATGAACAATAACATGTTGCAGGGAATGATACTTGGGTTGTTATGAGTTGGGGTGGCATAGTGATAGTTGGACGCCTCAGTAGGGGCTAGCCAATATCACTGTGCATGCCTAGAGAGATGTGATAAGGTCAGTGGGCCTAGCAGTAATGACAGATGTGATAAGGCCAGTGGGCCTAGCAGTGATGGCAGATATTATTATGTTACTTGGTACCAAATGGTACACCTGCTCACCCGCCACAGGTAAGCCCTTTGTGTGATTGCTGGTATACGATCCAACCCCACCTGGCTTGGACTCCGTACTCGCGATGCCCCTGTTGATTGATCATGCCATGAATTGTTTGCTATGCCTTGTTACCTTCATGCCATGATGCTAGTTAAACTAGAGTAGACTGTTGCCATGTGGTAGAATGTTATTTCGATGGATATCTTGTGGTATGATTGTCTGACTGCTCACAACTTATGGTTATTTTCTTGCGAGTACGTCATTGTACTCAAACTGGCTTTTCATGTGGCCAGACTTGGGGGAGACCATCTTCTACCATAGCAAGAAGATGGAGCACGAGCGTGCTAGGATCAGTAGTCCAGCTAGATACCTATGGAGTGGAGCCGCTCCAAGCCGTTGCCTCATTTATGACTTCCGCTGCCAGTTAAAACTCTGAGTTGGGCCATGCTTGGCTTGATATTCGGTCATGCCACGATGGCCTTGTAAACCTTTTGTAGCACTATGTGCCTGATTGTGTAATGATTTCCACTATGTTGCATTGTCGTAACGTGCGGCCATATATCTTGGGCTGGCGCACGGGGCGACCACCTCTCTGGCAATATGTGCCAGGGCGGGGTGCCACGCGCGCTTGGCAGCAGCAGCGCCCTGATCGGTCGCAGGGAGCGACCAGAAATCCTCATCAGCCTGATCGGAAGGAAAACAGAAGTTATTCACAGCCAGATGCATAATATCAACACATTGATAATAAGATTAAAAGGAGAGTTACCTCGAAAGGCTTGTTGTTAGCACTGAAAAAGGGCAAGCCCCACCTTGTCAAAGGAGACCTCTTTCTCCTCAGTTACATGGCAGATGAAATCCACCCACTCCTCGCTCTCCCAATCCACGGCAGGGAGACGATCAACATTCTCAGACGAACCAGAGCACTCAATGAAAAGCCGCTGCCGGGGACTCACTGGCTGGATACGCCACTTCGTCCAGCAGGAAATAAGATCGAGGCCGGTCAAGCCGCGACTGATCAGGACGCGGATCTTATCTAGCGACTCGTTGACGAAGGACATGTCGGCTTGGCGAGGTTTGGATTTGAGTGCCTCAGTAGGCACGAAAGTCGCATCGGACCAGAGAGGAAGGCGGGTTTCGCCCGCGGGAGAGGTGTCCTGGCAGTAGAAGAAAGATTTCTGCCAATCTCTAGCCCTATTGGCCAAAGATAGCTTGGGGAGGATGGAATTCTTGTGGCGCTACAGAGAGATGGCGCCACATTGGACATAGGCGCTGCCCTTGGTGACAAGCTGGCTATTGCAAGTAAACAAAGCTAGCCACGGATCGATGTTCGGGAGTGCGCCGAGGTAATCCTTGCACAAGCCATGGAAATTGATCACTTGGAGCATCAAATTGGGCCCTATGTCATGGAGGCAGGGGCCCAATTGCTTTAGAAGATTGCGGAAGAAGAGGGAGCCGGGCGGCATGAATCCGCGCTCCACATGCGCCACGAACATTACCAGTTCGTTCGGCTGGGGCTGCGGTGCGACCTCGTCACCGGGCGCCCGCCAATGGCAGTTCGCCTTCGGAGGAAGAAAACCTTGGGTGGTGAGCCCCTCGAGGTACTCCCGTCACCCAAGATCCATCCCAGTTGCAGGAGATCCTGCGCGAGGCCTTCTCCTTGATCTGCTTCGTCTTAGGAGCCATTTCGCGCTGCGATTGGGGGCTGAGCTCGGTTGAAGGGAAGGCGGCGCGATGAGAATGAGGAGAAACAGAGGCAAGTGAAGTTTGACCTAGGGTCGCCACAGCTTATAACTGGGATGCCCGAAATCAGTGGAGCAGATTGCGCCCGAAGAATGGGGAACGACCCACTATTAAAGGAAAAGGAATATTCCGATAAGATTGAAGAATAAAAGATGAGTCGCGCATTGCATTGTGACCTTGAGTAGGCACAATACCAAGAAGTCCAACAATGAAGCCAATGGAGACGGAAACATCAGCGGGGGTGACAACATCTACAGATCCAGTCTAAGGAAAGGCGAAGCGGCAATCATAGCCGAGAATAACCTTCTCGTACCACCAGGCATGCGACTGCCACATGGCTGGAACATCAGTCGTGGAGACTCGCTATCCCACCACTCCCCAAGAACGACAGAGAGTGGCGCTATGCCATCAGTGAACGACGCCGCCTACTATCGCCGGAGCAGCTGGCCGACCCCAAGTACGACAAGGACAACCCAAGCTGGAGAAAAGTCATCAAATCGGAGCGGCTGGCGGCGGTCGACTACTACGGTTGTTCTGAGAGGGCACCCATCATGTGGAACCGGTTGGAGCGACAGCGGTGGTGGAACAACATACCACTTCACAGCGTACTGGCACAATACAGCTACCAGACCTCGACGCAACCAGGACACATGTTCTGGATGAAACCCCAGTCAACGTCACCATCCACGTCATGCCCACGGTCAATCTTAAGCCCGACGACCCCGCAATCTCGATCCGCGCCACCACAAATGTCGAAGAGAAAACAGCCATGCACATCATCGTGTTCACACGAAGCCGTTCCAACGTCTTATCCTATAGAAGTGAACGAAGAAAAAGATGCATCGCCGATGCAAATCCAGCTGAAAAAGCATAAGATAGAGTTGTCCGTTCCAAAGTTCAGCACACACCAGCCGCACACCGATCAAGTCAAAGCAGAATCATGGTCAGCGCAGGAGACCCGGCTCGCATTCGTTCTGACATGTAAATCCCGAATAGAGGAAACGCCGATCAAGAATTATTTCTAGTTTAATCCCCGTGTAAGCTTCATATTCGTTCTGACATGTAAATAAAGATAACCCTTTATATTTTGCCGTACTGTAATCGGCATGTTTCCGTCTTGTTCCTCACGTTGTTATTCCTTTGAAGATCTTAAATAATCAAATCGGCTTCGCAAACAGTCGCTGTACGTGCTAAGTGCTAAACTGGTGCGAACAGTCGGCAGTTTTCCGTTATGTGATGATTGGACAGAATTTACTTCCAGTATGCCGACTCCAGGGAGCCGTCAGGACGACACACCCTTCGCATCGCGTCCATTATTTGTTTTTTGTGTCGACGTACACCACCCGACCTCGCCGACTTCAGCTACCAAGTTTCCAAAGTAGACCGTCCGAGATAGGAAGGGTCCACCGCCAAACGAATGCCGTAATAAATACTGACAGCAAACTCCATGAGATGACAGGGAAGCACTCACCCACATTAACTATCCGAACCTACAGTACTTATCTTCTCACCTAACCCAGAATCACATTTAAGCCAACGTTCACCAGGTTCGACGACTTTCTTGGCTAGAGATGCCACTGAATAGAGCTTCCGCCATCGCTTTGTCGATGGTAACGTGCGTGAAGCCGGCAGGCTTTCACAACACAACAGATCGCCATAACTACAGGACTGCCCAAGAAACAGACCATTACACTCACGCCGTAATAAATACCGACAGGAAACGGTTGGACATCGTATGGAATAGACCTACCCCCATTTACGTCGTGCGACTGTAGGTCGTCGCCAGCCGGCTCTCTTTGTTGTAGTTTTGTTTGTGGTCAAGGACTACCTAGCCGACTCCCTGGAATCGACGTGTCTAACCTTGGTGAAATGAACTGTCAGAGGTATCTTTGCAAACAACAGAATAAAATAAATGCTGCGATGAGATGAACTTTCCAACGGACGAGACATATAGGTTGCCTGAAGTCAAGTCCAAATCAGTAGGAATCTATCTCAGCGACTCCTGGCCGACACTCCCGAGTGGACCGTTCGGAACCATCTCCGTCTTAATGCATTGTCTGATCATGCCGACTCCCGGGAGTCGTCATGACAAACGTAGTATGACGTGAACACGAATTGTCTGTGTGGCTACTCTATGACGAGGACGATAGAAAACTGTTGTAAATTTGAACAAAGTAGTTGTCTCGGTGGAAGGATATATCTTCTCCCCTATCCTGAAACCACTTTTTAAAGTCTCATGGCCGTCAACTACTCCGCCGAGTCCACGCATTGGATACCCAAAGGCACGATGGAATGGACAGACACGTAACCTGAAACCACATGCCGTTCAAAGCGACTCCAGGGGGCCGGCGCTGCCACTGAATGGTACCACACGACTCTTGTCCACAGGGAGTCCTAGATTGGTAAAAGTACTACCACCGGCTGCGCTATCATTCAGACAGAGATACATAAGAGCGAGCTCAATAATAAATGACATTTACACCGAAACTCTTGTCACGGCGACTTCAATGAGCCGGCAGGCTCACACAATGCATTAAGACAGAGATTCCCATATCGTCAACTTAGTAGTCAAGTTCCTTCTTTGGAAGCTTTGGTTCTTTCGTTCGTGTTGGCTCTTTCACATCCGACTCCCGGGACTCGGCCAGAACCAACGCATTAAGACGGGAACCTGGAGTCGGCGAGGTGCACAGTAAACTCAACCATGATCGAAGTACGGAAGGATGGAAATGCTTTTCCGCAAAAGTCCAACTTTCCACACACACGGATGGAGTAAACACGTTAAGAAACCTATCTCTGCCCAAAGCCCTGTTTTGAGAACACGCGAACACAATGCTAATAATCAACGGGTTTCAATAATTATAACATAGCCCGACTCTCCGGGGGTCGACCAGCCGACTCCCCGGGAGTCGAGTACGGCTTAAGAAAAGCCAGGCTTCGAAAGGAAGCCGACTCCCGGGGAGTCGACCAGCCGACTCCCCGGGAGTCGAGTACGGCTTAAGAAATGCCAGGCTTCGAAAGGAAGCCGACTCCCGGGGAGTCGACCAGTACTGACAAAAACTCGAATGGTGCTTTACAATGCTGGCAGGCTACTATCAAACACGCTAAGCCAGATCCTGGAGTCGACACGAACAGCGACCACAGACACGGTCCAAGTCAGGGCTAGAAAACAAAATGCATGAAAAGACATGATTGAACATCACTCAATAAAAGTCAAAGTCCATCCTGACAAACAAATTTATTACAGCTGACAAATAATAGTCAAATAATTCAATCCAACAGAAGACAGGACTACCATCAACCACACTGTTTATAGACGTAATTCGTACAAACAAACGAAAAATCCCGCATTAAGACTGACCTCTATAAGCTTGAGTACGAACAAACAAATACAACATAGAACAAAACTGCCATGAAACAAAGAATGCCGTCTTAAGACCAACCTCTAAAAACTCGACCAGGAAAACGTACACAAACATACGCCCCATATAACGCCTCACTATCTTATAAAACTATGGACACTTAGTAGCCGGGAAATATATATCAACCTTAGCGTAGTTCGCAGCCCTGGTAGCATATGACCGGATCTGGGAGCCAATAAGCTCTCGGTCCCGATCAGTGAACGAACGTCCATCCTGGTGTTTCCGCGGTAAACCCTAAGACACGGTAGCAACGTCCAAGTTAGGATGATGCGACTTAGCGAGCGTCCACGCAACGCAAGCTCCCTGTCGGGCAGCAGATAATTTCCACTCCTTTATAACTCCTGGAGCTGCTGAAAGGGCAAACTTGCCCGTAATCTTGTTTTGGTGATTATGACAACAAAAGCCATGTTTAACAATATGTTAAGCTTGTGACAGGTTCAAAGTTCACAAACAAAGAAGTTTTATGCTTGTGGAAATGCTCAGGTTTTATACTGGCCGGAAGTTCCGGATTGGCCCTGAAGTTCCGGCCCAAGGGCGGAAGTTCCGGCCTAAAACTTCCGGCCGACTTTTTCGAAGAAAAAGGGTACTGTGGTCGACCGGAGGTTTGCCCGGCCAGCTCTGGCCGGAACTTCCGGCCCAACCGGAACTTCCGGCCTAAGTGAAAACTGTGTCAAACTGAGGGCAACGGCTAGAATTTCTGGAGGGGTATAAATACCCCTCCACCTACCTCCAGCTGAGAGCTCGCCCAGAATACAAGATCCCCATTGTTGCAAGCTCAAGAATCACTAGATCTCCCAATCCCTCCACCCAAACTTGTTGATCTTTGGAGGATTGAAGGAGAAGGCCCCGATCTACATCTTCACCGAGCCGTTTGTCATTTCCCCCTCATTCACTTGAGGGACCATTGCTAGGGTTTCCACTAGGAAAACCTAGCCCCCTATTGTACTCACTTGATTGTCTTTGTGACAGATTGTAGCTGTTTGGGAGCCCCCAATCCTTTGTGGGTTGTGCCCCAAATCGTTGTTGTAAAGGCTCCGGACTCCGCCTCGAAGGTTTCCGATAGTTGAAGTGAACCAAACCTTTGTGGTGCGGTTCACCGGAGAAGAGGGTGAGGCCTTTGTGGCCGTTGAACCATTGTGTTGGTTCACACCTCTCCAACGAGACGTACTCCCCTAAAAAGGAGGAACTCGGGATTACATCCGTGTCTCCGCGTGCTTTGACTTCGGTTACCTCTATCCTTGTTTACCGCCTTATTATATCGTGCTTAGTTGCTAGCTTGTCATATAGGTAAATTCACCGTAGTTGCATATCTAGAGAATTTACCTTTTGTGTCAAGCCTAAATTGAAAAAGACTAAAATTGGAGTAGCACCTATTCACCCCCCCCCTCTAGGTGTCATACCGATCCTTTCAATTGGTATCAGAGCTAGGCTCTCTTGTTTTGGGTTTAACCGCCTAAGAGAAGTATGACACAAAGTGAGGATGAGGCCGATCTTGCCAAGGCCAAGAGACCATGGCATCCATGGCCGATATCAAATCGTTGGAAACAACATTGACATCGTCCATGAATGACATGAATGTCAAATTTGATGAGTTGCGTGACATGCTCATGAAACTCACAAATGCCAAGGTTTCGGAAACCATCCCACTAGAGGGTATCTCTAACTCCGATGAAGGTGATTCCGAGGAGGGTAAAAAGAAAAATGAGAAGGGGTGGAAACCACCTCCGGATCTAAACCATCTCCTCCTCCTCCTACCAAGCATGAAGATGGGAAGGAAGAGTACCATAACGTTCCGGGATGGTACCCTATCGACCCACCTATCACCACCCGCATAAACCCCATTGGTCCTCCACCTAAGCTTAATGCATTAGCCTTTGCTAGTTGGCAACGCTCAATGAAATCTCATATTAACAGTGCCTCTATCGAGCTTTGGAGGATCATTGAAGATGGTACAAGGTTGCGGATCCAAGCAATGTGACAAGAAGAGAATTTGCCGAAAAGCAACTCAATGCCTCCGCACTCCATATGATTGAACTTTCAGTGGTGAAAGTGACAAGCATTATGTTCTCAATGCCACCACCGCCAAAGAAGCTTGGAATTGTCTTGAGGTTGCATTTCTTGGGAATGAAAGCATGAAGAGAAACCGATATGAGTCTTTGAGCAATGATGCCGAAGGCTTCTACATGTTTGACAATGAGACTCATGAAGACATGTATGGAAGACTCAAGACTCTTGCAAAGGCCTTCTTTGATGTGGGGGCAACCTATGTGGATGATGCTTATGTCAAGAGGAAGTATGTGAATGCTCTCTTGCCTTCCGAGCCCATCGAGGTGAAGGCCATTCAAGGAAGACACAACTACAACGAAATGACATCCAATGAAGTTATGCAAGAAGTGCAAGCCTCCAAGGTTGCCACCAAGAATGCCGAAGATAGCCGTGCTAGGGCCATGGGGATGAAACAAGGCCCCTCACTTGCTTTGAAGGCCAAGGTGGTATGTCTTGATGAGGTTGAAGCGTGCCCAAGCAACATTGCTCCAAATGATCTTGAACCGGCTCTAAATGGTCATATAGCTCTTGCCACAAGAGAGTTTTGGCAAGACCCGGCAAAAGCTAAAGCCAAGGTTGATAAAGAGAACAACTCAAGTGGGAAGAAAGAGCTAGCCTCAAAGTGGAAGACGTGCTACAATTGTCATGACAAGAACCACTACATAAGAGAGTGTCCTTATGAGAACCGAGAGCAAAATGGTGGGAAGCTCATCCCCAAGGACCATTCAAAGTTGATCCAAAAGAAGCCCGCAAGACCAAGGAAGCCTTTCTTCAAGAAGGCACCAAGAATTGTGTTGGTGGCACAAGAAGAATATGCCACAAGTGATTCCGAAGATGAAGATGCACCTACTAAAGAGGTAGCCGCATTGGCTATTGTATCAACTTCATCATCTTCTCTCTTTGAATCCCCCAATGAGAACTTCTCCACCAACAACGCTCGTTGCCTCATGGCTAATGTCACCGAGGTATCATCTCCTTCTCCCAAGACTATGCATGAAATGAGTGATCAATCTAGTCTTGTGATTAAGAAAGAACTTGTTGCTTTCGATACTTTCATGACTAACTTGCAAGGTGAAGCTAAGGAACATGTTGAGTCTCTCATGAGACAACTATGTGCGGCCGAAGAACTTCTTCAAGAAAAGAGTAAGATTGAGAGAGAGGATTCTCTCACCATTGCCTCTTTGAATGCTTCCGTAGCATCCTTGAATGCCTCTCTTGATGAAGAGAGTGAAGAAAGATGTTCTCTTGAGGAAAGACTTGAGTCTCTTGATGCTAAAAATGATGATATCATTAATAAAATCATTAAGGATAGAGATCATGTTGTTGCTAAATATAAAGTGCTTAAAAAGGAGAAAGTTGAACTTGGGGTTGCTAATGCTAGACTTCTTGAGGATATGGAGAAGCTTGACAAGGCTCACAAGGCCTTGGAAACAACTCACTCCCTTTTAGTCAAGTCTCATGAGCAACTTCAAACTCAACTTTCTAAATCTAGCTCAACTAGCATATCTATTCTTCCTCGTGTTCATGAAAATGTTATTGAAGAAAATGTTAGTGCCAAGACCTCTATTCCCAAAGGTAAAGATAAGGGTATTGCTTACTTATTTGAGCAAAAACCACACAAAGGGAAGGAGGGTCTTGGTTATGTAGCCGAGCCCAAGAAGAAAGTGGGCAACAACAAGAAGATCAAGACCAAGCCCGCACAAGCCGAGACTTCCATTGCGGGTGGTAGTGCCACAAGGGGCAAGACCACTCGTAGTGACTTTGCGGGGCATAACAACCCCAACTATATTCTTTATGTTGATTATTATGGGGATGTTTATGCTCAATATGTTGGTCCATATGATGGTTACATTGATTACTCTATTTGGGTTCCTAAGACCCTTGTTGCTAACCAAAGAGGACCCATTGAGAAATGGGTACCTAAATCCAAGCAATGATTTCTTGTAGGACTATGCTTCCGGTGGATCTAAATGGGTGGTTGATAGTGGATGCACTAGTCATATGACCGGAAGCAAGGAGATTATGACGGAGTTGAGACCAAATCTAATATACAATAACCGTCTCTTATGGTGATTCAAAAGCGAGGTAAAGAGTCTCGGCAAGGTGGTAGTTGCAAGGGATATCACCCTTGTAAATGTCATGCTTGTTGAGTCTCTAGGTTACAATCTTATGTCCGTTCGTGCTCTTAATAAGATGAACTTTGATGTCCATTTTACTATTGATATGGTGGTACTCTTGAGGAGCAAGACTCTAAAGGTCATGTTCGTTGGGTATGTTGAAAATGAGTTGTTTGTGGTAGACTTTTCGGGGTCTACCAACACTCAAGCAATATGCCTATTCGGAAAGGCCGACGTGGGGTGGTTGTGGCATCGCCGCTTGTCCCATGTCAACATGAGAACTTTGCAAAGTCTTCACAAGGGTGGCCACATTCTTGGACTAAAAGAGGATGTTTCTTTTTCTAGAGATCGTCTTTGTAGGGCTTGTGTTGAAGGAAAGATGCATGATTCTCCCCATCCGGGCAAGACCATTATTTCATCAACGAGGATTTGGAACTTCTTCATGTTGATCTCTTTGGTGCCGTGCCTCAACCTAGTCTTGGTGGGAAGAAATATTGTTTGGTGATTGTTGATGACTATTCAAGATTTACTTGGGTTTATTTCTTCAAGACGAAGGATGAAACCCAACAAACCATCATCGACTTTTCCAATATTGTTCAACGCCAATACAATGTCCCTATTTTGGTCATTAGGAGTGATAATGGCTCCGAGTTCAAGAACTACACCTTAAATGAGTTTCTTAGTGAAGAGGGGATTCGTCATCAATATTCCGCTGCATATACCCCTCAACAAAATGGTGTAGCCGAAAGGAAGAACCGGACTCTCATGGATATGGCAAGGTCTATGTTGGCGGAGTTTAAGTCTCCGCTATTCTTATGGGCCGAGGCTATCTCCACGGCGTGTCACTCATCTAACCGGTTATTCTTTCGTGTTGGCAAGAAGTTTACATCTTATGAGATGCTCACCGGCAACAAGCCCAATGTCTCCTACTACCGAGTTTTTGGTTGTAAGTGTTTCTATAAGAACAAAAGTGTTCGTTTGTCTAAATTTGAATCTAAAGCTTTAGAGGGTGTTTTTGTTGGTTACGGTGCCGAATCTCACACCTATAGAGTCTATGACAAGACCGTTGGGAAAGTCATAGAATCTTGTGATGTGAGGTTCGATGAGAATGACGGCTCCCAAGTGGCGCAATTTCATGTTTGTGATGTAGATAATGAGGAACCTCAAGAAGCAATAAGAAGAATGGGGGTTGGTTTCCATCGCCCCATTGAAATCCATCATGAGCCTCCTCAAGCAAGTCCTAGCTCCACTCATGTGGAGACTCCATCATCACAAGTTGAAGTTGCACCTTCTATGGAAGCAAATGATGCACCTACCAAGAACAAGTTCAAGGCCCTCCTCAAGTTGACCAAGTGGCTATTCAAGAACCAAGTTCTCCTATTGTCAACACTAGCCAAGGTCAAGACCAAGATCAACCCTCTCCTTCCTTTGTTGAAGATGAGCTTCAAGATGATCAAGGTCAACTCCGGTCAAGACGGGGACTCAAATGATCAAGATGATCAAGCGAAATTCCTCGCATCAATGAGGATATCGAAACCCGTCGTATAGCAAGAGTCAAAAAGGATTGGAGAAGAAAGAGTCTTCATCTAGAAATATCATTGTTAATGTCAAGAACAAGGTCACCACAAGAAAACAATTGGCAAATTTCAATGAACATCAAGCCACATCTCTATGGTGGAACCAAAGAAAGTCTTTGAAGCTCTTGAAGATCCGGATTGGTTGGAAGCCATGCATGAAGACTCAATAACTTCAAGCGCAACAAAGTGTGGAATCTAGTGGAGAAGCCAAAAGATTGCCTCAATGTTATAGGCACCAAGTGGATATTCAAGAATAAGCAAGATGAGCATGGAATGGTTGTGAGGAACAAGGCAAGATTGGTAGCTCAAGGGTACTCTCAAGTTGAAGGCATTGATTTTGGAGAGACCTATGCTCCCGTGGCTCGCCTTGAGTCCATCCGTATCCTTCTTGCATATGCATCACATCATAATTTCAAGTTGCAACAAATGGATGTGAAAAGTGCCTTTCTTAATGGTCCTTTAAAGGAGTTGGTATATGTTAAGCAACCTCCGGGATTTGAGGATCCACACTTCCCTAACCATGTCTACAAACTTGATAAGGCGCTCTATGGTCTCAAACAAGCACCTCGTGCTTGGTATGAGCACCTAAGAGAGCTATTGTAGACCGTGGCTTTGAAGTGGGGCAAATCGATCCCACTCTTTTTACCAAGAGGGTTAAAGGGGAGCTTTTCATATGCCAACTTTATGTTGATGATATCATATTTGGCTCTTCTAACAAAGCTTTTAATGATGAATTTTCAAAGCTTATGACCGATAGGTTCGAGATGTCCATGATGGGAGAGTTGAAGTACTTCCTTGGTTTTGAGATCAAGCAATTGAGTGGAGGGACCTTCATCTCTCAAGCCAAATATATCCAAGACATGCTCAAGAGGTTCAAGATGCAAAATGCTAAAGAGAAGAAGTTTCCTATGGACACCAAGTGTCATCTTGAACTTAATCCAAAGGGTAAAGATAAGGATGTTGATCAAAAGCTCTATCGTTCTATGATTGGTTCTTTGCTTTATCTTTGTGCATCTAGACCCGATATTGTGTTGAGTGTAGGAGTGTGTGCAAGGTACCAAGCGGCTCCCAAAGAAAGCCACCAAACGGCGGTTCTTCGAATCTTTCGATATTTGGTTCATACCCCAAGGTTTGGTTTGTGGTATCCTAAAGGCTCAACTTTCTCTCTTGCCGGTTACACGGATTCGGATTGGGCCGGTTGCAAGGATGATAGGAAATCAACTTCCGGGGCTTGCCAATTCCTTGGTAGGTCCTTGGTGAGTTGGTCTTCTAAGAAGCAAAATTGCATATCTCTCTCCACCACCGAAGCCGAGTATGTGGCGGCCGCTAGTTGTTGCACTCAATTGTTGTGGATGAGGCAAACTTTAAAGGAATACGGTGTCCATTGTGACAAAGTGCCTCTTTTATGTGACAATGAAAGTGCTATCAAGATTGGCCACAACCCGGTGGAGCACTCAAGAACGAAGCATATTGAGATTCGCTATCACTTCATCCGTGATCACATCATCCGGGGTGATATTGAGCTTGGCTATATTCCCACGAAGATCCAACTTGCCGATATGTTCACGAAGCCACTTGATGAAGCAAGGTTCACTTATTTGAGGCATGAGCTAAATATCATCGATTCGGGGAGCGTCGCTTGAATATCTTGCATACACACCTATATCTTAGCTATATGTTTGGTTTAGGTGTAGGCATGGACATAGGGGGAGTGCGGTCCTAATCCATTGGACTATCCCTCCCCCCATTATGCCGATAGTAAGAACTCATTTTGTCTCTATATTGTTCATTTTATGAATTGTGAGCTTAAATGACGAGTAGTGGCGGTGAACCCAAGATATATCTTCGCGGTGTCACACCACATACACTCATACATGGTGGCTTAGGCCACCGCCATCTTCTTTGTGAAGATTTGATCTTGTTGGAGCTTTATGGCCTTTTTGCCTATCCGTTGGTCTTTATGGAAAACACACTCAAATGATGCTTCTTTAAATGTTTTTTGTGCCTCTTACCAAGTTTGAGTGTGAAGTACCATCTCCAGTGACTATTTCTATCCCAAGCCATGCTTTGCTCCTTCCAAAAATCATGCTAAAACTCTTGCTCAAGTCATTTGTTGCCTTTCCGGAGTTTGTGGTAGTGGGGGTACCTCGGAATTTTCGTATCTGGTTCGGAACCTCCGGCGCCCGAAAGTTTCAGTCAAAATTTCGGCTAAGTCCCCGGGCTAAAACTGTTCTGTTTTTTCCCGGAGGTTTTGCCGGAACTTTGCCCGGAACTTCCGCCTCAACCGGAACTTCCGGGTTAAGTTTTCTGGGCGCTTTTATGCCAGGCCGCGGGGTGGACTGCTTCTTCCCGAGCAGTTCTTCCACCCCCGCGCCCGTGCTCTCTCTCTCCTCGCCCAGGAACTCCCCCACCACCCCATCTCCACCGCGGCCTTCCCGCCGCGGATTCCTCCGGCTTCCGGTCGGATCTGCATCTCCTCGACGAGGGGATCCCGTTCCTCCAAGCGGTTTTCACCATGGATGCCGGTACTTTCCTCTATTTCACATCTAGGACGAGATGCACTTTTCGTTTAACCTAGAAGAAATAGAGCCTTTTACTTGAATTCCTTTGGTGAAAACAATCATCTAGGCTTGCCCTAACATATACTAGAAACGATTTGATTTTTGTTAGCAATTTTTTTGTTTGAGGTTCTTGTTCCTCTCGCAGCCGTGCAAACCGGAACTTCCGGCTTGGCCGGAACTTCCGGTTGGCCGGAACTTCCGCCCTGAAACAGGAAAAATGCTAACATTCAATCCACTTGTTTCTTGTTTCTTTTATCATCTGACTTGAGCACTTATCTTATGCTATCTTCTATCTGTTCTCAGCACCTAGTGGCTCTCGTGTCCGTCGAGCTGTTGCCAAGCGTACCGCTTCCCGATCCCGTCCCACTAGTGGAGGAGAGGCTGATCTTGTTCGTGGTGAGACTGCTGCTGCCCCTGTGTCGAAGAAACCTATGTCAAAGAAGAAGAAAAAAGCACCCGTGCCTGTTGTTCCTAAGCATCAAAGGGACTTCATTCCTTGGCGCTTAGCCTTCACCAATGAAGGCGAGCGTGACCCTGATTTGGACTCTTGCTTCTATCATTTGAGCAAGAGGTGCTGTACAAGGAGGTATATTGCAAGCTTGGCAAGCACAAGGTGTGCCCTATGCAGCCCATTGATTTTGAACACTTGGAGAAGCAACAAGCATACTTTGGTGGGGCTGTAGCTGTGGTGGAGGCTCTTGGTTTGCGTCCTCTGATGGAGATTCAGTCCGACTACAACATCCACATGATTCATCAGTTCTATTCCACTGTGGTGTTTGACAAGACTCCTGCCCGTGGTATGACTTGGATGTGCGGCAATCACAAGCTCTCCGCCAACTTTCATGACTTTGCTGATGCTCTTGAGCATGATGGCCACCGGTATGGGTTTGCTAGCTGCACCAGGGCTTCCGGTGAACGCATGCACATTCAAGGGGCTGCTTATGATAAGAATGAGATGAGTGACCTATATGCTGATGATGGAGTGATTGGCAGCACAACGGGACTCCTTCCCGTTTATGACATCTTGCTTCGCATGTTCCGTCACACTATTGCTCCAAGTGGAGGCAACAACAATGAAATCCGTGGTGGTCTTGTCAATCTCATGGTCTATGCTCACTCTGTTCTCATGGAAGATGATCCCCAGCGAATGCCTTTCCTATTGATGTGATGGACTTCATTTTTCATGAGATATATGATGCCGTGATAGGAAGGAAAGTGCCTCCATATGCTCCTTACATTATGAGGCTCATCAAGTCCAAGTTCCCTTTTGGAGATCATGATGTGCTTAACCCCGATGCAGCCCTCGGCTGCGACATTATTCATAAGCCTGTTTTGATGCACAAGAAGGCTGCTCATCTCAATCTCAACAAGGATAAAGGTCCTATGGCCACCGATGATGGAGCTAGTGGGTCTCATATCCCAAGTGATCCAAGAGTGAAGAAGCCCGGTCAACCCAAGCAACGCACATGGGCTCAGCGTGCACTTGACAAGATTTTAAGGATGAATGTTTGCATTCACAAAGAGAACTTTCACGCGTCAGTGGAGAGGCACCGTGGTCTTATGAATGATTACATGATGATGCAGCATCTCAAGGTCCCCAACTGTCCTCCTCCTCCTCCTCCACACCTTCCATACAAGCATTGGAACAACGCGACAGTTCAGTGGACTACTCATGTGCCGGATGATGCGGAGCTTGCGACGGACTCGTCGGATGATGAGTGAGGGACGTTAGAGTTGCTTTCTTTTCCCTTTTTGGTGTCTTGATGCCAAAGGGGGAGAAGTCTTTCTCCTAGGTTGCGGGATTTGCATGGGTGGAGCACAAAGTCTCGTCTTTTATTTGTTTCCGTTATGTTTTGTGCTCGGTTATTTGTTTTTGTCGCCTTTGTTGAACCTCCTATCTTATGCATGTGGTAAGACATGTGGAACCTTTTGTGAACTTATTTATGTAAAGACTATGTTGTGTTTCCTCTATGTCTTGTATCTTGTTTGTGCAAGTTGTGTTTCAATGTCTACTTGTTTACTTGCTTGACTTGTAAAATATAGGGGGAGTGTTGATCCTAAGTTATGTGCATATTGTATTCAAATGCATCTTTTCGAGTTATGCACATGCTTAGGGGGAGCCCGTCTATATGTTGCAAATCTTTTTTCTTTTGTTGTCATCATCCACCAAAAAGGGGGAGATTGAAAGGGCAAACTTGCCCGTAATCTTGTTTTGGTGATTATGACAACAAAAGCCGTGTTTAACAATATGTTAAGCTTGTGACAGGTTCAAAGTTCACAAACAAAGAAGTTTTATGCTTGTGGAAATGCTCAGGTTTTATACTGGCCGGAAGTTCCGGATTGGCCCGGAAGTTCCGGCCCAAGGGCGGAAGTTCCGGCCTAAAACTTCCGGCCGACGTTTTTCGAAGAAAAAGGGTACTGTGGTCGACCGGAGGTTTGCCCGGCCAGCTCTGGCCGGAACTTCCGGCCCAACCGGAACTTCCGGCCTAAGTGAAAACTGTGTCAAACTGAGGGCAACGGCTAGAATTTCTGGAGGGGTATAAATACCCCTCCACCTACCTCCAGCTGAGGAGCTCGACCAGAATACAAGATCCCCATTGTTGCAAGCTCAAGAATCACTAGATCTCCCAATCCCTCCACCCAAACTTGTTGATCTTTGGAGGATTGAAGGAGAAGGCCCCGATCTACATCTTCACCGAGCCGTTTGTCATTTCCCCCTCATTCACTTGAGGGACCATTGCTAGGGTTTCCACTAGGAAAACCTAGCCCCCTATTGTACTCACTTGATTGTCTTTGTGACAGATTGTAGCTGTTTGGGAGCCCCCAATCCTTTGTGGGTTGTGCCCCAAATCGTTGTTGTAAAGGCTCCGGACTCCGCCTCGAAGGTTTCCGATAGTTGAAGTGAACCAAACCTTTGTGGTGCGGTTCACCGGAGAAGAGGGTGAGGCCTTTGTGGCCGTTGAACCATGTGTTGGTTCACACCTCTCCAACGAGACGTACTCCCCTAAAAAGGAGGAACTCGGGATTACATCCGTGTCTCCGCGTGCTTTGACTTCGGTTACCTCTTTCCTTGTTTACCGCCTTATTATATCGTGCTTAGTTGCTAGCTTGTCATATAGGTAAATTCACCGTAGTTGCATATCTAGAGAATTTACCTTTTGTGTCAAGCCTAAATTGAAAAAGACTAAAATTGGAGTAGCACCTATTCACCCCCCCCCTCTAGGTGTCATACCGATCCTTTCAGCTGCGTCAAGCGCCAATACGACATCCCTCACCTTATTAGGGACATCCTCCGACGGAAGCAGACACCTCAACACCCCGATCGCACTCACCTCCAACTTCTTAATCACACAACACAACCTCTTCAACTGTTCTTGAGGAGACAGAGCCGACATGTCACAAGAAGACCCTGCATCAATCAGAAAATGCACTCAGCGAGTACACCAAAATAATAATGAACTAACATAAAAATTTAAAAACAATGATCGCACATTGCTCACCTAAACATTTCTGAGCAAATACGTTGATCAAATGGCCCAGGTGTCCCAAGTCTCGAGCTCTCTCTACGATCTGCACATCCAGTTGAATTCCTTGACCGATAGCCTCCTCCACCAATTTATCATACCGCCCCTTCCACTCAGCAACGTCACGAGTCAGAGAAACTCTCTCGTTCCTTAACACGTCAACCTCTATCACAGACTTGTCACAATCCACAAGAATACGACCGACTTTTTCTTTACATGTATCCTCAACCTTCTTAACCTCCCTTGCTGCATCGACTTCAGAAACGGCTTAGCCGTGTCAGAAGGTTTGTTCCTGACGGAAGCTACAGTGTCCAAGACGAGTTCTGTATTCAACCTGGACGTGACAAGTATTTCCGCATGTGGCGGTACACGATGTGAAGATTGTAGAAGTATGGCTAAGTGTGTCTAGAAATGAAGAGGGAAATGTGTGTACAAAGCGAAAAAGGTACTTTTCGGCAGTAATAAAATGGAAAATTATTTTTTTCTCATTCTCTTCGATTGTTTTCAAAATGAAGTCAAATTTGTTGCCTTGACCATTCATAATAAGTGGTTGAATATTTTGAGTTTACATGCCTATGCGTGTATCCACAATAGGGTACCAACACACTAATATTTTTTGCAAAATTTCATGACAAGACTATGATCAACACACTTGTTGTTTAAATGTGATCGATCGAGTACCCTATGTACCCCTCTGTTGCCTAAGTTCAGATTTTGAAAAAATTAGTTTGTTTACCATGTGAGTACACCCGACGTGTACATTGTTGCCAAAATTTGAATTTTCCAAAAATCTAGTTTTGTATTCAAATTACATTCAAGATATGATCGACAATATTAAACTCATTTTATCGACATAATGTAGCGAGAAACGTCAATAATTAATTCAAGATATTCACTGGTAGCTTCTACCGCCAACATGATATGCTTCATACCGTGAAAAATACAAAAGTACAATTTCATAAACACACAGATGCCATATAGGTCGATGTAGTTGTAGCTAGTTTTAATATCCTTTTCTCAGAACTATCTTTTTTTTCCCAGATGAACGTACCATACCTTTTTATCTCATAAGGAATCGTTATTTGCGAGTTCGACTCCTCCATGAGGCCCACGAGCTAAACACACCGGCAAATAACATTGTACACAATGCATGCAAGGCCAGCTCCCAGTGACACATCATCACAGCAGGGGCGAAAATAGAATTTGGGCCCTATAACCATAAAACAAATATACATACAAACATGAAATGTTACCAATATAAAACGCTTTGCGAAAGATCAGAGACATAACTGCGCCATTGAAAAAGATTTTTGTTTTCAAAAAAATTACATGAGGAAATGCTTTTGACATGATGGAGAAGGAAATTATAGTATAGCAAGAAAAGAAAATGCGTGGAGCTCATTGCGTGTGAGGTGTGACCACCGGCCGTCACACTTGAGTTCCGAACTAAAGCCCAGTAGCTCATTTAACTATCATGGCCTTGTATATATGGATCAAAAGTCTCTGCATCTGGCCATACGGTGACAATACCCTAAAACAACTTGTGGATTGATCAAATTTAAATCCCGGAGCTGCCTCCCGCCTTTCGGCCCCTCGGCTCTATACGCCACCACCCTAGGAGAAGAAACCTGGATACGGCCTGGCCGCCTCGGTGTTAACCTCTCAGGCAACATGTGTGACGATGTACAATCTGCAATACTGTATGTCCATACATAAGGTATGGTGTGTCTTAGTATTAATGCATACCACTTGTTAGTCTATTTGTTAGATCATATAGAAATTATTTATGGATTTGTGTACTACCATAGAGTTGAAAGACAAGAACAAAAGAATAATTGGAAGAAGAATTTACTTTACCAAAGAATTTATGATTCTAAATTGGAGAAAAGACTCCCTCGAAAAAAATGAAGAGGAAGACTCCAATGATTAGTCACACTATCAGTTTTATGCTGATCCTATATTTAAGATATCGTGTTATAATATCTTCTATGCGAGAGAGGGGAGCTCGTTTTCTGAAAAATTCAAAAATGACATTTTTATGTTTCAAACATTTGAAAAACATTCCTACGTGGAGATAATGTCAAGATCTACACCTGTACAAAATCTCAATGAAAAACTCGTCGAGTTTTGGCTTGGACAAAAAGACAAATTTGTAAATCTGGATCGTTGAAACAGTGCACAGATTCTAAATTTTGAAACTTCGTCAGATTTTTTATTTTTGTGTAGAAACTAATACGAATTTTGTATTAAAAATTTGCATGGTGGTAGATCTCGACATTATATACAGCTAGAATTTGGTTTTGATTTTTTTGAAACATAGAAATATTCGATTTTTTTTTTTTTTGGAATACCGAGCTCCATGAAGCTGGGCCTCCAAATACAGTTTCCGCTTCAATGCCGCTCTCTCTATCCTGCTTTTTGCCTCTGTACATCCATCTGGACAAGTCGTCAAGTCCAGTGGCCAGTTGCCTTTGATGACAGTCGACTGTACCGTGCTGTGCCCATTTGGACAAGTCAGATAATTATTGGTGGCCGGCATGGGAGTAACTAGCTCGATCACGGGTTGCGTGTGAGCGCAAATACATCCTTCCCTAGTCGCGGTCATGTGCAGCTGCAGCAGTAAACGGCAGCTCCAATGAATGCTGCGTACATCTGTCTCCTGGGACGGAGGCTTGGGCCCAGACGGCCGGGGTTGGTCGCCAACTTCTCCATCCGTGCCCGGTCGTCGATCGGGCGGAATCCTATAATGCGCGTACCGCGGACGGTACTACCGTCCGCGTACCCCACGACTGCATTTGGGCCTGGCCCAGTTTCTGTCGCCCCGCACTGCTTCTCTCCCCGACCGCGCCGCCGCACTGCTTCTTCCTGCTTTCTTCTTCTCCCTTCGCCCTGCGGGGGTCGCGTACTGCTTCTGCTCCGCCGCGACGAGCAGACTGCTTCATCTCCGTCGCGAGTCCAACGTCGCTGTCTCTTCCTCCTCCCGTCGCAGGCTCGCATCGCTGCTATCCGCCTCCGGCTACGCCCCTGATTCTTATTCTCCCTTCCCCGATCGAAGAGGGGGTCAAGCACTGGTTCTGCTCCGCCGTCGTTCCTCCGCACGAGCGCACTGCTTCCTTCGCCGTAGTTCCTCCTCGACCTTCTTCACGGTGCCGCCCCTCCTCGTTGTCAGAGATCCGCCTGATTCTTCTTCTCTCTTACCCGATCGGGGGTGGGGGTCGCGCACTGATTCAGCTCTGCCGCGACGAGCGCACTGCTTGCTCCGCCGTCCTTCCTCGACGTTCTGCAAGGTGCCTTCCTTCCTCGTCGCCGACCCGGATGGAGGCTCAAGGTTCGTGTTATCCAAATTACTTTTCCGCCCTTTTTGCAGCCTGGAGGATCCCGTTGTTTTTAATAAATCAATGTCAGGGGACATGATGTCCAAGATGAGAATTCTAACAAAACTGATTCTAACTTTAATAAATTGACTTTTTTCAGATTTGAGAATCAGATGAACATCTTCTCCCGGTGAGACACAAATGCTAGCATTTTTCGGAGAGACAAAACAATGATTCACCTGGAATAGATTTTTGATTCAGAGTGTAACCTCGGTGTACTGAAGCAGAGTGCTGGATAGTGTACGATCGTGCTAGGCTGTGCTTTTCTATTGCTTTTTGATTCTCAGTGTAAGTAGGTTTCCTCAGCTGCAGATGTGATGGGGAGCTTTTGAACTTGTTCATGCTCTTGCGGGTGCTTGGGCAAGCTTGGGTATGCATTGTCTGAACTTTGTTCGTGTGCTCAAGAATTGCAATCTTAAGAAATTAGAAGATTTGCAATCTCATATGTGTGTATTCTATCTTTTCAGATCATGCTAGAGGCATAAAGCACCAGTGCCTTGAACATGTGAATCCATCAACATGACCTGGCTTGGCTGCCATTTTGGTGGACTTTGCTTCGTTTGTTGGTAATATTAGGCACTGATGTGTAGTTCTGAATTCCAATTTGGTTCCGACAGCTATGCCTATGCACGTCTTAGTTCTGAAAGAAAATGCAGACATGAAGGTTGAACCATACTCTGATGGCATTCAACATTTTATAGCATGCTATACAATGTCGGAAATCCTGGATAATTATAGTGACTATTGTTAAGACACGTTCAGCGTGATCTTACTGCGTGTATCTATATACAGTACTAGCTTGCAACTGCTAGGTTTTCGCGAGACATTTGGAGTTTCTGAGTAAGTAACCTGAGTAGGTTTCTGTTTGGTTGGTATTATTGAATTTACTGTAAGACTCTTAATTTTGTCATGGGATGTTGTCTAACCGTTCTGTTATCCAGTTCTGTTCTGAAGGTGTCGTATGCATGCCTCTCTGAAAGAGAATGCTGACATGAAGGTTGAACCATACTCTGTTTGTGGAGATCAAAATTTTAGTGCGCTATACTATGTTGAATCCTGGACATGTACAAGGTACTCTGGCTGTGTGTATGTATAGCCAGTACTTCTCATAACCTGCGTGTATCTATGAGACAACTGGTAGGTTTTCCCGAGACATTTGGGTTCGTAACCTGACTAGGTTTCTGTTTGGTTGGTAGTATTGAACTAATTGCAGGACTGTTAATTTTTTCATGGCATGTGGTCTAACCGTTCTGAAATCCAATTTGATTATGAAGGTTCTGCCTATGCCATATGCATGCCTCGGTCTGAAAGAGAATGCAGACATGAATGTTTAACCATACTCTGTTGGTGCAAGTCAAAATTTGAGAGAGTGCTATACGATGTTGAATCATGTACATGTACAACGCGCTCTGGCTGTGTGTATCTATACCCAATACAATACTTGCTCGTAACCTGCGTGTATTTAAAAATGGCTCTGAATTTAAAATGGTTCCATTTTGAAAACTGTTCCGAAATTAAAAATTGTTTCGAAATTTTGAAAATGGTTCCGAAATTAAAAATGGTTTCATTTTTGAAAATGGTTTCCAAAATAAAAATGGTTCCATTTTTAAAATAGTTCCAAAATAAAAACGGTTCCATTTTGAAAATGGTTCCAAAATAAAAATGGTTCCATTTTGAAAATTGTTCCGAAATTAAAAATGGTTCCATTTTGAAAATGGTTCAATTTTTAAAATGGTTCCAAAATAAAAATGGTTCCATTTTCAAAATGGTTCCAAAATAAAAATGGTTCCATTTTGAAAATTGTTCTGTAATTAAAAATTGTTTCAAAATTTTGAAAATGGTTCCAATTTTTTAAAATGGTTCCAAAATTAAAAGTGGTTCCATTTTTGAAAATGGTTCCAAAATAAAAACGGTTCCATTTTGAAAATGGTTCCAAAATAAAAATGGTTCCATTTTTTAAAACTGTTCCGAAATTAAAAATGGTTCCATTTTGAAAATGGTTCAATTTTGAAAATGGTTCCAAAATAAAAACGGTTCCATTTTGAAAATGGTTCCAAAATAAAAATGGTTCCATTTTGAAAATTGTTCCGAAATGAAAAATTGTTCCGAAATTTTGGAAATGGTTCCAATTTTTTAAAATAAAAATGGTTCCATTTTGAAAACTGTTCCGAAATTAAAAATTGTTCCGAAATTTTGAAAATGGTTCCAATTTTTTAAAATAAAAATGGTTCCATTTTGAAAACTGTTCCGAAATTAAAAATTGTTCCGAAATTTTGAAAATGGTTCCGAAATTAAAAATGGTTCCATTTTTTAAAATAGTTTCCAAAATAAAATGGTTCCATTTTGAAAATAGTTCCAAAATAAAAACGGTTCCATTTTGAAAATGGTTCCAAAATAAAAATGGTTCCATTTTGAAAATTGTTCCAAAATTAAAAATGGTTCCATTTTAATAATCTTTCCTAATTTCTAAAATGGTTCCAATTTTAGAAATTGTTCTCGATTTTTTGAAAATAGTGAAAAATAATGATTTTTTTAAAAATGGTTCCCGGTTTTAAAAATGGTTCCAAATTCAAAAACGGTTCCAAATTTTAAAAAGGTTCCAAATTCAAAAATGGTTCCAAATTTAAAAATGGTTCCAAAATTAAAAACGGTTCCATTTTGAAAATTGTCCCAAATTTTAAAAGAGTTCCATTTTGAAAATGGTTCGAAATTAAAAAATGGTTCCAAATTTAAAAAACGGTTCCACAATTAAAAATGGTTCCAAATTCAAAAATGGTTCCAAACTTAAAAACGGTTCCATTTAAAAATGGTTCCAAATTTAAAAACGGTTCCATTTTTAAAAACCAATATTTAAAAATGATTCCAAAATTACAAATGGTTCCAATTTTTAAAATGGTTCCAAATTTTAAAATGGTTCCAAAAATGGTTCCAAAATTTAAAAAAGGTTCCAAATTCAAAAATGGTTCCATTTTTAAAAAGTTTCCACAATTAAAAATGGTTCCATTTTGAAAATGGTTCCACAATTAAAAATGGTTCCTTTTTGAAAATGGTTCCAAATTCAAAAATGGTTCCAGATTTAAAAATGGTTCCAAAATTAAAAAATGTTCCAAATTTAAAAATTGTTCCATTTTTAAAATGGTTCCAAATTTAAAAACGGTCCCAAAATTAAAAATGGTTCGAAATTTAAAAATGGTTCCAAATTCAAAAATGGTTCCAAATTCAAAAATGGTTCCAAAATTTAAAAGTGGTTCCAAATTCAAAAATGGTTCCAAAATTTATAAATGGTTCCAAATTTAAAAACGGTTCCAATTTGAAAATGGTCCCAAATTTTAAAACGGTTCCAAATTTAAAAATGGTTCCAAATTTAAAAATGGTTCCAAAATTAAAAAATGGTTCCAAATTCAAAAATGGTTCCAAAATTTAAAAATGGTTCCAAATTCAAAAATGGTTCCAAATTTAAAAACGGTTCCATTTAAATAATGGTTCCAAATTTAAAAACGGTTCCATTTTTAAAAACCAATATGTAAAAATGGTTCCAAAATTACAAATGGTTCCAAATTTAAAAAAGGTTCCAAAATTTTAAAAAGGTTCCAAATTCAAAAATGGTTCCAAATTTAAAAATGGTTCCAAAATTAAAAACGGTTCCAGTTTGAAAATTGTCCCAAATTTAAAAACGGTTCCATTTTGAAAATGGTTCGAAATTAAAAATGGTTCCAAATTTAAAAACGGTTCCACAATTAAAAATGGTTCAAAATTCAAAAATGGTTCTATTTTAAAAATGGTTCCAAATTTAAAAACGGTTCCATTTTTAAAAACCAATATTTAAAAATGATTCCAAAATTACAAATGGTTCCAATTTTAAAAATGGTTCCAAATTTTAAAATGGTTCCAAAATTTAAAAAGGTTCCAAATTCAAAAATGGTTCCATTTTTAAAAAGTTTTCCACAATTAAAAATTGTTCCATTTTGAAAATGTTTCCACACTTAAAAATGGTTCCATTTTGAAAATGGTTCCAAATTTAAAAATGGTTCCAAATTATAAAAATGGTTCTTCGAAATTTGTTCTGATTTTTATTCAATAATTTAAAATATTTATTCAAAGTAAAGAGAAGAAATAGTCAAATAAACAGTCAACGAAACAACCGCGTCAGCGAAATGTCCGCGCGAAAAGGTTAACGAATCAGGGGCGGAACGTCCACGCGAAACAGTAAACGAATCAGGCGCTGTCGACGTGCGACGAATTTGGTAAAATTCGTCTAAAAAGTGCCAAACAGCGATTCAAAATTAAGATGTTACAATAGACGAAACTTGAAACCGAATACAGGAATGAAACCTACTCGTTGGCGCGCATAATTTTCGTGTACACTTTATTTTAAATAGAAATATATTTGTACAGATTAGAGTCAGAAGATTTCTCCATCACTCGAAATTAAATTTTAAAACCTTCATTTATTACATGTTTCTTAATGTAAATGTAAATGTAAATGAAACGTGCAAAATAGGAGATGTTTCTTCAAAATGACTATTGAAGGCAAAGCAGCGAACCAGTAGCTTTGGGTGTAGCGAAACAGTCAAACCAGATAAAAACACGAAAGGCAGTGGAAGAAAAATTCAGCACGAAACAGGGATTGCTGAGGAAAGTGGGCCGAGCCCAATAGTCCGTGTCGTGGTGGGAGGGGTACGCGGAGCATTCTACCATACGCGTACCGCGCGACATAGGCGATCCCATCCGTCGATCGGTGGCCACCAATTCTGCCCCAGAACTAGTTACATGGACCGGGACAAGTTATGCAGGCTTGTGGATCTGAATCGTGGGCCGGCACCAAAAAGTTTAACTTTGGGTTTGGTTTCGTCACTGCTGGGATGCCATGAAAACTAGATGCACAAAGATGTGCCATCGGTAAATTTTTAGATAATACTTAAAAGTTTTAAGTACTACACGTCTACACCTGGTTTCTGCATAGCTAGGATGCACACAGGCTCAACAAGTTCACCAGTCCCTGAGTCGAAATAAAATAATGCAAATTACATATCATAATTAGATATGGTAAAGCCGCCCATGATAGTGGAAGATTGATCCGAAAATTATGTGGCCATCCATGCTGGGAGGATAACTCTCTCGCCGCCGCCTCCAAACGCGACGCCACCTACAAAAACAAATCTCGGTGCTCCACACGCTGTAGGGTCGACCATGCTCGGAGCATTGCTGTGCACCGATAAATAACCTGCATAACAGAATCATTTTTACCGTTAAAAACCTTGTCATTTCTACATAGCCACAGCGACCAAATAACGGCAGACCATGAGGAACATGGATGCTACTGGACGTGACACCAACGATCGCTGCAGGAGGAGGCAGCCGTCGTCGGAGGTGACGTCGACGCCAGTCGCTGGAGGGGGCGGTGGCGATGGCTCCGGCATTGAGGATCTTGCATGCCTCTGCGTCGCCGCCCTAGCCGGAGTTGGTGGTGTTGTTCGATCTAGCGGCGCTGGAAATAAGCCTCGACGGTCACCTGCATGCCGTGCCACTACGTCTCCTTCCAGTCGACCTCTGCTTCTTCCTCCTCTAGTGTCGGGCTGGCCGCTTCGCCAGGCTGCCGCGCGTCCAAGTTCTCGGCAGGCATCTCGCGGTCGGGGCCGTCCTTTTAATCACCCAACGAGAACCAGTCGGCGAAAGGTGACGACATGCCGGTAGGGAGGAAAAAACTGTGGAGGCATGCGTCGTACTCCGCCGCCACCACGTCGGTCCAATTAGGCAACGACATGGAGTAGTGGTGGTCAATCCGCTTCTCCCATGCATGCCGCCCCAGACATTCTTGATGTAGTCAAGACGCGCATGTCCGGTGAGTGGCGACGCCACCGTGATCTTGACAGTGTTTGTCACCCTACCGTCCGGTAGGCAACGGTCCACTAGCACCAGGATGTTGTGCCGCAAGTGGTGTTGCGTCTCCTGAACCGTTATCAGATGACGGACGTCAGGTGTGTAGTCTGAAAGCGGTGGCGCCAGCGGTGGCCTGCTTCTTCGGGCGGCATGAGAAGAAGGTAAGCTCCTCGTGAAGCACCTCGCGGCCTAATGCCTTGCCGAGCTCGCGATCCTAGTTTTGCCGGCGAAGTTGCTCGCGGCGGTGCGCCTCGGCGACGCGCATGGTCCGCGCTCGATGTGATGCGGCGAAGGTCGCGTTTCATCTGCTTCTCGTGGCCAGATATGGTTGGCGGTGGATCTGCTGGCGGCGAAACTTGGGAGAGGAAAGTGTGGGTGGTGTACTATGTGGGGAGAGGAGGTGTGCATGCCGTTTTAAATCCTGCCGGAAGAGCAGAGGTGGTGGCGTCATTAACGTCCAGCACCGATTCTCCTGGCATATAATGACACCGACGACGTGTGTTTAGCCACCGTCTTGGGGAGCCGTTGCCGTTCTGGGCCCACGAGAGGAGGCGATGCGCCATTAAAACATAGATACTGGCCACAATAACTAAACTGCCGGTTTGAATCAATCACAAGACAGGCCGTCGGTCAGTATCTGACGTGGTGGCAGTTGCCGCGCTTGTCGACACTCCCAATCCACGCTCTATGGAACAGAGCCTTGCCGGAGTTGCCGAACGCGGTATTGGGCCCGTCCGGCAACTTTGCCGCCATTGAGGTCGCCGTTGGAGGCCGTTTTCGTACCGGCGCATCCAAATAGCGAGACGAAATTTCCTCCCGTGGGGAAAGGTTACAGGACAGTATATGCTTAATGCTCCTATGTGTTGCGGTTCAACTTTCAAAATAAAAATAAAAAAGGAAAGAGCTATAGACAGATGTAGCACTACTATAAAAGAGTGCAGACGTGTGTCATTGTGTCAATTTGGTTAGTCATAGACGCCATTCCTGACTTGAATCGAAGGGTGACGCTGGAGTTTTAAAGGAATCGGAGACTCCTACCGTCGTTGGTCAGCTAAAGTTTACCACCATCTTCGTTGCCACGTCCGGTACTTTCTCTAGCTAGGTCGCGACTTTATACGAGTGTACGGGTCATGAATGTGATCGCAAGTGATCATCTCATCTCGAAGGCGCAACTTTTGATCTTTGTTTCGGGCTTAGGTAGCTAGGTTCTTTGGGCCCTGACCTAACTTTGTCCTTTTGCCTCAAAAGCTTTGCATGTATAGGTAGTACTAGTAGATAAATTAAGATATGCGCATCAGTGTGTACTCATTAGTCCATCTCATGGGATGAATTGATCAGTGTGCACTCATTCCATTCCAGAGGAGACAAAATGATTGAAAGCTAGGCAGGGCGGGCGGGTGGCAATTGTGTAGACACACACCGATGCATCTGGTCGATCTAACCAAACTAGATTTAGGGGTGACTCCCGAGGTCTGTTTTGACGACACGCCATACATGATGTTAATAATCAACGGGTATAAATAATTATATTTTTATGTAAAGTCGGGGAAAAACTAATTCGTGCAACTAAATGGCATGCAAACTCAACGAACTTGTGATGAAGCTTCCCACGATCAAATTGATTATTTACATGTGTCTTTAAAACGCCGTCCCAACAGCACACCGAAAAGACGCGTTGTTTCGTCTCTACCGACGACGGTTACACACCGATGCACTAGTGCCCCGCAATAAATTCTCAACGCGCGCACGACCCGCCAAGCCATGTTTTTATGGCCGGTATTGTTGGTCTCCCCATGGGATTTAACCGGTGTCTTTAAACCGATGATCCAATCGCGTGAAAGCAAGATTCACCTCTGCCAATGTCAAAAAAAAAAAAAAAAAAACGATTCACCCCTGCTGGTCCGTCGCCCTCGGACTTGTTCACCTCTCTACTAGGCACCTCCGTCAGAGGACATCGACATATTTTACCTCGACGCATGAGGCTGTCCTCTCAATTTCTCTCTCCTTCGGAGACCATCCGTTAAGGTTTCGGTGGAGTTTCTCATCCTCCGTATCGTTGGAGCTTGGGGATCTTTATACTACTTTGTATGCGTGCAGGTTTCGGTCGTTCATGGTATGTTCACCGATCTAATCTTGCATTCATCCTGTTCTTTTAGAGCGAGCGGTTAATTGATAAAGAAAAGAAGAGGAATTTCCCCCTCTCTTTTCAAACGCCATCTTCCTGTCTTCAGATGATTTTAGTCGGTGATTCAATATTAGTCTTTGGGTGATCTTATCCGTGGATAGAGCGCTATAGCTGTTGATCTCGTTCACTCGCGTAACGTGAATTTGCAGGCATAGGTAATCTGTTGTAAACAGATTTGGGTCCTCGATAGTCAATATAGGTACGTATTCTTACTCTTTGAACTATGAAGTTAAGTACCAAATCCGTCAGCTTACCTTGGCCATGTGCATATTTTCAGCCTCTTCTTAGATTGGTGCAATGGAGAACACGCAATCATGTTACTTTTGCATAAATATATACAGTTTGAGCAAATATAGTTTGGTTGTTTCATTACAATACGAAACTATGGGTACTCAAATGAACTATGTGATGTCCTTCAGTGTAAAAGTAGCAGAACTCTTTTCTATATAGCATATCTTACCTTATGTTTTTCCATGTGCTTTAATAGTAGGTGACGCCAATACGCTGTAAACTAACTTGAATGGTTTACTGCGTTTGCTATTGTAGGCAGCAACGAGGATAATAGTAACTCGGTCATGCAGTATCATACGGACTCTACCACCGCAGGGCCTCAAGCGGAGCAAGGTCCGGAAAGTGATGGTTTAATCGTGTATGAGCTGAAGTAACTACCGATGTCTATATAGCTGCACTAACGTGTGTTTTTTTTTGGTTAGAGCCCATGGACTCTGATATGGAATGTTGCAGACTAGACTCTCAAGTGGAGCAAACCCTGGTCAGTGTAGCTGAATATGTTGAGAGAGTTAATGCAGGTGTTGTTGAGGACTTTTACAGTAAGACTGAAATGCTTTTTTTCTTGTCAATTATTAGCTGCTGTAAGTACTGGTGTTTCATATGTTCTATTCTTTGGTTTAGGACTTGGATGTCCCGTTGATAGCGGAAGTTTTGTTCCGGATTTTAATGGCCTATGTGAGTTCGGTAACTACGTACGCATGACAAATAACAATGCGAACCGCCTGCAGTTTGTGGTTGGAGGGAGGAAGATAGGCATACCATACTATGTCTGTACCATGGAAGAGTCGTTTGTTCCTCCCCACAGCAAAATGGTAATAATTTATCAGTCTGATTGTCATTGTAGGGGCTGATAAATCCATCATATGCTGACTGTTATTCTTGGTTCCTCAGACAACACTTTTCAGCTTATTTCACAAGCACCTACCTCTTGGAGTTCACTAATCAATCAGCTCTTCTAATCAAAACCAAGATTGGACGCGTTCGTACCAAAGACACAGTGAAGTTGAAGATCAGTCCTGATAAGCTGGGAACCGTAGCATCAAATTGGAGCCGATTTGCGGATAGCATGGGGCTAAAAGAAGGGCAAACCTGTGTATTCTCATTCAAAGTAAAGAGGGGACTGCTTCGTATAATAATGGATGTTCTGTAGACTACTGTATCATCAGCTAGCTACCTATATATATGTAATGACAAGGTGGTGTACTGTCAACTAAAAGTACTGTGTGTCTGTTTGTGCTAGCCAAGTCCCGGGAGACGACATGGGAGTCGGCAAGGGAGTCGACATCAACGGGGAGTCGGCTTCGATCAGTCTGTACGGAAGAGATTTTCCTCTATATATCAGCCTCGACATAGATACTAACGCCAGCCAACACAATTCACTGTACGGAAGAGACGATACAAAGGCTGGAGAGGAAGAAGGTCCAGTAGAAACTCTCGACGACTGGTCAAACCTTGGATATACCTCTCAACGGTGCGACCCCGATCTCGTCGGCTCCCTGGAGTCGGTTTCAACAGCGTGCGGGTTCCCCTTCCAGGTCACGCATTTGCCCCTTCTGTCATGCCTCTGGGCACCCATAGCGACGAGTCATAGAGTACGTGACGACCAACAGACGCGTCAACAACCTGGAAGCACACAAAAAATTGGCCTAACAAAAAGTGAAAACAAATTACGTGTTTTATTATTTTTGATTCTCTTCCATGTTATTTTTCCGTGCCATCTGTCCTGCCGATCACTATCTCTGGAGACTTCACAAGGAAGGAACGTTTCTCCAAGGAGCCAGCCATATTGGCTTCTCCGTCTTAATGCACCATCCGATCACGCCGACTCCCTGGAGCCGGCGTGACTTTATATGGTAAAGTCACTTGATCCCAATCCGTCGACGCATCCCTTTGACGCAACTACTCCGCCGATGCCTTAGCTCCTTATATCTAGCCGACCAGCCCGGGCACCTCCCAGTCTCCATTCTGGACGCACATCTTGGAGGCACAAGCTGCGCCGACGATGTTACTCTTCGATCTTGCGAATTCTAGGACGATCCACTGTGATCTAGCACACGACCACGAAGACAAACAAATAAGGAAAAACAAACAGATTAACACGGCAAGAAAGTACAAACTAATCTCAACAGAACCGGCTTTAACCGGAAGAACATGACCACTAAGCCGACCAGCTCCAACTGACCACTAAGCCAGCGAGCTCCAACCGGGAGACGGCAACGCCTACCAACCAGAATAACTCATCACACACATAAATGACATCACGAAGCCAAAAGGAAAAAAAAACACCCACGCATGAGATATTCTCGAGTAAGAGAATGCCCTGCAAAGAAAAATAGCAAAAGAGATCATAAAACTAATATAAAAACACGAAAGAAACCAAACAGGAAGATTATAAATCGAAATAGCAAAAAACCGATATGCAAAAACAAAATTGCCGAGCGTGATCGTCCGAAACATACCGTCGCATCGTCCTTCGAATAACAGGCTGAAATCCAAACAGTGACGTTGTTTCGAACAACGAAGGCAAAATCTACTTGCGATCACCACATAATTAACTGGTCAAAATAGACTATATTCATATGCAAGGAGGAAGATGATATTAGAAAAAAACAACAAAAAAAATGATGCCGATAAATAACACGCAAGCACAAAGCAAATAACCTAAACCACAAACACAAACATCTCGTGATGAGGTCCTGTACCGATCAAATGCATCCTTTGACTCCGTTTTTAAACTACCGTCCCAATAGTCGGCCAGCAATATCCACTCGTCGGACCATCCGGCTCAGGGAGCCATCCAGAAGGACATCACTGAAACCGAGGGGTCACAGACCTGAGTACAGAGAGCTGACGTACGGATATGAGATTAATACGAACTCAAGGAATGCAGTTAATCGCATACAAATAACTTCAACCTACCAATCCATCATGCTCATTACTTCCTCCTTCAACCCATCACTTTACCTGCCGACTCCAGGGAGCCGGCAGACAGGTAAGCGTCACGTCACTCACCACGGACTCAAGGAACACATTCACTCGGGTAGGAATAACTTCAACCTATGAACGGTTAGCTGAAAAGTAACAAACTACTGCCTCCAAATCACCGTCTATTGGTGTACCGGCAGAGCATCTCCACGCACGCCTCGATAAGCAACCATTGAGAACACTATGGTTTCACACACGTCGCATTAAGATGGCACAGGACACATGAAACATCACACGCATCGCGTACCCGCGCCCGTGCTAATAAGAACCACTCCCCGTCACAGAAAACACCTTCTCAGCTCCCCTGTTACTGACACTTGAAGACCTGGAGGTAAAATAGTGTAGTGAATATCGATTCTGAGCAGTACAACTTAGAGCCAGCATCACACTTGCCATGATAAAGGCATGGGACCCGTGCTTTAATGCGAAGAGACTTGCGACATAAAATCAAGAGGGTGATAAGACAAGCGGTAACCTCAAAGAGATTCTCCCCGCACTCACGCTGGTCGCCGATGTTGTCTCAACAGGCCTCTCTGATCAAGAGATCCAAAACCAGCTTCACTAAAATCTATAATCATGCAGTCGGGGCTTCCTTTTCTATATGTGTTGTACCTACTGTTTCTTCCGGATGTAAAATAGACGCAAGCCGTTCAAGCATTAAAGGCAAGAAACCTACGTCGTATTAGGATGTATCCTAACAACGTATTAGGAGGTAGTAGATGTTGAAATTCCTACAACAACGGGGTGTAAGAATACAATCCATAGGAATTTTAGATGTGTCGCCATTGGATGAGGCCGACTCCCTGGAGTCGGCGCACCCTGTCACGCCGACTTGGGGCGTGGCAAGGCGAAGATAGACTCGTATCGGACGACCAGATATCTGAAGTGCCCGAGATGACGTCTACTAGTCTCCAGCTCGTGGTGACATCTGGTGATGTCACATGGCCACACCAACGGTCCGAGGACCGCCTCACAATACAACGACCAAATGATTTATTTAAACGTCACGATCACATCGTTTCCATGGGATGTCCATGCCGCACGTCAGCCACGACGTGACATCACCATGGTCGTGACAACACATCACCGGTCAAATGCATATTCTCCATCTATCTTTAAACCGCTATCTCAATCCCGTGCCGGCGAGACCAACTGGTCAAACCGATGAAACTATACACAGACCCTCGCCGCATACGCCTCGGGAAGGAAAAATGAGCATCATGACACCACGAACGTCACTACATAACCAAACAAGTTAGCCGGCTCATGCATAGCTCCTCCGAGAGAACAACGGCAATTGGTACGCACGGTGCATTAAGATGGGACGGCAGACGGGTAAAACATAAGCCATATGTTTTTAGTAACATGTGTCGTGTACGTTCCAGTGTTCGGTCAGTCGGAAGAATTGTCGGGAGCCAAGGATATGAACTTATCCATCTTACTGCACCGTCCGATCATGCCGACTCCCTGGAGTCGACGTGAGAAGAAAACGCGAGAAAAAGCGTTGGGTTCCTCAAGTCGCTTTTCTATCTCAAGGGGCAGACGAATACGGGGCAGCGATAAGCATGGATATACGCTTGGTCATTCAGCTCTACCTATCAAGCAAAAAAAAACGATTATGCCCAGAGAGCAGCATACCTGCCTTAAGAAAGGTCCACCTTCTTACAGACGATTTGCCGGCTTAAGTCCACAACTTTCGGATAGTCAGCCGTCTCACGTACGGCCGTATCCTAGACCAACCCGTACAAATAAGACGACGGGTAAAACGGCAGGTTGACAACTTGACACGCACCAAACGGACACCAAACCTCCCAGGCCAAGATAATAACATAAGCCAAGACATGGTTCGCTGAAACTAAAATAAACAAAAGGATGAACCGTTAAACCAGATACCATTTAGAAGTACATCTCAAACTAAATAAATGTTCACCGCTCTTGATTTCTCTTCTTGCGCTTGTTGTGACTCGAAGATTCAACGACCGCCTTACAATTGGGACAATTCATTTCCCTGGTTCTTCCTTGCAGGTGACGTTGGCCCTCGTTAACGATAGTGATAATTCGATACATCTTGTATGAGATGTAGGCATCTCTTGCTGCATATTCAAGGTCATCTTCGGAAGTGGCACCTTGCTCCAAAACTGATGTTGCCTTCAGTCAACAGCTCCGTTCTGAAACATGAATTTTTCTTCATATCACTGTACCTAGCGTCGATAAGCCGGGCTGCCAGATCGCCCATTGAAGCCCTATTTGTATTCCCGGGAATCATGTAGATATCTTGGATATCGACGTAGTAGGCTTCTGGAATCTTGACGTTAAAAGTTCATGCCAGTACTAACTTATCATTACTGATGTCAACGGTAGCGAAAGTGATCCATTTGCACAACAACAAATTGATGAACGGAGGACATTCAGCAGGACCCCTACAACATGGATACACAAATCATAATAACATAGTTGAAACATCATACAATGGAAGAGTAACCCAAAAATTAATCTATAAAATGACATGAACTTCAATTAAATTTATGATTATTCTTAAAATTAAAATAAAATTCAACAACATGAACCTACACACACCATGAAGACATGTAAATTCAGAGGCCAAATTCGTCATAAGGTGTATACTTTAGATGGTACTACGAATCATTATATCTATAAAGACCTTTCAGATATCACAAATAAATTAACTCGTGACTAATGAGCACGTTTGTTAAACAATTTATTAAGAGACGAAAGAATATCACCATGTTCTAAACAGTTTAAACTATCAACCTGAAACAACATAAACCCACTGATGCATGTAAAATGCATACATGAACTTTGCATTTTAATTGCTTATATTCCAATCATATTTGCATCATATAAGGGTTATATCAATGTTTTATAATGATTTTTGGAAATATTCATTTATTTCCTATTTTTATGGAATTAACCCTGCACAGGCAGAAAACCCCGTTTTCTTATTTTAATGTTTCAGGGACCCAAACGTCAACGAAATCACCTGCAAATTTAGGGGCGTCATTTTTTGGAAGGAAGAAGACCTGTGGGCGAAGGAAGCAAGCAAACGGAGGCCTGAGGCCCAAAAGGGGGTGGCCCACGCGGCCCACCCCCTTTTGGCCCTCGAGGCTCCGTTGCCGTTGATCTTTGCTCCACCGACTCCGTCTTGACCTAAAAACGCCTATAAAAAAGGTCCCCCGACGTTCTCTGGAAGGAGGCGGCGGAGAAACACTAGACCACGAAACAGAGAGTCAGAAGGCTGCCGCCGGAGAAGATCGGAGGGGGGAAACACCGCCGGAATCGCCTCCGAGGGCTCCACCCCCCTCCGGCGTGTTCATCATCAACATCTACAGCAAGAACTTCTCCATCATCACCACCGTGAAGACCAACACCATCTCCATCACCATCTTCGTGATCCACTTCATCCCCCTCATAGTTTGAGATTATTCGAACCCTAGCTATTGTCTAAGTACTATTCTACATGTTTGTGAATTGCTACTTGTCATTGTTTTGTGGGAGATTATAATTTCAGATTGTGTTGTATCACTTATACCATTGAATCATATCATGTCTTCGCGTTGTGATAGTTCTCTCGTGTTCCTGGGGCATAGGATGGATTGGCAATGATTTCTACTTAACATGTATTGAGTATTTGGTCAAGTTTTTATCTTTTATGATTGTCTTGATGTACAATGTATGAAGTGCACCATACATTGAGTAATGCATGAAGGTGTTTCACACTAGTGTAATGAATTGAGGGAGACTTGGGAGGACACGTAAACCTGAGACCGATACATGAAGTTGTTAGAGTAGATTTGTGCATATTGTATTTTGCCCATATGCTAGGGGCCTTCCTGCATATTCACCTGTACATGTACTATATATATGTGGCCTTTGGCCCCCTGGTAATACAAGCAGTCTATTACCCTAACATGGTATCAGAGCCCTGGTTTTAGGGTCTCTTTTTTTCCTCTCTCCACGTCCGTGCCGCTGCCGCCGTCGCGCCCCCGGCTCCTCGCCGCCGCGACCCGGCCGCTGCCGCCGCTCCTCCCTGTCCCGCCCGTCGTCGCGCCTTGCCTGGCCGCGCGCCGCCGTCGTCCGCGTCTCTGTCCAGGCGCAGCATCGGGTCGCCGCTCCCGTCGTCCGCGTCTCCGTCCGTACCGGCCGCCGCCGCCAGTCGCCCCCTTCTGCCGGCCACCGTTGCCCCCGTTCGAGCCGCCGCCGCCCGGCCATCTCCGGCCGCCGCCGCCGCCCGGCCATCTCCGGCCACCGCCGCCGCCAGGCCATCTCCTCCCGTGCCCGTGCGTGCACGTGCTGCTCCTTCCTGCCGTCCCGCACCAGCGCGTCGGCCTCTGCTGCTTCCCGATCCGATCTGTGCTGTGAGTTGACTTTCTAAAAAAAAAAAGAGAGAGAGATGTCTACCTCGTCGGGCTATGTTGCGATTCCTCGCTGCCCGATTATCTTTGATGGAGCGAATTACCCTGATTTCGCTAACTTCATGCGCGTCCACATGCGCGGTCTTCGTCTGTGGGGTGTGCTTTCTGGCGAGGTCCCCTGTCCGCCCCACCCCGTTGCTCCTTCGGTGCCTGTTGCACCGACTCCTACTGCCCTTGCCTCTGATGCTTCTCAGGAGGACAAGGATTCCGCCACTAGTGCTGATGCTCTTGCTATGACTGCTTATGACCGGCAGGTCCAGGACCATTCTGCTGCTGTTGCGACATACCGGCAGGATCTGACTGCCTACTCTCAGTGGATAGATGAGGATGCTCGTGCTGCTGCTGTTCTGACTTCCAGTGTCCTGCCTCAGTATGCTGCTGAGTTTATGGCTCTTCCCACTGCTGCTGCTCAGTGGGCCTTTCTTCGTCAGCGTTATCAGCCGTCTGGGGATGCTCTTTACCTGTCTGTGGTCCGCCAGGAGCATGCCCTTCAGCAGGGCGATTTGACTATTGATGAGTTCTACACTCAGAGTGCTGCTATTTGGCGTCAGCTTGATTCTCTTCGTACGCCTGTGTGTGCCACCTGTCCCTGCTGCTTGATTGTTCGCGCCGACCTGGAGTTTCAGCGCGTCTTTGAGTTTTTGTCGCGGCTCCGCAAGGAGTTTGAGCCACGCCGTGCACAGCTACATGCCCGTGGTCGTGTTCCGCTCTCTGAGGTCCTGTCTGAGCTTCGTGCTGAGGAGACTCGTCTTCGTGGTGCTGGTCTTCTGGAGGTTCCCTCTGTTCTTGCTGCTCGTGGTCCTCCTGCGCCGTCTGCTCGTGGTCCTGCTCCGCCACAGCCTCCGTCGCGGTCTTCAGTACCGCCGATACTACCTACTCCTCAGGTCCAGGGTCAGAGTCAGCCCCCGCAGTCTCGTGGTTCTCGTGGTCCTTGCACCTACTGTGGCAAGCCTGGCCATGATGTTTCTGGCTGCTGGCAGAGGGATCCCAGCTTACGTCAGCAGTATCTTGCTCGTCGGAGGACTGGTTCTTCAGGATCTTCAGGCTCTTCAGGTTCTTCTGCTGCTGCACTGTCTGATCAGGACATTATCCGTGGTCTTCGTGGTCTGCTTGCTGCTTCAGGCTCTTCCTTGCCGGGTACTGCTGGTTCTGTGTCTGGTTCTTCTGGCAACACGCGACCACCACCTTCTACACAGTCAGGTATGTCATCCCCGTGGTATCTGGATTCTGGAGCTTCTTTTCATATGACTTCTGCGTCTTCTATTCTTTCTGCTCTTCGCTCTCTTATTTCTCCTGTTCGTGTTATCACGGCTGATGGTACCTCTCTTCCTGTTTCTAGTCGAGGCACCCTCTCTACTTCATCTTTCTCTGTTCCTGATGTTTCTCATGTCCCTAGCCTTAAGATGAACTTGTTTTCTGCTAGTCAGCTTACTGATTCTGGTTGTCGCGTCATTCTTGACGCTGATTCTTGTGCTGTTCAGGACCGTCGGACTCAGGCCCTGGTTGGAGCTGGCCCTCGTAGTCTTCAGTCTCCGGGGCTCTGGGAGTTAGACTGGCTTCGTGTTCCTTCCGCTGCTACTTCATCTGCCAGTTCTCCTGCGGTTGCTGCTTCTGTCACTGGCTCTTTCCAGCAGTGGCATCATCGGCTGGGTCACCTTTGTGGCTCCCGTTTATCGTCATTAGTTCGTCGAGGTCTTCTAGGGTCTGTTTCAGGAGATGTGTCTTTACATTCATGTCAGGGTTGTAGGTTAGGTAAACAGATTCAGCTTCCCTATCCTACTAGTGCGTCTGTATCTCAGCGACCTTTTGATTTAGTTCATTCAGATGTTTGGGGTCCGGCTCCCCTTCAGTCAAAGGGGGGTCATCGATACTATATTTTGTTCATTGATGATTTTTCTCGGTACACCTGGTTATTTTTTATGCGCTCTCGCAGTGAGGTTCTCTCCATTTATAAGCGCTTTGTTGCCATGGTTCGTACTCAGTATTCCACGCCTATTCGTGTCTTTCGTGCTGATTCTGCAGGTGAGTATATCTCTCAGCACTGCGTGGTGTTCTTGCTGAGGAGGGTACCCTTGCTCAGTTTTCGTGTCCCGGTGCCCATGCTCAAAATGGTGTCGCCGAACGTAAGCATCGTCATATTCTTGAGACTGCCCGTGCTATGATGATTGCTTCCTCTCTTCCGCCACATTTCTGGGCTGAGGCTGTCGCTACATCGACTTACCTCATTAACATTCAGCCCTCTGCTGCCCTTCAAGGTGGCATTCCTCTCGAGCGTCTTTCTGGTACCTCTCCAGATTACTCGGCTCTTCGTTTGTTTGGTTGCGCTTGCTATGTTCTTCTTCCTCCCCGCGAACGCACCAAACTGACCGCTCAGTCTGCTGAGTGTGTTTTCCTTGGGTACAGTGATGAGCATAAGGGCTACCGCTGTTGGGACCCTGTTGCTCGTCGGATGCGCATCTCTCGTGATGTCACGTTTGATGAGACGCGCTCCTTCTATCCTCGCCATACCTCTGGCACTTATCCGGTGGATGATATTTCTTTTCTCCTTTTTCCGGATTCACCTCCTGCTGTCTCTTCCCCATCTCCTAGTTCTCCATCTTCGGAGCCATCCTCTCCTCCGTCTAGTACCCCTAGTACTCCTCGTTCTCCTGCTCGGCTCCTCCTTCTCCTATTCCTTCTTCCTCTTCTTCGGCTCCTCCTTCTTCCTCTTCTTCTGATGAGTCATCTTCTGCTGATGAGCCTTCCCATTCACGGCCTGTTCGTCAGCGTCGTCCTCCAGACCGTTATACTCCTAGTAAGTATGGTCTTTCTGTTGTCTCCGAGCCGACTTCTTATCGGGATGCTGAGCGTCATCCTGAGTGGCAGCTGGCCATGGCTGAGGAGATTGCTGCGCTTGAGCGCACTGGCACCTGGGATCTTGTTTCTCCCCCTTCAGGTGTTCGTCCTATCACGTGTAAGTGGGTCTATAAAATTAAGACCCGCTCTGATGGATCTCTCGAGCGCTATAAAGCGCGTCTTGTGGCTCGTGGCTTTCAGCAGGAGCACGGCCGAGACTATGACGAGACTTTTGCTCCTGTCGCTCATATGACCACTGTTCGTACTCTTCTTGCTGTTGCTTCTGTTCGACGCTGGTCTGTATCCCAGCTTGATGTTCAGAATGCTTTTCTTAATGGCGAGTTGAGTGAGGAGGTTTACATGCAGCCTCCTCCTGGGTATTCTGTTCCCGATGGGATGGTTTGTCGTCTTCGACGATCCTTATATGGTCTCAAACAGGCCCCTCGTGCCTGGTTTGAGCGTTTCTCCTCTGTGGTTATTGCCGCTGGCTTCTCTCCCAGTGCTCATGATCCAGCACTGTTTGTCTACACCTCTTCTCGGTGTCGGACCTTGTTGCTTCTCTATGTTGATGACATGATCATCACTGGTGATAACCCTGAGCACATTGCCTTTGTTAAGGCACGTCTACGTGAGCAGTTTCTCATGTCTGATCTTGGTCCTCTTCGCTACTTTCTTGGGATTGAGGTTTCTTCTACAGCCGATGGCTTCTTTATCTCCCAGGAAAAGTATATTCAGGATCTTCTTTCTCGGGCTGATCTTAGTGATGAGCGTACTTGAGACTCCTATGGAGCTTAATGTTAAGCTTCGATCCACTGATGGTGAGCCTCTTTCTGATCCCACACGTTATCGCCATCTTGTTGGGAGTCTTGTTTATCTCGCTGTCACTCGCCCTGATATCTCTTATCCCGTCCATATTCTGAGTCAGTTTGTCTCAGCTCCTACCACCGTTCACTATAGTCATCTCCTCCGTGTCCTTCGTTATCTTCGTGGCACGATTACTCGTCGTCTTTTCTTCCCTAGTTCCAGCTCTCTCCAGCTCCAGTGTTACTCGGATGCCACGTGGGCGAGTGATCCTACGGATCGTCGTTCACTTTCTGCTTACTGTGTGTTTCTTGGTGGTTCGCTTGTTGCTTGGAAGACGAAGAAACAGGTCGCGGTTTCCCGTTCGAGTGTTGAGGCTGAGCTGCGGGCTATGGCTTCGTTGATTGCTGAGGTGACCTGGTTACGGTGGTTGCTTGCAGATTTTGGGGTCTCTGTTACGACACCCACTCCACTTTTGTGTGACAGTACAGGTGCTATCAGTATTGCACGTGATCCGGTCAAGCATGAGCTGACCAAGCATATTGGTGTTGATGCTTTCTATACACGTGCTCAGGTGCAGGATCAGGTTGTTGCGCTTCACTATGTGCCTTCAGATTTGCAGCTGGCAGATTTCTTTACAAAGGCACAAACTCGAGCGCAACATGACTTCTTACTCTCCAAACTCAGTGTTGTGGATCCACCCTGAGTTTGAGGGGGGGTGTTAGAGTAGATTTGTGCATATTGTATTTTGCCCATATGTTAGGGGCCTTCCTGCATATTCACCTGTACATGTACTATATATATGTGGCCTTTGGCCCCCTGGTAATACAAGCAGTCTATTACCCTAACAGAAGTTACATTAGGAGGGGATTTATATCGGGGACCTTAGAGTGTAATGCTATGGTGGGACTTTATGTCTTAATAATTCTTGTGCAGTCATTTACTTGGCCACATGATCCATCATAAGGGGTTTAGTTTATTTATTTAGCTACACCTAATTATGGCTCCGTCCAAAGAAGATTAAAACTTGACAAAATGTTTACCTTGTTGTTCTAGAAATATCTTTGCCATGAAACCCATGTAGCCCTTGGGAACGTTTTCCACGCATAAGAAACACACACTCAAGCTTGTCCTCTTGCTGCATAGAGGATTGGGCTTTCTCTCTCTTTGAGAGCTTTCACTCATCATATTTTATTTTCAGCTTTGCACCAAAAAACCCAAAAACACTTGCATCATTTTAGTTTGTCTAGTGCATAGATAATAAGAGAAGTGACACTCTTATTTGAGAGGATAAATACTTATACCTTCTACTCCTCGTGGGATCGATACTAATACTTACACAGCGAAGACTTCAACGATCTCCTGCACTTGGGAGTCATCAAGACAGTTTTCTGGCGCCGTTGCCGGGGAGCGTAGCGCTTAAGTTTCTATTCTTGTGTGCACTAGACTAAGCTTGGGGAGGTTTCTTTATATCTTGCAATCATCTAAGCTTGGGGAGGTTCTTTGACTTGTTTGATGATACTATGTCTCCTATTTATGATGATGAATATGATATTTTCAGTCCACCCACTATTGAGTATAAAGTTTATTGTGATTATGATATGCCTCCATATATGATGATTACAATGATTATTATGAATGTTTTACTCCCACTATTCCTAATGAAACTGTTTATGCTTATGTGGAGAGTAATGATACTTTTATGCATATGGATCATGATAAGAATGTTTCATGTGATAGCTATATTGTTGAGTTTATCAATGATGCTACTGAAAGTTTTTATGAGAGAGGGAGACATGATTTCATATATCTCAAAAATATTAAGTCTTCTCTCTTTTTGTTGAAAATTTTGAAGTTGCACTTGCTTTGCCTTCCTATGCTAGTCACTTTGTGCTTTATTGATTTATTTTCTTACAAGATCCCAATGCATAGGAAGTGGGTTAGACTTAAATGTGTTTGATATTTGCTTTTTGATGCTCTTTTATATTCAACTCTTATTCCTATGGGAGCATCATTAAAACTATCAAGCCTAGCTATATGGCTATAAAGAAAGCGCTTTGCGGGAGGCAACCCGGTTATTTTTTGTATGATTTTCTTTGTGTCCTCTTGCTGTACCAAGAGACTTTGTTTATAGTTTAGGTTCTGGAGTTTTCAATAAAGTGCCAAGTTTTACCCTTTTTGGTTTGAAAAAGTTGCTTATAGCGTTCGGAGATTTTATTCCTGCACGAGTCAGTGCACGGTATGATTTTTAATTCTTATTCTGTAACTCCGAATGAGCTCATATTTGAACTGTAGTTGCAACTTTTCATCCTCTGTATGCATGAATGTTTTCGGAATTTTTCGAGAAAGTTTGGTAGGGTAGAAAAATACGTTTTGCTGCTGCTGTTTTTCTGGACAGATTCTGTCCCATTTTGTTTGATGCATGCTTTGAGCTTTTAAGTTGAATCTTTTTGATCCAATTGAGTTTATGAGTAGGCATACAACATTATACACTTTCTGGACATGTCATATGAATTTTTGTTCAAGGATTATATGCAGCAAGAACCTATTTGTTTATCACTATTAATGCACCCCACAGAAAAGAGATGGGAGAAACGGTGTTTTGAAGTTTTTTCACAGGGATTGGAGGAGATGCACCAAGAGCTATCCAAGAATGGTGAAGACCATAAGCTTGGGGATGTGAAGACAACCCCGCTGGACCTACACACTCTCGGTTTGCACACGTCCAACTTCTGTTTTTCGATCGAAACACTTTATCGCATAAACTTGGAGCGTCGTTTTTTGTTTTTGTTTGAGTCTTGAGAGACCACCACACTATCATTTATATATGAGAGAGCTACTGGAAATATGGGTTGAAATATGTTGGATGCTTTTATAAGATTGGGAAAAGGGATGTTTGATTGATTTTTAATGATACATATAGTTGCATGATTCATGAGCTTGTTATGAGTAATAGTTTGCAAATTCTTTTTGTAGAGCTATCACTTATTCATGTTTTGGTGCTGATTGTTATTTTACTTGGTTTAACATGGATTAGTTAGTTCTATGGACACTCATGCATGCATCTAGATGGTCAACTTTCTCCCTTTTGCTAGCCCAAAAACTCCAACAAGCAAAAACTTGTTTCCAACACCTTCAACCAAAGTTATTCCAGTGAGTCCACCATATCTACCTATTGGCTTTATGCTATTCCGAGTATGTTTAACATGTTGTTTGTGTTATCTTACCTCTGAATGAAAATGTTTATGTTATTGATTGCAATGGAAAAAAGTTGGTTATATAGCTCTCACGAACTTGATGCACAATGTTCTTTTATTTGCATAATAAAACTTGACCCATTGTGATTAAGATTATGATGTTTGTGGCTTGGTGAATGTTTTGGGTTGGAAGTTAGCCCATATGTGCTGTCACATGGCAAGCTTTCAACATGCTCTTCATCTCATTTAGTTGATATCATGTGCTTTTGTCTATGGATGCTTATCATGTTGAAATAAATGTGGAAATAGAGTGAGTTTAAATGAGTTTGTGTAAATGGTTAGAGAGACGCATGGGCCGCTAATCTAAGCCATGCATCATTCATGGTGGAAATTTACTTACATACTCTGGTGAAACTTCTGTGATACACCTTGCAATAAAAAACTATTCCAAATGGTAAATAAAAAGGGTGTTGAGATTGTTCATTTTGTTTGTTTGTCTTGTCATTTTGATATGGGCTTGTTCCATATCTTGGGACAAGAGGTACCCCAGTTGACGCTCTTGATGATACTATTATGCTTACAATGATATTTAATTGAACTTGCTTTGTTTCCCAAGTTGAGTAACACATGGTGTAAGTACTTGTATCAAGGGGCATGAGACATTCAACCCATTCTTTATCAAGCACACTACTCATATTTGCTTTCACTTTAAACTTAATCATTCAAGATGCTATGATAGGGGCAATGAGAGCTTGACACCAATGAATACCTTATTGCAATCATTAACTTAAGTAGAAGAGTTTGGAAGTTGGATGAAACTTATGCATGCTTTACCTCTACTCACATATACATCTTTCCAAAGTGTACACCTATCATATTCAGATTTTCATCTACACTCTATGACCATTGTAGGATGTTCTACTTATCATTATGCATACATGTGTTCCATATTACTTGCTACCATGTTACACTTTGTGAACTATCAATGAACATCCTTGTCTTGAATACTTGATATCACTTCATAAACTATTTGCATATTGCTACTCCTTTGAAGAATGAATCATTTGACTATATGTAGCAATTGTAATCATCTTTGGTATTCATTGTTAAGTACTAAATTGCAAAGTCCATGTAAGTTTTATCATCTTCATACTCGAGGACGAGCATGGATTAAGCTTGGGGATGTTGATGCATGTAAAATGCATACATGAACTTTGCACTTTAATTGCTTATATTCCAATCATATTTGCATCATATAAGGGTTATATCAATGTTTTATAATGATTTTTGGGAATATTCATTTATTTCCTATTTTTATGGAATTAACCCTGCACAGGCAGAAAACCCCGTTTTCTTATTTTAATGTTTCAGGGACCCAAACGTCAACGAAATCACCTGCAAATTTAGGGCGTCATTTTTTGGAAGGAAGAAAACCTGTGGGCGAAGGAAGCAAGCAAACGGAGGCCTGAGGCCCAAAAGGGGGTGGCCCACGCGGCCACAGTACCTGGCCGCGTGGGGCCCACTCTTTTGGCCCTCGAGGCTCCGTTGCCGTTGATCTTTGCTCCACCGACTCCGTCTTGACCTAAAAACGCCTATAAAAAAGGTCCCCCGACGTTCTCTGGAAGGAGGCGGCGGAGAAACACAGAACCACGAAACAGAGAGTCAGAAGGCTGCCGCCGGAGAAGATCGGAGGGGGGAAACACCGCCGGAATCGCCTCCAGAGGGCTCCACCCCCTCCGGCGTGTTCATCATCAACATCTACAGCAAGAACTTCTCCATCATCACCACCGTGAAGACCAGCACCATCTCCATCACTATCTTCGTGATCCACTTCATCCCCCTCATAGTTTGAGATTGTTCGAACCCTAGCTATTGTCTAAGTACTATTCTACATGTTTGTGAATTGCTACTTGTCATTATTTTGTGGGGAGATTATAATTTCAGATTGTGTTGTATCACTTATACCATTGAATCATATCATGTCTTCGCGTTGTGAGTAGTTCTCTCGTGTTCCTGGGGGCATAGGATGGATTGGCAATGATTTCTACTTAACATGTATTGAGTATTTGGTCAAGTTTTTATCTTTTATGATTGTCTTGATGTACAATGTATGAAGTGCACCATACATTGAGTAATGCATGAAGGTGTTTCACACTAGTGTAATGAATTCAGGGAGACTTGGGAGGACACGTAAACCTGAGACCGATACATGAAGTTACATTAGGAGGGGATTTATATCGGGGACCTTAGAGTGTAATGCTATGGTGGGACTTTATGTCTTAATAATTCTTGTGCAGTCATTTACTTGGCCACATGATCAATCATAAGGGGTTTAGTTTATTTATTTAGCTACACCTAATTATGGCTCCGTCCAAAGAAGATTAAAACTTGACAAAATGTTTACCTTGTTGTTCTAGAAATATCTTTGCCATGAAATCCATGTAGCCCTTGGGAACGTTTTCCACGCATAAGAAACACACACTCAAGCTTGTCCTCTTGCTGCATAGAGGATTGGGCTTTCTCTCTCTTTGAGAGCTTTCACTCATCATATTTTATTTTCAGCTTTGCACCAAAAAACCCAAAAACACTTGCATCATTTTAGTTTGTCTAGTGCATAGATAATAAGAGAAGTGACACTCTTATTTGAGAGGATAAATACTTATACCTTCTACTCCTCGTAGGATCGATACTAATACTTACACAGCGAAGACTTCAATGATCTCCTGCACTTGGGAGTCATCACCCACACACACTGTCAAGTAATAAATTTCATCACGACATAAATTTCTTCAGGACAACTCATGTTAAACAAACCTGTAGTACTGGTAAACTTGGACGCGCTCAACCAATGCCAGTTGAACGACAACGACCCTTGCTTCATCACCTTTTCGAGTGGAGGTATACTCAAAGTCGAGGCCGACGAACTTATTCGGCAGTCCCAAAAGGGAATCCTCAAATTCTCTCAGGATGCGCTCAACCGCAGCCACATCGTTGGTGTAAGTCACGTCAAGATATGTTGAACCATGTGCAAGGATCTTGGCTGTCCTCGTGAAGACTCCATCGATATCCATCAAAACGACGACGGAACGACAAGGAAACACGAGACAAAGCAGGGAAAAAGATGCGATGCGATAGAGAGAGTAAGAAAGAAAAGAGGAAAGAGAACAATAAGCAGTGGAAAAAGCGAGACTAGAAGGAATAGAGGGGAAGGGAAATAAATAGTAACCGGCACAATAATGGTCATACCTTACGGCGACGAATCAACGGCGGAAGAAGAAAGGAAACAGGAGAGCGATGCGATGCAGTGGAAGTTGAGGATAACGCGGTGGAAGTTGTCATGGCAGGGGATATAAAGGGTTAAATGCACGATGGTGGTTTCCCAAATACCGTGCAACCGATAAGTCAATTTCACACTACGAATTTAACTAATAGAAACTAACTGGGAACACGACAAAATAAAAAACGATGCAAATAAACAGATAAATAAACACGATACTAATGAATTAATCCTCTGGTCATTTGATCAAATTAGTTAATCTATTATGGACCTAATGACATACATACGTCCATCCTATTGATCGCTCGGTTGGACCTTGGCTTCCAGTTGTGACATATACCCCCGGATCAGTACAGTAGCGTGGCGGTAACGATTTAATACAAGAAGATAAGAGCAAGATCGATAATAAATGATAGTTAGGTCGGACAATGAAGTCGGCACCAATGGCGAGACACCAGCTAGGACCGGCAGCATACTATAAATCGACACCATCCTTATCTAGACCCATCTTCAACTATACGTAGACTTTCTCCATCTCATTGCTCGTCGATCCCGCGGACTCCAGGGAGTTGGCATGGATGACCTTCTCCATCAAACTACTCGTCAATCCCGCCGACTCCAGTCCGCCGAATCCAGGGCGGAGTCGGCAGGACCGACCTTCTCCGTCTCACTGCTCATCGATCCCGCCGACTCCAGGCCATCGAATCCAGGGAGTCGGTAGGGCTGACTTTCTCCATCTCGCTGCTCGTCAATCCCGCCGACTCCAAAATTTTCAAAACATAAACGTGTTGCCAAAGTATAGAGATTAAAGTTGGTGTACATTATCCTTGTACAGTGAGACTTCAGAAGACCAATACAAATGATTGAAGGAGTGTAAATAATGTGCCAGGAAAGTTTTATGCGAAACTAACACAAAATTAAAACCATCACACTATTCACTAAGGCATCTTTGAGATCACTGAAGCAACCCATGTGACGTTTTTACTTTTGCCGGCTCGGTGCCTCTATTGGAACATTGATTTGGCCGAGTCCCGGGAGTCGGCCCGGAATGACCTTCGGCCTTCAGATCCGGCCGATTGAGGGAGCCGGCATTCACAACAATTTGATGTATTCGTGCACCTGTCTAAGTTGCACATGTAATCGACCTATCCTTTGTGCTTTAATGTATGAATTCCGGCTTCTACAGTAGGCAACAATGATGACGCCTCTACCAACGTGCCGGCTTAAAGATGGACACGGGTCCTGTTCAAAGATGACAATGATCTTAGATGGCCTAAAGTAAACATATAACGTCGTCAAAATTTAACGGAACTATCCATAATTTTGCATCTGAAATCATCAAGAAACACGACTTGGAAAGTAAATACGCAATGTCACGGACAGGAAACTGACACCGTCCCAAAATAAAATCCATATGAATAAACCAGAAGCGCACCACAACAATATGACCTTTATGACCATAACGGCACCTCCGCACCGTCCAATTGTGCCGACTCCAGCAACCGTGCCGACTCAATCAAACAGGTAACATACCAATGGACAACATATTCTATACAGAAGGATATGCGCTTACGGTCGCCTCACTGAAATTTTTTTCCAGTACAATTTATTTAAAAGGTAAACCAGAAACCACGTATAGAGGTAAACGGGCATCATCCCTTCCGTTTTCTTCTCAGGCCGACTCGAAGAAGTCGACGTGATCAGGTTGTGCACTAAGACAGGCACTTGGAGTCAGCGAGGTCGGGTTGTGCATTAAGACGGGAACCTGGAGTCAGCGGGATGCAACGACATAGAAAATAAAAACAACATAATCATGAAATCCATACAAATAGATGTTCTTCAAAAAACTTGTTAGCTTACATAAGTACGTTTTCACTTATATGGCATAGTTGTCTCTTTGTTTCGTAGGTGTGTAGGAAGAGTTCTTCCCCACTAACGGCCAACCGACTTATCGGTCCGGCTTAATTAACTGACATCCTTTTCTTTCGTGCAAGTTCCTTCCTTCGTGGATATTTTTTTGTTGGAGATCGGTCTCTTGCTATTAGGATCGTAAGTAAGCTAAGACGCAACCGAGAAAAATAAACAAAGGCCCAACACATTTCCCTGCCGTTCACCTTAATTGCAAACAACGTCATGTAAAAACAATCCCTTCCGTTTTCTTCTCAGGCCGACTCCAGAAAGTCGACGTTATTGGGTTGTGCATTAAGACGGGAACCTGGAGTCGGCGGGGTGCAATGACAGAGAAAAGAAAATCAACATAAGCATGAAATCCATACGAATGGATATTCTTTAAAAAAACTTGTTAGTTTACATACGTACGTTTTCACTTATATGGCATACTTGTCTCTTTATTTCGTAGGTGTGTAGGAAGATTTTCCCCACAACCGGCCAGCCGACTTAATCGGTCCGGCTTAATTAACTGACATCCTTTTCTTTTGTGCAAGTCCCTTCCTTCGTTGATATTTTTTTAAAAAAATTGGAGATCGTCTCTTGCTATTAGGGCCGTAGGTAAGGTAACACGTCACCAAGAAAACAAAGAAAGACCCAATAAATTCCCCTGTCGTTCACCTTAATTGCAAACAACGTCATGTAAAAACACGACACACGCAGGTAATTCGAACAAAAAAATGCAAACCCACGCACAAACAGAAAAAAATTCAGAACACAGACACATGATAAACAGCGGACCAAAATACAACAAACCTAAACGATACCATTCATAATAAACAGATTGAACAGCCATACCATGTAAACCGCAAAAGAGTTCGCCCACCTAGAGAACGTCTACATGACCGGCAAGCAGCTCCGACTTAAAAACAATCCTACCAGGATGAACCACCGTCTTCCCCGAAACCAATATATCCAACGATACGACTGCAAACAAACAAATGAAGAAACGGGAAAAAATAGTCAGACGGTAAAGAAAAAAAATCAACGAACTAACACAAGGACAGACAAGCATCACATGAGAAAAAAGGCGAATAAAATTAAAAGATAGGTGCACAGAATATAGACACAATAAAAAGAAAGCCGACATAGAAACACACATAAAAACACAGCATAGAAATGAACATACCTATAACGAAAGGGACCACAGCAAGATACCAATAAATAACCGATCACGTCCACAAATAACACTCATGTTCATCCACAAAAGGATCATCAACAGGATGAACCCCCCGAGCCCTGTTTTGACGACACGCCATACACGATGCTAACAATCAACAGGTGCAATAATTATATCCATATGTAATCTCGAGGACAAAACAAATCACATAATAAACACAAACACATTCATGCAGCTACTAAATGGCATGCAAACACCAACGCACTCGTGATGACACGTCCTACGATCAAATGAATTATTTACCTCTTCTTTAAACCTATGTTCCAACAACATGCTTGAAAACCCTACTCATCTGACTGATGAGATTATACGCGAATGAGAAAACCAACATCGTGTAGGGGACATATCGATACTGGCTTGTCCGTCTTGATGCACCGTCCGGTGGAGTCGGCATGACCACCAATCAAATTTATTCCTGCGCCTACCCTTTTCCGTGGAAAGTAAACAATTTACACACCTAGTTCTCTACTACTTGTAGACGGAAGCAATTCCGGTTGACTATCTTCTTACTAATACGGAGTACCAAACATATATAACCAAAAACAGAAAGAGAGGAAACAATCCTTCACTCGTTTCTTCACATCAACTTTACAAACGATTATTCACTCGTAAGCCACAGATCTAACTCATACATACTTCGACTAAACAAAAGGATACGCAAAAGAAAATGTGAGAAAAAAAACACGCCAAATCTGATCATGGTAATGCGAATATAGGAAAAATATTGAGGAACAGAGGAAGTACCATCGCGAGCAACAAAGAAAACCCAACGGGGCAAGCCGGCGGGACATGACCCTGGAACGAATAAATAAACATCAACTACCCGCTACTCAAATGATCACCAGTAAGACGACGATCTGCACGAGAAGAAACATAAAAAAATAAAAAAGACCAGGTGTGTAAAATAAGAAAAGTACGGAAAGCAGAAGAAAACACAATAGAAAAGAACCCGAAGTAATAGATTAAACCCCAACGAACTAAAACCCAAGGGGGAGCCGGCAACACCCATCGACCAGGACAACTCACCACAGAATGAAGAGGAACCCGAAGCCAAAAAGAAAATTAAAAACACTCGCGTCCGAAATGATCCCGACCAAGACAACGACCCGCACGAAGAAGAGGCAAAAGAAACAACAAAAAAAATTATGAAAAGCACAAAAGAAACCAAACAACAAAACTATAAAACGAAAATAGCAAGAAGCCGATCTGGGACACACAAAATAAATCGTCTGGGAAAACAAACAAAAAGACATGGAAACATGAACACAAGTAGAAACAAAACGCATAAACAGACGGGGAACCAAAGAATCAATCATACCATTAGAAAGACAATCGACCAAATATAAACACAAAAATAGAAAGCCGACAGAGAAACGCAAATAGAAAAACAGCATAGAAACGCACGTACCTATATGCCAAAAAGAACCCACAACAGGACACCAAGAAAATAACCAAAAACAGCCACAGATAACCCATGCGTTCACCGAGGAAAGGATTCATAGCCGGATGAACCCGAGCAGAAAAGGAAAAAAATGAATCTACAATCGGGATGAATCCGGTACGCACGAAACGATACAACTAAAAAAAACCGAGATATCAAATGAACGCAGAAAAGCAAGCGGATACACGAAGACCGTAGATCTGCAGCAAGAAACCGCCCTGCATCAAGGTAGTGATAAACAAAACAAAAGATCGTTAGCACCATGGCAGGAACACGGCAGAAAACAAAGATCGAAAAGAACGATCCGTTAACAAAAGGGATCACGTAAAACAACGGAGCAAAACGTCCACAAACAGCGAACACGTGACAAAACGCAAGGATTCACAACATGATGAACACAATCCAAAACGAAAAGAAAAATACCTGATTTAGCAGCCCGACGTGAAGCCGGCACGCAGACACGAACGACCCGCACCAAGAAGTCCGCCTGCATCAACATAGGAAAGAACAGAAGAAACCACGTCAGAAACACGACAGGAAATAGTTAAAGCAACAGATCGTAAATACAAAAGAGAACACACAAAAACTACATGATAAGAGGGCCGTGGACAACAAAACTAATTAAACAACCCATAAAATCACACAATAGCACAATCACAACAACAAACAATAAAAGGAACAGATCGAACGGATCAACAGTAAAACAGAGCAAGAACAGAGAGGAAGAAGATACAGGGGGAAATGGAGGCTGCGGTATCCCTCAGATCCAAAAAACGGCATATATACCTGCAAATCAATACTGTTGCATCGCGGCAACAATTCAATACGGTAGGTCGGTTTCGACCTAATGAACCAATGGCGAGCCGCCAGCGAGATGCAAAATCGGGCCTTCTGACTACCAGCACAGTGCAACATACCCGCCGACGAATCAAGGGAGGCCAGCTCGGATGGAGAAATCGGGCCCGAATTCTCCCTAACATCACAAACAGTGCAACATAGCGAAATACCAAACGTACCCCGGCATACTGTAGAAAATACGCAGCGAGAACCCACGCACGGGAGAGATCGGCGACCCAAACATGCAGGACAACCGATTTGTGGACCACGGGAGGGGACGGGCCCATGGTCAGCGAGAGAAAGGGGGAAGGAACCACCTGCGAAGAAAGCTATCCCAGAGGGGCACCGCTAAAACCCATTACGGTAAACAAACATAATCGACCAATGGGAGGAACGCAGTACGAATCTGCACCGCGCAGGCCCGTCCGCCACACTGACTAAACACGAACCGTGAGGCTGACGGGCGGGGCCTCGGGCTACAGCGGTGATCCACGTAGGATGTCAACGAGAGTGGGTGCAATAAGGCTGGTACGGTTAGAGACTTTGCAAATCCCTATTCATTCTGACTCCAGGAGCTGGTAGGGATCGGACGGAGCGGAGGCACGGAGCGGGGAGGATCGGACGGCCAGAATGCACAAATCGCTGAGGAGCCTCCAATGGATCTCACCGTTTATATCTTTATTTTATTTTTGAAAGATCCATCAATCGCTGGCTTTTCAATATGTTAGCAGAGGGAAACCGTACACAGGTGTCGCCCCGAGCGAAATTACGCCCGGAGGCGAGGAGAAAAAAGAAAAGAAAAAAAAAGGCGACGATCCAGTCACCCTCGTGACTCTTTCGACACCCAGCGATGCAGAATAACGGCCCTGCCACGTAGAGACCTGGTCGCAAAGCCTCCCGAGGCCGTCGCCTCGGCGCACGTCCACTGTCCGGAGCCGCTGCCCCGGCATTCACCGCCCAGACCTCAGAGCCACCCCGCACGACCGCCGCGCACCCGACGCACGACGATAGATAAGACGCTCCAAGGCGGCGCCTCCAAGAAGGTAGCGTCGTGTGCGCCGCCGCCGCCCACTCCAGAGGAGTTTAGGTTTTCACCCGGAGAGACTTATGACACTCGCGTCGGTAGAGGGTCGAAGCTTCCGAACGACGCGATCAAGAAGGAGAACGACGCCCAAAGGCGCCGCCGCCGTCGGCACCGAAGTGCGAGGCTTTCACCTATAGCTCGATCTCGACCGCCAAGCCCTCGGGCTTGGGCTGGGAGGAGCAGGGCAGGCGGTGTGGCTCTGACGCAAACCACCGGTTCAATCGACATGGCGCAGGGGTCGCAATACCTCACGCAGCAACGAGAACGCCATGTCGGCGTCACCTATCCGGGGTCGCCGCCCCAGCTTCCTTGATACCGGGAGGAGAAGATATTGGGAGCCTCCCGCGCAGCAGCACCACAAGACGCCACTCCCGCATCACTGCCTCCTGAACGGGTCCGCCGCCCCGGCTTCCTTGATGCTGCCGATCTGCACGAACCACCGGCGAGGCGCCTTACTGCAGTCCCCAATGCTCCAAGCCGCACGGAGAGCCGGAGCACCACCGTGCCCACCCCTGGACGCCAGAGCAAAGCTGCGGCCTGTCCGGCCCAAGGCGGGCCCAGATCGGGCCCGCGCCGCCTGCGGACACCAGGAGCTGCACAAGGGAGCCGCCTCCGCGACCGTGCCATGACCACATCTGGAGGATGCCGACAAGTACGCCGCCGTCCGCCGAGAAAGGCTGCCGGGTCCCAGATCTAAAGACTCGGCCTGACCGCTTCCCGACGCTGCGCCGAAACTGAAGACGAAGATGGCGGTGACCACCAGATCCGGGGCCGCCGCCCCGGCCTCCCGACGCCGGCGAGACGACCTCCTCCCCCCAGCAGAGTTGGCCGTCCATCCGGCGAGACGAGTAACAGAAACCTCCCCCCCCCCCCCCCCCGACGGCATTTGTCCGCAGGGGCCCCGCCGCCGGGGGGGGGGGGGGGGCAAGGAGGAGGTCTTCGAGGGGCGGCGCGATGGGTTTCCCCCGGTGTCGCCTGGGGAGCGACAGGGGGAGGGTCTTTCCTTAATGCAAAACCACAAATCAATTGATAAAGTAACTGTAAAGCACAACCAGATCGCATCCATGCCTAGTACTACTCTCTCCAGTGGCAGTGATGGCGCATCTAGAAATGCGTTAGTGCCTCTCAATGATTAAAGAGAAGGCTATGCGATATTGTGATAGTACGACGTCTCGTTAAGCTAGTATACTTAAATGGCAAAGAAGCACTGAAACGGCACGCGTGGCTAGTGGCGTGGACTAATGAACATGTCGCCGGTTCCATTTACAAGGGCCTGCACCAACTGTGTGCTGTTCGGACAAGAAACAAGTCAGAGCTGGACACGCATCATGCATGCATGCCAGTGATCCAATACTATCAAGAAAGCAGTGAGGAAGAAGCAAAGAAACATGCATACATGAACAAAAGGATAAACAGCAGCATGTGCAATTAACGACTAGAAGAGATAGTTGAGCCAATCACACTCATCCTCAGCTATCCTATAATCAAACCAAGTAATGTGCTCCTACATGTCTCTTATTTTTAAAGCCAAGCAAGTAGCACTACCTTTTGTATCAGCGTTCATGCCTCTAGCTAGTGCGATTAGTGTCCTATGACATCATTCGTTGTTTGCTTCTTTCCTCTGCATGCTCACCGCATCAAGTAAGGGACAGAACAGTACTATAGAAAGAAAGAAAAAACAGCGAATTAGACAGGTTTCGCCTTGTCAGGCAACCCCTCGAGATTGTTCTCTCACTTCGCAAGGGAAAGAGAGAATTGCATGTAACACCAATGCTTGGTACCAAAATTGCACAAAACACGGAATCAAAACATGTTTTACAGTTGACTCCATCTTTTATGATAATATGTTGCAGCTAGCCCAAATAAATGATTTAGTAGCTTAATAACAATGTATCTAACACGTGGGCCGTATTTCTATTACGTATACCACAATTAGACAGAAAATAGAAAAGTAACGGTATAAAACGTAGAGATTATGCGCATACAAAATATTGTCCCAAAAGTTGGGGTCAGCTGCAAAACGTGTTTTGTGCAATTCTGACACCAAACATGGGTGTTATATGCAATTTTCTCCAACGAAAATAAGGAAAAAAAAAGAGTGTCGTTTTGGAACCAGGACACTACAGAGCCCGGTATTTTTAGAAAAAGAAAAATGACATCTAGACGCCAGGAAAAATTATGAGCGACGCATTAGTGGCATGTATGCGCAACCGACAGGCTTATAAATCTTGTTCTTTGTGGGCCACATTATCGATGGAAGTTACTTTGTTCCATCTCCACTACAAAAACTGAATTTCCTCTCAAAAAATTTAAATGGGAGTTTCTCATTAAGCTCCTCGGGAATGAAATAAGAAAGCATGCAAATTTCTCCCTTCCCCGCCTTGGCTCGTCGGAGGGGATTAGGACGAAAAATCCAAGGCTATATTTCCTTCTGGCCCTATTTAACCATTCAATTTTTCCGATTTGGAAAAATCTTAGTCAACTGAGAAAAGCGCAACCACAATTCAGAGAAAAGTGTAACTCACGCTGAGTACAACTTTTTTTTTTTGATAGAAAAGTGCAACTGACACGAGTTACACTTTTTTAAACAATACTTGCGCCTTTTTCGAATTGACCGAGACTTAAGAAAATTTTATTTGGCCGAGAATTAAATAGAATAGGGATTATCTCCCTGGCTCCATTTCCTTAAAATGGAATCGTAATTATTTTCACAACCTCGTAACAAGTTAGGAAATATGTCACCTCTAGTTCTTTGCATAATATAGGTAGTATTCTAATAATTCTACCACTACAGGTGCTCGTAGTGAGTACTGCGATATGGAGGCTGAGCTCCATGGAGGTCGGCTTTTGAAAGAAAAAAATCAAAATCAACATTTTATGTTTCAGAAATTCGTAAAAAATTGTAGATATAAATATTTTCGAGATCTACCATTATCTACACCTAGGATTTTTGTTCTGAATTATTTGAAATATATAAATGCTAATTTAAAAAATTTCAGAAAAACGAGCTGCGTGTAGCTCGGGTGCCCATTACACTTTCCGTGGTCGTAGTGTTAAAAAAAGTACAAGTGCTCGTAGTTATCTATCCCTGTATTTCCCGCCAAAAAGGAAAACAATAATCCTTGCATATTACTGGAAGCCTGCCTCCTCTGCCGCAAAACACGCAAAAGCATGGACTTCTGCACGGTCACACTAGATGGACCCGGAAAGTTTTTTTTTTTTTGGCTCCTGAGATCCGGTGATTCTAATAGTTTAAAAAAATCATATAAATTATTTACGAGATTTGATATTTTTTGAAAAACTCCCGGATGTAGCCAATGGTGTAACTTCAAATACCTTGTATTCTGGGCTCCACAAAAATGACAAAAACTGATAAATTTGGTGATTTGAAAATATGCATCTTCAGATCCACACTTTTGCCATTTTTCTGTAGCCCAAAATAAATATTTGAAGGTGATTTTTGGCATGCTCGTTGAATACACTGGCTACAACCGAGATTTTTTTCAAAAAATTTAAAACTCGTAACTTTTTTAGTCTTTAAAGTATCAAGATAACTGGAGCTCGGAAGCACTAAATCTCCTCTCCACTTTGCTGATGATATATTGATATGTGCGTAGACCCAAGAGATACACATGTCAAAAATGTTGGTCTGTTCAAATGTCTAAAAAATTGTGTGGTGCCTTAGCAAATGTGTAATCTGTATACCAAAGATAATCTAGCACAACGCAGTTGGCACAAAAATTCACATTGCGGATTTTATCACCATGACGAGACAATTAAGCACTTATTTTTCCAATGTAAATTCGCACGTTCTATATGGTCACATAGTGTTGCAAATATTTTGGTCAACTGGTTATGTGAATTTGATCACAAGTTTAGAATCCTTCTTACGGTGGGAGCGTTCGCCCTTATTTGGTCGCTTTGGATATGTAGAAATGATTTGATTTTTAATGTAAATAATTTACTCCTTTACATGTGTCGTGTCTCGGGTGACGGACACCGGGAGTAGATGGTACCCCCTTTTTAGGTTCGGCACGGGGCGCGAAGGAGGCTGGAAGATGCCTTATCCGGGAGCAAGGTCGCCAAGTTCTTCGTCGGGGGATGAGGGCAAACAACACAGAAAGACACACGGAGTTACCCTGGTTCAGGCCGCCCGGAGGCTAGAAGCCCTACTCCTGCATGTCTGGATTGAGATGTTCATCATGGTGTAGTGTACAAGGGTGTTCTGGGGTGAACCCGGCAGAGTTTCGGCCGGAGGTAGACGAAGAGCAGATCCTGCCCTGGGGAGATCACCTCTCTCTCTACCCTCTGAACCCTAGTCTAGTCTTGCCTGCCTTCTATCTTGTTCGTCCTCCCCCTCTCCGGTGCCATGGTCCTCCTTTTATAGGCTAAGGGGATCCGACATGGGCACGCGAGGGGCGTGAGGGGTTTTGGCGGTAAAACCTCTCGGCGGTCTTTGGAGGAGACGTGGCGTCCTCTCCTCCAAGCATTCTCTCGAGGGCGGCGTGGTCGTCCGCCCTTGGAAAAGGTGGGACGGACAAAGCCTGTCCGCCCCACCAACTACGCTCGTGGCAACGTCACCAGGGCGCGGCCTTCATCTTGGCGCCCAAGTCTTCCACCAGCTTCCAGCGTGCTGGTGATCTTATCCTCTCAGCGGTACGGATGGAGGACCCGGGGGCGCGCCTGACCTCCTGCCGGGCGCACGGACCCGCGGGTATCCCGCCTTGTTCTCCGGGGAGGGGGTGACCCCGGAAGGTCGCCTGGTCCTTAGCCGCAGAGCCTTGCTGTCGAACTTGTCGGGTTTCCATGGGGCAGATGGGCTAACCCATCTGCTGTACTTGACTCCTTACCTTGTCCATCTTCTTGGTGGGCCCCAGTGGAGGACCCACTTTGGCAGCATCAGGGGAACCCCATGTTCCACTGCTGCGACAGTAGCCCCGGGCATGGTCCCGGCGGCTCTTGCTCCAGCTGCTGCCGGGGCTATGGCCAAAGAGTTGGCCAAAGTGGGTACCCGGCGCCTTGCCTGCTTTGCCTGAGGCTCGCCAGGGCGAAGTAGAGACGAGCCCCCGAGCTTTTCTTGGACTTGGTCGCGGCGAACGTTGCGGTTCGCACGGACGGCCAACGTCTATCTTGAATCCAACGGGAGGGAGCGCTTGAAGCGGAACGTCCCCTCGATCCCCGCGTCAGTCGGAGTAATGGGGCCGCGACGTGACGCGTGGGATGCCTTATAAGCCACGCCTCACAGTACTGTAGTGGCTTGCTTCCCCAAATCTTCCGAAATCCCCAAATCGCCGCCACCGGAATCCGACTCTTCTTCTTCGCCGAGCGCCGCCCTCCTCCTCCGGCCGCCCGGACTTCACTTCGGAAAGTCCACTCCTCTGCCGCTCATGGCGCCTAGGCGCGAGAGGGGAGGAGTGCGGAAGGTGAAGCAATCCGTAGCAGAGAAAGCGGCGATTGAAGCCTCTCGCGCCGCCGCCACTTCCCCCGAAGAGGGTGATGCAGGCTGTGTTTTCTCCAAGCGCGTATGCTGATGAGAAGAAGGTGGATCCTGCTCGCCGCGCAGTAGCCTTGGAATTTCGTGGCGGTGAAGAAGTGGGAATCCGTCCCGGAGAAGGTCTTCAGAGAGAAAGTGAAGTGGTCACCTTCCACAACTTTTCGGTGATGGGACTATTGCCCCCTTTTTCGTCGTTTTTCCTCGCCATCCTGGAGGCGTTCGGACTGCATATGCTTCATTTGCATCCGAATGCGGTGTTGATTTTGGCCTCCTTTGCCTATGTGTGCGAGGCATTCATTGGGGTAATGCCCTCGGTGGCCTTGTTCCGTCACTTCTTTGTTCCCCACCTGGGAAGGTCGAAGTGGATAGCCGGCGGGGTTACCTTTCGCCTCAGGAAGTCGTCGGCGCACCAATACCCAGCTGTGAAGCTTAACCCGGACTGGGGAGAGTGGAGGCACAATTGGTACTTCATTTCAGTGGGAGGCTTCAATCCCCACCTCCTGACGCCAACCTTCCCTGCCGAGCGTCTGGCCAACTCCAAAGATAGAAGCTCCCAAGGTCCGGCTCTTGCCCCAATCATTGAAAGACAACCAAAGGCTGACATGCTCCGCCATTGTGGGTGACTTCATCCGAAGAGGAATCGCCCCGCTGCAGTACAGGTCACAGCCGCTGTGGAAGGTTCAGCCGAGGATTGGACTCCTCTTGCAGTGGAAAGAATGGTCGAGCAAGATGCTCTTTCTGCTCCCGGGTGTTCCTTTTCATCTTCCGCCAGAAGTTCTTCCCCTCTTTGAAGGCTCAGGTGCTGCGGTTGCCCGGATCCTCATGCCGGAATGCAACGCATTTGGGATTGCTGGCACCGAATTCCTGGATCCCCTTCCGGTTCCAGCGCAGAAAGTCGCACTGGGTCAAGGGTCTTCTATAGCTGCTGACTTGCTCGGCGGGGACGTTTCCCCGGAAGGTCCTGATCTGTCCGACAATGAAGCTGAGGAAGAACTTGCCCCGGACGAGCCTGCCGGGTGCGCGGACCTTGCATCTCCCCGAGAGGCGAGGGAGGTTCAGACGAGGGCGAGGGTGCAGCGATGGAACTGCTCCCGGAGCAGTCAGCGCACCCAATCCCACTTGACGAGCCAGAGTCGGAAGGTGACTCCGAAGCTCTCCCTCCTCCGCTCCTAGCTGATGACGGTGCCGAGGAGAGCCTGTCGTTGCCGATCCTTTCCGATGCTTTGGAGGAAAGGAGCTGGAGCGTCCCCGGAGCCAAGCGGACTCGAGGGTAAGTTAGAGTCCTTCTGACCCCGAGCGATGAATCTTTGCCTGACACTTTAATGACGTGACGCCTTGTTTTCCTCGTAGGTCCCCGGAACTCGGAAGTTCCAGGAAATGCCGCCGGGTCGAAGACGACGTTGAAGCTGGAGAGACCGCAGAGAGCTCTGCCATGGACGTGGAGGAGCCCCCGGCTCCTGTCGAAGCTCCGTCTTTGCAGCGCGGCATCCAGGAAATGGGGGCGAGGTGGTGTGGACCCCCCTTCCCCGAATTCGAGAGACGACTTCCCCGGCGGGACCGCCAGCGAGCTCCTCGTTGCTTCCGGGTATGTCCTCCCGAAGTTCTGGACATTGTCTTTTCGCGGCCGTGGCGCGGCCCTTGAAGACTTACTTGCCGCTTGTTGGCGCAGATCCTGAGGTGGCGGGTTCTCCCGGGAGCAGGCTCGACGTGGAGCCCCCGGAATCCCGTCAAGAACGCAGGATTGAGACCGGTCAGTCCTCGCGTGGTACCGTCGTGACGAAGCCCGCGGATACTTCCCTCCCCCAAGGGGGGTACACGGGAAGCCGGCTTCTCGAGGGCGTTCCCCAGCGCTGGGGAGTTCCTCGCCTTTGCTCGCGCGAGATTGAGAAGCGAACGGAGGCTGTTCCTGGTGACGGGGAAGACTCGCGTGCTCGAGAGGTGAGGCTAGCTGCAGACGAGGAGATGCTCAACGCCCGTGAGCTTAGAATAGCTCGAAGAGTGGGAGCTACAGCAGCGTCTTGGCGACTTCGAGGAGCAGGAACAAGCCCATTTCGAAGCCTTGGAACAGTTACAACTGAGAGCTTTCCAAGACGAGGTCCGCCTGGAACAAGGGATGGAGAACGCGGCAGGGTGGACCCGACAGGAAGTTGAGCTGGAGAACGCGGAGGCCTTGCGAGCCAAGGACAAGATTATCGATTCCCAAGACAGGCGTCTCAGGAGGCTGGCTGGAGATCTTGAGTACGAGCGAAAGCGTCTTCGGCAAGCAAAAAGGAATCCCAGAGAATCCGTGACGAGAGGGATGATCTAAGGCGGCAGGTAAAATCCAGCGCCCACACCATAGCTGTGCAGCGGGAGGCCTTTGCTCGCGCTGGGGAAGACCAAGAAAGTGCGCTTGCTGGTCGTGCAGAGCTGGAGAAGCAGATCCAGCGCCTGAAAGAGGCGGTGGCATTCAGGGACGAAGCCGCAGCTCGGGCGAGAGCTACCCGGAAGGCTGAGGCTGAAGAGCTGGCTGCAGGCCGCGAGGCAATGGAAGCATCCAAGTCACAGGCACAAATTGCCTGGGATCAGCACGAGGAGAAGTCCATCCAGCTTAAGGCGGTTCAAGCCGAGCTGAGGAGACTAAGGCGGCGCTGGAGAAGGAAAAACACCAGTTCCAGCTTCATCGGCGCGAGGATCACAACATCTTGCTCAAGATGTACACGTGGTCCTCGAAGATTGTGAAGGAGTTCACAGATCTGGGGGTGTCTTCTCCGCCCACCCTCAAGGCTGACCATTCTCGCACTTTTGTGCACTATCCCGCATTCTTGGAGTACGTGGCGACGCTGATTAGGGGCATCCGGGAGCGGGCAAGCAGAGCCCCTTGCCCGGAAGGAGAGCAGGCGATCCGGCAGGCCATCACCCGTGTCGTCGTGGCCCTCCACCAGCGGCACCCGCAGCTTTCGCTGCTGTCCGAGCTGGAGAGGCTGGAACCCGGGATGCCGACTCCCCAAACGCTGCTTGTCAGGTGGACGAGATCCTGGGGCGCCTTTCCCGTGAGGACAACCCGTGAGCCTGCGAGGTCCTGCAAGGGACAGGACAATACCAAAGGCCATGAACCAAGCTTTTGCAATTGTATCGCCGAAAGGCTTATGAACTTTGTACTTTGAATGTAAATAACCTTTTCCCGAATTACATGAGTTTTATTGCACTCGTGGGGGCTTAACGCTCTCGGGAAGGATCCAAGGGCGCGAGCGCTAACCAGCCGTGAGCAATCAGACTGATCTGAAGTGCTGACACAGGGCGCAACCCCCCAGGGACCCACCGGTCTTGACCGTACGGACCTCAGCCCACGACTCCACTGCCAGAGGGAAACTGACAGTATTGTCGCGGAGGCGCTACCCCAAGATTACGCCCGCTTTCGCTTTAGCCAAAGTGTATAAAACCGATGCAACCAGGAAAAAGCCCGCGCGAGCGCGTTTATACTTAGCTCGCAATTAGCCTCCTTTCGGTATATTCCGGCAATTACTTCGTCGCGCTGCCGCCGTAGCGGGTCTTCTATGCCGTTTTTCAGGCATAATTCTGCCCTGCCCCACAATTCTTGGCGGGAACAGGGCTTCCGTGCCGAAATATACCCAAGGGCCCAGTGCACCCTCGCGGGGACTGGTCCTTGCATGCCGCTTGAAGGCACAACTGGCTGGCTGACGCCGGTCCGGAGACCCCGGAGGCCACCTTCTTGGTGATCCGGCAACTGGCTGGCATGATGGAAATGCCGGTCCGGAGACCCTCGTGCTGCGAAACCCGGAGGCCACCGTTTTGGTGATCCGGCAACTGGCTGGCATGGTGTTGATGCCGGTCCGGAGACCCTGATGCTGCTCACTTCTGAGGGCTGGAGGCCAACCACTTGCGATCCAGTACTTCTGGGGAGGTCCACTCGGTCCCGGGTGTATTGTCACTATATGACCTGGGAGTTCCCATTCTCCTTCATCAGAATTGCTGCAGACAAAAGTTTGGTCCCAACTGGCAGCAGTTAATCTTTGACAATCTTGTGTCCGTTGGTCTGGGTTGGTTCTTCACGCCCTTCAGTCTGAGTAGAGGCATTAGCGAAAGTCCGAAAAGATTTCCCTTTCTGCGGAGCTCCGGGATTGGCCTTGGTTTTCTTCGACTTCTTGGTGAAGGGGCAATCTCTGCAGATATGTCCTGGTTCGCCGCAGGCATAGCACTCCCCATTCTTCTGCCTTAACTGAATATTGTTGAACTGGCGGCACTCTTCCAGACTGTGTCTATCAGATCTGTGATACATGCACCACACTCCAGGCTCTCCTAGGTGAGGATCATCTTCCGTGCTCTAATATGGGCCCTCGCCTTTCAGAGGTTGCGCTCCAGGTGGTACATCAGAGCAGAGTTCCTCCCTTTCCTCGTGCGTCCACGAGGGGGAAGGTACATCAATGCTCGTGGCGTTTTCCTGAGGCCTTTCCTCGCTGATTAAAGGACTGACATACGCCGCTGGTCGTATGAACTGTGCTCCAAAGTCCCGACCCTTGGTGGCGGATATCGACGAGGACTCCTCTAGGACAAAACCGAGCCCTGGATACCGCAGAAACTCCATGGCTTCCATAGCCTTTCTCTTCTTTGTCATCTTGGCCGGCGGATCCGGCGCCTCACTCGTGAGAGTCAAAACTAGTGTCACCCTAGAGGCGTCGAAGGACTTGAAGCGGATCTTGTCACGGACGAAAAGCTCGACGCAGAACTTGACGATGAACTTGGCGCAGAACTTGAGGTTGACGAAGAAGAAGACGAATCCAGCGCTTGCACCCCGTACCAGGCGCGCCAGATGTCGTGTCTCGGGTGACGGACACCGGGAGTAGATGGTACCTCCTTTTTAGGTTCGGCACGGGGCGCGAAGGAGGCTGGAAGACGCCTTACCCGGGAGCAAGGTCGCCAAGTTCTTCGTCGGGGGATGAGGGCAAACAGCACAGAAAGACACACGGAGTTACCCAGGTTCAGGCCGCCCGGAGGCTAAAAGCCCTACTCCTGCATGTCGGGATTGAGATGTTCATCATGGTGTAGTGTACAAGGGTGTTCTGGGGTGAACCCGGCAGAGTTTCGGCCGGAGGTAGACGAAGAGCAGATCCTGCCCTGGGGAGATCACCTCTCTCTCTACCCTCTGAACCCTAGTCTAGTCTTGCCTGAGCTCTATCTTGTTCTTCCTCCCCCTCTCCGTTGCCATGGTCCTCCTTTTATAGGCTAAGGGGATCCGACATGGGCACGCGAGGGGCGTGAGGGGTTTTGGCGGGAAAACCCCTCGGTGGTCTTTGGAGGAGATGTGGCGTCCTCTCCTCCAAGCATTCTCTGGAGGGCGGTGTGGTCGTCCGCCCTTGGAAAAGGTGGGACCGACAAAGCTTGTCTCTCCCACCAACTACGCTCGTGGCAACGTCACCAGGGCGAGGCCTTCATCTTGGCGCCCAAGTCTTCTTCCAGCTTCCAGCGTGTTGGCGATCTTATCCTCTCAGCGGTACGGATGGAGGACCCGGGGGCGCGCCTGACCTCCTGCCGGGCGCACGGACCCGCGGGTATCCCGCCTTGTTCTTCGGGCGAGGGGGTGACCTTGGAAGGTCGCCTGGTCCTTAGCCGCAAAGCCTTGCTGTCGAACTTGTCGGGTTTCCTTGGGGCAGATGGGCTAACCCATCTGCTGTACTTGACTCCTTGCCGTGTCCATCTTCTTGGTGGGCCCCAGTGGAGGACCCACTTTGGCAGCATCAGGGGAACCCCATGTTCCACTGCTGCGACAACATGTAATTTAACGGTGTACAACTTTGCTCCGTTCATGGTCACTTCCTCAACGTGCGGAAAAGAGAGACATGTTTATAAATATGTGTACACGGTTGGAGTGGGAGGTGGGGATATTTTTACTCATATGAATGGCAGCATAGTCTACGGATAGGCCCTCCAATGCCCTATTCCTCTATTTAGTATTGCACCTTTTTTGTTTCCCTTTGTTTCTAAAACTGTGTGCATCCTAATTATGTAGATTCTGGGTGTAACCGTGTGATGCTAACTAGTAAAGCGCACATTACGGGGAAAAAGTGCTGGTCTCTGATACGTCTCAAACGTATCTATAATTTCTGATGTTCCATGTTGATATTATACCATTTGTTACATGTTTTATATACACTTCATATCATTTTTATGCATTTTCTGGGACTAACCTATTAACAAGATGCCACAGTGCCAGTTTCTGTTTTTTGCTATTTTTGTATTCCAGAAAAGCTAGTCTGGAAATATTCTCGGAATTGGACGAAACTTGGACAGAACCTCCTATTTTTCCAACATGAACACGCAGTCCAGAGAAGAGACGGAGGGGAGCCACGTGGCACCCACACCATAGGGCCACGCGGGCCCCCTGCCGCGCCGTGGGGTGATGTGGGGCCCTCGTGGCTCTGCAGCCACCGCCCTTTCGCCTGTTTATTCCTCCCGACGCGAAAACCCTAAATACCCGAGCCATTATCCACGAAAGTTCCAGAGACGCCGCCGCCGTCAACCCTAGCTCGGGACGGTTCAGAAGCTCTTCCCGGCACCCTGCCGGAGAGGGGAATTATCACCGGAGGGCTCTACATCACCATGCCTGCCTCCGGAGTGATACGTGAGTAGTTTATCCTTGGACTACGGGTCCATGGCAGTAGCTAGATGGTTGTCTCTCCACTTTATGCTATCATGTTTAGATCTTGTGAGCTGTCTATCATGATCAAGATCATCTTATTGTAATGCTACATGTTGTGTTTGCTGGGATCCGATGAATATTGAATACTATGTCAAGTTGATTATCAATCTATCTTATATGTTATTTATGATCTTGCATGCTTTCCGTTACTAGTAGATGCTTTGGCCAAGTAGATACTTGTAACTCCAAGAGTGAGTATTTATGCTAGATAGTGGGTTCATGCCTCGGTAATCTGGGAGAGTGACAGCAACTTCTAAGATTGTGGATGTGTTGTTGCCACTAGGGATAAAATAACCGATGCTTAGCTTAAGGGTGCGCCGTTGGGTCTAATGCATTTGTTTACATTACGCACATTACTTAATGCGATTATCCATTGCTTGCAACTTAATACCAACGGGAAACTCGGTATGACAACCTGGCGGTGGATTATTAGTCATAGATGCTGTTGGATAACGGTCTATGTATTTTGTCGTAATGCCCACATGAATATCATACTAATCATCATGTCATATATATGCATTGCCATGCGCTCAATATTTTGTCAATTGCCCAGCTGTAATTTGTTCACCCAGCATGTTAGTTATCTTTTATGGAGAGACACCACTAGTGAACTGTGGACCCCGGTCCATTCTTTTACACTGATAATACAACCAACTGCAAACATTGTTCCTTTTCATTCTCTGCAATTTACTACTATTTTCCACACCATATGTTTAATCCTTTGTTTTCAGTAAGCCGGTGAGATTGACAACCTCACTGTTTTGTTGGGGCAAACTAGTTTGATTGTGTTGTGTGCAGGTTCCACGTCAGCGCGCCACGGACAACCTTCAGAAGTGATTTCTTGCTCCTACTGGTTCGATTAAACCTTGGTTTCATACTGAGGGAAAACTGCTGCTACACTGCATCACACCTTCCTCTTGGGGTCTCCCAACGAACGTGTGATCCACGCAATCAGTCTCTCGCTCTCTCCTAACAGGGCACACGGTGCATGCATGCTTACGCGTCATCTCAGCAAACCCCGCAAGCAAGTTTTTTTTTAGATAAGAGGACTTTTATTGCCCAACTTTGAGTTAACAAAGCCACCAAGTTCACCACAAGTTAATACAATGTTGCGGCATACAGCTTAGCCAAATAAAGAGTACGACACGCTGCGGCATACAACTTAGCCAAATAAAGCAACCTAGCTACTTAGAAAGATAGGCAGCAAGGAAGACTACGAGGTGGATGGCAGGAACTCCAAATAGATCTTCTTAAGTTCTTCAAGCATCCAAGCTGCCCCCGACCGGTCTTGAGGTTTAAGTAAAGGAGTCCACGTCTGCATGGATATCATAGATTTGTAGGTTAGCATCGCAGGGTGGGAAATGAATTTTGCTTCAATGGCTTCTTTATTACGAACTTGCCAAAGAGCCCAGGATTGCGCAGCAAACAAAAACCATAACAAACGGCGATCTGTCCCAGAAAAGCCCAAAAGTATGGAGTGAAATTGAGAAAAATTAGTTGGACGCCATGTTCTCCCTAGAACACGGTGCAAAACGCTCCAAGAAAACTTAGCAAGAGAGCAGGAAAAGAAAATATGAGAGGCGTCCTTGTTGTTGCCACATAGGGCACATTTGCCGTCGGATGGGCCGTGTCTAGTGGCGAGTTGCAAGCCCGAAGGCAGACGATCAAGAATAAGCTGCCCAGAGAAGATTTTAATTTGAAGTGGCAGTTTGGCTTTCCAAACATCTCTGAAATGAGCAATCGTCGCCCCTTGCGATAATTGCTAGTACATGGAGTTCACTGTGTAACAACCTGAAGGGTCAAGAGACCAAGAAATCTTGTCATGCTCTTGAGAGATCACTAAGTTGTCGATGATAGATTCAAGGAGCGTCCACTGAGCGGCCCCTGCCAAGTCCAGGGTTTGAAGAAAGCGGCAGCCCCCTTGCGCTGCTTGCGCGATGGTGAGGGCGGGGTTATCACAAATGCTAAACAGGAGAGGGAAGCGAAGACGCAGGGGGCCCTCGCCGGGCCACCAATCAGACCAAAAGAGAGTCCTACACCTACTCCACGACGGGAGCTAGCAAAAATGTCTCCATCCGGAGTGTATTTCTTTCTCAGGATAGAAGCCCAAATGGAATCATCCATTTGGTAGAGCTTCCAAATCCATTTCAGCAAGAGAGCCTTGTTCATGTGCTTTGAGCTAAGAATACCTAGACCGCCACAATCTTTCGGTCTACAAACTGCTGCCCAGTTCAACATATGATATTTCCTTTTCGGCCCGGATCCTTCCCAAAAGAACCGGGCACGATGGGAGTCAAACTGATCGTGTACTCCATCTTGGAGAGAAGGAACAGGCCCATGACAAACATCGGAAGACTAGCAAGGCACGAGTTTGATAGGATCAGCCGTCCCCCCGAGGACATAAACCTACCCAGCCACGGCTCCACCCTAGCGCCAAGTTTCTGAACAAGAAAGTACCATTGTTCCACCATAATTTTATTGTCAGAGATTGGGAGACCAAGGTACATGAATGGGAGTTTGCCAAGTTTACAATTCAGCTGATTTGCAATTCTGATCTGAGACTCCTCCGGCTGTCCCAACACAAAAACCTCACTTTTGTGGAAGTTGATCTTGAGGCCAGACATATTTTCAAAGCACATCAAGAGAAACTTCAAGTTTGCTATCGCGGTTTCGTTGTTTTGAGAAAGGATTCGCCTATTTTGTTGATGAGATCGTACGGGAGATCAGACCAACCACCCGCCATTGGAATGGACGAAGGATGGATCTCTGATTCCTGTGTTAACTAGAGTCTCGCGACCGGAGATATATGGTCTAATGTGAAAGAGACTCTTGCTTTCTCTCGTCAGACAATGCGAATGCATCGGTTAAGCAACCGTCCTATGGAAACGAAAGAACGGCGGGAACTTCTTGAAGATGGAACCGACGCGTTAGGCATCAAGATTATGGCTCAGAGAGCCCAGCTTTTATAAAACCGCGTAAGGGGGACAAAACCACCCTAGTGTTAACAGAAACAACCACCACACCACCATACGTAATCCAAAGGATAGATCATTACAAAACAACCAGCACAGCTCACGCAGGAGCAGAAGACGTCTAGACTACAAAGCAATTAAAGATTTTCCGACACCAAGCTTTGTGTGTGTTTCTGAATTTTTAGATCGTCAGTTTTGTTTTTGTTCTCTGTAGTTTTCTAACCCCTTGGTAAAGTTCTTGTATGTGCTTGTGTGTAGTCATTATGTGAAGACTCAACTCTAGCACCGTTTGATCCAGAAATTGAAAGGACATTCCTTGCTAGAAGAAGCTAAGCAGCTAGTGAAGTTCGTGATACTGTAATCAAGATGGGTGACAAGAAATTGAGAGAGCTCTGGATCCCCAAGGACAAGGTTACATATGATGTTGTTATGCCTGCCATCCAGGCTAACTACTGGGAAATCAAGCCAGCTCTTGTCAATATGGTTCTGCTTGGACACATCAGAAATTTCCTCGAGTACTGCAATTCTCTCAAACACAATGGAGTAAAAATAACGTTTTAAGTGATCATTTGGCGCTGTTGCACGTGAGTGTGGTGCCTACAAAAACTACAGGGTATATTTTCCAAATTCGGGTGCAGTATGTTCGGACGGCACGTACGAGCTAGTACCAACTGGTGCACCAAAAGCTGGTGGACATACATCAAAAATAAAATAATAGTGCAAACAAAGTTTTACATAATATGATTAGAAACAAGCGGCGATCGGATACAATATTCAAGCACACATAACGAATTGGTTCACAACAAGCGGCGATAGGATACAATATTGAAGCGTAGACCAACGAGCCGGAAATAATGCGTACACAACAAGCGGCATGAGTACTGGATCAGAATTTCGGTGGCCATGGCTCGGAGATTGGGAATGCACGTCCCAGTTTTGTACCGAATTGGCGATGGTCGTTACTAACTTCATGGACTGTCCCTTTAAGCATGTCAGCGACGAATAGACAACAGTTGAATCCAAAAGTGATGTAAACAAAGCGAGCGTCAACTGATATACTCCTGACCTGAACCGAGAACAGTTGGTCTGAACTGAGCACGAAACCTTGGTCATTAGGGAAAGCAGAGCTAATGATTTCCCGCATTTTGATAAACTGCCATATCTTGGCGTGGAACCTTCCGTCCAATGCAACCACGAGATCAAGCTCTCTGTCAGAAGTCCATATATCAGCATACCCACGTCGGTCTAGCACCCAGGTAGTCAATTTGCCGCTTCTAAAGTGCACCAGAGCAATGCTGCCAGATATATGTTCTCCGACTGAGTAATCTAACCATGAATTTGTCTTCAGGGTAATCTCTCCAGGGATAGTAATTATCGAAAACGATGACATTGTCAGGTCGAAGCAAACTATTAATCCAAGTAAATACATCATATAGAGCTGATCTCCAACTAGGACGCAGTGAGGCTTTTCATGGAAAGTAACAGACGAGCTATTATGAGAGGCGGGAGCAATGCGATTGGAAATGTGTCGCTCCCACAAACCATTTCTGAAAATGCAGACGGGGACACAAATGTTACCAGAAGAGTGGAAGTTTACACCATGGTAGGAGATTCTAAAGGAGTCGTCTTCGGCTTCCTGGACGTAGAATGCAATACCGGACGACCCTGCCTCATGGATCACTCCGAACTGGCCTAAAATGTTATGTCAGCCACCCTGAAAATGTTTGATTTTTGGGATTGGAGGACTCACGTATAGCTTGAAGGGAAAACCGGGACGCCTGGTGTAGTAACCGTCTAGCCTTTCGCACGAGCCGACGCTGAGGAAGAGGACGAACCCACCACTACATCCAATGCCATAATCTTCCGAAAAATTGTCATGGTCGATGCAAGCAGTGAGGGCAGCCACAGTATCGGACACAGCGACCTCACCGTTACTAATCAGCCTAAACTGGACATCACCGCAGATCCGGACGAATTCAACGAGGAAACCGATGGATGCTGGACGGTTCCTTTCGTTGTATGCTGTGGAGAAATCATCGCCTCTAGCCGCTGCCAAGAATGTCTTGTTTACTACACTGCTCCGGTGAACGGATCTACTACAACCTAGCCTCTGGATGATCTCAGACACTAATTCGATGATGCCAAGAACTGGGTGACCCGCCATTGCAAAGCACCTAGAAACACTTGCAGCTTGCAGGATATGGCTATATGGGGTGAATTGCGAAGCAGGCCGACGCACGCCATAAGATATGGCTATATGGCGATCCAAGCATAACGACAGTTAGTATGGCGCTACGAAATTCTGGACACACGCCATGTCAAATGGCTGATCCAAATTGGAACGCTATTTTTTAGGGCGCTCGATTCTGGACATGAAACGCCAGGGTATTTAGCTTCATTCCACGAACATGTTAAGCCATTTGAAGTGCCTGCTGGCTATTACATACAAACGTCCCTTACAACGACGTGTCACCAGATGCCTAAGCGAACGACGGATGCATTTCCACAAGACAAACGAGGAGGTGTTTCTATCCACGGTCAACCGAGGAGGCGTTTCGATGCCACTGTTTCTGGGTATATCCCAGAACCTCTGACTGTTTATTCCTTCCAGGATCCATTCCGCAACCGAAAATACACATAGGGGTCCATAGATATCGCCGCGTCTTACTTTGTCACAAGGAAGACGCCGCATGGTAAGACGTATCTTCACATTTCCCAGGTTTGGGAGAAAACGGCCAAGTGTTGAAGAACATCGCCCAAAGAAGTGGCGTTTCAAACCGGCGTTGACAATGGTGAAACGTCGTTTGACCAGGCGCGTCGGAGGGTCCGGGACGCCGCGTCGGGTGGCGTAAGTGGCCGAGGGCCATATCTGAGTGAAAGTTTTGGGAAGGGCCACAATTAGCTTAATTCCCAATTAAGGGCCATTTAGTAAAAAAGATACGAGCATAAAGCCATAGAGCAAGTTGTCATACCTACCGTCTGACGTACAGTATAACATGTCTCATGTAGTCATGTTTCGTCCAGACCACAGTATGGAGAGTAGAGCATTAAACTTTGCCTTGAAGAGTTGAAGTCCTAGCTAGTACGAACAAATCAATTACCTAGTCCACGCGAGGAGCTCTCTTTTTTTCTGGGGGAAATGCAGGAGCTGTCTGGCGTGTCTAGTCGTTCCAACACGTAGTACCGTTGTCTGTGCCCGTACGTACGTGGAGCAGGTTGAACGGATGCACGTAGTACGTACTCCCTCCGTTCCAAATTAAATGATTTTCATTTGTCCACACATGAATGTATCTAGACATGTTACACGTATAGATACATCCACGTGTGGACAAATGGAAGTCAATTAATTTAGAACGGAGGGAGTAAATGGTAATAACTATGCAACCGTGGGATCATATTAGTACCAAAATAAACTGTAGCAGTGTCTGTTTTTTGGAACAAATTAAAAGACTTGCCATTTTTATTACGGAGTAGTAAACAAGAAAAGAGAGTTGGCCTAAAACCGGAACAAACACCCTCGTCGACCGTCATGAAACACGACCGTCGCGAGGATACACACAACCACCCTGACTAGCAAAACAAGGTCATGTCGCGACCAAACCATCACTCTCCATCGCCGCCGTTGCCGCACAAACCACCACGCGGAACTCGACACACACAACCATAGTCGCCCACCGTTCCCTCGATCGATGCACAACTCGAAAGATGATGCCCCCAAGGGGGAGAGGACGCCGGAATGCCGCCATCATCCGATCCACAGATGTAGCGTTTCCCTCAGAAATAGCGGAACGAAGCTTCACCTCGATGATGCTTCCAAGAAAGAAACGATCCCCAAGGCGTCGCCATCCCCGCCGACTCCGGCCACATGCCAAAGACAAGTTTTCACACCAGATCTCCCCCACCGAGACCTCCAACACGTGCATCACGTCGACCATCTACAAACCCCACGGCCAAATCCCACCAGCCTACCACCACAAACCAGACCTGCCGGCAGAGATCGATCCAGACCACCGTGTTAACCGCACCGCGGAGGGCGGAGGTCATGAACGACCAGAATTGACCACGCTAGATGGACGAACTGACCACGCGCGTACTTTCTCCAATGTATCTCGTATGTTTCGTCATTTTTCAAGGATATGCCTTGACAAGGCATATCGGGGTTCAAAGAAAAAAGGTCAAGCGGCAAAAGTTATATCACGGGCTTGGCACTTATGCCTAACGCGGCGAGGCAGCTACAACTCAATGCTTACTACCCGCGGCACCTCCACCGCTCGTATGTTTCGTCCTAAGGACAGGAGAGTTGAAAAACATTTCGGACGAGTTGAATACTCCCCTCTCTCTTTTGCAAAATAGATGGGAAGTGACAAGGGCGGTTGGCCGATGGTGAGGCAGCGCAGCAGAGCCTCATGGATCCCACGCCTGAATGCTTCCTTCACGCCTGCCGCGTTGGCACCACGAGCCTTTCCATGGTTCATTCTTGTCTGCTGGCACATGCTCGCGTCATTCATCTAACTAACTATTCCAGAGACGACTACTTTTGTGAGGCGCAATACAACATCATCTATCGTATTCCTATCGTTGGTTGTTTAATCAGGGAACTGCTCATTCTACTATATATAAAAGATGGTGGGATCCCAGCCTTCTCCAACCCTCCACGTCGCGGGCAAACTGCAGCCGTTCGATCTGCGAAATCGACGGCCGAGATGCGCCCACGTCGCCCCCAAACCCTGCTGCACTGTAGCAGACGATTTTCTTCCAATGGGACGTCGCCACGTCGCCCGGTACTCGACCGGTCATCCCGCGCCCAGCCGGTGACCCCTCCGCACGAATTTTGGCGCGATCTTTTTGCGAAAACCCCCCCGCAAAGGACCTATCCGTAAAATGTAAAAACGTTAGGGGCGTCCGTGCAAAATTGCCGGCACCCGGCGAGACAGCGCACCGTCGCCGGGACTGCTTCTGCCGTCCCCGCCATTCTCCGCCGCGTCCGCGCGCCGGCGACGCTGCTCCGGCAACCATTTAGGGGCGGCGCCGCCACCTAAAGGTCGTCCGCGGCCAGGCACACAACACGCGCCCAGCGGCGCTTGCGCTCGCTCGCCGGAGCGTCGCGCCCGTGCGCAGCTCCGATCCATTGCTGACGTCAGCCCTTTTAAAAAATCCTTATTCTTTTAATCTCTGAAATAAATTAAATTAGTTAAACTTTAACAAATCATATCTTATTCATTTTAAATCAGAAAAACATGTAAAATATATCAAAATTTTCAGAAAAATGAAATCTTTATTTTAATGTCATAATCATACATGTTTGAAATATTCACATTGATGCCATTAGACAAACACTAATAAACCCTAAATTTAAAACATGGGTATGTTTTATAACTCATTTAATTTGGCTATGCATCTATGGTTGAACAAAATTAGTTAAGATGGCATGTCATTCAGGTGTTTTCGCATAAATCAAAATAGCCTTTGCAAATACTTTGGGAGCATCTTGCAAAACTTTAAAATTTTAAATTGCACACCACCAACATATAAGAAAATATCAAAATGCTAGGGAAAAAATTGTCAACTATTTTCACACAAAACAAATAAATTTTGAAAATTCGAATTGGCCTACATTTTATTTTCCACACAAAACAAAAAAAATTGCAAATTCAAATATGTAACAATCAAAATAATCATTGCATATACTTTGCAACCTTTTCCAAATTATTGTAAAACTTGAAAATTTTAATTTGCACACCAACAAAATATAAGAAAATATCAAAATGCTAAGGACAAAATTATCAACTATTTTCACACAAAAAAAAACGTTTTGAAAATTCAAATTGGCCTACATTTAGACATGGGAAAAACAATCATATTTGAACATTCAAACCCAAATTACAAATTCAAATATTTTGACGTGTCATACGACTTACAAACCTGCTCATTTCGTAGACATTAAAGCAAAATTCAAATTTCAACAAACTCCAAATTGTTCAGTTCCTAAAATCTACATTCGACCATTTCAACTCAAATTTCAAATTTACATATTCCAGAATTCCAAATACCTTCCAAATCTGATCATTTTTCGAAAACATTAAAATAATACAAATATAAATACATTTCAATACGTCAAACCTTCACAATCTCAACAATCTTCTAAGCACAAACTTTCCGAGTTCAAATAATACTCAAATTTCAACATGATTTTTTAAAAAACATATTCGAAAAAAATTCAAAAAAATGAGTAACAAAAATTTTATAACTAACAAATTTGAAATAAATGTTTACAAAAAAAACATATTTAATCGTTTAAAATTGCTAGAAAATTAGAATTTTCCTATAAAAAACTAACACAATTGAAATAAATGTTTAAAAAAACAACAAAATTGATCATTCAAAATTGTTAGAAAACCTTTGTATTTCTTTTCTTTTCTTCTCATATTCCCTTTTGTTATGTCAAAAAAAAAATGTTAGAATGATGATAAAAAAAAAATCGCAAAACCATTGCAATAATATTTATTGTACCTATATTTAATTTTACAATATTTTCCTATTAAAGAACTAATGCGTTTGACCTAAATGTTAAAATAAAGTCAACACATTTTACCATTTAAAATTGTTTAAAAAAAAGTTGAAAAAAAAACCTAAAAAAAATTAATTACAAAAAATGAAATAACTCCCAAATGATATACAACCAGGAAAATTTAATCTACCTATATATTAATAAATATGTATAAGAGAACACATTCAAAAATTACATGCGAGCAAAGTTCAAATTTGAAAATTTGAAGTGCTTTCCAAATTTGTTCACTTTCTTAAATACAAATACGGATAACTTCTCATTTTGCAGGACTTCCCGAAATATGAACAATCTTGAGCTAACATTTGCAAAAAGTTAAAAAGGAAAGAAAACCATGCCGGAGCTTTCTAATCCAAATTTCAAATTCAATCTTTCGAAAAAACAAATCCAAAACTAAAAAAAAAACCATTGCAACAAAAATGTTGACATTTTTTCGGAAATAATTGTAAACAGTTCTAAATATAATTTTGCAACGATTCTACATAATGCAAACTAACAATTTGAAAATGCCCCAATTTTTTTTTTTTTGAAAAAAGCCCAAAAAAGAAATATTCCAAACTAAAAAAACAGAAAACAGTCCAACAAAAATGTGGACATTTCTTTTTGAATAATTGTAAGTAGTTCTAGATATGATTTTGCAATGATTCAAAATAATGCAAACTAATAATTTCAAAAATGCCCCCTTTTTTTTGCAAAAAATTCCAAACTATCCATATGATTTTGAAGTAATTCTAAATAATGAAAATCATCAATTTTAATCATGTTCATACAAAAAATGACAAATATATCAACGGGACCACATAAAATTACATATGCACGACCAAAATTTAAATTTCAAATTTCCATATCGTTTCTAATTTAAATTCCAAATTTCCATATCGTTTCTAAATGAATTTCAACACTTTTACGATTAAAAAAATTCAATAATTTTGCCCACGGGTGCGGCGAAGGCCGCGCTTAATCCCCTAGTATACTTTAACGCAGACCCGACGGAATACCCGAATGGAAAGGGAGTCGTCCCCAGTTCACAACGACCGTACTGTGGAGTAGATCATCCGGCTGGGTCAAAAGCTCCACACCGTGATTTGCACGGCCACCTCTTTGAGTCCAGACTCCGCAACTTCATATTCCTAGCTTTTCCCCTTCAGGCTATGTTTGTTTCTAGAGTTTTTTTAGGAATTGGTGGGGATTATCCCGGTCAAACCACCAAATCCCCACATATACCAAAACATCGTTTGTTTCTAGAGTATTGGACAGGTTTTATCCCCACGTTTCCCCACAAATCCCCAAACTCTAGTTCATTTTTCTCAATCCCCTAGGGGATTTAATACACTACCCCTACCTAATGGATTATCCCACCAATCCCCTAGTGGATTGGGTGAAGTTTGGGGTTTCACCCAATACACTAGAGGATTATCCCCACCAATCACTAAAAAAACTCTAGAAACAAACATAGCCTCATTCATCATCTATGATCGTGTAAAGGAAAGCTCACAACTTTTTCGAGGGATCCGATCTTGAGTTGATTTAGTCTCACCAATATTTATTTTCGGCACTTTTCAATTGTTTACAAATCTCTTCGAAAGTGGCGAGCTAATTAAGAGTAACACACGCTAATTAAGACCATCTCCAAATGCCCTCCAAATCGGACACCAAATGTGTCCGTTTGGGGCGGTCCGCGGACACGGCAGAGGTACATGTCCGTTTGGGGTGGGAATGAACCCAACACAACCCGTAAAATGGTTCGGGACTGGCAAAAAAAAACAATTTGGTCCGGACTGACCACATTTCACTTTGCTTGCATGAGTGTGCGACGCGCACCCGGATATGCGCAACCAACCAAAACACAAATACGTAGTACCCACGAGACATTACGATACGCCTCAGTGCAACTCCAACGGCGCGACGCATCGAGTACGCGCGCGTCCTTTTGGGCCGTGTTGGACCAAAAAACACGGTCCAACGCGGCGACGCAAATGCACGTCGCGTCCGTTTTTTGTCCGCCGCGACCAATTCCTGGCCTATTTGGGCTAGGTTTGCGTCTCCACGGACAGAGACGGAGCGTCCGCGTGGTGTCTGCCCCGGGCCCACCTAGCAGCGACACAGGCGACCGTTGCTCTCCCTGGCCGATCCTTTTTAATGCGATGGGCCCGTGAAGGCGTGGATAGGGACGGCCATCCCCACTTCCCAACTCCCACTCGCCCCCACCGCGCTCTCCCACCGACGGCACAAACCTAACCACCGCGGCCATGTCGTCCGGCTGGAGGGGCAAAGGGAAGCACGACCACGAGGCGAGGTTGTCGCCGGGCCGCCGCCGCCGCACACCATCTCCACCTCCCGCGTCGTTCTCCATCGCGCCGCCGGGTGTCCTGGTGGCCGTGCGCGACCGCAATTACGCCCCCGTGGACAAATGCTGGTGGTACTGGGAGTACGCCGAGAGCGCCTCCCGCCGGAGGACCAGGACGACCTCGCATTCGCGGTCAGATGCAAAGTTGCCTGACCACAGGCACTTGAATGCGCAGTGGATCCTGATGCCGCCGATCCCGACTAGTGGCCGCGCACGGGCCCTAGAGATCCAGCGCCGCCGAGAGCACCTCCCGTCGGAGTACCAGGTGGACCTGCCTCCCTTCCTCGGCCAGTCCTTGATGTAGTGCAACCTACCCTAAGCCACCCAACATATCCCAAGTCACCATGGACCTCAAAGGTGAACTCCTTCCACTATGTGATTCACTATATGTCACCTTTGGACATTATACTACTTGACCATTATTCCCATTGCATTGCTAGGTGTGTCACCACGGGTACAAGACCACGGGAAGATGGACAAGGCGTGAGAGGAAGCGAGCCGGACAAGACGGTCGCTTGGAAGAGAAGAAGGAAGAGAAGCCGCAGCATCTGCAGCGGTACTACCGCCAGCCGCGCGGTACTACCGCTGAGCCCCAGGAGCGGTACTACCGCTAGCACTACCGCCACCACTACCGTGCCGCGCCAAATGCTCTCTGGATCGCCAGCGGTACCCGCCGGTACCTGCATTGTACTACCGCTGGAGGACTTCAATCTTATTCGTGAGAGTCCGCCGGTACTACCGCTGGAGCAGCGGTACTACCGCCACCTGACCTGGAACGGTACTACCGCTGCCCCAACGGTACTACCGCTGCCTGCGTGCAGAAGCAGGGAATATTCCCTTGTATCCCTCTCCCACCTACCCCTTTGGGTCAAACCTATATATAGGCACCTACCCCCTCCAGATCTAGATAGACTATGTTTTGAGATTAGATTAGAGCTAGACTCCTTCTTCTCAAAGGTCTCCTTCCTCCCCTTGTGGGGATGGTTCCTCCCCTAGTGGAGAAGATCCCCTTGTGGATTCAAGACCTCTACTTGTAGTTTGACTACTTGCCGATCTCTCCACCTTCGTGTGGATTCTATTAGGCCAGTTGGACCGACCGGTGAGGGAAACGGTTCTTGTATCTTGCGTGTGTTCTTGTGTTCTTGGTGTTCTTCCTCGTGTTCTTCGTGTTCTTGCGTGAGTTTGTCCCCTCGTTCGTCAATCCGTGAAGATTGGGCCACCCTAGAGGAACCTTTTCCTCATCATATGGTATCAGAGCATGGTTGCCACGGATTTGACATGTGTTTCCACCCCCAAATCCCTCTAATTTTTCTTTGATTTTGAGAAATTCGAAAATTTCCACAAAAAAGCCTCAAATTGCTTTTGGATCGATCTGTGAATCTTGTGCGTTTTTGCAAGTTTTGATCCGTGGATCTATTGCTATACTAGTTGATCTTGCTTCCTTTGCGTTCCCATGGCCTAATTCCATCGTTTTCCCCTCCGATTTGGCCATTTTTTGGTCGTTTTTTCCGCCCAAAATCGCGAAAATTCGCGTTCTCGGGCAAAATCTCCGTCCCGTAGCGGTACTACCGCCCCTCCTACCGGTACTAACGCCAGCGGTACCGCCAAAAACGGCTCTCTGGTGCTCCGAGCGGTACCTCCAGCGGTACTACCGCCCCTACCTGCGGTACCTGCAGAAAACTGAAAATTTTCAGAAAATTGTTTTGGCCAAAGCTTTTGATTCCGGACTTCGTTTTTGGTGTTCTTTGGCTCGTTTCGAAGCTACGATCAAGGCCTTCGTCACCATTGAGGAAGATCCATCATCTACCACCACCAAAATCCGTGGGCAAGCACGACAATTCTACAACAAAGGGTGAAGAACATCGACGAAAGGTATAACATCGCCAACCTTTACCCCTTGCCATTCCGTTGAAAGCCACACTATATCTTTGCGATTACCATGTCCTATTGAGGCTAGCTCTTGATGATTGCTTGGGCTTTGCACATTTGCACCGTGTAGTTTCCGAGAAAAAGTTGTGCGCTAGTTCATATATCATATATCTTGTTGTTGGCATCAAAAAGAAGTGTGTGCAAAAGAGAAAAAGAATCAAAAGAGACAAGAAGCAAAAAGTGCCAAGTCAAAAGAGAAAAGAAAAGAAAGAAACACCACTTGCCATATCTTGTAGGAAGCGCGCAAGCTCGATGAACATCTTGTAGGTGGTGCATTGTTGTGCAAATCTTGTAGCCCACCAAATAAATTGCAATCGAGCTAGTAGCTCTCCTTTACTTGTGCAACACGAGCTTATAGTCTTCGCTAGGATCATATGATTCTCTAGCTCACTTCTTGGTTGCACGAGTCCCATTTATCTTCCGCGCGTGTGTTTCCTTGAACTACATTCCTATCTTTGAGATTGACTTGTATTTGCTTTGTGATCATCGTGGTTCTCTACTTGCTTTGACAATATCTTGGTTTCCGGTTGGTTCAATTTGCTTTCCACCTACCATACCTACCTACCAACTTTTAAGTCGTGTGTGTTTTGGAGTTTGCTTTGGATACTTGAACACAAGCATTTTACTTTGTGATCGTTTCCCTTGGTTGTCCACGACGTCCAATACTATCTACAAGGTGAGAGGTTGTGTTCTAGTTCCTTTCCACTCCACATATATACACTTGTCTTGTGAGTTGACATGTCTAGGGAGAGCGAATGCAACTATGGAGCCTATGAGGAGGACTACACGATGAGTCACATGTACTATGATGCCCCAAGCATTGAGGACATGGGGGACTACTACGACTACACCGACAATGACCCCCATGACATGATGGATCATCACCAAGACTTCCGCTACAACTACTCCGACTACGACTCCGACTATTCGAGCGTCCACGACAAGGAGCGGTACCATGACGTCAAGCAACCTTCATCAAATTGTATCGACTCCAAGTACGTGCGAATCTACCACGACTCCGACTACACAAGCTTCAACGACAATGAGGCGCAAGTGTCTTCACATGCCTCATCACATGGTACCAACTTCGACTACACAACATGGTGGAGCGCCACGACTACGACTACCACTCCGATGACATGGTGGAGAACGTCTACGACTACTACTCTTGTAGCATGTGCGGCGACTTCGACAACATGCAAGAGGAGAGGACCCCCACCACCATGTTCAAGAGCGGCACCACCAAGCGTCATGGCACAACCTACTTCTATGGTTCAAGCTCAAGACGGTGCTCCGACAAGAAGGCCACCATGAGTTCATCCTATGGAGCTCCATCTACTTCCAAGAGTGCAAGCTTCGCCATTCGCCATCAACTTCAAGAAGGAGCCATGACAAGGCCGTCGCCAAGAGCGACAAGCTTCGACATTCTCCTTCAATTTCAAGAAGGCGCCACGAGAAGGACAACGCCAAGAGTGCCAAGCCTAGACACTCTACATCAACCCAAAAGCGGCGTCCCAAGAAGTGCATCGACAAGGCCAAGACAAGTCAAGGCCCATCTAGCTCATCAAGGCGCCACAAGAACGTTGCCAAGGTCGACCACAACTTGTCCAAGCTCCAAGACGACATCTCTTCACTCGCCAAGCTTCGAAACATATCACCAAGCTCGAGTGGGAGCTCCAAGTCAAGGTCACCAAGGCAACAAGCACGCCGACGCCAACATGAGGAGAAGCATCCAATGACTTTCGGCGACACCCTACAACTCAAGAACGCCAACGTCGACATGAAAACAAGACGGCGACAAAGGCACATCCTATGGTGTCCCCTAGTGCTACCACTCCATCACTGACGAGATCATGGCCAACTTCGACATCTTCATCGAGCAACTCCAACGTCGACGCCGGAAGAAGCATGGTCACACACGTGAGGCCACAACCAAGACGGCGCCCTTCTCAAGCACTTCTCTTGATATGACGTCTACACCAAGTGCCACCACCACATTGGCCCCCATATGGCAAGATGAAGACCTCACATGCGACAATTGCCAAGGCCAAGACCATGATCCACGAGAATGTCCCAATCTCTTGTGCCCACTATGCAATAGAAGGTCACATGATGTGGGATTGCCAAGTTGGTGACCAAGATGGTGAGAAGACGGTCGAGCATGGGATTTTCCCTTCGACCAAGGAGGCGAGCATGGAGAATGCTATCACCTTTGACCATGGGTCAAGTGATGATGATGCCGAGCATGGGATGTTCCCTTCGGCAATGGAGTCAAGTGATGAAGCGGAGCATGGGATTTTCCCTTCCGCAAAGGAGTCGAGTGATGATGCCTACACTATGGCATTGACCTTTGGAGGCGAGTTGGTTGAGGAGGTTGAGCATGGGAGTTTCCCTTCAACCTTGGAGGCGTATGGAGATGAGGAAACCGAGCCTATCCCTATGAGCTTGAGTTATGAGATGGTACCAATCCCATGTGAGCATGAGAGCCACTTAGCCCACTTGAGTGAGAGTGAGAGTGAGTTGAGTGCCTCCACCATATGTGAGTTTGAGTGCTTTCACTTTGAGGGAATGAGTGATACACCACTTGAGTTGAGAGAGGTAGTTGATAGGTCTTGTGAGGCCATTTCGATTTCTAACAACTTAACCTTCCTCTAGTGTGTTTTCTCATTGTGTGCTAGGTTCCATGGATGATGAACGCCTATCTCGACTGACGGTGCCTCAAATGGAGAAGATGTACATGGAGGATGATGATGATGCCACCCCATGTCTACTTCAAGATGAACAAGTCGGCTACATGGAAGCCTACTACTCAACACCTACTTCACATGAGTGGGACTACAAAGGTATGGGTGTTGATGTGACCATGTTCCCGCTAGTGGACATGATGAACTATGATTGTTTGCATGCTATGGATGATTCTTTTGTCACATATGATTCGTTCTTATTCCTTGTGATACTTTGTTTGAAACCAATGTTGATCATGTGGAATCACCTATTTGTGATGATTTTGCCATGAGCATGCCTTGTTATGAATGTTTCATTTTTCTCCCATTGTGGCTTGCAACATGTTGAACAATTTCTCTTTCACATGTGTTGCTTGCACTAATGTTGAAATGCTTGATAATGAGATTGCCCCCATAGCTTTCTCACATTTTGGAGATGTTTCGTTTTTTCTTATGGACCTTGTTCCATCCTTCACTTTGCATAGTGACCATCCACATATGTCATATTTTCCAATTGATTTTGTGTGGTTGGTGATGTGCAAATGAAGAGACACTTCATGATGGATGATGTGTTCATATACCGTGCACATAACTTCTTCATATGTTGTCTTGTGTGTGCCGGTAACCGCATGATAATGTCAACCTCTCTTGAGCATGAGTTGACAAAAAGAGCTCTTGAGAGCATACACTTGAGTCGTGGATCGAACCCGGCTCTAATACCCTTCCCATGTTTTGCATCAAACAAGTTGATCAATTTCTCTTGGTTTTGGTTTGTTTGCAAACATGTTTGTGATATTGCTTTCCCTATGGCAAGACAAATTTCCCCATCTTTTATGTGAATGATTTATGTGTTGCAACAAATATGATGAACACTTGTTCTTTTAAATGGCTTGTGTGCAACCATAATGACATTTTGAGCATGTCTTGTCATGAGTTTATTGTTTTTACCAATTTGGTGTTGCAACAAATATGTTGAAAACTTGCTCTTTCATGTGCTTTGTTTGCCACCATGATGATATTTTGGACATTCTACATTGTGTGTTTTTGCCAAATTCTCCTCTTGTTGCATCAAGGTTGATGACAAATTGTCACTTTCAATGCCTTGTGTGCAATAATGACCATATGGTTCACAGTGAGATTCCTACATGGCATCCTCATATTTTTATGGAGTTTTGGTATTTCCACACTTTGAAGATGTTGCATTGGATTGCTTGCACTTTGACCTTGCACTTGCAATACATTTTCATATTCTTGTGTTGCGCTAACGGTGCTATGACAAATAATGGACATGTCATTGTTGATATGCTCCTCTTTCTTGCACACACATGGTTTGCTTGGTCTTTGGTGTTTGTAGGTATGGTGAATTTCAATTCTTCGACAACACATCTACCTCCTTTCCATGGTGATGAAGAGCAAGAGTCGAGGACGACTCTTTTTAAAGGGAGGGGAGATGATGTAGTGCAACCTACCCTAAGCAACCCAACATATCCCAAGTCACCATGGACCTCAAAGGTGAACTCCTTCCATTATGTGATTCACTATATGTCACCTTTGGACGTTATACTACTTGACCATTATTCCCATTGCATTGCTAGGTTTGTCACCACGGGTACAAGACCACGGGAAGATGGACAAGGCGTGAGAGGAAGCGAGCCGGACAAGACGGTCGCTTGGAAGAGAAGAAGGAAGAGAAGCCGCAGCATCTGCAGCGGTACTACCGCCAGCCGCGCGGTACTACCGCTGAGCCCCAGGAGCGGTACTACCGCTAGCACTACCGCCACCACTACCGTGCCGCGCCAAATGCTCTCTGGATCGCCAGCGGTACCTGCCGGTACCTGCATCGTACTACCGCTGTAGGACTTCAATCTTATTCGTGAGAGTCCGCCGGTACTACCGCTGGAGCAGCGGTACTACCGCCACCTGACCTGGAACGGTACTACCGCTGCCCCAACGGTACTACCGCTGCCTACGTGCAGAAGCAGGGAATATTTCCTTGTATCCCTCTCCCACCTACCCCTTTGGGTCAAACCTATATATAGCCACCTACCCCCTCCAGATCTAGATAGACTATGTTTTGAGATTAGAGTAGAGCTAGACTCCTTCTTCTCAAAGGCCTCCCCTAGTGGAGAAGATCCCCTTGTGGATTCAAAACCTCTACTTGTAGTTTGACTACTTGCCGATCTCTCCACCTTCGTGTGGATTCTATTGGTCCGGTTGGACCGACCGGTGAGGGAAACGGTTCTTGTATCTTGCGTGTGTTCTTGTATTCTTGGTGTTCTTCCTCGTGTTCTTCGTATTCTTGCGTGAGTTCGTCCCCTCGTTCGTCAATCCGTGAAGATTGGGCCACCCTAGAGGAACCTTTTCCTCATCAGTCCTAGGGCTGGAACAGCCCCCTCCCCACGCCCCCGCCGACACTGGAGCAGGAACAACCGCCTGCCGCCGGCCAGCGTGCCACCTCTGGACGGTACCAGAGGACATCGTGCTCGCGACGACGAGTAGAAGCCCGCGGGCATTTTTTTCGTTTTAGTTATATATATGTAAAAATGCCGATCGTGGCCCACCTCCTATATATTGTAAAAGGGGCTCATATATGACTTGATAGAAATCTATATCAAAAAACATAAATTGGGTGCACTCATAGGCACAACGGACATCGCTTGGCGACGAAAGGCGGACACAATTGAAGTTGCCCTCATGGATCCCACGCCTGAATGCTTCCTTCATGCCTGCCGCGTTGCCGGCCGGAGCTTCAGGCCTTCAACCGATCGAGCGGGACACGCACCACATGGTTCATTCTTGTCTGTCGCACTTGAATTCACAACGAGGGAGCCGTACGGACTCTGTCCCTATAGTACTACTGTAGTAGAGTAGATCCGGCTCCGTCAAAAGCTCACACCGTGATTTGCACGACGAGGGCCTCGAGTACCGACCACGCAACTTCCTAGCTTTTGCCATTCATCACCGTCGATGATCATGTAGGAATGCTCGGGTCTTTCCCTTCTAGTTAATTTCGTCTGACCAATGCTCTCGGCACTTTCGAATCGTTTACAAATTCCTGTCCAGTTTTGCGATTTTGTAAAATGTTCGAAAGTGGCAAGCTAATTAGCAAGTAACAGTACAGTCCCTAACCTGCCGAAAAACAAGAAATTGTCCACTGTACGGAGACCAAACTTTTCAACAACTTCAAAAAAAAAAACTTTTCAACAGCCCAAACCATGTGCTGCTGCTGGCACCTCCATCCGGATCCGGTCCACGCATCTCATACATGTTCTTTACCAAATCTCGTCATGCGCAGGCGCTGCTGCAGACTCCAGCCGGTTAATTAGTCGCTTCTTGTCTAGTCTTAGTCGATTAGTTGTACTGGATCACATCGATTTAGATTCCGTTAACGAATTCATTACGCGTCTCTGTGCGATGGCTTGACCGTCCCATGCCAACCGACCCGGCCGTTTTTTTTTTTTTTTTTTTTTTTTTGAGACCTCTCGATCGGTATGACCATGATGCATACTATGCTTCTGTCGACGTCGCACCTTCCGAAGAGCACAAGATCAAAAGGAAAAAGGCAACTCAGAGCATCTCCAAGCGGAGCCCCCAAATCCGGCCCCAAAGTGTCCGCGGACGCGTCCGGACGCGTCCGCGGACACTGACCGGACAGATCCCAAATTAGGCCTTCTACAACCGTGTCCCCCAAACCTAAACCACTAAAACCATGCAATCCATGCAGGTAGGAAATTTACGTAGATCATTCGTAGTCATAGTTCATCAAGTTCGGACATACTACATAGAGCATCTACAAACTAGCAAAATATACATCTAAAACTAGCAAAATAATCTTCTCGCGGCGGCGGAGCAGTCGACGGTGAAGGAGTTTCACTCCGGCGCCTTGCCCTTCCCCTTCTCATCTGCGCCGGGGCGGCGGACCCGCTCGAAGACGGTGTAGGGGTCGCCGCTGGAGCCAGAGGTGCCGTCGCCGCTCCTGGACCGCGCCGCCATGAGGCGGACATGGCGCGCCTGCTCGGAGGCGAGGCACGCCGCCGCGGTATTCGCCTCTGCCTCCCGCATGGACGCGGCGACGGCGGCGTCGAACATTTCCTTGTTCTTGCGGCGGAGGCGCCGCGCGTCCGTCTCCGCCGTAGTCAAGGAGTAGGCGACGATGTCCGGGGGGACGTCCGCCTCTTTGGCGGCCCTCACCACCGTGGCTGCCGCCGCTCGAGGGTCGGCGCCCTCCGTGGAGGGGAAGCCGGAAGAAGACGCCACCCACCGGCGCCATCGGGGAGCATCCTCCAGCCCGGAGGAGCTCTGACCGGCGGGATGGGAAACGCCGCCTTCTTCTTCATGTGCGGCGGGGTCGTCCTCGTCGACGGGAGGAGATTCGGAGCGCGCCGACGCCGCCGACTCCACCTCCGGGTCGAGGTCCTCCCAGTCGAAGGAGCCGGAGGAAGACATTGCTAGAGACGGCGGTGGGGAGCGGAGAGGCGGAGGCGGAAGGGGAGGAGAGGAAATGAGACGCCGGTGGGGAGCGGAGAGGTTGAGGCTGCATTTAATACGGCGGTGGGGAACGGAGGAGGCCGCCTGGGAATGTGCGCCGGTGAGCCACGTCACGCTGCCGGCGCCGGTCAGCCTCCCTCCACGTGGGGCCGCGCTGTCAGCGACCCACGGGGCGGGCGCGTCCGGACGCGTCCGGTCGCGTCCGCGCTACCCCAAACCCGCCCCAGATATGGGCTAGGTTGGGGTGTGCCGGACCGCCCGGTCGTTTGGGGCCGGTTTAGGGGCCACGCTTGGGTGGACGTTTTTGGGCCAAATGGCCTCTGGACCGTCCGCCCGGACGTATAGGGCGGGTTTGGGGCCTCTGGTTGGAGATGCTCTCAGTGAGTGAAATACCGAGCTACCCCCATCTTTCCATGAGCTCCACCGAGTGAACGCCTTCAAACTCGTTTTCTAAGTCGAGACCATCGGCGGCATCGGCATGCCAGCCGACGCTGGTCCGGTGAAGTGCGGGAGACGGGCGGAGTGCTGGTACATGTGGGTCTTGGTGTGGTTATGAGGCGTGAGAGCGTGGGAGTGAAGCAGAGGAGGAGGCATCCCTTAGTCCTTCCTACTTGCATGATCGACCGGATGATCCAACCTTCTGATGAACACAAATGCTCCGTTCGGACGTTGATATTGACACAAGATATTGGACATTCGGAGCTTTTCTTACCCGAATATCTAGTTTTGACTTGTTCGGATGTTTTGGATATTGGAACGTGGTATTCGCAAACGATATCTCGTTTTGAGTCGCTAGTGGAAAAAAAGCCCCAGCGAATGTCGAGCTCAACAGGTAGATATTGGGTCGATATTCGGCCCGTGCGTGTCCTCGTCTCTCCCCCGTCCCTCTCGTCTCCCAGCCTCCAGCGACCACATCGGCCGGCGGCGGCGCATCGGTAAGCCACCGCCGCCCCGCCTGCTCCTTCCCCGCGCCGATCCCGGCCCGCCTCCTCCTTCCCAGCGGCGAACCCGCCCCGCCTCCTCCTTCCCGGCGGCGACCCCGCCCCGCCCTCTCCTTCCCGTCGATCTAATTGTGCTGCTGATTGCAGGGACAGATTGGGAGCTCCGGCGGCCGGCGCATCTGATTCCGGCGCTACAGCTACTTGGTGAGGTATGGATGGTCTCTGGGCTTCATCTCCTTTGGCACCCCCACCCGTATTGAAGTTTTTGTGCTCAAATTTGTGTGGATGTACATATGGTTGTGATGAAATTGGTTCGGTCTCTTTGTTTCGAATTGTTCATGCAGTGCTGAATTTTCGTAGTGATAGGTGCTATATAGTGTTTGTTTGCAGTGCTGAATTTTTGTAGTGATGCTTGATTAACATGCTTGGAATAAATTAATTTTGATGATGCTAAAATTTGTGCAATCACATATTATTTCTTTATATTGTAGTTGCAAAATGTCGGACGAGTTAGCCATGGTTAATTATATATCCGAAGAAAATAAAAGAAGGAAGAGAAGAAGGCTTGTGTTCATGAAACAATACCTCGAATGCACTCTTCTTGCTTTGGCATATGTTAGTACACAAAGGTTGCCGAGGGAGCTAGGAGCCTTTACCGATGATGAACATAGACTCTCTCTTCGAAAGTATTTGTTGAAAGATATGTATGATGGGACTGAAACTGCTTGCTATGATCAGCTTCGTCTAACAAAAAGAAATTTCCATGACTTGTGTGCTGTGTTGTGTGAGAAATGTGGCTTACGGGGGAGTGTGTATGTTGCTGTGGAAGAAAAGGTTCTATGTTCTTGCTTGTTCTTGGTCATGGTTTGAAAATGAGGTTGTTGCGAGGGCAGTACAAGAGGTCCTTAGGGACTATTAGTGCACACTTTTCTGATGTGTTAAAGGCCATCCTATGTCTCCATGGAGAGTTCATTAAACTGCCAGACCCTTCTGTTGAACCTCCCAATGATTACAAATGGAAGTGGTTTCCTAATGCACTTGGAGCATTAGATGGATGCCATATTCCTGTTACTGTTGATGTGCCTGACCAAGGACGCTACAGAAATAGAAAACAAGCTATCAGTACTAACGTGCTCGGCGTTGTTGACTGGAACATGAAATTTCTTTATGTCTTGCCTGGTTGGGAGGGTTCAGCTTCTGACTCTAGAGTTCTACGTGATGCAATGAGAACAAGTCGCCAAGATGCATTTGATGTACCTAATGGTACTACTTTTTATATTGGCTTTTTGTATTAATTTGCTTGTGTTCTTAGCTAACTAACTTTGCATAATTGACCATAGGAAAATACTACCCGGGTGATGCTGGTTACACCAATGGACCTGGATTTCTTACTCCATTTAGGTCCACTCGGTATCACTTGAAAGAGTGGGCAGCAAGTGCACAGCAGCCCAAAAAACCTGAGGAATTATATAACTTGCGTCACGCGCGTGCTAGAAATGTGGTAGAAAGAACTTTTGGGCTGTGGAAGAAAAGATTTGCTATCTTGCGTACTGTGAGTTTCTTTGACATAGAGGACCAGGTAACATATCTCCATATTGTCTTCGAATACAAACGCTAATAGCTAGTTGACTTATGCTCGGTATGAACTAATATTTGTGCAGATTCGAATTATTAATGCTTGTGCTGTGTTGCACAACTATGCAAGGGATAGGCAGTACGCGATGGACGACATCTTGTTGGAGGAGGTGGATAATGAACTAGCAGCTCAGCCAATTGAGGCTGAAGATGGTGCTGGATACATTACTTGTGTTAGAGTCACTAATGCATGGAAAAACTTTAGGAAGCAATTTGCTCAAGACATGTTTGCTGATTACGTTGTTGCCCATGCAGAACAACAGGGGTAGTACCATTAGTGGGTTAGGTAGCTGCAAGTAAAGCCTTTTGGGTATTTTGTACTACGATGGTGCCTTTTGTATATGCCTCCCTGTGACAAATATATTAATACATATATATGATATGATCTTGCTTCGTCTGTGTTTTTTTATTGCTAATACAATTTGTATGTCTACTGTTTTTCATCCTTATTTCTTGTGCAGGTCCATGGAGGAAGCACCGGTCAAGAAGTTTGGAAGAGTTTACACGCAGTGGACTCCGGAGATGGATCGGGCCTTGTTGGACGTGCTTGTTGAGCATCACAACAATGGAGACCATGCTCAAAATGGATGGAAGTCACATGTGTATCGCCATGCTATCAAGAATGTGAAAGACAAGTGTGGGGTGGCCGTCACAAAGGACAAAATCGTAACAAGGTGCAAAACCTTTGACAAGCACTATGAGATTGTAAGCAAAATTCTTTCTCAGAGTGGATTTGGCTGGGATTGAGACAAGAATGTGTTACAAATGGACAGCGAAGAAGTGTGGGATAGATATGTGGAGGTATGTGACATGTCTCTAGCTCATTCTAATTTTTTGTAACTTGGCAATGTAACTCATGTTTGTACGTGCTTTCAGGCTAATGAAAAGGCAGCTATATACAAGAACAAGGTAATCCACAACTGGAATGAGATATGTACTATCTACTCAAAAGACCATGCGATCGGTCAAGGTGCTAGGACTGGTGCGGAAACTGAAACTGAGACTCAAACTATACCACCAACACAAGAGAAAGAGACCAATGATATCTCTCCTGAATGTGTTGGACCATCAAAGAAGCCACGTATGGGTGAAGCAATTATGTGCATGCTTGGAGATATGAAGATGTCTTGGAGTGATGCAATGAAGTCGACGGAGCCATTACAGATGCCCCAGGTTACTCCTCCTTCTGTGATACTTGCTGCAGTTGCTGACATACCAGAGTTGTCTAAATCTGACAAACTGAGAGCTTATGGGAAGCTAATCCTTAGCGAGCGTTTATTTCATGCACTTATGGAGCTCCCCGTGGAGTTGAGGAAGGAATGGCTGCTGATGTTGCCTTGAGGGCTTGTCATTTGTGATTGCTATGTAAGAACTTGTCATATTGCGTATGAGACTTTGTACTTTGTTTGTTTGAGACTTCGTTAAAATGGTTGTTTATGATGGATTATGCATTGAATTTGATATAATGTTGTTGTTGAAATATTGGAGAATTTTACGTATTTGTCTAGCTGTTGTTTGTAACATAATATGTGGTTGTTTTGCACATTTTGTCATGAATATAACAGTACAATGATCAATGTCTCGAAAAACTGCTTTTATAACATCCAAACAACATTTGATATTCAAACTCAATATCTTGTCTAATTCTGAATATCTAATACATCCAAACAGAAAATATTGACATTCGTACTCAATATCAATATCCCATGATATTGATATTCAACCCAATATCAATATGGAGCTCGCAATGCGAACATCCGAACGGAGCAAAAAAGTTTTCCATCTCATTTTGGGAAAATCTCGAAACGCAAGGGAATTGTACCTATTTTTACTAGAATGTCATAGCGCAACTATCTAGTTTTTCCAAATTGGGAAAACGTCAAAAAATAGAGTATGTTTTCTCAAAAGCGGAACAAAATGACCCGTACAACCTGGCGAAAAATAAACAAATCCCTGCATGACCGAAGACTGAACAGATCGCCGGATCCGATGACTCCAAGTAATTTAACAACTCCAGAAATAGACTTAACCACCATGTGCGTACACACGCGTACTCCTCCAGATATTGATCGCCGGCGGGGCCCATCACAAGCAACCTATGGATCTGTTCGTCTTCCGTTGGCGTTGGGACATGGGAGGGGCAGGTATTAATTCCGAGTCAAGCTATCATCTTCTCGGACCGCCTAATTAATTATGTGCACCACCTCTCGTCGTCTCCTCTGCTTTTGTCCTCTTGGGGGTGCTCCACTTCCCATCGCCATCCATCCATGTGGCATCTCCTTATATAAAGGGAGCCACAGCTCTCAACGCCATTGATTCACCCCTTTGGCGCTTGCCATCTTCTTCAGATCACACCATTCCGGCCGGCCTCCTTTCAAGTCCCAACCTCCTCTGCCTTCCTTTTCGCCTTTGTTTCTTCCGTCCCTCACATGGCCGTGCAAGCGCACTATGGCGGTGTCGTCTCCGCGGCGTGGTCGCACCGCGGCGATATGTCGGACGAGGACGCCGAAGCCATGGTGCAGCAGTACGGGAAATTGTTTGCCTCGGTCCCTGCGGCAAACAAGGGCGTCTACAACTGCGCCACGAGGGTTGCCAGCGGCGGCGCGCAGAGCGACCTGACCGCGTGGAACAACGGCGCCGTCGCGTCGCGGAAGCGCGGCAGGGAGGTGGTGGAGAAGTACGTGCCGTCGTCGGCGGCGCTGCTGCCGATCCCCGGTATGATGATGAAGGACCGGTTCGTGGAGTCCGCGGTGACGTCAACCAGCGGGCGCCCCGCGGCATCATCGGTATTCGCGGACGCGCTGGTGGCAGAGGAGCTGTACCGGCGAGACGCCGAGATGGACGCGGTCGTGCGGACGGAGCTCGACAGGATGCGCGCCGGGCTGGAACAGGCGCGGAAGCGGCAGTGCCAGTCGCTGGTCCGCGCGGCGTCGGCGGCCGCGGCGCGACGGCTGAGGGAGAAGGAGGCGGAGCTGGAGGCCGCCCGCCGGAGCACCGTCAAGCTGGAGGAGCGACTACGGCAGGCGGCGGCCGAGAGCCAGGCGTGGTGCGGCCTCGCGCGCAGCAACGAGGCTGTCGCCGCCAGCCTCCGCGCCACCCTCGACCACCTCCTCCACGCCGCGACCGCCCCCGCCGAGGGCTTCGGCGAATCGGACTGCGACGACGCTCAGTCCTGCTGCTTCGAGGCGAAGGAAGACGCCGGCAGGATGTGCAAGTCGTGCGGTGGGCAGCAGGCGTCGGTGCTGCTGCTGCCGTGCCGTCACATGTGCCTCTGCAAGGCGTGCGAGCCCAAGCTGGACGCCTGCCCCGTCTGCCTCGCTGCCAAGAACGCCTCCGTCCACATCGCCATCAACTGATGATCGCCGTCCAACATCCATGCATGGCTTTTGTGGGCTCAGTAATTGGCCAGTTAGATTAGACTACTATAATTGTTATCCTTCGTTCTTTTGGGAAGACCGACGGGGTTAGGCCGCTCAGTGTAATGTTAAGAGCGATTAAAATCCTATAAACGATTGACATTGTTCAGATTTCTAAAGTTTGTTAACGTTTTGAAAACTGATCGCACAATCTCTTGGTCCAAATATTACATGCTCTGTTTTTTCCGTTTTGATTTAGTATCCAAGTGTTTGAAACTTTTATACTAGGATAGTGGGAGACATCATAGGCGTGTCCATTGTCTCCCCTGTTTAGAGATTTTTTTTTTTTGAACATAAAAAGGCTATATTATATCAACGAGACGACGTACAAGCCAACAGGGTACACAAAGAAAGGAAAATAACAATCCAGTCCCTGGATTTTACATGGAGGACCCTAAAGGGAAAAAGTAAAACGCGATCAGGTCCTTGGAGCACCTCCTGAACGGAATCGACATCACCACCACCGGGGACATCGCCACTTGGGGTCGCAACGCCGCCACACCTCTTCCTCCAGCACCATGAGGACGAAGACGACGTGGACACCGAGCCGAAGATGCTAAACTGCCTCCGTCGATGCCAACTATGGGCTAGGAGGAAATGATTGATTGGCCGCCCTTCGGCCAGCAGATTCTGCAGCACGGAAACCAGCAAGGAAACGCCGATGTCCAACTGTGGACCGCGTCGCGGTTTCTTCCAAGATGCTGCAGAGGGAGAAGCACAACCCAATCGAGAAGATCGGGGCCCCTGCTCATCTCTTCTTCCACCCCCATCGCCTTGACAGCAGCAAGAAGATGAGAAGATCAGAGACCAAACCTCCACCACTAGATCCAGAGCAAGGTCAACAGATCCAGCCCTCCCCCAACCTTGCACGTCTCCACAACGCCCAAAGATGAGGAAGGACACAAACCTTGACCCAGCAACGAGCTTATTGAGGAAGAACGGAGGGGACGCTGAAGTTCCACCACCTCCCACCCTTGGCTCCGCCCTCCGGAGCACTGCGGTGAGAAACAGCAGCAGCAGCAAGTGGACGCAGCTCGGATGCCTCCACGGCCGGGATCCCCTAGGCATGACGCCAGACTCCACAAGGGAACGAAACCTGAAAGGAAACCCTAGACTACTATGCACAGAGGAGGGCCGGGCACCTCCCCCACCCCATCTCCGGCCGGCGAGGCCGCCGGAGAAGAGGGGGAGAGATTCCGGAGCGCGGGAGGCGACTCTCAAGGTGGGGGAAGAGAGAGAAGGAGAAGGGGGAAAAAGAGAGCCCCTGTTTAGAGATTGAAGTTTGTTTTTTGCAAAGGAACGTCCATTCTACGTGACCTGTCCATTAACACACAGACATGGTTGAGTGGAGGGTGGCCGTTCCCACGCATTAATAACACAATTGAGGACGCACCCAATAGCTACCGTTTCCGAGGCAGATTATTGAATGTCAAAATGGGATGGCAGGATTTGCTGCACGATGGCGAAAGATAACTAGTCTCCCTACTGCTGCAGGTGGTTGGCATAATGCAATGCAACGTCAATGGACCAGTAAATTTGCACCTTTGAACTCAGCCTCGCTTGTTGGCTTTGAGATGCCACTGGCCAGCTTCTTTCCTGCACATCTCTCAACAGCTACCAATACTGCATCTTTTGGTGGTGCTGCTTCTTGTCTATGCCTGTTGTGTCACTGGCCAGCTAGGTTGGAGTCGACCATCAGCAATAAAGCGAGCGCTGCACTACGTACGAATGTACTCATCACAACGCAACACTAGTGCTGCACATGCCATGATCGGCCGAGATCTTTCCTGCTTTTTCAGGCCCGGTGGCGCCGGTCGTGTTTCTGGTTTGGTGTCGGTGCAGTGCATCCATCCGTGCACGCGTCCTTGCACAGCACCCGATCCATCGCCTCCACCATCAGCTGCGTCGTGTGGTGTCCAACTGACAGCGAGCCTTGGGAAAAGACCTTGCCTCGGGTAGCCTTGCGATCCTTTGGCTGTTTCGACCCCTGCTTTTTTAGTCATGTGTTGCGTGGGCGCTACCAAAGCACCCAACTTTGTTCTAGTTCATGAATCATGCATGCAGGGTCTATGCATATGGAGTCTGGGCAAATAGAGGCCGAGTTCCGGGGTTTTTATTTGAATTTTTTGACACCTTAAAAAATTATTGAATCGGTCAGAGCATCTCTATCGGCGCGCCCAACTGCGCTCCCAATAGGGCTATTGGGCGCGCCCAATAGATCAAATGTTGCCGGCACGTCTCAATAGAGCGTCCGGCAACCCCGCTTCACGCTCATATTCTAGGGACGCAACCGGGCGTGCCGGGAACCGCGGCAACGCGCCCCTCGTCGATTCTTGACGGGCGAGGCCGACGCGTCAGCCACAAGGATCATTTCTTTTCTTCCCCAACGTCCCTTGCACCCTGAACCCCTCTCCTGCCTACTGAATCGCCGGCGCCGCCACCCCCCTCCGCCTGCTCGGGGCCGCCTCCAGGCACTGCCTACTATCTTCCCCTCCGTACTGTTCGGCGTATCTTCTCCTCCGCCGCAGTTGGAGTCCGGCGCAACACCGAGGATACACCGCCGCCACCTCCTAGGACCATCTCGCCCGCAAGGTGTTCGTCGCATTGCGCAGCTCTTTTTTTTTTGCTAAGTTCGTTCGTTTTTAGCTTAACCTAGCAAATTGACTGTAGATGGATAGCGACGACGAGCTCGAGATGGCCGGCGCATTGCTCACCGCCCCTGCCGCCGCAAACGCCATGCTTGATGAGCACTTGGCGGTCCTCACTTGCCTGCTTGGTTTGCTAGGGCAGATCAATGCCACTCCTCGGATTGGAGGTTCGAAGCCGGGGAGGAGGAAGAACAAAGATCGCCAACGGATGGTAGGTCATATGACGCTGTGGCAAGACTACTTCGCCGACGATCCCACACACGGGGAGAAGGAATTTCGGCAGCGGTTTAGGATGAACAAAGACCTCTTCATGGTTATTGTGACGGGCGTGCGGGAGTATGATGACTACTTCGAGCTGAAGAGGGACTGCACTGGGCTGGTTGATTTCTCTTCAATTCAGAAGTGCACGACCGCCTTGAGAGTTCTTGCATATGGAACTCCCGCAGATGCAGTGGACGACTACCTCCGCATGGCTGAGTCCACATGTATCAAGACCATGTATCAGTTTTGCAGGGCGGTGGTTGCAGTGCTTGGGCCAAAGTATTTGAGACAGCCAAATGAAGCTGACACTGCTAGGCTCATGGCACAAAACGTAGCTAGAGGATTTCCTGGGATGTTTGGAAGCATTGACTGCATGCATTGGGCATGGAAGAATTGTCCATTCGCCTGGCAAGGAGTTTACAAGGGTCATATTGGAGAGTGCAGTGTCGTACTAGAAGCTGTTGCTGATTATGATTTGTGGATCTGGCATGCTTTCTTTGGTATGGCTGGAACTCACAATGACATCAACGTTCTGCAATGCTCAACGGTTTTTAACCGATTATCTGAAGGCGAAGCTCCACCATGCAACTACGAGATCAATGGCCATGGGTATGACAAGAGGTACTATCTAGCAGATGGCATCTATCCAAGATGGCCTACATTTGTCAAGACAACCCTCTAGGTCAGAGCCAGTCTCATTTTGCAGCAGAACAGGAGGGTGCCAGGAAGGATGTCGAGCGGGCTTTCGGTGTGCTCCAATCTCGCTTTGCTATTGTCAGGTATCCTGCTCTAACTTGGTCCAAAGAGCAGATATGGGAGGTGATGATGACTTATGTGATCTTGCACAACATGATCATCGAGAGTGAACGTGCTGATCCTCCACAAGATGATCATCCGTACTATCATTAGGGTCCTCTTGCCCAGGTTGATCATGATCTTTTGCCTCCGGATTGTTCTGCTGATTTTGTCGGTTTCCTCACAATGAACGCTGAAATCAAGGATGAAGGAGCACACGAGCAATTGTATTTAGTTGCGCATCTGTGGGCACTCAAAGGACAACAGGCCGATCATCCTATTGATTTAGAATAATTGGACTAATTATTTTAATTATATTTTTGCACAATTTTATGTGTTCAACTTTGTAATACAATTTTATTTCAGAATTTATTTCAAACGTTTGCATTGGGATGGTCTGTTGGGAGAGCCTGGTGGGGCGCGACGCTCCCAATAGGCGGCAACGGTTGCCGGCGCGCCCAATAGAGTCTGTCCGGCAACTTTGCCGGACGCTCTATTGGGCGCGCCGGTGGAGATGCTCTCAAAATAAATGTCTCCTTGGAGCTCGGCCTCTATTTGTGGTTTCCGTAAGAATTCGGCTAAATACAATGGACCAAAGTACGTACCATCATACCTTAACTTTGGATACCCAATGAATATACATATGTACTTGAGGGGGCAATTAGGGCACCTCCAACCGCACCCTACAAACGAACACCCAAATGTGTCCGATTTGGTCTGTTTAGGGCGGACCGCGGACACATTTTGGGCCTATATCCATTTGGGGTGGGGGTGCCGCCAACGGTGCAGCGCATAAAAGTAACGCATAAAAATTTAAACATTAAATATATTAACGCCCCCACGGGCCAGAGAGACAGAGTTCAAAATATACCAGCGGTCCCAGATGCGTGAGTTCACGGCGTACGCGGGGTCCTGGAGGAGGTCGGCTGGAAGGATTGATCGCCGGCGCATGATCTCCTCGGTGCGTGCCCTGCCGGAGCGAGGGACCGGCGGCACTGGGATGCGGCGGTGGTTGAGGTGCCAGCCGCCCGGGAGGTGGACATCGCTCCACGGCAGCGGCGCGGCGACCTCCCCGTAGATCTGAGCCACGTCGGTGGAGACACGGGCGCGCTGGGCACGGCGACTGGCATCGGAGGAGGCCCCTCATGAGGAGGAGGCCTCCTTGTCGTTGCGGCCTAGCATTTACCCGTGTATGGGCGCCAGACATTTTTCAACGCCCTATCTGCCAAGTGAACTCAGCGGGACACCCATTTGGGATGGAAATGGACGGACTAGCCACTTTTTTCATTCGACCATTTTGTGTACCAATTTGCTATCAAAATTTAACACTCAAATAAATAAAAATATTCCAATGACACGGTTTACACAATAATTTAAATTTTAATAAAGTAAATGACAATAATCCTAAAATTCGCTAAATTTATCAACACAAGACATCAAATGATGTGTCTCGGTCTTCTTTGTGGATCCGTATGCTCAACCAAATCAAGAATATGAACCAACCGGTCACGAATTTCGTGATGGAGGTAGGCTTCGATATCAGCAGGCGCATAACTGGACTCAATCATATGGCCCTGAAAGTCCCACGCTGCTAGATCATACACACCATCATCATGCTTATACTTCACAATCATGTTGTTCATGATCATACAAACAGTTGTATTCTTCTATATTGTGTCGACATCCCATTTTCTAGCAGGGTTTTTGACAATAGCCCAACGAGCATGAAACACACCAAATGTTCTCTCTCCACATTCTTCATACAATTCGCTTATTCTTTTGAAAGAGTAGATCTTTTGTTACCATGGGGGTTGGATATTTTCTTAAGAGTAGACCACTAAGGATATTTAGCATCAACTAGATAGTACCCGTTGGTGTATTCATGCACATTGATCTAATAGTTGTATTGCAGAGCATTGCCTTTCGTAAGTCTTGTGAACACCGGAGAGTATTGAAACATGTTGATATGATTGTTGGATCCTCCCATGCCAAACAAAAGAATGTCAAATCGAGAGATCATGTGATTTCACGGCTTCAAGTATAACCACTCACCAACATGCCCTTTATGATGCCATAACTTGGGCTCGGCCACCAACTCGAGCCGCTCTTCGCCGTCCACCAACCGCCACGACGAAGTGGCAGCGAGCTCGCCGGCCTCTGAGCGTTCCCCACCGCCTCCATCGCATTCGGCCGCCCCCGCCGACGATGAAGAGGACAAAGTGGTGGCACGTGCTGGCGCGGTCTCGCACCGAGGCGATTGTACCAAAGTGCCGCCGGTAGGACAAGGAGGAGGTGGAGGCCATCAATCCTGACTAGAGGGGGACATAGCCTTTAGCAGTCCACCGAGCACGAAGCTCGTGTGTAGGATGGCACAAAGAGCGCCTTTGTCAGCCCTTCAACGTCGTCTACTCTAATGACGACGAGTGAGCTCGCCGGTGCCACCGTGTCCAAAGGTCCGGTGATGATCCCCGAATGTCGTTTATTGCTTAGGGTCAGGGTTTCAATCTATCACTAATTTGTAATATGAACTATGTAAATTAAGTGGTTATTATGAATCTATGTTTACTATGATGATGAACCAACAACGAAGTGTTTTTTTCAAAGTTTAAAGTACACTGTTTTAGTATCTGCTCTCGCAGATAATTTTCCATATCTTAAATCCAATTTGATGGGTACCTATTGATGCGGTTACAAATGCCCGTTGGGAACCCCAAGAGGAAGGTGCGAAGCAGCGTAGGAGAAGTTTTCCCTTGATTGCAAAACCAAGGTTATCGAACCAGTATGAGTTGGAAGAGCTTCAACAGGGTGTCAACAACAGCGCCGTTGAGATGCTATTGACGTGGACCTGCACACAACACAATCAAACAACTTTGTCCCAACGAAACAGGAAGGTTGTTAATCTCCCTGGCTTGGCGAATACAAAGGATTAACCGTATGATGTGGAAAATAAATATAAATGCAAAAAAGGACAGCGAGCAAATGAGTGTAGGAAACAGTGGAAATGGTTTTTTATCAGTGTAAAAGAAAGGACCGGGGTCCACAGTTCACTAGTGGTGCTTCTCCATAAAACAGATAAACATACATGCTGGGTAAACAAATTACAGCTGAGCAATTGACAAATGGCAAGGGCATGACAATGCATATTATGACAAGATAAAGTTCACTGTAATATTTAATTGGGCATTACAACAAAATACATAGACCGCTTGCTAGCTGTATCTATGACTTATAATCCACCCCCAGGATAACATTCGTGTCTCCTGAAAGTATTAAGTTGCAAGCAACAGATAATTGCAATAAGCAAAGTCTGTAATGTAAACAATGCAAATGACACGTAGACATAGCACCGTTGTTTTCTCCCTAGTGGCAACAACACATCCAGATCCTTAGTCGTTTCTGTCATTTTGAGCCTAGGCAACCGGAGACATGAATCCACTATCTAGCATAAATACTCCCTCTTGGAGACACTAACAACTACTTGGCCAAAACAACCACTAGAATCGGAGAGCATGCAAGATCATAAATAAAACATATAGATAGATAGATGAACAACTTGATCATAACTTCACAATTCATCGGATCCCAGCAAACACACCATGTAGCATTACATAAAGATAATCTTGATCTTGTTAGGCAGATCACAAGATCTAAACATGATAGTACAAAGTGGAGAGACTAACATCTAGCTACTGCTATGGACCCTTAGTCCAATGTTGAACTACTCATGCATCACTCCGGAGGCAGTCATGGCGGTGTAGAGCCCTCCAGTGATGATCTCCCCTCCGGCAGAGTGCCGGGAAGAGCTTCAGAACCCTCCCGACGACGGCTTGACGACAATGGCAGCGGCGGAACTTTTCGTGGAATTTTGATCGGGTGTTTAGCGTTTTCGGGACGAGGAGAATATATAGGCGAAGAGGCGGCGCGAGGGGCCACCTGAGGGCGCCAGACAACCACTTGGCACGGCCCCACCTTCTGCCGCACCGAGATGGCGTCTGGGCCCCCTGGGTCGCCTCCTCGGCTGCCCTTTAGACTCCGTCTTCGTATCTTCGTAAAACTTATCCCCGTAAAATTTCGTCCAATTCCGAGAATATTTCCCAACTAGCTTTTCTGAAACAAAAAGACAGCAGAAAATAGGAACTGGCACTGTGGCATCTTGTTAATAGGTTAGTCCCAAAAATGCATAAAAATGATATATAATGCAAATAAAACATGTAGCAATTGTTATAAAACAAGCATGGAACATCAAAATTATAGATACATTTGAGACGTATCATCATCCCCAAGCTTAGTTCCTACTCATCCTCGAGTAGGTAAACGATAACAAAAGATAATTTTTGGAGTGACATGCTACCAACATAATCTTGATCCAGTAGTAATGTAAAGCACATGAACTGAATGAAGTGATCCAAGTCAATAGTCTATATTGCTATAAAGTAAACAATGAGCAATCAAGATGCATCGTACAAATAAAACCTTTCATGATAGTACTTTGCAGACAAAGAGCTATAAGACTTGACATAAAAGTTAGCTCACCAAGCAACATTTTCTAATAAAAAATGTTTGACCAATACAAAGGAAGATTTAAGCTTCAACATTTGTTTCAACGTTCAACATATTTATCTCATGGATATTGTCAACACAAAGAACCATAGTAAGTCATAATGCTAACATATAACCATTCTTGTACCAAAGTTGACACTAGTGTTTGCTTGTGGAGAAAAAGGGTTGGAGTAGGAAAACTGACTCAACATAAAAATAAAAGAAAGACCCTTCGCATAGGGAAGCAGGGATTACATGTGCTAGAGCTTTTAGTTTTTGAAAACATATATAGAGTAAACTATTTTGAGAGTTGCATGTTATGGTCAACAAATGGTAGCAAACAATACAGTATTACCCTTGCCAACCAGACTTTTTAAGAGCGGCTCCCATTGAGGAACGTTATTTCTGTAGCAACCAGATCATCCCTCTTGTCTCCTTTGTTTACACATGCAGATGTTTGAATGAATGCTAAGGAAAAAAATATGAGGAGAGTTTTTGGTGAATGTTGTAAATTACCTTTTATTGGGGTTGGGCACCTCGCTGCCAACTCTTTTTGCAAAATTATAGACAAGCAGATGAAGCATGCAAGTCAAGAGTAAAGTCTGTTTGACAAGGGTAATAAAAATTATCTACCACTTCCTCATGAGCTTGAAACGGAGACACAAATAAGAAGTAGTAACAATTTTGAATATTGTAAAGATAGCACATGACAAATTTACTTGGAGTGGCAGGAAAATACCACATATAGGTAGGTATGGTGGACACAGATGGCATGGATTTTGGCTCAGGGTTTTGGATGCACAAGCAGCATTCCCGCTTAGTACAAGTTTTAGGCTAGCAAGGTTTTTTAAGCAAACACATAACGTCAACTGGTACAAAAACAGCCATATAATGAACATTAAGAAAAAACATAAGACTCCACATTGTCTTCCTTGTTAACCAAAACATCGTTTTAAAAAGAAAATATCTAGACTTTGGAACTACCAAGTATGACAAACCAAACAACTTCAAACTTTAACGGTAGTTCTTCACTAGTGAGCCTTTGCTTACATGATGCACAAGTTTAAACATTACTTACTTGTAACTCAAAAAATTGACAAGTATCAAGTTACTCAAGGCAAATGATCTACAAGACATGTAAGATTTTCTTTATACCACTACCACATGCATAGCATTTTTTGTTCCAACCAAACACCAATCAACTTATTTGAAAAACAATCCAAACAAATATAAGTGAAGCAAGAGAGTACTTTCTACAATAGAAACTAATATCTCTGAACAAGAGATATATGAAAAACAAGAGCTAGAAGGTAACAGAACAAAAACTGAATAATCAACACGTATAAGTGAAGAACAAGAGTATTTTAGGAAAAAGCGGAGCGTGTCTCTCTCCCACACAAGATTGTTAGGATCCAACTTAGTTATGACTAGGAACAAAACATAAACAAACTGAAAATAAAAACACACAGACGCTCCAAGAACATCACTTAAAATGTGAAGAAATGAAAATATAGTCTTACTATAGATGACTTGATAAATGTTTGATGAAGAAGGGGATGCCTTGGGCATCCCCATGCTTAGATAGGCATCCCCATGCTTAGATGCTTGAGTCTTCTTGAAATATGCAGAGGAGTTCCATGGGAGCCTCTCCAAGCTTAAGCTTTTCTCTCTTCTTGATCTTCTTCTATCATTCTTCTCCCTTAATACTTGAAAACTTACTTCACACAAAACTTCTCATAAACTTCATTAGAGGGTTAGTACATCAAAACATTAATCCACTTGGTTCAGTAGAGACACATTGCAAGAACTCATTTTAAACATTAGCTACTGTTACTAGCCTTATGTGATGCTCTCCACCTTAGAGAACCTCACTCAACACTCGTAAAAGAGAGAATGCAAAATAAAGATAGGATCTGTCAAAAACAGAACAGCCTGTAAAGATGAATTTTTTCGAGTCACTTACGTCGCTCAAATAAGAAAACTTAAAACTAATGAAAGAACTATAAAACCCAGATGCTTTCTGTCAAAACATTTCAGAGCCAGATCATGTTCTGTGATTTTTTGGATTTTCTTACAGTGAAGAGCAGAAATCTGTTTCTGGACAGCAAACTAAAAAATTTAACTTCCTCTCGTTAGAGGCTATTTCTTGGCACAAAAAACCAAAACAAAAAGATACAAAGGAGGTGTTACAGTAGCAAAATCACCCTGACTCAAAAGAAAACAAGAATAACAGAAAATAAAAATATGGGTTGCCTCCCATAAGCCCTTCTCTTTAACGCCTTTTTGCTAGGCAAAAAGCAAGAATCAAGTTTTTTCAAGAGTAGAAACATCAAAATAATCAAGAAGTTCTTCCAAAGTGCAACTAGGAACACCAAGAGGGCTTTTGGATGGTCCCTTAACATTTAAATATTAGGAAGCAAGCTTAAAGAATTTTGTCTTAACAATGCATGATTCACTAACAAGTTCCCGAAAATCCTTTTCAGACTCTAGTATATCAAGTGGTGCAGATTTCGGTAGGGGACCCTTTGGCACATACATACATTTTGGTCCTCTTCCGACTGAAATTTCTTGCTTTTTTAGGTTTTAAATAAGAAAAGGTGGAACTCAAAGTATCAATTACTTCCTCCAATTTGCCAATTCTTAGAGTTTGATCATCCTTGACTTCACTAGTTTCTAAAACATTAATCCTCCTATTGATATCCTTTAAAGACTAATCAAACTCATTAGTATTGTCATGAAGCTTCTTATCTATTTAATTTATCGTATCCATGCTTGGCAAATTCTTACCTATAAGGTCCAATCTTTCCATAATGTTTTCCAGAGTAATTTCAATTTTAATATCATTAACAAGCATGGTTCCAACTAAACTTTAAATAACATTGCATGCCTCCAACGCGGGAGTGCCTAAGAAATTTCCACCTGTCAAAGTGTCTAAAACATTCCTATACCAGTTTGTGATGCCAACATAAAAATTTCTAAGCAGAATTTTTGTGGAATATTTTTTTGTGGATCTATGATGAGCATCACTAATTTGATACCAAGCATATTTCAAACTTTTTCCACCCTTTTGTTTAAAAGTACGAACTTCAACTTCAGGTGTCATAACATAAGGGGTAAAACTAGCCATATTAACTAAGCAAAGGATAAAACTAGGCAAAACGGGAAAAAGACTAAAAGCTAAAATTCTAATTTTTTTGTAGTTTTTAATTTTTAAAGCAAACAGGACTAAACAAAAATAAACTAAGCAAGCCAATAATAAATGAGAGAAAGGAAGTGTGAAACTCCCCTTGCAGAAACTTCCAACTCCCCGGCAACGGCGCCAGAAGAAGTCTTGGGTACAACCGCCCGTTGGGAACCCCAAGAGGAAGGTGTGAAGCAGCGTAGCAGAAGTTTTCCCTTGATTGCAAAACCAAGATTATCAAACCAGTAGGAGTTGGAAGAGCTTCAACACGGTGTGAACAACAGCGCCGTTGAGATGCTAATGACGTGGACCTGCACAGAACACAATCAAACAACTTTGCCCGAACGAAACAGGAAGGTTGTCAATCTCCCTGACTTGCCGAATACAAATGATTAAACGTATGGTGTGAAAATAAATATAAATGCAAAAATGGACAGCGAGCAAATGAGTGTAGGAAACAGTGGAAACAGTGTTTTTATCAGCGTAAAAGAATGGACCGGGTTCCACAGTTCACTAGTGGTGCCTCTCCATAAAACAGATAAACATACATGCTGGATAAACAAATTACAGCTGGGAAATTGACAAATGGCAACGGCATGACAATGCATATTATGACAATATAAAGTTCACTGTAATATTTAATTGGGCATTACAACAAAATACATCTACCGCTTGCTAGCTGCATCTATGATTAATAATCCACCCCAGGAGATAACATCCGTGTCTCCCGAAAGTATTAAGTTGCAAGCAACTGATAATTGCAATAAGCAAAGTGTGTAATATAAACAATGCAAGTGACATGTAGACATAGCACCATTGTTTTCTCCCTAGTGGAAACCGCACATCCAGAGACTTAGTCGTTTATGTCATCTCGAGACTAGGCAACCGGAGACATGAACCCACTATCTAGCATAAATACTCCCTCTTGGAGACCTAGCAACTACTTGGCCAAAGCAACCACTAGAATCGGAGAGCATGCAAGATCATAAATAAAACATATAGATAGATAGATGAACAACTTGATCATAACTTCAGAATTCATCGGATCACAGCAAACACAACATGTAGCATTACATAAAGATGATCTTGATCATGTTACGCAGCTCACAAGATCTAAACATGATAGCACAAAGTGGAGAGAGTACCATCTAGCTACTGCTATGGACCCGTAGTCGAATGGAGAACTACTCACGCATCACTCCGGAGGCAGGCATGGCGGTGTAGAGCCCTCCGTCCCGAACTAGGGTTGACGACGACGGCGGCGACGAAACTTTTCGTGGAATTTTGATCGGGTGTTTAGGTTTTTTTGGGACGAGGAATACATGGGCGAAGAGGCGGCGCGAGGGGCCACCCGAGGGCGCCAGATGACCCCTCGGCACGGCCCCACCTTCTGCCGTGCCAAGGTGGCATCTAGGCACCCTGGGTCCACTAGTACAGAACGGCACATCGGAAACGGGCCAAAAACCCCATCGGAAACGGTGAAGTGGTCCGTGTCCCCGCCTCCGTGGCTGATGTGAAGGACCTCATCGGCAACGGAGACAAAAAAAACGTCACCGATGAGGACTCTATTTGGCAACGGTGGTGCACATACCTTCGTTTCCGATGTATCGGAACATCAGAAACGGAGATTCTGTTTCGACTTGTTTGCATTGAGGTTTCTTCATAAGCCTAGAGTAGGAATATAGTTGCCACTGGACATTTAAAATCTCACAGCAGAAGCACAAAAATGCTAACAAATCCATTCATAATGTATATAACAATTGTAACCATTACATAGCATCAAAAGATGATCAATTACACATGTCGAGTCTTCTCCTTCTTCCTCAGCTCGCTGTCCGTTTCAAAACCTCGAAAACGGTCTTCGAACTACCAAAACACTCTAGTAGTGGTTTCATGCTTCTCCAAATCACATATGCAGCTTAATTGCTACACACATCCTGAAGATAGATGGAGAAACTTAAAGCATGAAACCATATCGAGATCTGAGGCTTGCTCCATCTTGGACAGTGTCACCAAAATAATTCACAATCTAATACAAAACCAATAGAACATTTCATTAGCTGCTAATACAAATCACATATCAAAACAGAGCAGAATTGACCGAAATAATTCACAATCTAATATAAAACCAATAGAACATTTCATTAGTTGCTAATACAAATCACATATCAAAACAGAGCATCTCTAGTTCATGAGATCTTGCCTATGCCGCTGCAGAATATGACATATAAAGACAGAGCACAGTTGATGAACAATCTAATATAAAACCAATTGATGAACTAGTTCATGTGCTGAGCGATTTAGACCTCATTTTTCATCTCCGTCGACGGCGGCCTCCATATCGGCCACCTCCTCCTGCATTGACGGCGGCCTCCAGATCGGCCACCTCCTGCTCCGTTGACGGCGGCCTCCAGATCGGCCACGTCCTCGCATCTCTGGCTGGTTCTGTTGGCGGATCCGCATCCGCCGGCACTGCTGCATCACCACCTGACGAATGATCTGTACCAGTTCCTTATGGCCCAGAGGACGCCGGGCATCACCGGAGGAGGGCGCCAAGATCCGCCTGACGTGCTGCAACACCAGCCGCATCACGGCCGCCTCCAGATCAGCCATAGCATCACGAACGGGTGCCGCTAGATCGGTGCTGCCGCTAGAGCCACGGCTGCGTGGCCGAATCTGGAAGCGCCGGCAGAGGAAGCCATGAGAGAGTGAGGAGAGTTAAAAGCTACAGGGTGCGGCGGCTAGGGTTGGAAGATAGATAGTGAGGGAGTGAGAATGAGACTGATGACTTGCTCAGTCGACACTACATTTATAAGCACCAAATTGGCAACGGACATTTTATATAATTGTTTCCATTGGATACTTATTAATAATGAGTTGCTGCATAGAACCCTACCGCATACAAGTTCACAACTAGTATATTCTACTGATTTCCATAGCTGCATACAAACCCACTACAATCTACTGATTTCCATAGCTGCATACGAACCTAATATATTCTACTGATTTTCATTGCTGCGTACAAGTTCACACCTAACAGTAGCACACAAACACACAAAATCATTCTGGCAATGCTCACAAGAACATTTAACTGAGCTATTTCTTTCCCTTTCTGCCTCTCCTTTCGCACAACAACAACATGGTCAGATTTAGTCGAAGTGTTTGTTCGGCGCCATGCCAAACCAGCTAGAGCAGCCGCAATGTGCGGCTTCATCTCCATGTTCGCCTTCCTAACTATCAAGGCTACATTTTCCAGCTCCGCAGCTTCCACTTCGACGCCATTAGCAACCAGCATCTCAACATAATCTTCAATCCAAAAAAAAATCACGTCTCCTAGAATACTCTTCGCCCCTCCCCTGTCAAATGGTAAATCGAATCAGCATCACACATAGAATAGAAATCAATCAAAACCAGTCGAAGCGTCGACCCTGTGATTTGGACACTTGAAGTAGATCTGGCCTGGGTTCAGATCCGAACGCGACACTCGACGAATCGCGTTTCGACAGCGGCAGCAAACACACTTCACAAGCGGCAGATCTGACCCGGCCCCGGCGGCGCAGGAGGAGGACGCCATCGATCTCCCCGGCGAGCTCATGCTCTTGGCCATGGAGGACACGAGTGCGAAGTATAAACAAGCTACATCAGAGGAACAAGGGTGAATCGACAGTCTTTTATAATATCCAAGATAGTCATAAAAAAATAATTTTATATACGCAACCTCGCCAACGGTTGTACACAAATCTCTGATGCCATTGATGTACATATCGCACACGGAGTCAAACGAACCACCGTTACCAATATATTGGTAACGGTTAAAAATTCGCGATCGTTGCCTATGATGACGGAACGCGGGCCAGCTTGCCTGGCGGGGCGGGCTTTCTCACGCGGAAAGCTCGATTTTCCGTCGCCTAACTCGTGTCGTTTCCATAGAGGGGTATCCGATGTGTCGTTCTGTACTAGTGGTCGCCTCCTCGGCTGCCCTTTGGACTTTGTCTTCGTATCTTCGTAAAACTTATCCCCGTAAAATTTCGTCCAATTCCGAGAATATTTCTCGACTAGCTTTTCTGAAACAAAAAGACAGCAGAAAACAGGAACTGGCACCGTGACATCTTGTTAATAGGTTAGTCCCAGAAAATGCATAAAAATGATATATATATAATGCAAATAAAACATGTAGCAATTGTTATAAAACAAGCATGAAATATCAAAAATTATAGATACGTTTGAGACGTATCACCTACATATACTCGTATTATTGCCTAGAGATGCTCTTACAACCGTAGGAGATACCTTAATCTGCAAATGGAGCAGAGACCACTAATCTCCAACTTATGCCCGAATAAAGGCGACCTGTCTAGATATCTTTACTACTAGCAAAAACCGACACAGCGGCACACTGCCCTAGGCTGACCATGTCATCGACCATTATGAACAATTGCAAGAATACATCAAACTAAGTCGCAGACAATTAATAGCCCAGTTATTGCAAACACTAAGTTATCTCTTCACATATATTAAGGCACCATCGACCTTACGGTTTCACGCCGCGCTAGGCCGACCACAGAAACCTTGGTTTATTCGACAGACACCTCTTACTTAGAATAATGCTCTGTTTACCTCATTAGAAAGGCGAAAGCCAGACGACAACCGGAGTCGTGCTCGGCCGACGCAAGGTATCTGCGAAGCCCACACCAGGAATAAAACCATCACTAGTACACAACCTTACATTAGACGGCCCCTGAGAGTCACCTCAGCCAGTTTTGATAACCATGTCTAGCCAGGGGTCTCTAATGTACATTCCATTAGAGCCGGTTCCCTGGAACCGACTGTAATGAGCTCGGCCCCTCAGACGGCCGTGAAAAAGAACCGTATCCCATAGAGATAACATCAGAGAGGGCCGGGAATAATAGACGTCTGTCATACTTGTACATTGCAGACGGCTACAATTGCTGGCCGTCGTTAACATGCGGACGGTCCGAGTTTCTGTCCGGCCATAACAGAGGAATATTCATGCCCTCCGGACCATTTTCTGGGTGGCCTGAGTATTTTCTAATGTTATATAACAGATCACCAACCAAGAATCAGTCCTCCTGTTCTATTTATAGAAAGCAATTCACATAAACAAAGTTCAACCCATTGTAGCTACAACTTAATATTTAATGTTTCGATTTCACTAAACCCACATGTATATATATAACTAAACAAATACTACTACTCCAATGGAAACATGTTCTAGATGATCTGCATCTCAGTCATGACCTCCAAGCTAAGGTCATTGGTGTTTCTGAAAATAATCAACACATGTTGATCAACCTTAAAATTCTTGCCTTCGAGGGAATTCTTCCATCCCGGCTTGCCAAAGACAATCCGGTCATCAGTTTTCGTGGTATACATTATGGTGGTGACAACCCCTGCCGCTCCAAGTCATAGTCCATCATTGCCTTGAGTCGGTCGGCCAGCCTCTTCTGCTATCGTCTTAGGTAGTTTCTACGCATATAAAGAGACAACATAACTATAGAGGCGTATGTATCGTATATATCTATTTTTTCAAGAGGTAAAGAGGCATGAGAGTGTAGCTTGTGGTCCTGGCCCGTAGGTTATCGAAATTATGCGTACCCCTCTGCTCCCTCTCGCTAGCTTGTGGTCCTGGCCCGTTTCTATCGGTGGCGACACTAGAAGAGGAAGACGACCGGTCGACCATGGAAGAAGGTGAAGACTTCGTCTGCGAGGTGAGGAAAGAACCTTTTCGTAGCCGACGGTGAGGCGGCTCGCCGCGGCGGCATAGGTAGAGCTGAGGAAGAGCCTTATATTTGGGTGTGGGGGTGAGGGGAGCTCACCAGCGACGAGGTGTTACGGTTTGGGGGTGCAGGGAGGGCTCGCCGGCGTCCTGAAAGGGGGATTTAGAGGGAGGCTCGGGGTGGCACTTCGAGCAGGGCAGGGCGGGACGGGAGTGCCGCCGATCGCGGATGGTGGGTGCAGGCGGTTAGGCCGGCAGGGTGTGACCCTGAAGAGCTGCGATGTGTGTGACCGTAAGGATGACGACCGGTTTATGGGCTTGGCCCAGGTCATATTTGTTTTACGGGTTGGTGCACGAGTTGACGGCAAATCCTATACGCCGCCCGTTAGCGGCGTGAATCGGCAGCGCCGCTAACGGGGGAGCTCTGCTGGGCCGGCCCATCGGGCGACATTACCTTTTTTCTTTTTTCTTTTTCTTTTTCGTTTCTTTTTCTGTTTCAGTTTTTTATTTTTAAATTGTTTTTTTCAAAATGGTTCCAAATTTAAAAATGGATCCATTTTGAAAATGGTTCCAAATTTAAAAATGGTTCCGAATCTAAAAATGGTTCCAAATTTGAAAATTGTTCATTTTTGAAAATGGTTCCATATTGAAAATGGTTCCAAATTTAAAAATGGTTCCAGATTTAAAAAAATCATTTTTGAAAATGGTTCGAAATTTAATAATGGTTCCAAATTTTAAAATGTTTCCAAATTTGAAAATTGGTTGCATTTTAAAAATGGTTCCATATTTAAAAATGGTTCTGAATTAAATATGGTTCCAAATTTGAAAATGGTTCCAAATTTGAAAATTGTTCCAGATTTGAAAATTGTTCCAAATTTGAAAATTGTTCATTTTAAAAATGGTTCCAAATTAAAAAATGGTTGCAAATTTGAAAATTGTTCATTTTATAAAATGGTTCCATTTCGTGTTTTAAAAAATACAAATATATTCGAAATTTTGTTTACATTCAAAAATTATTGAAAATTGATTTTTGTTCATATTTGAAAAGAAATGGACGAAGCAGGATATCGAAGGGACGAAACAGACGAAGCCAGCGAACCGTTTTCGTGTGCGAAACATTTGTGGGCTGGCCCAGGTAAGAACCTTGCAGGCGGTGCGGGTCTAAACCGCCGCTAGTTAGCGATATATAGGAGCTCCCTGAGTTGACGCTAAAGGCGTCTTATAGGAGGATCCAGCGATTCTCACGGAAACGAGTCAACAGGTTGTCCCAAGGCCCAGTCAATCGTTCATTCAGAAACAAAATAATTGTCCATTCAGACACAAAATAATTGTCCTTTCATTCAGCTGCATAATCATTTTTCTTTTGTTTTGAGAAAATGTTCGGGAGCTCCTTTGCGTCGCTTCAAGGCGACGGATGTTTAGAGCATCGCCTCAAGGAAGTCCTTCATGGGCTCGGCCCAGTTGTTCGCTCGCGTTCGACTGATTCGTCGTGTATGTTTCATCGCGCGCGGTTCGATTGCTTCGTCGCGATTGTTGAGTTTTGGCATGGTTCGACTGCTTCGTCGCGCTCGACCGGCTGTTTTGGGGCGCGCGTGACAGTTTGGAAAAGGCCAATGTAAAAATTTCACGTAAAGAAGAAAATGTTCACAGAAAAATTTGAAAATTCAAAACATCTCGAATACAGTATGCGTCCTGCAGATATTCACGGACAGCAACTTGAAAAAAGGTGAAAGTACACAAGATTTTAAGATAATAAATATTGTAAGAACACATGGACATCTCATGTAAAAGAGTTGAATTGCGGCGTAATTTAATGAGCTTAGAATTAAAAAATAGAAAAAATGGTTGAGTTGCGTTTCACCTTCTAATTTTAATGAGCTTTGTTTCTTACTTGTTGAGCTGCGTTTCGATTGAGCTTTGTTTCTTACTGGTTGAGTTGCGTTTCGATTTGTTTATTTTTTTAATCCAAAAAATCGGTGAAGCAATAGTGGCGCCTCATGTAGAAATTAAGAAGAAGATTGGTAAAGTAGCTTTTGTAAAAAATACTTGCCAGAAACTGTCTAGTAAGTGGAACTTGTAGATCATTATACTTGTTTATTACTAGCTGGCAAGAAATCTTTTCGCGAATTGCTTGCACATTAGCCTTATCACAGAAAAAAATGTTCATAAACGAAAGGTATTTTTGAACGATTTTGAAAGTGAACGAAAATTATTTTGAACGATTCTAAAAGTGAACAAAAATTATTTTATACGGAAATTATTTTGAATATTTTAAAAGTGAACAAAATTATTTTATACGAAAAATATTTTGGAACGATTTTAAAATTGAAAAGAAAAGGCTAGTAAAACGAAAACTATTTTTGAACGATTTTAAAAAATGAACAGAAATGGGGGTGAACGGAAACTATTTTTGAACGATTTTAAAAGTGAACGAAAATTATTTTGAATGATTTTAAAAGTGAACAAAATTTATTTCCAATGAAAATTATTTTGAACAATTTTAAAAGTGAACAAAATTTATTTTGAATGATTTTAAAAGTGAACAAAAATTATTTCGAATGAAAATTATTTTGAACGATTTTAAAAGTGAACAAAAAATATTTTAAACGATTTTAAAAGTGAATGAAAATTATTTTGAATGATTTTAAAAGTGAACAAAAATTATTTTGAACGAAAAATATTTTGGAACGAAAAATATTTTGGAACGATTTTAAAGGCCAGTAAACGGAAACTATTTTTGAACATTTTAAAAAATGAACAGAAAATGGGGTGTGAACAGAAACTTTTTTTGAACAATTTTAAATGTGAAACAGAAAAAGCGGTGGAACAGAAACTATTTTTGAACTATTTTAAAAGTGAACAGAAAATGGGGGTGACCGGAAACTTTTTTGCATGAATTTTAAAAATAGAAAATGGGGGTGAAAATCAAAAGGAAAAAAGAAAAAGAAAACAAAAACAAAAACAGAAAATGAAAAGTGAAAAAGAGAAAGGAAAAGAAATAGGAAAAGAAAATTTAAAAGAACGAAAATAAAAAAAGTAAATGAAAACAGAAAAGAAAACGACAACAGAAAATAAAACGAAAATGAAAAAGAAAATGAAAATCGTTCAAAAATAAAAATAAAAAGGGAACATGAATGAAAACTTATTTCGAACTGTTTTGAAAGAGGTGAACAAAAAGGGGTGGTGAATGGAAACTTTTTTAATGATTTTGAAAAGTGAACATAAAAAAGGCCGGTGAACGAAAACTAATTTTGAACGATTTTGACTAAACGATTTAAAAAAAGTGAACATAAAAGGCTGGTTAACGAAAACTAATTCTATATGATATTTATAAAATGAAACAAAAGTCGGGTGAAACAAAAACTATTTTTAAATGATTTAGACAAAGGTGATCAAAAAAAGGGCGATGAACGGAAACTTATTTGAACGATTTTTCAAAAAGCTAACCGAAAAAAGCCATTGAACGAAAGCTATTTTTGAAAAAAGGTGAACAAAAAAAGGTGGTGAACGGAATCTTTTTTTGAACGATTATGAAAAGTGAACAAAAACAATTCGGTGAACGAAAACTAATTTTTGAACGATTTTGAAAAAGGTGAACAAAAAAGGTGGTGAACAGAAACTTATTTTGAAAAAAGTGAACAGAAAAAGGCTGAATAACGAAATCTAATTTTGAACAATTTTTAAAAGAGTGAATAAAAAAGGTGGTGAACGGAAATTTATTTTTTAAACGATTTTAAAAAGTGAACAAAAAATTCTGGTAAACAAAAACTAATCTTGAACGATTTTGAAAAAGTGAACAGAAAATTCCGGTACACTAATTTTGAACGATTTTGAAAAAAGGTGAACAATAAAGGGTGGTGAAACGGAAACTTTTTTTGAACGAGAAAAAGTGAACAGAAAAAGCGGGGTGGACGGAAACTTTTTTTGAACGATTTTGGAAAGTGTACAGAAATGGTGGATGTGAACGAGAAAAAGTGAACAGAAAAAGCGGGGTGAACGAAAACTAGTTTTGAACGATTTTGAAAAGTGTACAAAAATGGTGGATGTGAATGTAAATTTTGAGGATGTAAAAAGAAAAGGCTCGTGATGGGGAAACAACTTTTTGAAAAATTTCCACGGATGCCAGGCTTTTTCTTCTTTTGCTTGATATGTTTGATTAATTTGTATATGTCACCTTTGTATTTAAACTTAAGAAGTGAAGAATGGACGAAAGAAGTGAAGAATGCTTGATAGAGCTAAAAAAAACAAAAAAAAAACAAATTATTTTTGAGCTCTATCATTTAGTTTGGAGAAAAAATTCTGATGTGATTGTACACATCCTTTTGCGAAAAAATTATTATACAAAAAGAAGATGCAAAACACAAACCTACCTGAAGAAACTCTTTGTTCTAGTGGTGCCATTTCAGTAATGAAAAAAGAAAAAAAAAGAATCCTACGTTAGCCTAACTCATTAGGGCAACATCTCGCTGACATGTATCCAACAAATCATGCCTAGGAACGAAAACCATGTCCTGGTTATGGTGATACCCTTGATTTCAAGTTTAGTACTGTACTGCTCTACACCAACATGAAACATATTACATTATTTTGAAAAACCCAGGCATTGAATTTTTAGAAGAAGAAGATTGTTGTCAATATTTTTTTGGGTTGACAGACCAGTTTCTCCTTCTTGCAAAAAATGACTTGAGCTTTATTACTTGAGGCACTGAACCTACTGCTTCTTCATCCTCTCGAACGGCTCAACTTCAACTTGAGGCACTGAAGGTGGAAAAAGTAAGTTGAAGCAGCACAAACCTAACATAAAAACAATAGAGTTGCTAGCAGTGGAAAAAGTCAAAAAATACTCACGAGTTATCTGCTTTAAAGTACTTGGCCCTCAGGAACTTGGTGTAGAAAGCATCAACATCAGGATTTGTACGCAGATTTGGGATGCAAGTTTCCTGGGATATAGTTTTGGCGGCACGTTTTTTCCTGTTCTTTTTATCCATAGAGTTGGGGCTACTACTTGGTTCAACTAGTGCTTTGTTGGCAACATTTCCAGTATCTAAAAAAATAACAACCAAAGTACAGTAGACGTACCTTATGAAAAATAGAGCCAGCAAGGAAAAATTAAATCATATGAAGCTAGTAAGAGAATAAAAACTTGTTAAAAAAGGACATGCCTGTGTGCGTAGAACAGGTAGGAAGAATTGGTGATACAAAACCTTCAGCTATTCCTGTTGGAATACTGACAGGAATACCACCATCTGACATATACATGTTGTTTGATCTACCTCCATCAGGAATGATGCTTGGTCTACCTTCTGCATGTGTACCAACACTCTCAACTTTATTATCATGATGTAATGCAGGACTTCCATCTGGGAACTTAGGTTGGGATGAATCTGGGAATTCATCCGGGGCACATGGAATGACATCTTGCTCGCAAGAGTTCACATGCAAAGTAAACAAAAAATATTAATATTGTGTAATAAGCACAAGACGTGGAAAAGAAGTAAGAAGCATACAAGGAAAAGATGAAGAAAGATTGAACATACGTTATCTTGGTTAGAAGCATCTCTGTTGCCAGCAGGTTCATCATCCTCAGAAGCATTGACCATCTATAGAAACATGTGCTCGATCTGTAGAAACATCTGTAGAAACATGTGAACTAAACTACTACAATTTTAAACTTCATATGTGATGTACAAGAAATTCTGAAGTTTATGATGATGCCCCTACTTACGCAGTTCAGGTTCGTGCCTCTATCAAGGAAAACTACATGATGACAAATCAGTCGATCTAATGGACTATCGATCTACCGCAGTTCAGATCGTTAATGGAAGAACATCACTCTATCATATATATAATAAACAGATCTACCCACATAGTAGAACATCATTCAAGGAGGCTTGGCGCACAACACCAAAATCCACACACATGCGCAAAAATCTATGGCAAAACGAAGAATAAATCCAGTAAACCTCAGGATTGAAAGCTCGAGCACATACCTTCCGCGCCATCGCCGGCGACGAACCAAAGTAAAAGAAACCAGACAACCAGAAGCTTCCGAAGAAGCAGATCTGATGGAACGGGGTCAGAAGCACTAGGGGTGGGGAGTAGAAGCGGTAGGGCGGCGCCGAGAAGAAGTGGTGGGGCGGCGGCGAGAAGAAGCAGGGTGGGAGGACGGACCGGGGAGGAGAAGCAGTGGAGGACGGTGATGACTCCCAAGTGCAGGAGATCAATTGTAGTACCTTTCAATTAGAAAAGGTTGTCGAACCCACGAGGAGCTGAAGGTATTGGTTAGTAAGATTGATAAATAAAACAATAAAAGATGCAAGTGTTTTTGGTATTTTTGGTTGTATAGTTGCAATGCAGAAAATAAACAGTAGCAAGTCAAAGCTCTCAAAGAGAGAAAGCCCAATCCTCTTATGTGCAAGAGGACAAGCTCAAGTGATGTGTAACTTATATGTGGAAAACGTTCCCGAGGGCGGCATGGATATTGCTAGGCATAGAGATTTATTAAACAACACGTTGAATATCTTGTCAAGTTTTAATCTTCTTTGGACGGAGCCATTATTAGGTATAGCTAAATAAATAAACTACAACCCCTTATGATGGATCATGTGGCCAAGTAAATGACTGCACAAGAATTATTAAGACATAAAGTCCCACCATAGCATTACACTCTAAGGTCCCCGATACTAATACCCTCATAATATAACTTCATGATTCGGTCCCAGGTTTACATGTCCTCCCAAGTCTCCCTCAATTCATTATACTACGGTGTTCTCCTATGAGCCCATATAGGTGAAGTGTTGTGCAGTCGACGTTCGCACAACACCATCATAGAATCACATAAAAGATAAACTCTTGACAAAATACCAACACATGTTATATATCCAATTCATCCTATGCCCTCAGGAACATATGGGAACTACTCACAACGTGCAAACATGATAATATTCAGTGGCATAAGTGGTACAACACAATCTGAAAATATAACTTCACCACCAAATAATGACAAGTACTCAATCACAAACATGAATAGTAGCACAAGACAAGTATCTAGGGTATAGCAACTCTCAAACTACGAGGGGACGGAGTGGATCACGGAGATGATGATGGAGATGGTGCTGGTCTTGGTGATGGTGATGATGTAGAGGCCTCCTCCCACGCCAAGGAGGAGAGGTGATGACGATGACGATGATTTCCCCCTTCTCCGGAGCTCCGGAGCAGCAGGATCTGATCCCCCTCGGAGGGAATCAGGAGTTTCGCCGCCGCCGCGGCCTCGGATGGTTTCGGGAAAATTAGGGCGTACTTTTCGGGGAGACGAAGGCGTCGATAAAAAGCCCCAGGCGAGGAGGTGCCCGAGGCCCGTTTAGTGGGTCCCACGCGGCCAGATTCTGGCCGCGTGGGCCCACCTCTTTTGGGCCTCGTGGCTCTCCTCTCTTCGGTCTTCTTCCCTCTGCCTTTCTCTCGACGAAAAACCAGCTGTGTAATTTTCCTTTTATTATTTGGGTCCCTGTAGCTCCTGAAACATTAAAAACAAGAAAAAGGAGGTTTTCTGCCTCCCAGAAATTAAATACCAAAAATAGGGACTTTGTAAGAAAGTCCCATAAATCATCTAAAACATGTAAAAATAATGATATAACAATGCAAATAACATTCTAATATGATACTAAAAGTTGTATAAATGATGATATAAAATGCACGTATCAACTCCCCCAAGCTTAAACCTTTACTCGTCCTCGAGTAAGTAAGGACATAGATCATTACATGCATCAATGGACTTATGGTTGATAAATAAATACGAGCATTGTATCATCATCATATTCAGTTGCAATGTAAGATTAATGAACTAAAACTCATACACATGAGGGCAACATAAGTAGAAGCTCTAGCAATCACCCCTTACTTTTGAAAGCAAATAACCATTGTATGTTGGACAATTGAATCATACTATTTTTCACATGCTTTTGCTCTTTGGAAGCATCATAATATTTTATACTTTGCTGAAATTTAAAGACAAGATAAACTCTTATTGATAACAAGTTCAAAGAAGACAAATGAAAAGACAGATATAAAATTGTTTGCACCCTTGCTTCACTAGTAACTAGTGCAAACTTTAGTCATGGATATCTCAATCAAGTTCCTATGCTCTAAAAACCTTTATCTCACACTTTCCATGGCTAACTGAATTTTCAGGTGCCTTCCTTTTCATTCACTTTCCAAGAGCATAAGTATTGAAATATCCATGATCATTAATTTGCTCAAAAGATACTAGATTCTAACAAGAGTGTTTCATATCCTTTTCATTAACTCTTCCTAACTTTTTATCCTACAAGACTATATCTCAACCTTAAACTATTAATTTTCAAGTCATATTGACTCATTCTCTTTACTCATTTTATAATGGTGATTCTACAATTGTCCAACACACTCAAGTTAATTAAGTTCAAGGCAAGATGTGACTGAAACTTCTAAATATGCCACGCTCATTTGCATGAGTGTTACCCATAAATCTCCAAACAAGAGAATCATGGATGACACCATACTTTAATATTCATTGATAAACCACAAGATAGAGATACATGATAATGCTCCATGAGCTCACACACGCCTAAGAGATATTGATAACTAAACGATAAAAGCAAAACACACCATGACTAGATAGATATGATAAACTAGTAGAGATAAAGACTAGGTGGAACTCCCCCAAGCTTGACGTCTTGCTAGAACCACTTCTGCTCTTTCTTCTTGTCTTCATAATAATTATCTTCAAGTTTTCCAACAATGCTCATCATAAGGTTGTAGGCTTTTTCAAACTCCCTTGCAGCTTCTCCCAGTTTTTCCATGAGATTCTTCTCCACCGTCTCCTTGCAAGGCTTCCACTCCGGGCTTGGTACTTTAACATTAGGGATCTTACGATCCCATTCACCAGGATAGTTCTCTTGGGCGGCACGCCGAAATTCCCTGTCAATAAGAGTAGAAACCACGTTTTTGCTAGCAAGTGCGTGCCTAGGAGCTTTCCCTCCCGTGCTTATGCGCGCCGTCCGCCTCTTGTTTCCAAGAGATTGGTTCACCCTCACACCAGCAACAGTGATGGGAGAAGGTGGTGCTGTCGCGAGAGGTGCAACGTCGGCGAAGGGCTCGTAGTCTTTCTCTTCAGCTTCTTCCTTTTCCATCTCCTCCTTGTCGGGCTTGTTATCTTCATCATCGGAGTAGTCCTTCCTCTTCCTATTCCTCCTCCATATGGACGTGGGGCTGTTGCCCTCGAGTTCATCATCATCGTCGTCCATGGAGGAGCATTGGTAGGAGTCTCCCGAAGACATAGTAAAAACCTGACAGGCAGAAACAGCAAAAGAAAGAATCGCTCGAAAACTCTCGGTGCGAGATTAGATCGGCAAAAGGGGTATATATTGACGGTTTTTAGGACAAGACGAAGCGTCGGAGTCGAAAACGAGACGAAAAGGGACTCCGAGGAGGGAAAGGAGTGGTCCCACGCGGCCAAGATTCTGGCCGCGTGGGACCCCTTGTTTCCTTCCTCGGGTCTCCGCTTCGTCCAGTTTTCTTGTCCCACACGTTAATTTCCATAAAAAATGACTTCCGTAAAATTACGCAATTCCGAGAAACTTTCCAACACTAAAGTTACCTTTTATTGATTTAGGGTTTCTGAAACTGCACGACCTCTCTCAATTACCTCCTCCGGTGTTTGTAAGTTCAATTTTTCCACCATTCCGACGAAGCTCTTTCCTGCAATATAATGTTTAAGGCGTTGTCCATTGACTACATGAGGTTTACCTTTCATATCACCGTGAAGACGGATAGCTCCTGAACGGTACACCTCCTGTATCACTAATGGTCCCTGCCACTTTGAAGCTAACTTTCCTGCAGAAAACTTGAAACGAGAATTGTACAATAAAACTTGATCACCTACTTTGAATTCTTTTCTCTTAATTTTCTTGTCATGCCAAATTTTAACTTTCTCTTTAAACATTCTAGCACTTTCATAAGCTTCGTTTCTCCATTCATCAAGTAGGTTTAAATCAAGAATTCTCTTCTCTCCAGCAGTCTTAAAATCAAAGTTCAATTGTTTAATAGCCCATCTAGCATTATGTTCTAATTCAACAGGTAAATGACAAGCTTTTCCATAAACCATTCTATAAGGAGACATTCCCATAGGATTTTTAAAAGCAGTTCTATAAGCCCATAATGCATCATTAATTTTAGTTGGCCAATCAGATCTAGACTTATTCACTGTCTTCTCCAAAATGAGTTTAATTTCCCTATTACTTAATTCAACTTGTCCACTTGTTTGAGGGTGATAGGGCAAGTCAAAGCTCTCAAAGAGAGAAAGCCCAATCCTCTTATGTGCAAGAGGACAAGCTCAAGTTTAATTTCCCTATTACTTAAACAGTAGCAAGTCAAAGCTCTCAAAGAGAGAAAGCCCAATCCTCTTATGTGCAAGAGGATAAGCTCAAGTGATGTGTAACTTATATGTAGAAAACGTTACCGAGTGCGGCATGGATATTGCTAGGTATAGAGATTTATTAAACAACACGTTGAATATCTTGTCAAGTTTTAATCTTCTTTGGACAGAACCATTATTAGGTATAGCTAAATAAATAAACTACAACCCTTTATGATGGATCATGTGGCCAAGTAAATGACTGCACAAGAATTATTAAGACATAAAGTCCCACCATAGCATTACACTCTAAGATCCCCGATACTAATACCCTCATAATATAACTTCATGATTCGGTCCCAGGTTTACATGTCCTCCCAAGTCTCCCTCAATTCATTATACTACGGTGTTCTCCTATGAGCCCATATAGGTGAAGTGTTGTGCAGTCGACGTTCGCACAACACCATCATAGAATCACATAAAAGATAAACTCTTGACAAAATACCAACACATGTTATATATAAATCATTGCCAATTCATCCTATGCCATCAGGAACATATGGGAACTACTCACAACGTGCAAACATGATAATATTCAATGGCATAAGTGGTACAACACAATCTGAAAATATAACTTCACCACCAAATAATGACAAGTACTCAATCACAAACATGAATAGTAGCACAAGACAAGTATCTAGGGTATAGCAACTCTCAAACTACGAGGGGGACGGAGTGGATCACATAGATGATGATGGAGATGGTGCTGGTCTTGGTGATGGTGATGATGTAGAGGCCTCCTCCCACGCCAAGGAGGAGAGGTGATGACGATGAAGATGATTTCCCCCTTCTCCGGAGCTCCGGAGCAGCAGGATCTGATCCCCCTCGGAGGGAATCAGGAGTTTCGCCGCCGCCGCGGTCTCAGATGGTTTCGGGAAAATTAGGGCGTGACTTTTCGGAACGACGAAGGCGTCGATAAAAAGCCCCAGGCGAGGAGGTGCCCGAGGCGCCGTTTAGTGGGTCTCACGCGGCCCAAGATTCTGGCCGCGTGGGCCCACCTCTTTTTGGCCTCGTGGCTCTCCTCTCTTCGGTCTTCTTCCCTCTGCTTTTCTCTCGACGAAAAACCAGCTGTGTAATTTTCCTTTTATTATTTGGGTCCCTGTAGCTCCTAAAACATTAAAAACAAGAAAAAAGAGGTTTTCTGCCTCCCGGAAATTAAATACCAAAAATAGGGACTTTGTAAGAAAGTCCCATAAATCATCTAAAACATGTAAAAATAATGATATAACAATGCAAATAACATTCTAATATGATACTAAAAGTTGTATAAATGATGATACAAAATGCACGTATCAGACGGGAGGACGAAGGACGCTTGGGGTCGAGGACACGCGGAGAAATGGGCCCGGCCCGTTAAGAAGCCCTTACAACGACGCGCGGCTGGAGCGTCGCCGTAAGGGGGATCGCCTGTGTGTCGACCCGTGCGACGATAAGCACGGGTCGCACACCCCTCTGCTTCTTCTTCCCTTCCGTCGCCGCACCTCCACGCTGTCCCCGCCGGACTCCCTCGCCTCTCCTCCACGGCCGCCCCGCCTCCGCGTCCTCCGCCCGCCTCCAGCTTCTTCCTCCTCCGCCCGCCGGACAGCCCCGAACCGCCATCCGACGCCGGCCGTGCCGCCCCCCGCGCTCGGCGCCGCTACCGCGCCGCCTCCGCACCCCGCCCTGCCCCAGACGCCACCTCCACCGGTCAGCCGCCGCCCGACCGGCCATCCCTCTAAACTCCCCCCCACCGCACCCAAAACCTAACTCCGGTCGGCCGCCCCACACCCGCACAAGATAAGCTGGCTTCCTCGCCTCCACCGGCGACGCCGCGACCCGCCGCGTCGTCCCCGTCTCCGGCGAGGTCCAGGCCTCACCTCCGACGGGCGTCGCGGCCAGCCGCGTCGTCCCCATCGTCGGTGAGGATGCTCCGGTCGCCGTCTTCTTCCTCGCACGCGGTGGGCCGCGGCCCATGTGGGTCGCCTTCTTCTTCCGACGGGGTGTGCGACGCTGCCTATCGTCGACCTGGTCGACATATAGGTTTTGCCCCGTAAGGCGATGTATACGATTTGCCAAAATGTTCAGCCGCACAATCGGGAGCTCATGAATCGGGTTAGTCAGGCAGGACCACGGATAGGCGGCCTAGTGCACTTAGCGGCAGGTGCCAGCCCATGTGGGAAGCGGCGACGTGAGGGTCCGCTGCTTTGCATGGATCGCAAGCAAATACTACGAGAGATTTGTTTCAAGAAAAAAAAAAGGCGTTTCGCATGCATTGTAATGTCGTGATTTGGCTTGATATTTTTTTTTTTTGAGAATTTCGTGATTTGGCTTGATGGGCGGCGAAGAAATGGCAGGAAGCTGGGACCTACCAGCAGAGGAGCTTCATCAGAAAAGTTGGGCGGGCCAGTTTCAATACAGTTAACACGTTAGACCGTTTATTGGGCTGGGCTTCACTAGTTCATAGGACAAAATAAATTTTTGCTGCTCGGCTGGGCGGGCCACAGCCCGGTTTTGCCCCAACGTAGCTTCACCCCTGTCCGCTACGGCGTCAACGCTCGCCTGGAACCCCCAGTGGGCTCACCAAGATGACTGGTTCCATTATATTCTTTTACGGTGTACGCTCCGTAGGCGTACATTAATCGTATTCAGAGTAAGGATACACATACAAAACATATATACAAGTAACATAAAATTAGGAGGATACAAACATCCGTACTGCTGCATATTAATTGCTTTCATCGCAACTATGAAGCACCAAAATCGTTCGCCGTCGCTGGAGAAGAAGAGCACCGACAATTGATCCACATCTTGAAGCTGAAAAAACCCCTAGCCATGCGCGATAGCCACAAGCCCCGTAAGCCTGGATCTAGTCCGATAAAGAACATCGGCCGGAGGAGCCCTCTGTGGCTCTTCTACGTCGGATCCAGAGCCAACGCCATCCCGCCCTTCATAAGGTGGCTGGATCCTTCACCGTCTTCGACAGATCCGTGTAACAGTCAACACCGCCGCACTCTAAGAGCAACCCATCCCCGCCGCTAGGCCAAGACGTGCAACGCCAGATCCAAATCGCTCCAACACGTTTGGACTCCACAAGCCTCTCGCCGGCGCCATCAAGGCCATCGACGAGCAGGAGCATGGGATGGGAGACCATTATTCCTACTAGCACCATCACTATCCGCCCCGCCATGGCGCCGAGAGAGGAAACTCGAAAACTTAGAAAAAACCAGGACTAAACACACGCATCCCCTTCGCGAGGCCAAAACGACAACCGGAGAGGAAGCGAAGCAGTGGACTCGCCCGCGAGGAACTAGGATCTGTAACCGGGAACCACCGCCTCATTCGGCCTGGAGAGTCGCTAGAGCGAGCGATTAGTTTGTCCCTCACTGGCCCTGATTGGCTCAGTTAACATTTTTTCTGTTCCATGCTTTTCTAGTGCCAGTCAAGGAAAAACTTCCGACTTTCCTTGATATTGAGAAAATTTGCGAAATAAAAAAGTTTCCCATAATTGGAAAAATGGGCATAAATTTTAAAACTGTTCACATAGATTTTTTTGAATTAAAAAAATGTTCATAAATTTGAAAGAATGTTCATGAAATTTTGATAATGTTCTTCAATTTGAAAATAATTTCACTGTTTCGAAAAAAGATGTTTATGAATTTTATACAATATGTTTTGATTTATATTTTTTCATGAGTTATAAAGAATATTCACAAATTTCCAAGGAAGGCGGGGACGGGGAGAAATTTCCTCCGTGGGGACTGGTGGTTGGATAAGTGGTCAGCCAAATGTGGAGGTGAGAAGTGTTCGCTAGTAATAGGTTCATGTTAGATTGTTGGTGACTGTCTATCTAGACTGGGAGATGGACGAGAGTTGACCATGAAGAATATATTTGCGAAAGTTGTGAGCCTAATTTGACTGGAGATGACTAATTGCAATGAAGAAGTTCCATCAAGTTTTTGGCACGCAATCAACAATAGCGATGATGATGACTTCAGTCAACTCACTGTGGCACCTAATGTGTGAACTTTTGAATTTCACATCGTTCAAAGATAAAGCTGCCGGAGTAACGATAGAACGATGTTGTTAGATATGGTGACATTATGATCAATGTTTGATATCATTGAATAGATACTCCGCGAAGTTTGAAGACAAAACAAGAACGTGGAAAAACTTAATTTATGCGGTGGTGAAGAAAAAAAAATCTAGAGTTACAGGCGGAGTCATGTATCAAGAAAGTAGCAACAACTCATGAATATGGTTCAATCTGAGGTTCCTCAAGATGGCGAAGGACATATTCATCAAGATGGAGTTTGATTAATATGTTTCGAATATGTGCACGTGTTTGCTTAACATTAGACTTGTAATTACGCTATAGATTTAAGTGTTAGAGTCAAACACTTGTAACCTGGGCATATCACATAAAGGCACAATGGGTAGGCCAATTAGACTAGATGCAAACCGGTAGGTTAGACACGAGATTACATTGGAAGAGCGCCCGTTAAGTATGTCCCACGGATGTAGACGTTTATCACTGAACCGCGTTATTAAATCTCGATGCAGTGATTGCTTGTTGATATATGATTGATAAGAGGCTCCCACGATTTATAACAACCTAATGTGTGACGTGATTCATATGCATCGGGAGGTTCATTCCTTCCTTCGAGGTTTCGACCTCTCCCACCTATTCTTGTACAAACTATGGAAAAGCACATGCATGCGATGCCTCGCCTACCTTGTACTCTATCTTTAGATAAAATGTTCTGTTGCACGCGCCCTATTATCAACTACAATGGCCAGCTTTGACATATTCCTCGCTTCCTCATGGCTCCGTCCAGCTGCTCGCACCACCCCATAGTTTAGGCACGTCGTACCGTGTCCTTGGTCCATAGCATATCGACCTCTCTTTACCTAAAGAAGACTGGTAGTTGGTAGGTTAATGCCACTACACATGCTGCACCTGTAAACAACACGGATCGCCAAAACTGACTAATTGACCATATGACACTTTCCTGTAATTCCTGCTAATATTCACCTTCTGCTTCCTTGTCGGTAGGTTAGCCAGCTTTGCTTAGGCTTTTGCAAATCGGGGATCTAGGCTGATCTGCGTTGGCATCTGCATGAACCGCATCGTATCTCAATGTTACATGGAGTGAAACAAAGAGACAAGCATGAGCCATGCGCGGATGCACGTGATGAGTGATGACCTGTTTCTGTACACACCTGTCTAGCACGCGCAATGTTGCATGCAAGGCAAGTAACCGTATATGCATAGTTAACGTCATTTTCGCTAGCATGATATCTTGCTCTACATATAGTTACCTTAGCTTCTGCGTCCACATGCATATAGATCAGTATCTGCAATCTAGCTATAGCAATCATACATCTTACAGGCTTGAACAGAATGGCGGCGGCCGGCGGCAGCAAGAGGACGTGGGTGGTGGACATCGAGAAGAAGCTGAATGAAGCCAATAAGTCGGTGGAGGTGTCGCGATGGGAGCGTCACTGCATCTACCGTGTGCCAGCGTGCATCAAGGACATCAAGAGCAAGGCGTACCAGCCGCAGGTGGTGTCCCTGGGCCCCTTCCACCATGGAGACCCCAACCTGCAGCCCATGGAGGAGCACAAGCGCCGGGCGCTGCGGCACCTGCTCCGGCGCGCGGGTCGGCCGCTCGACGACTTCGTCGCCGCCGTGGAGGACGTCGCGGAGCAGCTTGAGAGCGCGTACATGGACCTTGCCGTCGAGTGGCGCGCCACTGTCGGCAGCCGCAGCGTCAGGGAGCGGTTCCTGGAGATGATGATCGTCGACGGGTGCTTCCTGCTCGAGGTGATGAGGACGGCCGCCGGGAAGAACGTCGACGACTACGCCAACAACGACCCAATCTTCAGCCGCCACGGGATACTCTATATGGTGCCCTACATCCGGCGAGACATGCTCATGCTGGAGAACCAGCTGCCGCTGCTCGTCCTCCAGAAGCTCAACGCCGTTGAGAGTAGAAAGCCTCCGGTAACTACTGTCACATATGAAACTAAACTCTATAATAGTCAAATCTATATCCAATTACTGAAATATATATGATGTCTGGACACATCTAACAGTAGTAAGTTAAATGAAATTGAATATAGTAGCACCCATGATTTAGGCATTGTGTGCATAGTAGCTGTCTTTATGCTTTGTTTTTTCCGGTGTATTGGATGCAAAGAAAAAGTTGTGGTACAATTTGAGCTCGACCCCTTCTAGCATCGATCACATCAAGACTATTAAGTGTTTGACTAGCTCCCGGCTTCCCATATGTATATACTTTTACTGTTCGTGCTCATACAGAAATATACTAGATTTCAAGTTTATGCTCTTAATTTTTTAGTGAAAACATAATCCCACTTTTTATATTTTCTATGTAAATATTCTATTTAAAAAAAATTATACTCCCTCCGTTAGCTTGCTAAAACTTCTTATATTGTGAAACAGAGGAAGTAGATAACTAATTAGTAAGGTTACATAGAAAAGTCTGCAAGAGAATGGGGTAGTTGCCCATTGGTTCGGTCGCTTGTTGCCCATCCCAACGACCGGTAGTTTGAATCCTGTCGGGAGCGAATTTTAGCTATACTAGGTTCGCTGCTCTTAGATAACGACATGACATTCCCATCTAACTTTGACAACTCGTTTCTATAGAAGTACATATATTAAACCATAGTACTGTACTAAATATTGTTTGAGACAAATCTATACATCTATATGATTTTCCAATATCGGATGTAAATATTGACGGCCAAAGTTTATGAAGTTATCACTCGGATAAGCCAAGATATATCTAACACATTGCTTATCTTATTTGTGACTTTGATATCTTTGGCTAACCATTTGAATGCTTGCATGCATGGATGACTGCTAGAACGACGACTTCGTCAACAGAATGGTGCTAAGGTTTCTGGCCCCATCTTCCCGGCCACTACAACCAGGCATTGGCCTTGGGCTCCATCCACTCGATGTTTTTCGCCGGAGCATGCTCTTTGGTGAATACCAGAAAATCCCGAGCTCGCGGGACACGCAGGACAACGACATCATCCGGTCGGCAGTGGAGCTCTACGAAGCTGGTATCCGGTTCAGAACGAGCAAGTCGATCAGCCTACATGACATCCGCTTCAGGCACGGCGTGCTAAGCATGCCGACGGTGCCCGTCGACGACTCCACCGAGTACATGTTCCTCAACATGATGGCGTTCGAGCGGCTGCACGTCGGTGCCGGAAACGACGTGACCGCCTACGTGTTCTTCATGGACAATATCATCGACTCGGCCAAGGACGTGGCTCTGCTGAGCTCCAAGGGGATCATCCAGAACGCTGTCGGCAGCGACAAGGCGGTCGCCAAGCTGTTCAACAGCATCTCGAGGGATGTGGTGCTCGAGCCGGACAGCGCCCTCGACGCCGTGCAGCGGCAGGTGAACGGCTACTTCAAGCAGCCGTGGAACATGTGGCGCGCCAACCTCATCCACACCTACTTCAGGAGCCCGTGGGCGTTCCTGTCCCTTGCCGCTGCCGTCTTCCTCCTCGTCATGACAATCATGCAGACCGTCTACACCGTGCTGCAGTTCTATGGGGACAGCAGCCCCCCGTCGGCTCCATCTCCGATGTGATCCGCCTTCCGCCGGCTGCAAGAACTTGTCATATTATCGATCTACACCCAGAGTCCGAGCATCTCGTGATTCTTGCTGCATGCATGCGTGAATTGGTTTTGCTTTCCGAGTTTTTGTTTCTATGGTACGTTGGGTTGTGTGCAGTTGCACTGCGCAAAAACGATAATCAGTGTTATTGTATTGGGTATGTTTTGACTAAACATGGTTTTTGTTTTGCGAGGCGCAGAGAAGTGATTATTCGTGACACATGTGTTTTTTTTCCCCAGAAAACTAGCACAGTCGCCCTCGCATTGCGAGGGCATCGCCTTTGTGTATTTGAGAATTAAGTTCATAGTTTTAAGTATATCAACAGTACATCAGTACACGTACAACTACGGTTGCTTATCCTTGGAATTCCCTTTATATGCCCTTAAGTTTCTGGATGCTTCAACAAAGGGTGTATGCGCGCTTCGTGTTAGGAAACTTTGCTTTGAAGAACCATTGTGTTACTTGGACGTTGTCATTGCAGGGTTTTTTTGTTGTTCAAAGTCATTCTGATATTCTCTAGGAATGGACAGTTGGTTGTCATTATTTTCTTCTTTAATTAATGCCACTCTGTTCGATCTTGGTGACGGTCAACAAATCAACTTCTGGCGCGATCCTTGGAATTCTGGCTGCCCCTGCTCTCTTCAAGCTCGGAAAAACCTCACTGTGTAGCAAGCCTTATCTAATGACAATTGGTTGTGCCATCTGAAACATCCCCTGCCAACTGAAGCTGTACAGGAGTTCTTGCATATCTGGGACCTGCTGTTTTTTTTTTTTGAAATGGGTGTCCCCGGCCTCTGCATCAAAGCGATGCACACAGCCGTGCTTTATTAAATTTTTTTGTAAAGTATCCAGCCGACTTATTACAAATTATGGGTCACACAAAGTGTAGACAAAGATGAGCCAAATGAAGATCGCAAATCTATGCATCTAGCTTTATAGGATTTAACCATCCTCCTGGGCACAAGATAGACCGCACGACCGCCAACATGCGATTACATCTGGTATCCATAAGTGCCCTCTGATCCAAAGGTAGAAGTAGGGACCAAGTGTGAATCCAGTAGATTGTCTTGTTGATAACCTGCAAATAATGAGCAATATTTGATTTGTTAAACACAATATCATTGCGGCGGTTCCATATTGACCAAAGCATAGCGGACACGCCGATGCGTATCCTTCCCTTTGTTTTTGAGTCAATTCCATTAAGTCACGAACCAAACATATTCGCAATGGTAGTAGGTGGCGATATATTAAAAGTAAAATGAATGAGTCTCCAAATATGGCGAGCAAAAGAACAAGATATGAATAAATGATGGACAATCTCATTTTCATGGCAAAACACACATTTAGTACAACCTGACCAACGCCATTTAACCACGTTATCTTTAGTCAGTAACACCTTCCGATGAAGGAACCATAAAAGTATTTTAATCTTAAGTGGTATCTTTAGTTTCCACAAGTACTTTGAAAGATATCTTGTGTGTCCATTCATCAAATCAGCATATAGCGACTTGACCGTATATAGATCAGAAGTATTTAAATTCCATTGGAATATATCCGGTGTAGTAGTTAGAGATACTCGCATTAATCTCTGAACTAGATGTAGCCATGCGGTCCATTTGTCCCCTATCAGATTTCGACGGAATTGAATGGATTGAGATAAAGGTGCAGCCATCAAAATGTTTGCCACCCTTACATTCTTGTGCCTCACAATATTGTATAGAGAGGGATTATCGTTCGCCAACAAATTTTGGCCTAGCCAAACATCCTCCCAAAATCGCACTTGAAGACCATTCCCAACCTCAAATCTTCCATGTGTGAAAAAAACATTTTTTGCCCTCATTGGCCCCTTCTAGAAAGGGGAGTCAGGAGGTTGAGCTTCAACTTGAGCTAGCGTCTTCTAATAAAGATACGTGTTGATCAAGAGCTCCTGCCATACACCTTGCTCATTAAGCAATTTAAAAATCCATTTGCATAGCAAACATTTGTTTTTTATATCTAAAACCTAAATGCCGAGCCCCCCTTGCTCCTTTGGCCAGAACACAATGTTCCACTTTGTTTATCTGTATTTTCTCTTCTTTTGATCACTTTGCCAAAAAAATCTTGATATGTAAAAATTTAATCTTTTCAATACCCCTTTAAGTATTTCAAAGAAAGAGAGTAAGAACATTGGTAAACTTGTAAGAGCGGAATTAATCAGAACGAGGCGATCTCCGTATGAGAGCATCTTTCCTATCCACGATCCCAGTTTGCGCTCAAACCGATCCTCTACTGGCATCCATTCTTTGTTTAACAATTTTCTATAATGGATTGGGATGCCAAGGTATTTAAACGGTAAAGACCCGGCCTCACATCCAAAAATCTGTCTATATTCATTAATATCATCATTAGCCTTTCCAAAACAATATATTTCACTCTTGTGAAAATTGATTTTGAGTCCAGATAATTCCTCAAAGAAGGATAATATGAGTTCCATATTGACTGTCTTATCTAAGTCATGCTCTAAAAAACAAAATGGTGTCATCCGCATATTGGAGTATTGATACCCCACCGTCGACTAGATGTGGTATCAATCCACCCACTTGGCCATCTTCTTTTGCTCGTATAATAAGAATTGCCAACATATCAACCACTAAGTTAAACAAAATGGGTGATAGCGGATCGCCTTGCCTTAGCCCTTTGAGAGTTTGGAAATAATGACCAATGTCATAATTTACCCGAACTCCAACACTTCCTCCTTGAACAAACCTGGCAATCCATTCACACCATTGCGGTGCAAATCCTTTCATTCGCAAAACTTGTTGTAAGAAATTTGGGACCTGCTGTTGGGGATTGAGCTGACATCTGGGCAACCTGACGTTGTCACTTGGCGCCTCACGGCGAGCAGCTCTTACTCTGCGATATCTGCCTACAAATTGCAGTATGAAGGTTCCTTCAGGTTCAGCTTCACTGCCACTGTCTGGTGCAGCGAAGCCCCGCTAAAATGCCGCATATTCGCCAGGTTAGCAATGCTAGAAAAGTGCCTTACAGCTGACAACCTGATGAAGCGCGGCTGGCCTCACAACCCTTGGTGCGTCCTGGGTCTCCGCACGCAGGAAACGGCAGTGCATCTCCTGGCTTCTTGCCCTGTTGTCGTGCGCCTTTGTGTGAAGATCTTGGCTGCTACGAACCTTCCCTCCTCGCTTGTGTTGGATGTATTCCCAAAAGGCAATGTATTTATACATCTTATTCATTAATTATGTTTTGTGTTTACTATGCTATAACTGCTATGGTTTCTGAATACGTTATTCAGGAGAAAGCACATACGCATGTGTAGAAAACACGAACAATAAAATGTACCCTAGTCTTTTCTACGGACTAATTTGTTGAATGCTTGATGACTATGCCTTCATGGTCATGGACATTGTATATGTCAGCATCAATGAGTGGCATATTGTTGGAGAACAATATGGCTGGGTAGACCCAAATTTTGGTATGCTAAGAGATTCTGTTTGTTTTGTCGTTAGCCTTATCTCAGAAAGATTATTATACGACATGTCCTAGAACCATGAAGCTATTAAGGTTGTGTATACAGGAAGAATTACTTTGGTGCTATCATTCTTCACGGCCGTAACAGGGTGAACAAAACGGCAGTCACTGGGTAGTTACGAAAGTGTGCATATATCTTAATGTTCTAAGATGGTAGATTACTCCTCTGCTAAAGAGAGATACACCCTGGGCCCACTCGGTATGAGAGGTATCCATTATGTTCTGCAGACAATGCATGGTGACGTTACACCGTGTGGGATATTGTAATACGGGAACGAGTAAAGGGAACATGCCAGTTAACGAGGTAGACAAAGATGTAGTGAATCAGTGAAAGATTCATGGTAACATCAACGGATCTATATCTCGGGTAAAATTCTAGTATCACGGGTAATGGGAATGATGTATTAGTAATCAACAGGTTCAACAAAGTGTCTTCGCATAACGGTAGCAGTTATTCAGGTCGTCCTCGGGCCTGACCCTGATCGGTGATTAGATGAGCACATCTAATTATAGCTACACGTTATCGAACCTGTAGGGTGACCATGCTTAAACTAGGATTGGTTAGTTGTGTATATTGGTTGGTTTGGACCATAGCGAGAGAGTATCATCGGAGTGGTATCTGCGTGATAGATATGTTTATATCAGAGAGACTACAAAGGCAGACATTAGATGTCTCGGTGTGATAGAAGTTACTATCACACTCGGATTGATTCCGAGGGTTTATATGGATGGTGATATTTATCCGGAGTATTTTGTCTGCGGACACTAGGTGTCCCAGAACATATAAATGTGTTTATATGACAAGAAATTAATTCCGGGAATATTCTGTAATAGGAAATATTCAATTGGGAATTAATTAGACAAAATATTAATTAATTATTGATTTATTTAATTAATAAATAACTATTGGAAAATATTAAATATTAAAGGCCAATAAAAGGTGGCTGCCACATGGGCCCTAGGGGCCCACATGGCAGCCGCACCACCAAGTGGTGGTGGGCCAATGCGCCATGGGGGGAGGCTCCTCTCCAGCCGAAACCCTAGTGGGCCCATGGGGGGAGACGGCGGCGGCCAAGGTCGGCCGGCCTAGGTGAGCCCCACCCCCGAGGTCGGTGCGGCCTAGGGTGGGCCCCACCCGAGGCGGCGGCGGTGGAAGGCAAGGGGGAGGGGAGTTGGAGTTGGACTCCAACTCCTCCCCTAGGGCCGGCGGCTTGGGGGTGGGGGTTCTTCCCGTTCCCCAAGTCTCCCCACCCCTTGGGCTAGCTATATAAACCCCCACCCCCCTCCTATTTGGAGACACACAAGTTGAAACAAGTTCTCTCAAGTTTAGATCTCTTCTAATTGGATTAGAGGGAACCTCTCTAGTTTAGAGGGATCCTCTCTGATTAGACTAGGTCTAATATCTCTATCTCCTTCTGATGTGTTGAGATCTCCACCTTCATATACGCCAGTAGTGCTTCAAACTTGGACGGCGAAGCCCTGCTGAACCTCATCCGGCATACGCGTGCAGGCTCTCAGAGGGGTGAGACGTCTGAACCTCACTCTGCTAGACCAAGGAGATCGGGCAAGGAGAAGACGGCGAAATCTCTCTACCAGGCTTGGTTGAGAGGATTTTCTTCAGACTACTTCAACTACGTCATCAGCGCTTATTCCGCGACTTCGGTGCTGGTAACGTATTCAGTCTAGATCTACGGATCTTTGTATTCACATGTATCTTCATAGTATAGATCTTCCGTGGACTAGTGGTAGCCGTGCATATGCGCATAAGGGCCAGGTCTCGGGTTCGAGTCCTCACTTCTACCTTAATGACAAAGCCGGGGTGGAGTCCCCCCTCCGGTCTTGTTATTTTATAGATCTTGGGCTGTTGCGTAGCATGGTAGTCGAAATTTTTATATTTCTGTTGCGCTACCCAATAGCTTGCTCCCGCCACAACCACAACGTCGCTTGAGAAATGGCTCTCCGACAGTAACTTGCAGCTTCCCAAGCCGACACACAAGAGTTGCACTAGCCTGGTTCACCTTGCCTGGTGGAAAATCTGGAAAGAGCGTAATTCACGCATATTCCACAACACTGCAATTTCGCTGTACCAGATCCACCACCGTATCCTCGACGAAGCAATTAATTGGAAGAATGCACGAAGGACCTTGGTTCATGCTATGATTCACAGACCCAGTGAGCCTGATTGATTTGACTTGCCTTTTTGTTCTTAGCTCTTAGCTTTTTTTCTCTTTTCATGTTTCTTTTCTCTTCCTTGGCTTCTGGTCAAACTTTGCACGCCCTATTTATTGTAATGAAAATAAGCTAATCTGCCTTTTCGTCATAAATTTTTTGTGTGCATCCTTGTTTTTTTTTGGTTTATCTGACGTATAATAAATATATATGGGGTGAACATATTCTCTCACGTGGAATATGATATCCAGAACACAAAACGTTATAGGTAGGAGAAAGAATAATTTAGCTCATCCACACTTTCTTCCCCTTGTTTACTCTAGTTGTATTGAATTAACATAATGTTTTCACCGCCCATTTCAAATACATAGCTTAAACTTTCAGTATGGGTTTAAATAATTCTCCTAGCATGGATCTAGTTTCCACGGTCCACATTTTTTACGGTTAACATTATTGGCTTACCTGTTAAAAATGGAATCTTAATGCACTTTGACTACTTAGTAACATTTTAAATTATGGATAATGTTGCTAGAGAACTAAACGACTGTGCAATTCCAGAATTACGGCAATGTCAACAACTTTGTTAGATACGATTATATTTGAGAGAAATATGTCACTCTTCCCAATAGTTTTACTTTATATTCATGTTTTAAAGCTTAAATGTGAAAACAACACGCATGCCTTTCTTTCTGGAAACCCACGTGTGTTTATTTTGAAAACCGTGGGCTGATAACTTTGAGCTCCATACATATCTTGTGCTAAATATTATTTTAATCAACATGGCAATTTCAAGCTATTTTCTAAGGAAAATAAGATTCGTAAAACATGCACTCAAGAAAAACATAAAAACATAGCAAGGTAGGCCATAACATATACTCGGGACAAAGGGTTAACATGCACTAAGAGGAAGGGAATCGAACACAGTGCAAGAAAGGGCCACAATATACCCGTAGGCAGTGCAACTTACTCTAGATAGTGCAAAGGCAAGTTCGTCAAGACATATCAACATAGGATAAAGTTTGGACCATCTCGTCTGGACTCGCACAGATGTTTTGGACGCTCACTTTGAAAGATATTTTATTTTTCGTATTCAAATCTCAAACAAGCCCACAAACCCACATGTGCCCTCTAAACCAGGGTGTGTCAAGTGGCGTGCTGTGATTCTCCTGTGGGCGGGAGAAGCCCACATCTCTCCACTTGTCGCGTGGGGATGGGCTAAAGTTACACTCCTAACAAGCGCGCCCTTAAACTACTGTTTCTGTTGGACCATTCTTAAAAATATTGTCTTATTCACCTCTAAGCCCCTTCTCGTCCACTACCACTGTCACCATGGCCTCCTCGTTAATGATTTGTTTTACATGTTTCCTGCAATCCCAAAACCATATAACCATGTTTTATTGTCTGATATAGGGGTTCCAAGAAATATAATCATGTTCCAAATGACGAATTCTTTGTTTGTACGACATGAATAGTTTGCTATCATATCTACTTTCTTGAAGTTACTCTAGGCTAAAGTGGAATGGAGTTAAACGGTCTAATAAACATCTTGTCCCCTTCTCATGCGCCCTCCTCGTTATGTATTACCGCCAGAACGATCTCCACCTAATTCTTGGTTTCACATATTCCCTAACACCGCAAACCTTAACAGACATGAGACAAAATGTCGGCCCAAGGCCCGTAGAGGCTTCGACAAATTAGCTCATACCAATTCCACTGCAAGGCCAAGTCATTTAGGGTTTTCCTCACCTTGTCCCTCGCCTAGTTATAAAAAGGCATCTAGCCCCCCCCCCCCCCCCCCTCCATCGTCCCTCGCCGCAAACCTCCCATTCTCTCCATTATATATCCACCTTGTCCCAATCCACAACACACCTTCTACTTTTGCGGCGATTATAGTTGAGGTCAATATTCTACTTGGCTAGATTTTTTTACCGCATCTTCAAAGTAGATAAATATCCTAGTTTTATCATGACAGTGCTTCGTCGGTCACCGTGGAGGCAAGCATAAGGTGAGGAAGCACATGGCTAATCATCTCCGCAACCAGTTCGTTGAGTCCAAGGTGAGCAAGGGTGTCATAGATCAACACATCGATACAAAGAACTTTGTGTGCAAGGTGGAGAAGGACATGTTGGATCAACCCGATGATGTTTTGATAGTGGAATTAAAGCCGGATGTCGCCTCGAGCTGGTTGGGCAAAAACAAATTTGGTATGTTCACTCTGCCCTTCTTTACCATCTTTGTAGTATTCTCATACTCCCTCTGTCCAATAATAACTGTCTCAAGTTTGCCAAAAAATGGATGTATCTAGACATGAAACATGTATGGATACATCCACTTTTTGACAAACTTGAGACAGTTATTATCGGACGGAGGGAGTATGTGTTTTTAGAAGTGTAATGACCTATTGTGAAGGTAAGGATATGTGGCGACAGTGTAGAATAAGATTAATCCTAAAGCATGGTAACTCTATTCTAGCATCAGAGCAACTATGTGATCAATTCAAGTATTATTTTATCTACCGGCATGTCTTTTGTATGTTTTTTAACTTATAGAGGGGATTCCCTTGATACACCAAAATCATGCCACAAAATAGCGCACACGCTAATCTGAGAACCTGTCATTTGTTCCTTAACACCCCTTTCTATGTGCACGGTCATTGCACCTCTAAAATCTTTCTTCACGCCTTCATATGTATTGAAATAGGCCCAGTTGAAAATTGGCCCGCGGGAGGCCCAAGAAAATCTAAAGTTTGTCGAACTTAAATGAAAAATCTAAAAGTGGTACCACAATAATGAAACTTTCCAATATTATACAAAATAAATGAAAATCTAAATATTGCACGATAATAAATGCACTAAACTTGGTAGAAATTAATTAAAAAATCTAAAAGTGGCACCACAATAAATGACAAGATATGGCACAAAATATATGAGAATCCAAAGATTACACGGCAATAAATGTAATTCCAAATATCAAAACATTCAATTTCGTCCAAAAAAAAAGAAAATGCAATCTCAATGACAACGGAGGTAAAATTTTATAACCTTCCTAAATGAAAAATATTCCAATCATTAATACCACTGAGCACACCCTAAAAATACCCACATTAATATTTTCCCAAAAAACAAACATACTCTCAAAACTTTACATTAAACCCCTCTCATATAAATGCTTAAATTTTTTTTTTGAAAAACAACAATGATTAACTAGTCAAATTCTTCGTATTTCTAGTGTACTTTAAAAAAAACTCGTCTGGCTTCCCTGCTATTTATAAGCTCTGGGACTTCACATATTTTTCTTTGCCCCATTCTCACTCCTATTATTTTATTTTTCTCACTTTAGAATTTAGAGTCCTTGAAGTTTGGGAAAAGAAATTTGCATAGTGGTTAAGAATTTTGAGGCCTTTCGTTGTTGCATCGCTGATTTCGGTCATATTATCAATTTTATTCTCCTATTTCACCTTTTATCTTGGATGATTTCTGGCCGTGTTCTAGAGAGATAAAATTATCACAGCCAATTTTCCACTTTCCTTCGAATTTCTTGGTTTTTGTTTTTCAAAAAAAGGAGCACTTCGTCCAGTCACTTTGAGGGACATACGTAAGAAATAATTAAGCTTGAATTTTGGTTATTTTGTTGGGAACCATGTCGGCGAGGGAGGAGGCGTCTGAAACGGGCATGCAAAAGATCTCGCTCGACCTCTCCCTAGAATACGCCCACGACGTTACCGCATCCTACGAGCCAGCACCCCCGCTTCAGACATCCTTCAATGGCGTTGCGCCCGCCGTGAGCGCGAGCAATGCGGCGTCTGATGCGGGCATGCACATGAGCCAGCTGCTTCAGCCACAACCCAGCGTCGGTGCACCCATGTCCTACGCCCAGGACGGTACCGCTTCCTACCAGCAAGCACCCGCGCCACTGACCATCTCCAATGGCGTTGCGCCCGCCATGAGAGCGCCCAAGCGGAAGCGCGGCCGCCCGCGCAAGTACGACACACTCGTTGCCATGCCGCTGGCTACCATGCCGGCACTGCCTCCAGGTGGCGTCCCGTGGGGAGTAGGCTTGGTGATCACCCAGGCGCAACCAGCGCTGCCATTGCCTCTGCTGCTGCCACCACAACCTTCAGCGAATGCGACGCAGCGTGTCAAGAAAACGAGGGTCCGAGGGCCGAGGTCCACCGCCAACAAGCATAAGGTGACAGCGGCAGGTATAACTCTGATACTATAGTAGCGCAAAACGCATACAGACATGATGGTATTTTATCACAGCTACCCGTAGTAATACACTCTACTAGTTTTGGGCAAGGCATGGAATATTTTGGGGGTGTTAAACCTTTACGCCTTGGGCCTTGTGCTGAATAAGCTAGATCTGACCTGAGATGAGTTCTACAATTATGTGCGATGTGTCTCCGATAATTTCCAGAAGAACACTTCAATGCTATCATCAGATTGCCAACATTGCAGGGGTTTTTTCTCAGATCTGTCTTAATTTTGAATGGATTTTATTTTGCAGGGCCTGGTGTGATTGGATTAAATCCTGAGGTCATCACAATCCAAGTTGGAGAGGTAAAGTGGCGCACTCTTATTGTCCTACAGATAATACTAGTGCGCTATTAAAATTGTTTCATAATATTAGATATCAATATTATTTTAGACAAATATTATTTATTTTGTGCATGTATTTAGGGTTAAATATGCTGGTAAAGTTCTTTTCAAATTGAGCAAAGTTGTCCCTGTGAAGCACTATGTGAGGTGTATTTACAGCACTTGAACTCGTTTTAAACTTTCATTGATGAAGCTTCTTACGTAAGTTCCATGCAGGCATGCACTAAACACATATATATTTTTCATGCTCGGCCATTCATTAAATGATTAGAGCTTCACGATTTCATCTTTTATTGTAATTATATTTTCCATTAGAGGTAAATTGACGCAATCTTGTGGCGCTCCTAAAGATATACTAGTGCACTATTAAATGTTAATAAATGAGTATATTTTCTGTTTGTTTTTATATTCCATAAGCTCTACCAAAGCTTATGCCTGTTGCATCGTAAATGCTAATAAAGGATCCATGAGACTAGCCACAATGGGAGTATCATAGGTAGTATCATGCATGCCATGTTGGCAAAAAGCTGACGTGGCACTGCAATTAATAATGAGAGAGGTGATAGTAGTATCATAGGTAGATACCGTAACATAACGGATTCCAATGCAAGATGAGTCTACAACCTAATAAATATAGTATTGTATGATATCACAAATATGTTACTACCCATTGTGGAGGTAGTAACATAGACTAGTATCATATGCATGATACTAGTATATGATACTTCCTATTGTGACTAGTCTGATTTCAGGATGTAGCAACTAAAGTAATGTCCTATTCTGGGAATGGATGGGCAGTTTCTGTGCTCTCTGCCCATGGTGTTCTATCCAATGTGACACTGCGTCAAGGAGATTCAATTCATGGAACAATTATTTATGAGGTGTGTTCCAGTTTTACCTTGAATCTATACACTTGAAATCCATATTTTCTCGTATGCAATAGAAATTATACCCCGGTTCCAACCGAACTTGGACAATTAGAAAGAAAATATAGTGTGAGGTAGTGCTATGTAGAGAAATAATCAAATTATTTCCATTACCAGCCTACTGAAAGGAAATTATACAATTTGGCATATCTCATCTTTTGGAAATTAATTACAGTCTGACCTCTAGATTTGCATCATTTCAAATAATAACATAATTATTGTCATTCATCATGCAGGGTCATTTTGAGATTCTCTCTTTGTCTGGCTCGTATCAGCTGAGCACTCGCATAGGTGGACTCGGTGTTTCGCTTGCTGGTATTGGTGGCCGTATTTTTGGCGGCGGAGTGGCAGGAGCTTTGATTGCGGCTTCACCTGTCCAGGTATAACCCAATTCACTTGATGAACATGCTATCCCTATCCAGAAATATATGTGGTTCTATTAAGATATGGCTCGTTTACAAAATGACATCGTTTTATGAAACCTTGTGTTTTTCCTAACGATTTGTGATATTGTACGAAAGTTCATGTGGTCATTGGAAGGTTTCCAGTTGAACAGAAAAAGAAGCGCAAACGCACTGCGACCAGTGGCATTCCAGGTGCTAGTGGATCCTGTGCAAACTCGCAGAACTAGAGTGTCTCTGGCTCATTCAACACCAGTGTTGTCCAGCATCCATGAAAAAAACTTCAGATGAATCTACAATTCTGTAGGTAGCCTTGCTGAAGGAACTGGTAGTTTTCGGGCTTCGGTTAGTGCTTCCAGATTTTTCTCTTGTAACGCCAGTCATCTATGTCTTAGCTTTTTGCTCCTAGTGCGCTCCAAATGCTTAGATTTCGTTCCCAGCTCGCTTAAAATCCTTTATTTTGCTGATGGACACCTGGATGTGGTCTAGTTAAATTATATGTTTCTACATGATGATACTTTTTCATAATATACTTTTCTTTTCTATACTCATGAGTTAAGCTTATGAAATGTTGCATGGTCATATTGCACACATTTGGAGTAGAAACCAAATAAAGTCATTGTTTGGGCTAACCTTACATAACCATGCCAGGCTCGTTGCTTGTTTGAAACGTGGAAATTCCTAGTATGAGTTCCGTTTATTGCGATCAATGCACACAGTCATCAACCAGATTGTCTACCTGTTTTTTGAAACCACACATCCGGTTTCCGTGCAGAATTGGTTTCCAATAAGCTATTTTCCCTCACACAACTGCATGAGCAGAGCTATATCTGCTACAAACTGGACTACATAATCGTTATTCAATGGCTCAAACATACAACTAAATAACCTTAACTTTTTTTTGAAGGGAGTTCGTGTACAAACATAATCAACACGAAGGCACACACACGAACAGAGGGAGAAAACACACTCCACACGGCGAGATCGAAGCCACCACGCCGCACACCTCCTTCGAGCTCCAGCAGCACGCCGCCGGAGAGGAAGAAGGCGAGCTTACCTCGCACCGAAGACGACGGCCCGACCAACCATGTTGAGAAGCCGCATGATCCAACCGACGCAGGCGCCAGCATCTGAACGTTGAACGACCATCAGCTCCGAGCCGCCGCCAGCTCGCCCTCGCCGTCTCACGCCGGAGACGAGCACGAGGACGCCACCCTTCTTCCACAAATCCATCCGAGCCCGCCGTCGAGGAGGAGCTTCCCGCCTGCAACTCCCACAGATCTTGAGCAAAAGCACCGCCAAGCACCGCGGTGAAGGCCGAAGAACCCCCCGAGCAAGAGCCAGCTCCGCCGTCACGAACGCCGGCTCGAGGGGAGGCACGCCGCGGCTCCAAGAAGCGGCGGACGCGCCGAGGACGACGGATCTGCCACGAGCCTCCACCGGAGCACCCCGAGCAGAGGAGAGGACCGCCGACACCAAAAGCCTCTCCGGCAACGCCACCACCTCCACAGCGCCGCCGGCAAGCACCCCACGCACACCTAACTATGTACACACCGGGATCCGTCGATTCCCCACCCTCCCGCCGCCGGAGCGGCCGCGGAGGGCGAGGAATCGGCCGGATCGCCGGCGGCGAGCTGGTTGCACAGAGAACGCCCAAAAATCGCCCTTTTCACTGTAGACGGGGAAAGGGAAGGAGGGTCCGGTGTTCTGCTTTCATTTGATTAAATAACCTTAACTATACATAAGTCATGTATCAACTAAGTCATAGAACATTGTATGATCAACAACGATAATTACCCCGGATTTGAAATAAAGAAAAAGTCAAGAACCCGCTTTGTCTGGAGGTGGGGTGATGATGCGATGCACCAGTTTTGACTGGATCGCGTCGTGGGTGGCAAATGCCGGCTCGGCATACGGTGGACGTGCGACGCTGCAATATCTCCAAGACCACCCTGAGGAGAGTGTTGACATCCATGTGGTCGTTTGAAGATCGCGGAGCTGGGTCAAAACCAACGCCATCACGCTAAGTCATAGAATGTATCAACTAAGTCATAGAACATTGTATGATCAACAACAACAACGATAATTACCCCGGATCTGAAATAAAGAAAAGTCAAGAACCCGCTTTGTCTGGAGGTGGGGTGATGATGCGATGCACCAGTTTTGACTGGATCGCGTCGTGGGTGGCAAATGCCGGCTCGGCATACGGTGGACGTGCGACGCTGCAATATCTCCAAGACCACCCTGAGGAGAGTGTTGACATCCATGTGGTCGTTTGAAGATCGCGGAGCTGGGTCAAAACCAACGCCATCACGCTAAGTCATAGAATGTATCAACTAAGTCATAGAACATTGTATGATCAACAACCAGGCCCGGCCCTGGGGCAGGGCTGGAGGGGCGGCCGCCCCGGGCCCGTGAAGCGTAGGGGCCCCCAGCTGCTAGCTGCCCTATGTACTGGCCCACTATAGTGTAGGCGGAACATAGGCCGTTTGCAGCGACGCGCAGCCTGGCCAGTGCGGGCGCATCCACGCGAGTCGCCGTCTCAACTCTCAACAAGCTGAGGATAGATCGCGATGCTTGATTTGCTAAAATGGAGTAGAATAGATCTCGTCACCTGAACTCCTATCTCCTGCGCCTCATCGTGGTAGGCAGGCTCATCAATCAGTTCGCAGCACAAACCCCATTTGCGCAGTTCGATTAGCAGCAAATCGCTTTTGGCCGCCACCATCGGTCAAACCTTCATGTTGCCTGCATCGTCGAGGGGCTGCTATCAGTTGACCTTTTTTTAAACTGCTATCAGTGGACCTTGCCACCAGGTACGTGTGAAACGCCGATGCTAATTCCTATCGTGGATTCGATTTTTTCATGTTATTGATCTGATAATTCTGCTGCTGCGTCTCCCAATTCATATAGTATAGTAGGTGATATACCCTGAATAGTGCGGAATTGCGCTGGTTAGGAGGGTGAATTTTTAATTGAAGCTACTGCCCCCGTGATTAGTAAAGGAGTGGTCAAATTTCTTAGCTTCACATGTAGTTTTGTAGTTTTCTCTAGTTGATTCCTACAATAAGATTGAAATTAACTACTTTTTAGTTATTAGAGACATGGCAATCAGATTGAATGTACATTTAAAACATTCCCGAAATTATATGTAGGTTTTCAATGAGTACATATTACTTATGCTTACATTATCTCATTTGAATATACTTTTGGGTAGTATTTACATGTCACATTTCATAAATTTATTTTATCACTATTTTAGTGTATATATTAAGGGGCCTTAGATTTTAATTTCTCCCCAGGCCCCTGAAATGTCAGGACCGGCCCTGTCAACAACGATAATTACCCCGGATTTGAAATAAAGAAAAGTCAAGAACCCGCTTTGTCTGGAGGTGGGGTGATGATGCGATGCACCAGTTTTGACTGGATCGCGTCGTGGGTGGCAAATGCCGGCTCGGCATACGTGGACGTGCGACGCTGCAATATCTCCAAGACCACCCTGAGGAGAGTGTTGACATCCATGTGGTCGTTTGAAGATCGCGAAGCTGGGTCAAAACCAACGCCATCATCGACATACCATCCCTCGGGGGAGTTCTTCATGCTGCGTTTTGGTTCTTGGAAAGATAGTAGGTTGCTCTAGGTGTTTTAGACTATGAGTTCGCGGAGTGCTTTTGGAGTGCTGTCACAGCACTGTGGCTGATGCCCAGGCTGGTACCTTTCAGCCAAATAGACTTGTAATAGCAGTAGATTACTTTGTTTAGAACTCTCTTTACTTTATGCACCTGGAACCTTGCACTAGCAGAAAACCTCTCTGTAGCGAGTAGGGAAAACTGGCGGATGCACTTGAGCACCGGTGTGCTCGCTTTTCACAAGAATAAATAGTATATGGTACTTCTTAGTCTAAAAACTGATTTTTTTTTTTACACCTGCATATACACAACCAATACCTACACCACAAGTTTCGTTTTAAAAATACGCTGTATTTTGGCTACACAAAAAGAAAAAAATCAGGACAAAAAAGAGTTGTTATTCCTTTAGAGAGTTACAATTTGTTATGTTTCTGTAACCCAAAATGGAATGTCTTTTTTCCCGAAACTTTGCATAAGAATACATTCATGAAAAAATGAATTTACTTAAAACACCAAAGTACCATTTTTAAAAAAATTCAAAAATCGAGCAACGGAGTGCTTGGGTGCCAAAAATATGTGTCGGCTCAGCCCTATCAGAAAAACCACAATGGAAAAGACCAGCAAAACTCGAACTGGAATTGGAACATGGAGCTTCACTTGCACGAGGGTGTCGAGCGGGGACTAGTTGAGCGTGCATGCGTTCTTGGTTCGTGGAATGAACCATGTGCTTAGTCATTAATAAACATATTTATTTGTGAGATTAACATGTTTTGTCAACAGAATGCTTCAACAGTGCATACTAGGTAAGTACAACGACAACTCTTTACCCTACGTACCGGCGTGCCAATTGAAAAACTGTAGTTCAGGAAATAATATTCTTGGAACATTTCCTTAAACAAGGTCAGTGAACTACAAACTCGAAGGCAGTGCAACTTACTCTAGATAGTGCAAAGTTCGTCAAGGCATATGAACATAGGATCAAGTTTGGACCATCTCGACTGGACTCACACAGATGTGAAAACGGATCATTATTTGGACGCTCACTTTGAAAGATATTGCATTTTTCATTTTCAAATTTAAAACAAACCCACCAAACCCACATGTGCTCTCTAAACCAGGGTGTGCCAAGTGGCGTGCTGTGATTATGTTGTGGGCGGGAGAAACCCACATCGCTCCACTTGTCGTGTGGGGATGGGCTAAAGATTATACTCCTAAAAAGCGCGCCCTTAAACTACTGATTATTTTGGACCATTCGTGAAAATAAATTTGGCTATGTATAACATAGCCAATGTTTGAATCACATAATTTTAATTTAGATCTTACTTGCTTATGAACTTCATTTTGGATCCGAGCAACTCCCAAAACATCAGGAGATGGACATTTTCAATTAAATAAGAATCAACTTTGTTAGTGTCGTCATTCTGATAACAAACCTCCTCAAGTAAAAAAAAAACCATTTGGTTCATTCTGGTGGAAGGACTATTTATCTCTTTGGGAAAAAATCATGAATTTGACAAGTATTAAAGCTCGTAAAGGCAACATTGTTAAATTTTGGCATGATAAATGGATGGATGCAAAAGCAATGGAGGAATTCCCACATCTATTCTCTTTTTCTAAGGATCAAGATATCAGCTTAATGAAATTTTCTGCACTAGCCGAGGAAGATATATATGAACAGTTCCATCTGCCCCTATTTATGATAGCAGCACAAGAATGTGAAGAACTTAAACATATCCTACATAATCACCAAGAAAATAATGATGACGAAGATCTTTGGAAATTTGAATGAAATGAAAAATATTCATGCAAAAAAGTATATGAGAATCTAGCACCAACTAATGCAGCTCCACCTCATTTCCAATGGATACGGAAATCAAGAGCACTCCCAAACAGAGATTCTTCTTTTTCCTCCTGTTGCTTGATAGACTGAACACAAGGGATCTATTGATCAAAAAAATCCATATTGAATCAAAGGCCTGTGTATTATGTCAGAATTATCCAAATAAGAGTATCGAGCATCTTTTCTTCTCATTTGACTTCAGCCAAAGTTTTTGGTGGAAACTGGATATGGAATGGAACAATGATCTTTCCCTTATGGAACTTCTCATGGATGGTAAAACAATATCAGGATCTATATGTTATAAGGAGTCATTAATTGCAGGTTGCTGGAGCCTATGGAATCATAGAAATAAGATTATCTTTGATGGTATTAGATTTTTTTTAAGGAATATTTTGCTCTTGTTGTGCATAGGGCAAGCCCAGCCTCAAGGAGGGCATACAAAAATGGCTTGATACTTTGTAATTCGTTTTGGAAAACTTCCATTCGATTGTAAATATCCATTTTATAAATGAAAATGAGACGGTAGGGGCCTTCCCTACAGTTTTTGTATCAAAAAAAACTTTGTTAGTGTCATGCAAAAATTAATCATCTCATATTTCAAAATAATCCAATTTCTGGTCTGAGCATACATTATTTTTTCACGTGAGTAGAGATGAACATCCTTGGTTCCATTGATTAGATCAGCGAAACCTAACAAAAGGCAGGTCTGAATCATACATTGTTAGCATCATGCAAAAAAAAACAATCCATGAACAATGAAGAGAGAAGGAAAGAAAAACAGAAACCATCAACACATCCAATTTCAGAAAAAAATAGAAAAGGTTCATGTTCGCCCATCCTCACGGTGCCGCCGTGCAGCAGCGAGCCATATACATCAGATACATGTCCGAGGGAGCAAAGAACCAAGCGCTCCATAACCAAGGGAGACCGAGTCAGCTTGAGTAAGTCAAGCATGTTGGATGTATGCCCAAAAGGCAATAATAATTATACATTTGATTCATAATTATGTTTTTTGTTTTTATGCTATAACTGATGTGGCTCCTGAATGTGAGATTCAGTGGAAAGCTCACACGCACGTGTAGTAAACATGAACAATTCATAAATACCCTGGTCATATCCAAGGGCCAATTTGATGTATGCAAGATGAGTGTGCTTTCCTAGTCATGGACATAGTTAATGTCAGCATCGATGAATAGCATATTGTTGGTGGAAACAATATGACTGGGTAGACCCAAGTCGTTGATATGCTAAGAGATTCCTTTATAGTGTCTTTTGTCCTTAGTGACATATCACAACAAGGTTATTATATGACATGTCCTTAAACCATGACGTTATTAAGGTTATATATTCATGAAGTGTTACTTTGGTACTGTCAAGTATCACGCCATAAACTGGGTGATCAAAACGGCGGTTACTGGGTAATTCCAAAGGTGTGTATTAATCTTGATGTTCCAAGATGGGAATTACTCCTCTGTCAAAAGAGAGATACATCTTGGGCCCACTCGGTAAGAGCGATATCCAATATGTTCTACAGATAATGCATAGTGAAGTTTCATCGTGTGGGATATCGTAATACGGGAACAACTAAAAGGATACTTGCCAGTTAACGAGATAGACAAAGATATATTGAATCAAGGATTGATTCATGGAAATATCGGAATACCTAATCTTGGGTAAAGTTTAGTATAAAGAGTAATAGGAATGACATATAAATAGCCAACAGGTTTGACATAGTATCTTCGTATAACGGTAGTAGTCGATGCGGATGTCCATGGTTCTAACATTGATTGTTGATTAGATACACTAGTACACAACAACACATCGAACACTCCTCTATGGAAACGGCACGAGTTAGGCGACAGAAGAAATGAATTCTGCGCGCTTTCGGGAGAGTGCGCGCGCTAGTCGGTCGATGGGCCCGCTCCAATGGCAAAGGTTGGCAAATATCTCCGTTGCCCATATGTTGCCAACGGTTGGAAAAATAGCTCTGTTGCTGATATTCCCACGACACCAACGGAGTTCTCGCAATCTCCGTTTCCCATGTGAAAGCTCAGTAAGCAGTGCCCATATAAAGACCACCCACTCCAGTGGATCTCACTCTCACTCTCTTCCCAGGTCTAACCCTAGCCGCACACTCTCTCCACAAACTTCACTCCCTCGATGGCGAACCCATCCGGCGCCAACGGAAGTCAGGACAGAGCATCTTCCTCTGCCAACCCCCCGAGTCGCCAACTGGAGATGCCTCTCCCCGACATCTTAGCCCACGGTGACCGATCTCGCGAGTTCGTGCGTACCCGTCAGATCCCCTAAGGATCCACGGCGGTGGAGTCCACCGACGCCCGGATCTTGTCCTCCTCGCGCTTCCTTTGAGTGCGAACGCACCGACGGTGTCATTCGGGCGGCTGCGATGCAGAGAGCAGTCTGCATCTCCACCGCCGAGCACGCGATGGAAGCTACCGAGGAGGCATTGTTCCAGAAGCAGCTCCGGACGGCCATGGACTGGTCTCTTCTCTCTGGCTAGAGCCCTGGGCCAGATGCGGCGGCGGCAGCTGTGGCAGAGGAGGAGGAGCTGGAGTTCGAGGAGGATGAGGTCTCGGGGTCCTCTGGCAGTAGCTCCAGCCCTGGGACGCATCCAGCGGCGGTAAGCTACCCCGCCTCGCCTATGGAAAAACCCTAAAGGGCCTAAACAACCGCTCTGTTAGCTTGGTATTTTCTTTGTATTTAGCTTTGTTTGCTCTGTATTTACTGTGTTATTTAGCTCTGTATTTCCTCTGTTTATGTTGTAAACTGCTGGTTACCGAAGATGTTTAATAGTTAATTTTACTCTGTATTTGCTTTGTATTCTTACCTAGTTTGCTCTGTTTACTCTGTTATTTAGCTCTGTTAGCTCTGTATTTGCTCTAATTGCACTGTTATTTAGCTATGTATTCTTAGCTAGTTTTCTCAGTTTTCTCTGTTATTTAGCTATGTATTCTTAACTAGTTTGCTCTGTTATTTAGCTCTATATTTGCTCTGTATTCTTAGCTAGTTTGCTCTGTTATTTAGCTCTGTATTCTCAGCTTTTTTTATGTTGTAAACTGCTTCTTAGCTAGTTTGCTCTGTTTATTAGCTCCGTTTGCTCTTCTTAAACAATGAATATTCATTGTGTGAAGGGCTTGGTGGATGCCTGGTGACGATGTTGCTGTCGTGAAGATCTAGGAGCGGGGCTCCGTACACGGTGCCGTCACCAGGGCAGTACATTTTGTGCATCACGAGCTGATCGAAATGAAGACAGTCGATGATCATCTGGCGGTCGTGAAGCATAGGAGCAGGGCTCCAACCACGCGCACCGATGAATTTTTTACAGCGGGTTGAACAGGAATACAGTGATGAACGGGCGGCCGATTAGTCGCATGGAGCGGGGCTCCATCGACGGCGTAGCCCTGTCACCGTGCTTTTTTTGTTTCCTATAACCCTTATTAGAAACGGCGATTAGTAAAACTCCGTGTCTAATGTGAATCATATCGGTAACGATCTAATATATTGAGCTCTTCACATCAGCAGCGGGGGCCACAGACCGTTTCTCCATTTCTGATGAGGGTTTTGACCCGTTTCCGATGTTCTGATGAGGGTTTTGACCCATTTCTGATGAGGGTTTTGTGTCGTTCTGTACTAGTGATAAGTACTTCTAATCATAGCTACTCGTTATCGAACCTGTAGGGGTCACACACTTAAGTTAGGTATGATTAGTTGTGTATATTGGTTGGTTTGGAACATAGAGAGAGTATCACCGGAATAGCGTTTATGCATGATGGATATATCTAATATATATCAGAGATATCAAAATATGCGGACATTGGATGTACCGAGGTAATAGGAAGAGTTTCTATTACTGCCGGATTTATACCGAGGGATTTTATATAGAGGGAATATTTATTCAGAGATTTTGTATGCGGACACTAGTTGTCCCGGATCATATAAATAGGTTTATAAGATAAGTAATTAATTCCGGGAATTTTCTGTAAAAGTAAATATTCAATTTGGGAATTAATTAGACAAAATTATTAAAAAGAAAAATAATATTAATAGAAGAAAAAGGAAAAAGACACACAATGGGGCTACCACATGGGCCCTAGTGGCCCACATAGCAGTCGTACCTCCTTATGGTCGGCCGGCGCAAGGGAAGTAGGGGAGGCACCCCTCCTCCCACCTCGAGTGGGCCCCATGGCCCATGTGGGGCCGGCGCCTAGGGTTTGGGGAGGCGTCCCAACCCAGGTCGGTGCGGCCGGGGTGGGGGCCACCCTAGGGCGGCAGCGGCGGTGGCGGTGGGGAGGGGTTGCTCCTCCTCCAAGCACCCCTCCCCCTCATCCCACTATATATACTCCCCTCCCCCACCCTTTTGGGACACACGAAGTTCTCTCAAGTTTCTCCCTTTGGAGCTGAAAGCCTGAAAGTTAATTTTCAATCTACGAGGTTTTAGGTGTTCTGTCCTTTAGATTGAGATCCAATCTCTCTCCCTCTCTTTCTCATGTGTTGATATCTCCACCTTCATATACACTAGTAGTTGATTAGCGCTGGTCATCCAAGCTCTACTGAATCAGATCTGACGGACGTGTGCGAACTCTCAGAGGGGTGAGCCGTCGAAAGACGTTTCACCATCGCTCTGTTGGATCCAGAAGGCTAGACACGGGGAGTCGGCTACATTCTCTCCGCTAGGATTAGCCGAGAGAATCTTCCACAGGCTTCATCGACTTCGGCATCAACATATCTTCCGCTTCAACGGTGTTGGTAACGTACTTCATCTAGATCATTGAATTGTTATTCTCTTGTATCTTCATAAATAGATCTTGGCTGTTGCGTAGCATGCTAGACGGAAAATTTTAAATTCCCGTTACGCAACCCTACAAAACCCTTCCCCGAGGATGAAGTAGCGCAGGGAATTGGACTGAGAAGAGTGAGCAGAGCTTGCGGGGGGAGGGTAACGGGGGAAATATTCGGCACCGCTCAAAATCGGTGCATGTGGTAACAAGTTCGGTAGTCAAAAAATATATCATGAAAGGGATAGAGAAAAAGAGAGGGAGGATTCGGTCTGGTTGTTTTGAGGAGATTTTCTGGGGTGGCTAGAATTGTTAAGTGTTCATTCTCAGGGTTGTAAATGCAAACAATATCAAGTCACCCTTGGAGGAAAATATTTGGTTTGGATAGTCCGGTGCAACTAGTTAGTGGCGTAACTTCTCAATGGCTAACTTGGGTTACGACCCCCAAGCCCATGAAAAATCTGGTGAGTATCCCTAAGTAATTGCCCTATATTTCGGTGAAACCGGCCCAAAATCTTGTTCTGCTCCGCCAACCCATTTGTCCCTCCAAGATCTTGGCCCAAGCTTCGCCAAATAACAAGTTGTCGAAATCTTGTGTTCGTTAAATGAACCTTTCATCAGCTGAAAAGTTTGTGGTTGACTGATGAGTTGTGCAAGAAGATGCCAAGCTGAGTATGAGTCATTCTGTTGCAATGGATCGACTCTTTCCGTCTTAAAATCATGTTGCGGCTGGACACGGGTATAACACCCAAAAAAACAAGCATCAAGATGAACCTAAAGGACATGGACGGAACTAGGGGGTGCGAGCTGGGGCCATGACCCTCCCTATGCAATTTTTTCTCTCAAAGAACCCCGATGTAATATGAAGATTGTCCCCAAATTAATCAAAAATTGTCTATATAGCCCCCTCCAACTAAGCTACTGTTCAATTGGCTCCCTCAAAATTATTTTCCAGGCTCCGTCCCTGCTAAAGGACACAATTAACCATTGCAATTGTAGAAAACCATAGCAATATACCTTTCATGCTCTATTACTCCACCTTTTACTTACTTCCGTCAATAGTACTAAAGCTTTGATGCGTAGAGTAATTATTAACACCAGACGACTGTAAAGCACGTTAGTAAACAGACACGGTAGGCAAGCTACAGCTTTAGTTACCTTTACAACTATGCATGCATGTACTCCGTATGCATGCACGAGACCATGCATATTTGAATAGAGCTAAGATGGCTTCCATATGAATCCTCTTCTGATCTACATACAGTGGCATGCCCCTATGGACTATGGGTGCACAGCAGATTAGTCGAAACCGCCATGGTCGAGGTGACATCGTGGTTGGAGGACGTGGAGAAGATGCTGCTGGAAGACCATGATCCTTCGTCGGAGGTGGAGCAATGGCGGAAGCACTCAATCTACCATGTCCCTGCGCGCATCAAGAGGCTAAACGGCGGCGCCTACAAGCCGCAGATGGTGTCCCTGGGCCCCTTCCACCACGGAGACCCGGATCTGGTGCCCATGGAGAAGCACAAGCGCAGGGCGCTGCTGCGCCTTGTCCGTCGGGCCGGCAGGCCGCTCGGGGACCTCGTCGCCGCGGTGAGGGACGTGGAGGAGCATCTGCGGGCGGCGTATGTGGGGCTCGGCGACGAGTGCCACGGCGGCGGCGGGGACCGGTTCGTAGAGATGATGGTCGTGGACGGGTGCTTCCTTCTGGAGGTGATGAGGTCGGCAGGGCCTCCGGCCGGAGGCGTACGGTCCATCCGGACTACGCACCCAACGACCCAGTCTTCAGCCGGCACGGCTTGCTGTACATGGCGCCGTACGTCCAGCGCGACATGCTCATGGTCGAGAACCAGCTGCCCCTGCTCGTGCTCGAAAGGATCGTCGCTGCTGAGGGTGAAAAAACATCGGTAAATATACAACCTTTTCAGACACGTTTTATACTCACGCACTCTGAAGCCGCGGCATATAACGGGTTAATCGCTAAACTGAAAATGCACCTATGATGTACTTTCGCTTCTGAACTAAAATCACTTCGTGCTTTACTGATTAAAAGCAGATTACGCACCTTGGAAGGTGCAACTCCACACCTAGTTAGATGTCTCTCACGTACAAATTATTAATGCTTTTTCAAATATCAATGCATTATCAATATTTTTAAAATTTATGTAATTTATTTTATGGATTCATGTACTAATTAACAAGAAATTTTCGGACATGCATGAACAAAAAAAATTAGAACTGCACATTAACATGATTTTATTCTTATCAATACGTTAATTAGTAGGAGTCATATCATTCGTTGGATGCAAATTCGACGGTCATAATAGTTGTTGAACATCCTAGTGGTATTGCCGCGTTGTACACACTTTTATATCTAAAAACACAGAGGCCGGGTGTAAGGATACAAAATAAGCAGCCAAAATTCATGTAAATACGAAAAAAAATCGAAAACATGTTACATTTTTATATCTAGGTCAGGTATAAAACATATGTATCGCCTCCATTATTTGTCGGTCATGAGAGGTTGTCCAGAAAACAAACTCTACACATACATTGGCGTCTAGGTCTTATCATGGCCATTAATTTCCCCTATTTGCTTTGAGATTTGTGGCATTTTTTTTTGCAAAAAAAAAAAAACACTCTCTCAGCTACCTCACCATCTTGTACTGTTGTTGCTGCCATTTTTATATCATACCCTCTCCTCTTCCGGTTATTTCTCACTTATTCCGCCACTTGAACCACGAAACAAAAAAATTCATTGAGCTAATTATTATATTGATTAGTTTTGTACTGTCACATGTGGTGTGGATTTAGTTAACAAGCAGATTAGTTTGTACTATCGCATTTTTAACAGGCAAATTAACATTTTTGAACTTGGTAAATGATTGGATTTAGATTTGAATCCAATGTTTATTTCTCCATATCAAACATCACAGGGAACACGAAAATGGATACAAAGGAATTCCCCATCATAAACATCCGCTCTGTAACCATCCAAAAAAAATTGAGATTGGAATTTTAAGAACACAGTTCGCTTAAAAAAAATTAAGATAGGAAAAACCCGAATACATTGGTACCAACAATACAAAATAAATAAATAGGGAAACACACAGACTTTATACTCAAAGTAACAAGTGATAGAAAGTGTCATAGATCCAGCCTTTGCATAACCAGAATGCACACACCACAATTGGATTTAATAAAAAACCTACATAAGTTTGAATACCATTCAAGGGACTTTACAGACAACATTAGAAATTTGCCTAAAACAGCAAAAAAAAAAACATTGGCATATCCGTCACAGGAGGTAACTATTTTTCTTCTATGACGGATGAGCTTTTATCTTGTTGTTGTAGACGAATTTATATTTTTTCTGCTATGTCTCGGATGATATTCAAGCTTATGCAGGTTTTTATCCAGAGATGAGGGCAACTAGTTTGTCGCTGGTCTTTTCTTTCGTATATGGTTGTTCTGTACAAATTTGGGTATTTACGAATATTTTTCTTGTAATGCGGGCAAGAGATTTTCCCTTATTTTATTAATTAAGAAGGAGTTTGAAGAAAGATAAAGGTAACAATATTACAACCGGATTACTCTCCCGGCATTAAATCGCTCGAGCGTTTCGTACCTACAGTGGCCCAAAGCCTTGCCTCTTTTTTCTTTTTGTCGAAGATGAACGATGGCGGCGTGTGCTTATTTCGTAAAACCCAGGCATTCCTTTCGTTCCACACTTCACAAGAAGCAAGAAGGGTGATGGACGCAATGGCCTTGCTATTGGAGGAGGGGGAGCCGTTCATGTTAAGCCACCACGAGTTAAGCGTTTGCGAAGGCCACCGAAGAAGATCGATATCATATAAACCAAGCCAATCCTTAAGGAGACCCCGAAGCCTAATGGTGAAGTGGCAATGGACCAAAAGGCCGGTGTGCCGCCCGTCTCCGTGGTCCTCTGCACAAGGGGCAAAGGCCACAATTTGATCATCCTATCTTTCAAGGCGATCCGTCGTCTATATACTATTTTGGGTAGCAAGCCACGCGACCATGACAACAGAGAAATGTAACCATATAGGGACGTCCCCAGTAATTACACTTTGCACTTGGTGAATTTATGCATACATTTCATGGTCAAAACGAGAAGAACAAGAATAACTTGCGCAAACATACTCTGCTTCATTTTTGGAATTATGCTTTTAACTGGAGTCATTACCCACATTTTAAACATCTTTTGGCTATAGAGTCGGTACCCATTACACATGAAGTAAGAGGAAGAAGGGAGGATGGAGTTCCACGACGACTCCAATAGACAATACAAACGACTCGTAGATGGCGACCGATATGATTTGTACATTATTATTACTGATTTGCATTAACAGTGGAAATCGGTGTACACTTAATTACTAGTGTTAAGCTAACCACAATGTACGTACCCTGTGTCTTGGATGGCCAGACCTATGTTCTCATCAACAAGATGGTGCTGAATTTCCTTGGCGTGGCAGACGCCGACAAGCATCCAGCAGCAGCAGCCAACCCGGGACTCCACCCCGTCGACATCTACCGCCGGAGTCTACTCCACGCGACGGGCAGGACGGATCGCGACATACACGTCGAAGAACCGGCGGCAAAGCCCGTGGACGTTCGGTCGGCGCGGAAGCTCCACGAAGCCGGCATCCGGTTCAGGCACAGCGGGCGGGCGGACTGCCTCCGCGACGTCCGGTTCCGCGGCGGCACCCTCACCATGCCGCAGCTCTTCGTGGACGACTCCACCGAGTACAAGTTCCTCAACTTGATGGCGTTCGAGGCCCTGCACGTCGGCGCCGGCGGTGACGTAACTGCCTACGTGTTCTTCATGAGGAGCATCGTCGGCTCCGTTGACGACGTGCGGCTGCTGCGAAGCAAGGGGATCGTCCGGAGCGACTGGGTGGACGGCGACGAGACGGTGATGCGGCTGCTCAACGACATGACCAGGGACGTGGTCTGCGACGAGCGCTCCCCGCTGTGCGCCGTGCAGGGCGAGGTGGAGGCCTATTGCCGGAGTAATGTGCGGGTGTTCCTGCACGTTTCGTGGTACTACCTCAAGCGCACCTACTTTGGGAACCCGTGGACGTTCCTCTCTCTCGCCGCCGGGGTGCTGCTGCTCATAACCGACATCATCCAGACCGTCTACGCGGTCCTTTCGTACGAAGTACAGGGGAAGAAAGAGTATCATCACTAGTAGAAAACAGGCCTTTAGTCGCGGGTCCAGAGGGCCTTTTGTCCCGGATTTGCACCCGCGACTAAAGGGTCGGGACTAGAGGGTGGGTGGCCTTTGGTCCCGGGAGTCTACGACCCGCGACTAAAGGTCTCCACGTGGGCTGCGCAGGGCGCGCATGGCCGGCACCCTTTGGTCCCGGGTGGTATTACCAACCGGGACCAAAGAGTTTCTGCTTTTTTTCTGCTAATTTATTTTTTAGGGGTTTCCAATTAATTATTTTTTACGAAGATCACGTTGCGCGCGCAGACAACAAGTAGTCATACACATAAAGTCATACACATAAGTCATACACATAATAAAGCAAACAATACACCGAGGTCACGTTTGATTCATAACATACATAGCCCACAAGTTTATACTACACCGACATCACGTTTGATTCACGCGTCGAGCTCACGTCCGATAAAATAAGTATCACGTTGATAAAATTCTCCATTTTTGTTCAGGACCTCCTTGTTCAAAAATCCCGCCAATTCCTCTTGAATTGCTTTTAGGCGCTTCGATGGTATGAGCTGGTCCCGCTCTCGTTCCATCTAGATCAATATAAGAATATATATGTGTGAGCTGTTTGAAATCATCATAAAATAAATTATGAATGGAACTCAACACAATATGCGAATAGTGTATACGTACGTTTGCTGTTCTGGCTTTTCTATCCCGCTCAGTGACAAAATATCGAATGTACTCGAAAACGTAATATGCACATAAATTAGTCCCTTCTGGCTGCCTCAGACACCACTTTACAAAAAAAAAGAATTTAATCAAAATAACAATCAAGCATGATAATGGTATTGAAACTAAAATTAAAGAGTTGCGCAGACATATATATGCACAACTACTTACCTTGGTTTCATAAAAATACAGTTCCTCTTTCCACTTCCCTGGAACCTTCACCTTAAACCGTTCCCAAACCCTGCCCGGCAGAAGAAAATAATGAAAGGAGTTATTAATTACTTGATATCACAAAATGAACGAAAGAGGTCGATATAGAGCGATGATGACTGAAATTACCTGCCAAGCATTTGTTTCATGTCGTCCCACTCGTCCATATCTTTCCTTAACGAGTCCATGACTTGAACGACTCCTTGGTCAACTCTAATGATTAGCAAAATCCAGTGGAATCTGCACACATTTATATGTCCATGACTCATCGATTACACTAAGCAAGGAGTAAGCAAAATAGAATGTGTAGAAGAGGTACAGTAACACTCACTTGAAGTTGTAAGGAAAAAGTATTTCTGCGCAGGTATTTTGTTTCAGTAAAAACCGGAGCAAGTTTTTCTCTGTGACTTCGGGATTGTACTTGACGACAACTGAATGAATGAAATACGGGTCAATGAACCCAACACCATAGATCCTCTTATCTCTGCATTCGATGATCTTCATTCTGCATAATAGCGTACAAAATAAGTTAGTTAGATAATTGGCAACGAAAGAGCTGAGCTAGAGACTTAATTAAATCGCAAAACTAAATCACTTACAAACAATAGCAACTGACGAGGGCTTTGTCGAGGGCGTCTTGGTTGAATAATTGAAAAATTTCCGAAAACGGCACATACATCACGTCATCAAAGAAGTAATGCTCTCTCTTGACTTGAATCCAGAAAGCGTCATGCTTGGCCTGTACGGCGTTCTCGTACCACAGATGCAAACGACGCATTTGTGTTGTCAGAGAGCTGACGTGCTCAGGTCTGACCAGTGTGCTCCCGTAGACATATGTCCATGCATACTGATACTCTGTGGGGTCCGGGTCGTCTATGCGAAAAGTGCCTTGGTCTACTACCTTATCGGCATCACCTTGAGCGCGGGGACCGACTGATTTGCCTGTTCTCCGAGCTGGGCCACTTGTTTCCCGGATTTCAGCTGTTGTCTCTTTAGGCGAAATGCCGCCTCCTCCTCCTGCTTCTCCAGACTAGCTGCCATCTTCATCTGCTCTCTCTTTCGGCGATATGCCTCCGACTTCGTCTCCCTCTCTTCACGAATTACCTTGCTCATAACACGGTCATAGTCATCTGGCAAACTAGGCGGCTGTGGCGGCGGTCCACTCGACAAGTTCTTCAAAAGTTTTTCAACTTTTTCCGGTGGTATTACCTCCTTTGGCGGCTGTCGTTTCGGTCCCAATTGTCTTTTCACATCAGCTTGCACCTCCCTCTCGAGTTCCTCTGGACTCAAGTCGTAAGATCTTTTTGGAAGAGGCTTTAGCAACTCGCGTTCCTCTCGAGTTTCTGGCGGGTAGTTTAAAGCGCACCTCTGTGTATATGTCGACGGGGCCTTCACTTTCCGCGAAACAGTGCGCACAGTCTCTTGCTGCGACCGCGCGGGCGATGGACTCGCGCTGGCCTCCCTACCGTCGTCACGAGGTGGGGAGGGTGGATCTTGAGGTGGGGAGGGTGGATCTTGAGGTGGGGGACTGCTACTCGGAGGAGTCGGTGGCCTTGGCGGCGGCAAGTTTGGAAACTTGATGTGTTCCTTCTTCCAGAGAACAATGGACTTCTTGGCTTCTCCCACTGTCCTCTCGTCGTCACCTCCAGGAATGTCAAGTTCCAGACCAGCATATAACGGCACAAAGTCATCCACCCCGACACGAGCATAGCCAGCTGGAATCCCGGCGAGATGGTGTCTCGCTCCAGGTTCATTTGGTAAAGCATAGCCGACCGCCACCTTGAAGGACATGTTCTTCATCGCCATATGTAGCTCACAATCTGTCTTCTCCGTGATATCATCCACGGGGTAGTGAGCCGCCGGCGCTTCAAGTTCAGAATGTTCTAGCTGCGTGGAACCCACGCTGCTTTTCCGCTGATCAGATGGGGCGGCTTCGACTTCAGGACTTTCTAGCTGCACATGAGATGCCCTTTTATGACTAATTTGGTCCTGCTGCAACTGCTGCACCTTGCGTTCCAATGCCGATAACCGGTCTCTGTCCTCCTTCTTCTTTCTCTCACGGCTTCTATAATTATCTCTGTCTGCAGGAAAACCTTGCCACCACGAAACTCCGCCTCCATAGCCTCGTACTCGTCCAAATTTTTCAGGATTCCCGAGTGCGAGTGACAGCTCGTCTTTCTCTCTGTCGACCACGTACAGTCCTTTTCGAACTTGATCTATTGCTTTCACAAGTTCTTCGGTTATATACTTAATTTTGTCCTTCCATTTTCCCTGAGGAACAATCTTCCCAGACACAGGGTCCAACCCAGCCCCATGCGCGAACAACCAAAACTTGGACCTATCGGGCCAGTCCGCTGTCTGTGGAATGACCCCGTTATCAAGCAGTTGTGCTTCAAAGGCTTCCCACTTAGGCACGGCAGCCTTGTAGCCACCTGCCCCCAAAGTGTGGTGATATTCCTTCTTCGCAGCATTTAACTTGTTTCTTTTCGATCGGGCAACAGCGGCCTCCGATTCTCTTTGCTTCACAAATGTGGGCCACTGGGCTTTTAACTTCACTTGTGCTCCACTGAATTCCGGAGTGAAGTCTGGATCTTTTTCCCTCGCCTTTACATAAGGTTTCCATAAATTTTTCTTAGCGGTCCGGAATTGTTCGGCCATCTTCATAAGAGTCCACTCCTTGAATTTCTCCTTCCACCGCTCGTCTTTTTCAACATCCGGCGGTAGGGTGACCTTTGTCAAGATCTTCTCCCAAATCAACTTTTTTGTTTTGTCGTCGACATAACTAGTTGTCTTGGTCTCGTCCTTCGGCTTATACCATTCTTCAAATGTGATCGGGACCATGTCCCTAACAATAACTCCGCATTGATTTATAAATTTACGGCGGCACTCTAAGGGTTCCATCGGTTCGCCACTAGCAGTAACTATGTCGAGTATTATCCTGTGACCCTCCTTCATCGGCTTCGACGGGCCTCGTTTCGTCAGTTTTTTTGACCCTTTCGACCCTTTAGATGCGGATGATTTGCTCGATCCGGAGGGCTAAAAGAAAAAACAGATTCGTTAATAACCACAATACAACTCAAATAATACATGTGGTGTGATCGATCAACAGAGGCTTAATATACCTCGCCGGAGTTTGTTAAGGTCAATTCATCCTCTCTACAAATTTCTTCTTCAACTCCCTCACCAGAGTCGTTCAGAAATTGGGAGCTAAAGTCATCTAAATTTACAGCATCTTCTTCACCGACAGGCGCAGCTGCACGTCCTATATAATCATACGCATATTCTCTTCACGCTCCTCGTCTCTAACGCCGACGTCCGGAAAAAGTGGATCCATTTGCTCTTCACGCTCCTCGTCTCTGCCGAAGGCGTCCGGAAAATTTGGATCCATATATGACTCGATGTCCCTGCAATCAATTTTGTAACAAGAATGTGAATCTTAAAATGCAAATTTATAGCAGCTACTTAGCAAATTTTAATTCAGGAAATACAATTTTAAATTCATAGCTAATTTCTAATAGCAACTACAATAGCAAAAATTTGTAGTGCGGCAATACAACAAAGAAAACTTCAGTGCCTCATCATGTTGCCATTCTAGGGCCATTCAGGAGAAGAAAGTAAGTAGCAAAGCAACATTATGTTCGACATACATCAATGATCAAAACATGTATACAACCAGTCTTATGTCAAGTCACATGAATAATGTCACATCCTGCAAACAATAAACTGGGGCACTTGCAAAGGTATTTTCTTGATCAAAACAATAAACACGACATAGCTTGAAAAGGTATTTTCTTCCATGAAGAAATAACACAGTCTGATCCATGATGAACTTAAACTGCTTTTCATATATTATTCTTTCTATTTGGTTCCTCAACCACTTTTTCCTAGATTTCGTATCTCCGTTCAGAACCAACATTATTCCATACTTTTTACTGGAAAAGAACATTATTCTCACACTTTTCATATGAAATTATGGGATTATCAAATAATAAAAAGTTTCACCTATTTTCGTTCACAGTAGTACACATAATATTTTTCACAAAACAAATTCCAGAAACTGAGCCATTTCAGTTTAGTCAAGTTCATCCAGGTATCAACTTTTCATACTAGATACTCCTCACTGATGTTTTCAAACTAGATACTCCTCGATGACTTTTAACCACAAAATGTTCCAAAAAAGATTCAACATGATGTAAGAAAATAAATGGATGACTTTTAACCACGGAGTGTTCCACCATAGATTCATCATGATGCAATAAAATATGCGTCCACCAGTTTCGTACGTGCATGATGCATCATCATAACAGTACTGCTTCTTACGTATCATCACAAATTCAAACAAAATATGCCTATATTTCATACAAGCTCCAACAGTAGCTTTTTCAAAGCTGTTCAGTTCTCAAATCAAACAAAAAACTCTGAACTAAAACGAGAAAAAGATGATCCATGCAAGCTGCTTAACATCTAATTTTCGAGATAGCAGAACCACCCTAGCAAAAATACCCAAAGAAACAAGAATAAAAACCCAGGAAAAAAGAGCATTACAAGGGGGCTGAGCTCGCCGGACCTGGATACAAAAAATGTTTGAAGAACTAAATGGAAAAGAATTAAGAACAAAATAGCAGTACAAGGGGCTGAGCTCGCCGGACATGCTCTTAACTCTATCATCACAAATTCAAACAAAAATGCTTCGATCTAAACAAATGGGAAGAAACTATAACAAGTATATTTGATGAAATAAAAAATGGCCAGCCGCAGGCCCAGATCCATGCACTACCGAAAAACAATAATCTAACAAGGTAGCTAGCATTTTTTTGTGCTAAATCAAGTGCTAAAAATCATTTGAGCTAGAAAAATTGGATTCAACTCATTTGGCAGAGAGAGCTCTCACCTCGGGGACGGAGGCGACGGCGGCCGGCGGTCGTGGGGGCGGCGCAGCGGGTTGCACGGCGGCACGGGTTGGAGGCGGCACGGCAGCGGCGGCCGGAGCAGCGCCTCGGGGCGGCGACGACTCGACGGGGCAGTCCGAGGCAGGGGGAGGGGAGGGGCGCAGCAGCACCTCGGGGCCGCCGCGATGTCGGGGATGGGGACGGCGTCGGAGCGACGGGGACGGGGACGGCGGCCAGAGCGGCACCGGGCGGCGGGGCCACGGCGAGTCAGCGGAGGAGGCGGGGCGGGGCAGCCCGAGGCGGTGTCGGGGGCGGCGGCGCGTGGGAGGAGGACGACAGCGGCGACGGGGACGGGGACGACGTGGGCGTCGGGCGGCGGGGATGGGGACGCGGACGGGGATGACGTGGGCGTCGGGCGGCGGGGATGGGCGCTTCATCGATTTGGGGAGAAGAGGAATTTTTTTTGCACGGAACACCCAAAATACGCGCGAAATAGCGCTTTGGTCCCGGTTTCAGCCCCAACCCGGGACGAAAGGGTCTTTCATCGCGGATGTTAGGCCAACCCGGGACCAAAGGGTCTGCTTGGGCCGCGAAAATTTGCGCGCCAAGCCCAGCGACCCTTCCGTCCCGGTTCGTAAGCCCAACCGCGACCAAAGGGTCTGCTTTTTTTCTGTTTTCTTTTCCAGTTTTGTTTTTCTGTTTCTTTTACATGGTTTCTGAATTGAATTTTTCTAGTTTATTTTTTCTTTTATATCTATTGATTTAATTATATAAAAATTGTAATAATTATCTCTTCATTTTTGAAATATTACGCAAAAAAAAATCAAAAATATTAGCCAGTCGGTCGCGCCGAAGCCGACAGGTACTAATCGGTTTCGGCGAAGACGAGTAGTGCTTGTCGTCATTGGCGACGCCGACAAGGTACTCCGCCATGCATGCATGAAGTACGCGGTCGTACTCGGTGTTGGTGAGGACGACAAGCTCGTAGTCGTCTTTGGCGACGACGAGTAGTGCATGCTTTTTTTCCTATTTTCGTTGCACGTCGTCGTCCAGACTTCAGGGTCCTCGCGGACGCTGCCGCGTATCCAACGAAAATCTCTCGTGTTTCACTTTCTAACACAAGTTCCTTTGCACACGAGCTAGGAGTATTTTTTTTAATGGTTTTGTCCCATTTTATAAATAATACTCCCTCCGTATGAAAATGTAAAATGTTTTAACGTTTTTGGACCCACATGTATCAAAATCTCCTCATCTGTTTGGTCAATCTCCACGCATTGTTTATCCCGCCATCTTTCTCTTGAAATTGCTTCCCGCCATCGTATCTCCCGCCAAAATCGTTCCCACCCCTTTTTCCCGCCATCTTCTCTCCCGCCAAATTCTTTCCCGCCCTTTTTTCCCGCCATTGTATCTCCCGCCTTTTCGCGCCGTCGTCGCTTCCGTCTTTTATTTTCCCGCCAGCTTTGCTCCCGCCTTTATTTTCCCGCCTGCTTTGCTCCCACCTTTTATTTTCCCGCCTGCTTTGCTCCCGCCTTTTATTTTCCCGCCTGCTTTGCTCCCGTTTTTTATTTTCCTGCCAGCTTTGCTCCTGCCTGTTTCTCCCGCCAATTGTTATGTGCTCGTTCTATAAAAACCCCGGGAGGAGATGTCGAGTTGGTAAGCATAGTCCACTCACTCGAACATGTCGAGTTTTCCTTCAGATGGTAGTTTCCTGGGAGGAATGTCGGCACTACTTTTGCAGTTTACGGTCGATTTCAAGGTAGACAATAAGAAGATTCCATTCGAAGATATTGTTAGTCATCCACCTTATCTCCGTGAGCTATCAGCGAAGCTAGTTAGGCATGGGTGGCCACGAAGGGATTCGAAGGAAATAGAAAAAGAACTTGTGAGGCTGTATGCTAGGTGGCAGAAGAAGAAACTAACATATAGGAGTGAAGCAGATATGTTGGATGTTTTTCGTAAACCGATTTTATGGGTCGAGGAGAGCCACCGTCATACTCACGAGCTACCGAATACAAATCATTCGGATTCCCGTCATACGTCCAACAGTGCATTTGATATGCAGGCACTCACGAGTCACCGTTGGGCTGTATGACGGGGAAACCGTGTGTTTTGTTCTATCTACCAAATACTTCAGTTCATCGACCGAATACAAATCATTCGGATTCCCGTCATACGTTTAATACATAAAAAGGTTTAATACATTATTACACATCAGCACCAACATCCTTATCTTGTCCTCCATGGACAATCTTCTTCTACTTTTTGCGTGTCACTTTCTTCTGTTTGGGCCGTAGCCATGGACAAACTTCTTCATTTAACACGAGGCTTGGGTCAGTTTTCACTGCGAAGGGCCGGATTTCATCAAACTTATCGTAATCTTCTGACATGTCTGTCTTGTCCTCCACTCCCACGATGTTTCTTTTCCCTGAAAGAACTATGTGGCGCTTTGGCTCATCATATGATGTATTCGCTTGCTTATTTTTCTTTTTTTCGGTCTGGAAGACATGTCCTTGACATAGAAAACCTGAGCCACGTCTTTGGCTAGGACGAATGGTTCGGTGTCGTACCCAAGATTCTTGAGATCCACTGTAGTCATTCCGTACTGCGGGTCTACTTTACCCCCCTTCAGGTTGAACCATTTGCACCAGAACAAAGGTACCTTGAAAGAAGGTCCATAGTCAAGTTCCCATATCTGCTCTATGTAACCATAATATGTGTCCTTTTCCCATTGTTGTTTGCTGCATCAAAGCGGACACCACTGTTTTGGTTGGTGCTCTTTTTATCTTGGTCGGCCGTGTAAAATGTATTCCCATTTATCTCGTACCCTTGAAAAGTCAATATAGTCGAAGATGGTGCTCTGGCCAACAAGTATAGCTGTTCTTCAACAGTGTTGTCATTAATGAGACGTGCATGCAACCACCCGCAGAAAGTCTTCACGTGTTCTTTTCAATGCATTCTTCAGCCATTAATGAGCGTAAAGTATTCTTGTGTTCCTCGATATACGGAGCCACCAAGCTCGAATTATGTAGAACTGTGTAGTGTGCTTGATTGAAAGAATCCCAGTCCTACACAAACGCTTTCTTTCCTAGCGTTCCTTTTCCACGCAGTCTCCCCTCATGGCGCGATTGAGGAACACCGATCGGGTTAAGGTCAGGAATAAAGTCAACACAAAACTCAATGACCTCCTCTGTTCCATAACCCTTGGAGATGCTTCCTTCAGGCCTAGCACGGTTATGAACGTATTTCTTTAAGACTCCCATGAACCTCTCAAAGGGGAACATGTTGTGTAGAAATACAGGACCGAGAACTTGAATCTCTTCGACTAGGTGAACTATGAGGTGCGTCATAATATTGAAGAAGGATGGTGGGAACACCAACTCGAAGCTGACAAGACATTGGACAACATCCTTCTGTAAACTTGGTAGAGTTAATGGATTGATCACCTTCTGAGAAATTGCATTGAGGAATGCACATAGCTTCACAATGGGTACTCGAACATTTTCCGGTAGAAGCCCCCTCAATGCAACCGGAAGTAATTGTGTCATAATCACGTGGCAGTCATGAGACTTTAGGTTTTGGAACTTTTTCTCTGCCATGTTTATTATTCCCTTTATATTCGACGAGAAGCCAGACGGGACCTTGATACTGCTCAGGACTTCAAAAAAGATCTCTTTGGTAAGAGCGTAGCTGGCAGGACCTTGATACTTCTCTGGATTAAGGTGGTTGTCTCGTTCGTGCATACGTTGATGGTCCTGCCGTGATTCCGGTGTATCTTTCGTCTTCCCATACACGCCCAAGAAGCTTAGCAGGTTCACGCAAAGATTTTTCGTCACGTGCATCACGTCGATTGCAGAGCGAACCTCTAGGATTTTCCAATAGGGTAGCTCCCAAAATATAGAGCACTTCTTCCACATGGGTACGTGTCCGTCAGCGTCATTCGGAACAGATGACTGCCAGGACCCTTTCCAAAGATTACTTTAAATCCTTGACCATCATATATAACATCATAGGGCAGGTAGGCTTCGTCCGGTGATCTGCCTCACCTTTGAAATGCTTGCCTTTCTTTCTTACGGGATGCTGTGGAAGAAATCGACGATGCCCGGGTACACATTCTTGTTACCTAAATATATACTTTCAGTCTTATCTAAACAGTGCGTGCATGCATTGTATCCCTTGTTTGACTGTCCTGAAATGTTACTAAGAGCAGGCCAATCATTGATGGTTACAAACAACAACGCTCGTAGGTCAAATGCTCCTGTTTGTGCTCATCCCACACACGTACCCCTTCATCACGCCACAACTGTAAAAGTTCTTCAACCAATGGCCTCAGGTACACATCAATGTCGTTGCCGGGTTGCTTCGGCCTTGGATGAGCACTGGCATCATAATGAACTTCCGCTTCATGCACAACCAAGGAGGAAGGTTATAGATACATAGAGTCACAGGCCAGGTGCTATGACTGGAGCTCTGCTCCCCGAAAGGATTAAAGCCATCTGTACTTAGACCAAATCTTAAGTTCCTGCGTCATCTGCAAATGTCGGGAACTCCTGTCGATTTTTCTCCACTGCGACCCATCAGCGGGGTGTCTCAGCATCAGGTCTTTCTTACGGTCTTCTTTGTGCCATCGTAACAACTTTGCATGCTCTTTGTTTTGGAACAAACGTTTCAACCGTGGTATTATAGGAGCATACCACATCACCTTGGCAGGAACCCTCTTCCTGGGGCACGGCTCGCCCTCAACATCACCAGGGTCATCTCGCCTTATCTTATACCGCAAGGCACCGCATATCGGGCATGCATTCAAATTCTCGTACTTCTCACCGCGGTAGAGGATGCAGTCATTTATGCATGCATGTATCTTCTGCACCTCTAATCCTAGAGGACAGACAACCTTCTTTGCTTCATACGTACTGGAGGGCAATTCGTTATCCCTTGGAAGCAACTTCTTAAATATTTTCAGCAAATTTTCAAATGACTTGTCAGTAGTACCACTCTCTGCCTTCCATTGTAGCAATTCCAGTGTGGTACCAAGCTTTTTATGGCCATCTTCGCAAGTTGGGTACAACAATTTTTTGTGATCCTTAACATGCTCTCCAACTTCAACCTCTCGTTTTCACTTCCGCTGTTTATTTGTGCATCAAGAATGGCCCGACCAAAATCATCATCGGGCTCATCAACAATGGGCTCTTCTTCAGCTTCGTCTTCCCCCATTGGAGTATCACCGTCTTCAGTGAACGTAGGATAGGTGTCATTATCCTCTTCTTCTTCATTTTCTTCCATCATAACCCCTGTTTCTCCGTGCTTGGTCCAACAATTATAACCGGACATGAAACCGGACTCCAACAGGTGGACGTGAATGGTTCTTGAGGTAGAGTAATCCGCGTATTCTTGCAGACACTACATGGACAAGAAATAAAACCACTCGACGGCTTGTTTTATTAGCCACCGGAGAAAACTATGCATGCCATTGATAAAGTCGAGACTACGTCGGTCACTGTACATCCATTGCCGGCTCATCTGCATTATATAAATATATAAAAAACCATTACACTACATCATGAATATATAATACTGACCAAATTAATTAATACAAGTTCATCACATTAAAACCAAAGTAGAGTAGTGCCCAAATGTAATACATAGTTCTCACGAAACATACATTAATTGAAACTAACATACAACTATCTAAAGAATTTAAATCCAACAACAAATGCGATCAAAATCGCAACTAAAATAGAAGATAAAGAAAAGAGGCTCACCGAGGTGGTGCCGGTGACGGGACGACGCGGGCTATCGACACGGTGAGGACGGGACGACACTAAAATCCACAAATAATAAATTAATTTGAGGTCAAAATGCATATAAAAAATGAACTCCCTAATTTGGGCATTTCATCAAACACCTAGCTAACACTACAAAAACCAAATGAGCTAAACTAGCAATGAAATGAGCTAAAGTTGCAACGCCGGAGGAAAGGATGATATTGCTAACCCTTGAATAGATGGGGTGCTTTCAATCCTCACAAGTGGTGCAAAAAAATGGGGATTAACTTGAGTGAGGGAGTGGAAATGGAGGAGAAATGAGTGATGAACTCGAGCTCAAAATGGTGGTGGATCTCGGGATGGAAGATGATATATGCAGGGTAGACCCTTTGGTCGCGGGTTGTAACACGACCCGGGACCAAAGGGTCCCTGCCAGGGGAGGCTACGGCTGCGGCAACCCTTTGGTCCCGGGTTGTAACACGACCCGGGACCAAAGGTCCAAAACGAACCGGGACCAATGCTCCCTGACGCCACGGCTAATCGAACCGGGACCAATGGACCCTTTAGTCGCGGGTCGTAATTTGTGCGGGACAAAAGGTGAAAATGGAAGGTCTGTTTTCTACTAGTGCATAATCATAACTAGTAGGGCCTAAACACACCCGAGCTCAACTATATATATCTTGGCCCATCATTAGTGTTAAACTTTTACTTGTAGAGGCCGGCACGAATAGTTGTGTCTGAATCGTCCTGTATTTCCAGTTCATGTACCTCTGAGATGTTAACTGTTGTCCTAGTTGCACATTTCCTCATGGTTTAAATAGTCAGATGCGTGTTTCCTCATACACGAGACCAGGGGCTGAGCCAGGAACGAATCAAAAACCGGGCCAAATTTGTATTTGGCCTTATAATTAGGCTAAGGGCTAGGCCAAATCAAGCTTTCCACTGACATTTAGGTAGAAAAAAATTCTGCACACGGGGCCACGACCCCTGTTGCCAGGGGTGTAGCTCCGCCCCTGCACGACATTGTCTTATTTTGGGACCCACTCTCAGCGTAAGAATTGAGTAAATGATGTCTCAACTAATATATATAACTTGTATTCCCACCGGTCGGTTTGTTGGGCGCCTACAGGCGCTGCAGCGCGACCAAGACTTATGCTAACCGGCCAACTACCATGTCTATTTCTCTGTGCAAAATGTAAGCTAATTGGGTAGTCCATAATGCCACATCTAGCGAAAGATCGTACATAAAAATTGGGCAGTGAAAGCTGTTGCTTCACCCACCACTGTCGGACTTAGGGTTGGGATTAGAGGTGTGAGCTGCTGACATCCATGATGTGTAAATGGAACATTTCCGTCTTCCGCCATGTAGTTATCCACAATCATCTCCTCCCCTAACCTTTTCGAATCACGACCTCTTCCTCCTGGCGCGGCATCTTGCGTCAATAAAAACCGAGTCCTTGTCGGGGAGTGCTTCGCCTGGAGGGCGGAGATTGAAGAGGCATTTGCATGACTCAGGGTGCCGCCGGAGAACCGCCATTCTGAAGATCGCTCGCCACCCCCATGGCAGGCTGCTCCGCTATATCCCGTTGTTCACCATCCCAATTAATATAAAATTTAAATCTTGCGTACTTGTACTATCAACTTGACATGGCGGTGAGACAAATGAAACCTTCCATCACCGAGAAATCTTTTGATAATTGAACATTAGAACATGGATAGTACTTGTAAATTACTACATCCCACGTTTTCACTGAGCTTTAGCCAATTAACTAGCCTTAGCATTGTTAATTATAATAAAAGTGAATTCCCAAGTTCCATGCCCCTGGAAGTTCACGGTTAAGTCGATGTATGAAGATTTGATGAATGGACATACAGTCTACTTACACAAATACTTGTGGAAATTGAAAATCCCCTTGAAGATAAAGATTTTTATGTGGTTCCTAAATAGAAAGGTCTTGCTTACTAAGGATAATCTGGCTAAAAGAAAATGGAAGGGCTGTACAAAATGTCCCTTTTGTGGGACGGAGGAGACTGTAGAACATCTCTTCATCTCATGTCTATTTGCTAAGCTGATTTGGCGGGTTGTTTTTACCACATATAATATTCCACCTCCAACTAATATCAAAAATATGTTTGGAAATTGGTTTGAATGGTATTGATAAAAAGACCAAGGCTCGAATTCGTATTGGCGTTTCAGCTATTTGTTGGTCTATATGGAACTGTCGAAACAACCTTGTTTTTAATAGATGTTCGAATTTTCATATTATGCAGGTTATACACATGACAGCACATTGGATTCAGCTGTGGGCGTATCTCCTGCCCCAGGACCAACGAGAGCTTATGGTTACTGGGTCTGCCCGAATCCTGACGGTCGCACAGGATTTCTTCTCCCGGGCTATGTGGCAGCATTCTAGACGTCTCCGAGCGTAGGGGTCTAATGGTGTCTTTTATTCGATGGTTGATTTTTGTTTCAACCTTATGTGATCCTTGAGTTGTAAACGATGAACTACCTTCAAACTATGCAATAAAAAGTTGTGTGCATCGATCGATGCAGAGGCTGGGGCTTCTCCCCTTTTCTAAAAAAAAAAATTGCCCCTGGAAGTTAAGTATAAAGATAATTTTAGTTTAGCTCAACCAGTGCATCTTTATTCCCTTTTGGTAAAGCATGTATTGATACTAGTGCAAAATATCCTTCCAGCTACTGCTTTCTGCAAAGTTTGAATAACCATGGAAGGCAATTAGTAAGTAGCATTATCCACTAATCAATGCATCTGCATCTTTGTGCCTAACCTAGGGAACAAGGCAAGCAACACTGTCCTTTAAACATTCATTATGTTAACCTAGTCCAGCATACGATTAGTTATGCCATAATCACGTGATACACAGCAAGAAAGCAATGTGGATAAGAAAGCTAGGTCTGTTCTTCCCCTACATATGTTCTTGCATGCAGTGGACATGCATGCATGCAAAGTTGCAGACAAAGCGCAAGTGTAGAGTAGCTAGGTGAACAAGGCACTAGCTGCATTGCAGGATGTGGGTGGTGGACATGGAGAAGAAGCTGGAGGACGCCGAGCCACCGACGAAGGTGGCGAAATGGCCGAAGCACTGCGTGTTCCGCGTGCCGCCGCGCTTCAAGATGGTCGATGGCACGTAAGGATGCGTGCCGCGTACTCGCATCGTAGTACTAATCGTCAGTGTTACGTTAACGCTAATGGCAGAGCTTAATGGCAGGGATGCCCGCGTCTATAAGCCGCAGACGGTGGCTCTTGGCCCGTTCCACCACGACGACAGGGACCTGAAACCAATGGAGGAGCACAAGCTGAGGGCCGTCCGCCACCTCCTCCTCCGTGCCCGGAAGACGCTCGGCGAGCTCGTCGCCGAGGTGGACGACGTAGCCGACGAGCTGGAGGACGCCTACGTGGACCTCGGGGACGAGTGGCGCGGCGAGAACAGGGGCAAGTTCCTGGAGATGATGATCGCTGACGGCTGCTTCCTGCTGGAGGTGATGAAGACGGCCGTGGCGAAGCACTCCATTCCCCTGGACTATGGCCGCGGCGACCCCGTCTTTAGCTGGCACGGCATCCAACACATCAAACCGTTCATCCAGCGCGACATGCTCATGGTCGAGAACCAGCTGCCACTCATGTTGCTTGAGAGGATCGCCGCCGTCACATCTTCGGTACGTAACAGCGGGACGAAAAATAATAATCAAATCACATACTGGTAATAAACATTTGCATCCACGTCAGAAGAGCAACACGTGATCCGAAAGTGAAATTGCCTGTGTATGATGGATGCGCATGCATGCAGGAAGCTGCTTCGATCAATTCCATGGTGCTCAAGTTCCTCGAGGCCGAAGATGTCCCGGAAGGCACCGGCCTGGGGCTCCACCCGCTGGACATCTACAGGAAGAGCCAGCTCAAGGGCCCACAAAAGCATGCTCACCGAGGAGTGGAGATGATGCCGGCGGCGATAGTCCGTCAACCCCGCTTCTGTTTCAAGAGCATGTTCACGAAATGTCGCCCGGAACCGTCCGCCGTGCCTCGCTCGGCGTGGAAGCTGTCGGAGGCCGGCATCCGATTTCTGCCCAGCAACACGAGCTGCCTCGATGACATTAAGTTCAGACAGGGCAAGCTCCAGATGCCCAAGGTCCAGCTGGACGACTCCACCGCGTACAGGTTCCACAACATGATGGCCTTCGAGGCGATGCACGTCGGCACAGGCAACGACGTCACGGCGTACGTGCTGTTCGTGAAGGACCTCCTCGACTCCGTCGACGACGTTCGTTTGCTGACGAGGAAGAAGATCCTGGAGCACGACCTCGCCGACGACGACGCCGCCGTGGTGAGGCTCTTCAACGGCCTCACAAGGGACGTGTACAAAAACGGGGAGAGCAAGCTGTGCCAAGTGCGCGAAGAGTTGGAGCACCACTACAGCAGCAACTGCGTGCGTGTTTTCCTGTACGAGTCATGGGCCAATCTTAAGAGCAAGTACTTCAAGAGCCCATGGACGCTCCTTGCCCTCGTCACCGCGATCTTGCTCATCGTCGGAGACATTGTGCAGGCCGTGTATGCAGTCATAGGGTTTGTGTGAGGACCCCTCGCACCGAAGTCCGAGATGTCCACGTTATGTAAAATAGATCACGATCCCAATGATCAGTGCATCACAATCACATAACCAACATGATATCAAGAGCTACATCATTCAAGTCGTACGAATAATAGTCTTACAACACAAAGTGGTCACATGACCAAGTCTGCAAATCATCGTCACGCAGGACGGAATTAACTACGATACAGCGGAAGCTCGTGGCTAGCGTCGGCCCTCGTCTCCAACGGACGCCATCCCACATAGCAGTTGACCGGTGACACTCAGTTGGCGTAGTCGTCGGCGTACTCCTCCTCCTCGTCGTACATCTCCTCGTTGTAAATCTGGACGTTTGAATATCCAGGGACACAGCCATATGAGTACATTTACGTACTCGCAAAACCACCTCAAGGCTTAAGTTTTCATGATAATGCAATAAAACGTTTTCGAAAACTGGGATAGCTGCTATATATGACTATAGGGCTTAATTTTCGCAAACGATGCTTCTAGACATAGAGAATACAACATCTCTATATCTTTGTTGAAAAGGGCATTTGGAGATATAATTCTCCTTCTTTTAGAAATGGCGGAAAACATTTCCACGTTTGAAAACACTCTTTGTAAAACTTTTTCAAACACCAGGATAGGGATGCCCCTTTTTCCTTTCCGGGTTCCGACTGGTTGACTCCCCGAGACCAACCATCTTCTCCCAAAATTCGTACCTCCCAGGTACCTCCTTGATGCCTCCTTTTTCTTTGCCGAAACAGTTTCTTTTTAAAACATAAAAGTGCCCATACGCCTAGATCGGTGGCCTTTCCAACCGTCCATGACCGAGGACTCGGCTATTCGAATAGTTTTACACTCTGCAGAGGTGGTGCACTTTCACCACACCAAACGGTCATTCCGCCGTGTCTGCCACGGCCCGTCATACGACAGTATGCGGGGGTCCGGATAACCTGATCAAAGCTTTTCACTATGTCGACCCTAGTACAGAGCCTCCTCTTCAATGGGACTGAATCTCCCCGGCACCCAGTGAAGATGGCCATCGTATCGATCCGGTCTCTCCAAGCAACACTGCGCCATGACAGGAGGCCCACTGTTTGCAACCAGCAGTGAACCAGACTCAAACTGGATCCCGCATTTAGATAACTTGGTTCAGAGAGCCCTGCTCTCCTAAGCAATTTGAGGCGCTCCATACTAAGATAAACAAGTTTCCGGCTAAGCCCTACCCATGTCAGGTAGTGTGGTTGCACGGGTTAATTGTTCGGGCGGCCGCTAGGGCAGTATTTCATTTTTCAAAACCATCTCCACCTCCGACTGCTCCCAGCAGCTCGGGTTTTCGCAAGCTCACCGAATGCTCCCAGCACTTCGGGTTTTCGTAAACATCTCCATTTGCTCCCAGCAACATGGGTTTTATAGAACACTTTCTCGCCGACTGCTCCCAGCAACTCGGGTTTTCTTCCGAAATTTTTTTTCATCAAAACCAGGCTCCCATCCTGTAGTTTTGAGATAAGATGTACTACTAGAAAATATAATTTTCTTGATAGCGCCTTCAGTAGAAGGCTTCTCAAGTAAAGACTTATTTTTATAAAACCTATTATAAACTAGTAGATATCTTTGGCCAAACAATATTTTGTAAAAATAGTTTTGGGGTGGCAAAATGCCACAAAAGAAATAAAGCACGCATTATTTTATTTTGAAAACAAGACATGCTTTGTAGAAATAATAGGATTTCAGTAGGGTGATGAGGTGGCTTGCCTGGCTTGGCAATATGTCCTTGGTCTGGATCTTGATGTTCCTCAGGTTCACTCCTCACTTCCAGTTCCTTCCCGATCGTATCTAACGTCGTAAACAGGAAAAAGAACAACACTCAAAATACAAGACAATGCCACAAGGACATAACAAACAGCAAGCATTGCACCAGACACTAAGCTAACAATCAAAAGCGAGCAGTTCACTTAGTTAAACAATCAACAAGCAACAAGTCCAGATAGCTAAGACAAACAACAAACATACCTAAGAAAATATACACAACAACCCTAATTGTTAAAAAGGTAGTTTTTAACTAAACCCTAAAGTAAAACACCTCTTATGGTGATTAGATCATTTAACAAGGGTTGCTATATTAGTTCAGGAAATACTTCAGACAAATGTATCTTAATAGTTTAGGAAGTACTACAAACAAAAGTATATCAGCATGCAAGCATTACAAAGCACAAGCGACTACGGGATAATATCTAAAACAAACCAACATTCACGTACCTAGCATTCAAATAAATAAGTGCAACACTTAGGGAACAAGATGAATTATTCAAAACTCAAAAGTGAAAGGCACAGCAATACTTTTAGGAAGTTCAATATGGTTATTAAAGGTTAACTTAAGGTTCTGGACTTAGGATGGAATAATCATATTTCACCACTTAATCCAATAGAAACCAGAGAATTAAAATAAGACTTTTAATAGAGGCAAAAATGCTGTTTTGGGGAATCATTCACCAGTCCTAAAATAATGTTCATAAAATTAAATCCTTCTACCACTGTACTCCTAACAATCATACCAAGCTAAGACAATTGGATTTGCATACAAAACATTTTTTATTTGAGAACTAAAAATGCTACAAGTGCTACTGGTCCTAAAACCAAAAGGATTGTAGATTCTGTTCTAGGAAACTCCTGCATGCAAGACTAGACTCTACAGAAAGGTATGGATTTTATCTTTCTTCAGAAATTGGATTTACTCCAATTGGATAATCCTAGCTCAAGATATCACAAAAAGAGTGGAAACCACACTTTCTACTAGATTTAATGTGCAGCACAAAATATAACTTATTTTTATTCCAAACCAGCTCTGCATGTTTAGGAAAACACATAGGAACTCTACAAAATTTACTTCACAAAATTTGCAAGCATAGATCTGCCACAAATGAATTAAACCTACACTGGAGATTAAACAGGAAATTCAAACAGAAAAATAGATCTACGAAAAAAAAGAGAAATGGGCCAGATCTGCCCAAGAGCACGGCCCAGCAGAGAGAATCGGCCCACTTGGCTGCTGTGCGTCTTCTTCCTCACAAGCACGAAAAGGAGTAGCAAAAATGGCAGCAATGGTGCCCTGGCTCGCGTGGCTCACCTAGGGCGCGTAAGGGGTCACCGAGGGTTGGTGGGGGACGCATAGAGCTTGGGGAAATCGGGGGTGGCTGCAGTTCTTGGCGGCGCGGTCCAGAACGATGGCGAACTCGAGGGATGCTTCCATGGGTCGTCAATGGTGGCGGCGGATACAGGGAACCTGGGACAAAAATGAAGGGCGTGTGAGGTAGGTCTTGCGACTGCGAGCTCAGATAGACAAGAATGACGGAGAAAGGATGCCCGAGGCGCCGGCAGGAGCCGTTCTTCTCCGACGGTCACCGAGAGAAAATATCGTCTCCTTGGCAGCAGAGGGGACGAGCTGGGGAGAAAGTTTGGGGAGTGAGAGAGGGGTGTATGTGGAGTACAATGAGGGTGGAGTGACCGGCTGGGGTGGAGTGGTTGCATTTATCCAAGGGGGTGGCCATGGAGGGCATTTTCGGTCCTTAGGAGAAAGAGAGAGGGAGAGGGACGCTGGGGTTGGGCAAGAGGGACGGTGGAGAGTGTCCAGTGGTGGTCATGGTCGGCAGGGGCAGGGAAAACGAGGATGTTGCCCCCTCTTTGCTCCCCTTCGGTTTTCAAGAACAATAGAAGGGAGAGAGAGCTAGGGCTAGCCATAGTAGCAGAGGAGTGAGTCCAGGGGTAGGGGTGGACTTCCTCTACTCGTCTCAGCATTGGTTGGAGGGGTGGTGGGAGTCCAGAACACGTCCAGGACATGAAGGGAGAGAGAGAGGAGTAGGGTGCAGGCTTGGCTTTGCCATGCATGGCAATGATGCCCTTGCCATAATCCCTCTTTCTTTCTCTCTCTTTTTTTTTTACAGCAGAAAGTACTGGCACAACGTGCCAAGGGAATCACTAGGAGGGTTAGGGATAGTTTGGCAAGAGATCTACAGGTTTAGATACGAAATTTGAAAAGTATAGAGCAAGTTTAGAAGTTGACAGAATTTCAGAAAACTGACGACATGAAGGTCACAAAACCATCATGGATAAGTGATCAAATGACCAATATTGTTACGAGGAAAGATACATAGGTGCAGAACTACTTATGAGTATCACAAAGATCAACAATTTACTTCGGAATAAGAAAGTTTGCATGGTTTTGCAAGGAGGCGAAAATGGTATAAATTAACAGGTCCAGAAAATTCAGAGTTTGGTCCTTAGAGAAATTTCCAAGTCCAGAAACCTGTTATTTTGGTGACAACAAAACCATCATGAAATAAGAATGTTTAAACCATTAAAAGCTCAAACAAGACATTGAAATGATCAACAAGATGTATTAGAAGATATTCATGAAGATTAATTTCCAATTCTACCAAAATTAAAATATTGGTTATGCTGAACATATGCTATCTTATAACAGAAATAAAGATAGTTTCAAGGAAAGTTTTGCAAAGTTTTCTTCACGATTTTGTATAACATAAGCAAATATTTTTCAATAAAAGGGTCACATATGACCAAAATAATGTTGGATAATTTTCCTAAGAATTTTGGAAATACTTTTATTCACAAAATATTTTAAAATTCATTTCTGGCCTTTTTGTAAATAAATTGTAATAAATAAGAAAAAGTTTTCCAAACAAATATTTTTGAATTGAGATGAGAGGGGATATAATAGGGATCACAAAAGTTATTTTTAATAAACAACTCCTTTGAAAAGTATTTGAGTTTCTTTTGGAAACAAGGAAAACAAGAGTCTTTTAGTAGACAACAAAACTAGAAAAGAAGAAAATAGTTTTAATGGCCAAGATAAGAAAATTGACCACATTAGATGTAAAACACAAATCATGAGGATGGGAAAATAATATTTGATTGAGCTCATAAAGATTAAGAAGTGAGCATATAAAGATTGCCAAGATAAGAGGGATATAACCACTAAGATGGAATGCCATAAAAAGGGCTTTGAAATAAAATTCTAGGGAGTTTACATAAAACACTTTCATAGATTGGATGGAAAGTATAGATATAGAATATGAGATCCCTGAGGGTGCATTGATGAGAAGAGCATGATTTGCCACTATGGCATGTCTCCAAAGTTGGAGGATTTTCGTAGCTAGGAAGATAGCTAAAGACAGGATTCTAATCTCTGATCCTTTTTATAAAGTCCTAATAATTGTAGGTTTTCAAACCATTTAAGCCCACACACACTCACAAACAAACAAGTATAAACATTCCAAGATAAACATAAGAAATGATCACACCTCTAGCAAGTCACAACAAGACAACAAGTTCACTCAAACAATTGTGTTTACAAAGCAATTTCCCAAGTGTTTTTGTGAGTTGGTGATCAAGCAAGATCATGACATTATCACCAAGTGGTAGGGTTTAAGTAGGTTGTGCTCACAAGGTTACTAATAGGTGTTAACAAACACAACCAACAAAGTACCCAAAGTCAAACAAAGTAATGGGAAGTGAATCACAAGCATTAGTGAAGCATTTGAAAAAAAAGTTTTTGTTGCCCCTGATTTTTGGCTCTCTAATAAATGTGTTTTTCTGGCCTCCCAAAATTGGGCTGTGACAGTTTGAACCAAACAAGGGCAAGCCGAAAGTGCGTTAATCTTTCTTTTTAGGAAGGAAGGAGAAGTTTAGATTTTATTTATTTTTTGAAAAGAGCGTAGCTCTAGACTCTACACCGGATTGAGGCATATGGCCATTTTTTTTTTGAATTAAATGGGTGAGCTTTATTAATTAGGCAATAACAGTATTACAATCAAGCAATAGGGAGTCCGACGCGCAGGACGGAACTGCCCCATGCATCACTCCACACTCTCGTTTGCCTAGCTTTGCTAAATCATGTGCCACTCTGTTGCTCACCCGACCGACCTTTTTCAGACTCACATTCGCCAAAGTACGAAGCTCAGCTTTTGCTTCCATGAATAAGCTCCAGTGCCCGGACCGATCCATCTCCGGTGAGGTTAGGCTAGCGATAGCCCGAGCGCAATCCGATTCAATGATTCCAGACTGCTGGGGCATATGGCCATTTTTATTGCATTATTGAAAATAAAGTTTACGAATTATTACAGTATCGCATAAGGTTGACACATGAATCAACCATTTGAATACAGCTACCAACGAAAGCCTATGCCTCGTGACGATACTCAAAGCTGAGTATATGTGAGTAGACCTCGTCAAGGGTGAGCTCGTCGTTGGGTGTGGTAAACGAGGTCACCAACGCGTCATAGTCTGGACTGAAGCTAGCGAGGATGTAAGATATGTTTTGTTCCTCGCGAAGAGGCTCGTCGTGGTGGAAAGCATGTCCGATGGGGTCTTCATCTAGCGAAAGTAGTTAGTCATTGGCGTCCCCTTCTTCTTGGCAACGGTAAGTTGCACACAAATTTTGATGATCCGCACACTAGACAGGGAGGGGACCTCCTCTGTGATGGTTGCGAAGAATCCGTTGACTCGTCTGATCGTGCATGTACCACGTAGTGTAGTCAGCATTAGCGACCTTATACGTCACCCAGTCGGTGCCGATGCCCGTGACCTGGGCGACTGTCGATGGTCGAAAAACGATGGATCCATACCCTCGTCTCTTCCAGGGTGAATCTGTGGATGGCGGCAAGGCTTCTCAAGGTGAGCTTGGTACAGGAATGCGGCTAGGCTGTTTCTGGCCCAGTGGGCAGCCTGGTTCATGGTCCCTTCTCTTCTCAGTGTGGGTTTCTCCGGTGTCGGCGGTACGGCGCCCTTTGAGCCAGGGCTAGGGTGCAGGGGTCTGTCTCCGGTCATGGAAGAGAACTGTGAGGCGGTGGTTTGCTTCTCCTGGTGCAGACGGCGACGCCCACTTCGCTGACAACACTCCCACCTCAGGATTTTCCTTCGTCACTCCCTGGTGCTTCGTTCATTTTAGAGGGCATCGATGTCTCCAGCTGGACATTTTTATGTTTTATTCTTCTATTCATGTAGTCTCTGTTGCTCGTGTGTTGTTTAACAACATCATTGTACCAAAGCTTGCCGCTTGGGGCTTTACTAATTTAAATCCGGACACTTGTGTGCATTTCAGTTCAAAAGTCTAACAACCTGTACAATCCTAACTTGCTTAACAGTTACAACAGTAGATGCGGTAATACCTTAAATCCTTTGCTTTTTTTGTCAATACTGACAAAATGAAATCACAAGCACATAAAGTCTAGGGAGTCATGTATAGTCGCATAAACCTAGGTGTCCTCGGTATGAAAGATTTGGTTCATAAATATGCAACACGTGTATGTTACCGAGAACTTGTAGTTTTTTCCTGTCGATTTGAAGAGTTTGTTCATAAATATGCTAACAATGTTTGGAAGAACCTGTATTAATTGGCCCATTGTTGACAGCGGGGCAAAGCCAAGGATGAGAGCTCTAGGATAATGTGTACACTGATTCGGGAAGTGCTCCGGTACTTTCTGGGAAGTTATTTTGCACGAACATTAAAGCACGTGAACGGTCTTGATTAAAGAACCAACCCACCATATATGTTTGACTTGAGGGAGACCCATGATCACAGCTGTTAGTGTGCTTTAATTTTCGTGCCAAATAACTTCCCAGAAAGCACCGGAGCACTCCTCGAACAGTAATGTATCGTGGGATTTATGAAATTTCGTTGGATACAAGTGAACCGTGTGCTGACTTCACACCTTATACTTCCCCGCAAAAAGAAGAAGAATAAAAAAAACTTCGGATCCTGATATTGTGCTTCCTTCGATCCCATGGATGAGCTACATCTTTCTTTTTCTTTCTTTTTTGATGACGTGATGGACGAGCTACATCTTGCAACTGGGAAGATCAACCGACTGTTCCTATGAGTTTCAACTGTAGGAGGAAACAAACAAATAAGATGACAAACAATAACAACATCTATAATCATAGATATGTATGCAGTGAAATTCTGAAAAAAAAATATATCACTACTTTAATAATATCGAACAGACTGTAGGTGCCTTACAAGGTTATTATTTGGTTCCCTCCAGTAAAACCCCTGTAGTAGGATTGGAGCGATGTTGCATGCTACTAGAACAAAAACATTAGAGCATGCTTTCCAATCCATTCCATTGGCGAAACCAATCTCTTGTAACCGTACACGTCCACCTGAAAACATATTTAGTACAACACGGAGAGAATTAACCGCTGTTGGGACTGCATGATCAACAAAAGAACTAAGGGAAATAAGGAAAATTTGAAGAAAAATATAGAAAAACTGAAATATACGAGAAAGCCTATACAAAAAATAAATAGAAAATACAAACATTAGTAAGTTAAGAAAAATTGAATAATAGTCGAAAGCACTGTATATTCTATTATGTTTCCTGATTTTATTTAATTTTTGTCTTCCCTAAACTTTTAAATTTATATTTTTTGTAATATTTTTTAATAAAATTTTATAATTATTCTGATATTTTTAAACTATGGGATACTCTCCCTTTTTCTATCTAAGTTTATTTGTCAGCAATGCTAACTCCGCTGCCACACATTGGAAAACAACCGTCCCGACATCCATTTCGAACCGTTTTGAAGTACTTTTAGAGGCCGTGTTTTCAATGTTTTGATGATTAAGGATTTGATTAGTTCGATTTTAAATAATTAAACTCCTACAAAAACTGCTTGTAGTACTAGTTACGAACCAGCAAGTAGATCCCTGCGAATAAAAGGCCAGCTGTACCGGCGGTAACAAAGGTGTAGCTCAGACTGTAGAGTGACTTGTTCATACGCAGCCCTGCATGGGTGTCAATCGAAAACACCTCGTTAATCATGCTGATCGCAGTGATCGCAGGATGAATAGTTGATTAACGAACTAACTACCGAAGAAGTCGATTGAGAAGCCCAGAGCTAGTAAGCTCAACGCCGGGATGGACCACCGCACCGTTCTCTCATCATGCTCCTGCATAAACAACAAATTTGAGTACCCTCTAAGGACAACTTCATGACAAGATATCAAGGAGAAATGTCGATCGGCACATGAACTCTGCGATCTTAGCAATTTCGTCATCTGAGACAAGCTATAGCTTTCAGGGATATACTTTTCATGACGAGGAGGAAAAAGGAAAACTGAGATTCTAGTGGGGCTGAAGGATGATTCACCTTGAAGTGGACGATGACATGCCCAAACTGGAGCCCGACCAAGCAGGTCACGATTGCCATCAAAGAGCTGCACGTTGCAATACGCCGTACGTGAAGAGGAACGGAATGTGAAGAGGAACAGAATTTCGTCAATGGCTAACTGAAGAAGATGGCACTGAAGAAGTCCATACCTTAGGAGGCCCTCGGGATCGAAGGGGGCTTCGCACCACGGCGGGGCGTCAGAGGGGAGCGGCCGTTGCGGGGGGGGTCGATGCTGCACCGCTGCAAGTAGCCCAAATCAAAGGATGAGACAGGCTAGTGCCATGCGTTAGTTAACCTACTTGTCTGAGTTCTTGTGGTTACATTCGACTGAAATAGATGTATATACCTCTGTTTTCAGATAGACCGGGCGTGTATAGAGATGCTGGAGCCCAAGAAGACGCCGATCGATCATGCCAACGGCGTTGCAACCTGGTCATGTGTGTCTTCTCAAGTTACATTTCACCTGCAATCGATTCCAGGCGAAAGCAATCGTAACATTTCCTTAAGGAATGTTCATACCGAATATGAACAGACAAAGAAGAACCTACTCCCTCTGATTCACTTTATATTAAATCAGCAACAATCAATATGGATCGGAGAGAGTACCACAAAATGCTTCACGGTGGAGTCTGGAGAAGCGACGTCATACTCCCAGTCTGGCACGTGCAAACCGTATAGAATCGCCGTGTATGCGACCGTGAGGACCAAACCCACACACCTTCGCGCAAAGAAATTTAGGGGAATCAAATATTATGTGAATATAATAGCCGGATAGCTTAAATAGCGACGCCTTCGTATACAAATAATGTACTGTATATGCTCACAGCTGGTGCCGGTATTTTCTGATTATTCTGTAGCTGGAGACCACGCCGTCGCAGCCACTTTTTAGCCAGATTTCGCATAGAGCCACCGCTAGGTATGCCATTGCAATTCTCTGCGACAAATGACATATATGTTGGAAAATTAGGGTTGGAGCTATTTCGGCCTACCCTCTATTCCTCTGTCTTATTGGTGATGCCGCTCAAAATGCATATTGAGTCTATAGGGTGGAACCTTTATATAGACTCTAAATTTTAGATAAATCAATCTGTTTCCAGATAGGACTACAATTAGGTCTCAGCAAGCATGTGTGAGTCATGCACCGAGTTCGAATACTAATCAAACTCGCAAGTTTTAACAATCCATAGAGCCAATCCTACGGACAATCTGGCATTCCACTCTATAGTATTCCTGGGTATAATTCCAGCATATTCATATACACTGTGTTCCAGTATAGCCGTACCAGCTTATTTAAGTATATTTTCTTAAGTACAATTCCACATCATTATTTCCATGTTATTTCCATGAGACTTCCACACTGGAGTTCAATTCCGGACAATGTAGTAGATATATAAAATGTTGCAAGACACAATTTTCTACAATATACGCCGTATCAAATGAATAAATTGTTGCTTATTGTGCAAGATCACATACGTGTGTGTGCACATCTCACGCGTGTTTTCATAAGTAAATAAATAAATAGATAAATAAATGCAAATGGATGTTCTGGACCGAACTGAGAACTAGTATGTTCATCGTTTGTATATTCTTGCTGGTAGAGATACCTGTAAGACGCCCATTAACCGCATTTTACGAATGTCAACCCCATAGGTAAGATCACGTATGCTGTGAAGGAAGCCACCTTGAAAAACAGAAATTCAAAGATCATTTTTTGCCTTCATCTGAAGATCACCAGCTAAACACAAGTGTATTTACCTTGAAGCAGGAGGCCCAGAAGAAACAGCTTTGCAGCCCGGAGCATAGCCTTCTTGGTAGCCAACATTCTGTTGGGCGCCCTCTGCACAAAGCATGGATTAGTCATAAATGCTAGACGTTATTTTTAATCAATGCTACACATAATGGACTTAAATTGCCGGTAATGTGGCTATTAGCAATTGACAATTTTGTACTATGAGTAATACTTTGTAGGCGAAGGCCAAAGAGACTCCCACGACGAAGAGGAAGAAGGGGAACACGAAATCCGCAAGTGTGACTCCGTCCCACGGAGAATGGCTTATTGTCGGGACGAGACCACCGACATCGTCCACAATGATCATCAGCTGTAATGTTTGAATATTTCATAAAGTTACTTGAATTCATTGAGGTTTAAACAAGCTTAAGACAGATGGTTCTCTGTCAACGTAGCAGCTTACATAAATTTCAAGCAGATTCCCAACAATGTTTTCACATGGAGCTTCAAATTTCAATGTTGAAGTTTCAAGCAAGCCTAAGACAGATAGTACGACGTCCGTGGTCTGCGAGCAGCTCTCCCTGAGCAGTTTGGGCTGCGGGTGGCTGGTTCGTGCGGCGTCGTGACTCGGTTGCGAGTGGTGCTTTGTCGGGGCGGCGGTCCCGGAAGGGGGTGCTGGCGGCGAGGCTGTCGGGGCTGCTTGGGCAGCGTCAGCAGCGGTTGCCTTTTAGGCCGGGGCGGCGGCCCCGGATGTTGGTGTGGCGGCCGTGGTCTGCGAGCGGCTTTCCTGGTGCAGCTTGGGCTGCGGGTGGCCGTGTCGTGCGGCGTCGTGGTTTCTCTTGGTTGTGGGGCTTCGCCCGTGGGTTGTGTCATGTTGTTGTATGGTTTTCGCCCGGTTTCTTCCATAATAAACCGGGCACCTTCTGCTTAATAAAGGTGAGGCAAAGCTTTTGCCTCAGTTTCAAAAAAATAATAATAATAATAATAATAATAAGACTGTTTTAATTCACTCAGCAAGCCAAATGATTTCACAAATTTTCATATTCCATGTTTCAAGTTGTAACTAAGTAGTTTGTCTACCTTCAAATAGAAATAATATCTTCAAAAACGAATAAGTATGTTGTCCTGGTAAAAACAAATGCCTCGCTATAGTCGAGATACAATTGTACAATTAGCAGAAAAGCATGTGTATGGAGAACTTGCCTGTGGCAAGATGGTTAGAAGGGTGGTTGTACCTCCAGCCCACCAGAGTTCAAACCCAGGTTTGACACTGCAGTTTCTCATTTAGGCGGAATATTCTTCAGTGGGAGGCAACGTTCCCGTCGACAGCGAAGCGCCTGTGGTGACTTCGTCAATCTCAAGACCCGACCGCCGGCTCAGTCTTTCGGAGGTGCTCATAGGGGTAGGGTGTGCGTGTGTGCGTTCATAGGGGTGAGTGTGTGCACGTGTATGTGAGCGTCTATGTATACTGTGTTTCGCAAAAAAAAAAACATGTGCATGTCTGTATGTTACACTCACACATTTTTTAGGGCAATTCTTGAAAAGAGAATGTTATAGAGCAACAGAGGGCTACAAAAAGAGCTTGACCTCGTGAGCCCAGGGGTGGGCCTAGTCTGAGGAAGTGGACTTGGCCCAATGGGATTTTAATAGTTTAGGCCTAAAAATACATAGCTTCATCGGATTTTACTGTTTATTCTTGTTTCGGGATCCTACGAGCGTTCGTTCATTCCCATTGTTTTGACTGGCTTTTTTGCCGTTTCTTTTTGTCATTTCAGTGCTAGAAAAAACTCAAAAATTTGAATACCAAAATTTTTACTGTTTATTCTTGTTTCGGGATCCTACGAGCGTTCGTTCATTCCCATTGTTTTGACTGGCTTTTTTGCCGTTTCTTTTTGTCATTTCAGTGCTAGAAAAAACTCAAAAATTTGAATACCAAAATTCATTAACTTTAGTATGTCTTGTTGCTGATATGAGACAAAAAAAAATAGTTCCAGACAAAATATATGAACATCTCATGAAGAATGAAATTTGACACATTTTGTAAGTGGCAGAAAATTCTAGGTAACACTAAGTTGAAAGAACTGTCTTGATTACTTTCGCCTTTCAAGCAACTTTTTCTTGTTCGTTCCTTTTTGCACGCTTCTGAAAGTATTGTTAATGATAACCTATTTTAAAAATGATATGAAACATGGTTATGATCAACCGAAAAATAATTTTCATATTATATGCAGAACTAATATTTTAGTGATTTATTGTATGGAAAAAAGATCAGGCAATCTCATAATCGGCCACTTCAATTGTCGTTGGTGATTGAGTAGAAATGGATTGCTAGACTTCACCATTGGATGAGCCACTAAATTCGTATGGACAATTTTCTTCCGTTGGGATTAAAATTACAAAGATCATCGTAACTCGAGTATGAGGACACTTTTTGCAGCTCGGTTTTTTTCTTAGACGCAAGAACCGTAGAAAAGTTTTTTATGGTATAATTGTCATATATATAAATATTTGCAAATACAAATACAGAAAGACTGATTCAGGTCTATACTTTTTTTTAGCGACGATTCAGGTCCATCCAGGGGCATATCCAGTGGGGGTGCCATGGCACCCCCTAAAAATCTGTAGAAATTAATTTAGTAATAATATTTAGACCAATTCTTACTAATTGCTACAAGTATTTAGACTAGCAGTTGCTAAATGGTAAGTAAAATAGGAAAGTTTTAACCTTGGCACCCCCACCAATTTATCCTAGATCCGCCACTGGGTCTATCCAACTCCAGTTTTCTCCAACTGTCCAACAGTTAGGGAGAATTCTTCAGATCTTCTGTGAACCTTGCGGCTCCATTGTTCTCTAGCTCGGGTTAAATTGAGTTTGCTTTTTTTTTATACGAATTGGAATATGTAGCTCGTTTAAAGTCGAACGTCTTGGGGTTTCTGCCTTGTAATCTTACTTGAGAAAAGCCGGCACTACCAAAAGAGGTCCAGGCAGCAAGTGGTTTTTATTTCGGTGTTTACGTCATGGGTTGCGCCGCCGCGTATGTGCTTTGTGACCTATAATGATTACGAAACAGAGATAGGTAGAAATAGAAGAAAATTATAGCTGACCGCGACGGTGATGCCCCTGAAGACGTCGAGCGAGACAAGGCGCTGCTGCCTCCGTGCCGCCACCCGGATACTCGTCGTCGTGCCGCCGCCGATGTCCCCAGCCTCAACGTCGGGATAGTGGTCCTCGTCTCCCTCCCGGAATTCCGTGCCGCCGCTGCCATGGATTACGATCTTCGCCGCTGCCATGCTGCTGATGCTGAGCTAATACTCTGAGCTTTCACTGTTCCTCTCGCTGCAGATTTATACTGGAGCACGTCTTGCGCCTTTCTGCTGCCTTCCATCAGCAAAACCGCACATATATTCTGTTGAACTTTATATATTCGTATACGAGCAACCATCCATATGCAGATGACAGCTAAATCTCCCACCCGGCCTTTGGTGGAGGTAAAGCTATATTCAGACAACATGGTTGGGTTCTTAACAAAAAAAATAATGAAGCATTCTCAACGATTTCGGTCGACCAACTCCCTTACAATGTGGCAACCGTATGATGATACGGCACTTCATCGTTTCAATGGTTTGACGGTTGATAACATAAATGTAATGATATATAACGATTAAACTAAAATCAGAATGTATATGATATATGGATGTCGCATTGAAAGAAAAGTTGTCTCGTGAGTGTGAACTCATTATATCCATGAGCCAAGGGAAAACAGGCTTAGAGCTTGTTTGGTTCGTATAATTATAAACAAAGGAATAAGAAAAACACATGAATTAATAGGATAGCAATGCATGTGCAAAACAGTTGTTTGGAAAGCGTGGGGATTTTGTAAACTTGGGTGTTTGATTCACACTAGTAAAAACAGAGGAATCCTATTAAACATGGTTAAATCAAAGTGCACTCACATGATATATAATTATGATGTGATCATTCCACTTAACATTTTGGTCTTGTTCTTCGTGTGTAGGAATTTGAAAAGGGGGTTCTGGTGGATTGTAAAAAAATTGTGTTTGTTTTTCCTTTGCTTCATTACTTTGAACCAAATGGATGAATAGTGTCATTGCAAAAGAAGCTAGCCTCGGCCCAAGCCTCCCGGCGACGGGTCTCGCTCGATCCGGGAGAAGTTAGCTTTTATCAGAATATCCTTTATATTAAATTTGGATCACAACTCAACAATAAATGCTTGTAGTACAATGAAGGAAAAGGTGATACAGTCAACACCCATGGATCATGGGTTCACCATGGGGACGATTCTTCTGTGTATCCATTTATTTATATAGCTCATAAAAACATATATGACATCTCTAAGTAAGGTATGCCCTTCAACACCTCTAAGAGCGGGACATGTACAAGTGTATGACATTAACCCTTTCCCTTTGCTTGTGCACCGGAATTCTGTTAAAATGGACAGCATAGGGCGATAGGAGAGATGTTGGCATTGTCTCGTGTACCACTTGATTTTTCGGCAAGAGTGTTCATTTAGTTCATCTATAAATATACGAAATTATCTAATCTTCTTATGTTACGTATAAGAAGGATGAAGTAAGAGAGAACAAAATGGACTCTACCTTTAATTATAGATGTCCTTAGCCTCCTATTCGTGAAAGAAGGCAAGCATGCGCTCTCACTCAGCATGACAAAGTGAAGGCTAACATTGTAGCAAAGTACCTTTTTAGATACACCAAATCTCTACATGGTACATGCACACTCGTGTTTAGGCTGGCCAGGTTGATGGTAGTTCTGTTGAACTTTTCTCGGATTCTTTTCCCGGGTTTCAAGTTTTCGTTGTCTCTTTATTTGTGCCCGGTTGTCCTTTTACTTGATTTGTTTCTTGTATTTCTTTTTTATTAATGATTTACTTGTTTTAGAGATGTGGTAGACACCTGAGAGAAAATAATGCAAAAATAGAGAAACGTGAACATTTTGTTGATGTCTAGATAAACATGCAGTGAGTGAATATGTGATGTACACACAACGAAAGATGAATATGCAATAGAGTACAAAAAATGAAAAATAATATGAAATAGTACATATTTGAAGATAATGTAGCAACGAATATAAATGGACTCTTATGTGCAGGAGCAGTAATGTAAAAAGTAGAAAAAGTATAAAATAGACAACATAAAGTAAATGACTTTTTGACGTCTAATTTTGGTTAGCTTAGCAGCTTTTTTTTCTAGCAGCTGCTTTTGGGTACAATTGATTATGAGGAAATGATATTACTTTTGACAAGAAAATTGAATTTTATGTGCATGTGTTGCTCTCTCGTACCTGTTGGTTGCGGTTATAGGCTTTGCTATAAAAAAGACAAGACACAAGGAGCCGATGGAGCTTGGCGCAAAGTGGTTTTAGTGGTTTACCCGCAAGTTCATGTCCCGGTTTGGGTTGTGTGCCAGTAATGGGCTTCTTAGAGCATCCCCCCTCCCCTCCCACCCCCAAGACCATTGGGGTGCCAGACAAGAAAATTGCCGCGGTGGCACCCCCATCTGTCTAGCCCGACCCACTTTCTGTTCGGCACCCCCCAGCGGTCCTCCAAACTTGGGGACAGCATGGGGTGCCGGACAAGCCATCCGACAGGCTGGGCCCACATGTCATACTAACATGCTCGGTCAGCCGCGATTAATGGCGTCGTGAAGGCCGGGCTTTCCATCGCTTAATGGCGCGCACTTCGCCGGGCGGTTCCCAGGCGACGCACAGGGACGCGACGGCGGTGCGCCTGCAGCACGCATCGTGTCGGCGTTCCCGCGGTCGCTTTTATCTCCACCAACGCCGGTCAGCGCTGCATGTGAAGGAGGAGCCGCAGGAGGTGGTGTCGGCGGGCTACCACGTGTTGTCGCCGTTGCCGGATGAGCTGCACGATGGCGACTCCCCCGACTTCAGTTGGGCTATGGTGGCGTCGGTCACCGAGATCGAGAAGGATTCCCCGGCTTCTTGGAGGCCATCGAGGCCTCGGCGCGGATGGCCTCCTCCTTCTGCGGCGCTTCCACCTCGCGTGTGCCTCTGGACGGCGCTTCCCCACCTCCCGTGTTGCCTCCTCCTCCACCGTCGCGTTGACGGGACACCATCGGGGACGAGGGCGACAGAGAGTACGGTCGGGGTTAGGGGCGCCGGCGACGCCGGTCTTTTGTTTCAATCTCATTCAAAATCTTATAAAATATAACAAAATTTGAAAGAAATTTGAAGCCGGTTGTGTTACAATTTCCCCCAAAGTGGACACAATTTGGGGGGTTCCGGACAAAATTTGGAGGGTACCTGGGGAGATGCTCTGAGTTTTTAGAGGCTTTTTAGTTCTCTGAGTGGTACAGATCGAGTGTGGCATGTCACACCTTTTGGTTTAGCTTCATTGTTTGTAACTTGTGAACTTAATAAGCTATGGCTATAATTATTCATCTACGATGCAAAGGCTGGGGTAGTACAGCTATCATTCTTATTAAGAAGCACAACGAAGTCGGATCAACTTGCATTATAGTATGAAGTCAAGTCCCAATGTTCTAGTTCAGTTCAGAGAACCGAGCAGACCCAAAGAACATTCCATACACGTGTGTAAAATGCTTTCGGTCTCACCATTTGGCTGCACGTAGTTAACATATCCTTGCAAGTGGCAGGACTGAAAGCCTGGTACCTACATATGCAAGAAGAATCATGGTGGTAGTTGCGGTGATGGAAAAGGAGTAGCGGCTGGTATTTTAGCATATCTGTACGAGTGCTCGATCTACATTAGGTCACCTGAAGAAGGATGAGGTATTTAACAGGGAAACGAACTTGGGTGTGCTGTGACACCAATACCAACCCCAACCAAAAGTGTCCGACGGCTAGTAAACTTTGGCATTTGCGTGCATGGACGATCGATGCCAACCGCATCCCTCTAAGTACCGCATGCGCTTGTGGCTTATTTATGAAACCGATAGCATAAAACAACATGTGAACTCGTCGTCGGTGCAACGAGTTTATGTTATTTTCGCGGCTAACCAGGGGAGGCTGCAATCGATTTTGGCCGGTGCAACTTGTGGCATGACGGATGCGTGTTAATGGGTGACGTTTCAGTTTGACAGTTCTAAGCAACACATTGACTTCTTTATTTAAGCAAGTCGTCACAAGTACTTTGTATTACTTTGTGTATGTTTTGGTGTTGGCTCTGGCCTTTTGGTGATGGGAGAGGTGTTTATCGTTTATTCCTTCTTTCAAAACGAGCAAACCCTCTTTGCGTTACTTTCATAACATAAATGCAAAGTTCCTACAAAATACAAGGAAAAGAGAGTAGCAAGGGCGCCTTTACTCAATGCTGTGTTTGTGTCAAATATTGTGTACGTGTTGGGCTAGGTTTGGACTTGGAGTTGTATTAGGTGTGGATAGGATACGAGTAGTATCAGAGTCAAACTCTTGTACCCTAGGCCTCCCATATAATGAGTGGAGCACCACACGTGTAACTTATGACGACTTGATAGCAACAGGCACGCAGGGGGAGCCGGCGGTTTGTGCCGGCGCCTAGGGCGGACAGGGTTGCGGTATCAGAGGGGAGGAGCGCCCGTAGTCATGCCCCGCAGATGTAGGCGAGTTAGCCGAACTGCGTTACCTCTCGGTGTCGTCATCTTGCTGCGGATTGCTTTGTTCTCGGTAGATCAATTTGCGCCTACGACAGTAACAATTGGTATTAGAGCGAGGTTAAAGGCCACGGAATTTGATCTAGAGGAGGTGGACGGGAGACGATCGTTGGTGCGGAAGGTGTTAGTGTGTCGTGCATCGCCAGATCGGGATCGCGATCAGCCAGCAGCGAATCGGGCGAATCGATTGGTATTGGCGGCAGCACGCGTGGAGGACGCCACGGAGCGGCACGATCGAAGGCGCAGTCCACGTCGAAGCAATTGGAAGCAGCGAGTATGTAGTACGGCAGATCAGATCGATCTGTTCAGCGGTGGCGGGCGGACAGCAAAGTGCGGCAGTGCCTAGGGCAAGCGGCCTAGACGGCATGTGGACTTGGTGAGTTGCAGGCTTGCTCGCAGTAGATCGATCGAGATGGATGCAGGCAGCGTCGCGTGCGTGTTGACCGGGCAGCGCTGGAAGGAGAGGTCCATGCACGAGCTGAATAAAGTTGGCGCCTTTGGCGCCTCTCCTTGTTCAAAAAAAAAAATGCACGAGCTGGCCCATGAAGGGACGCACGGCCGAGGCTTGGCCTCGAGCGGGAGCAGCCTGGCTGTACTGCAGGAGCTATGAGATTTGTTTGGGGAAAAAAACGTCTACGTATCGTGTGTGGTTTCCATGTGGAGCTAGAAAAATCAGGAATTCAATGGGGGACTTTGGACGTGTGTGTCAGGTACGTGCACATGGAAGGGCCTCCTGGTTTCTTTGCTCAGGACACAAATTGTGCAGTACGGGATGGAAGCGGTGCACAGAAGATAGACGCGGAGTCGCATGTCCACGGAAAGATTGACAGATTTTGGTAGGTTTGGTCAATGTTATTTGATCCGGGCGTTGTATGGGCGACGCTCGATGAAGTAGCATGGGGCCAAGTTGATCAAGATGGACTGGATGCGGCGAGTGACGACGTGCTGGAGCGTGTCGTGAGGATCATGCATACACAGGGTGCCGGACAGTGCGCGGAAGGTGGACTGGGCACAGGGTGGAGCATGGGTGCAGTCGGATATGTTCGGCTGGGTCGGACTGGACAGTCTGACAGATCGACGGGAGGTCGGTCGGACAGAATACGGTGAAGATCGGCGACAACGACATAGGAGCGTGAGGGCTGATGGTGTCTGAATTCTGTGGCGTTGAAACACGTGGCGCATGGTTATGCGTGCTTCGACATGCGGTGGCGCGGGGCTGATTCAAGATGGAGCGCTTATGGGATCTTGAGGTAGGCGGGGCGCGGGGTGGACTGATCATCTACCATGGAGTCATGTCGAAGGTGGAGTTGGAGTCTCTGAGGGAAGATTCCACTCGGCTGATGGAGGGCTGCGGTGTAAGGATCCGGAGAATCGAAGCCTAGTCAGCGGGAAGGCGAGAGGCACGTGGTCTGGACTGGAGCTCAGGGTCTGGAGAGATGCGTGGAACTCGGCATCGGTCGGGTTTGACTGATGGTTGTCTGCAGTGGGGCCTGAGGTGGTGTGGGTGCGCGACCCAGTAGATCTTGGCCAAGATTGCGGATGCTCAACGCGGTAGTAGCGGCGAGGCGTGCGGTAAGCACGGGACACGGCGACAGACCAGGGCACAGGCGGTCAGACATGTGGTTAGATAGGTGTGCATGGGTGCTGAAGCAGTGTTGACGGTATCGGATTCAAGTTGGTGACTGGGTCTATGGACATTGACGCGTCAGGTGATAGACAGGAGTCGGACATGGGGAATCTGAGAAAGTGTTGGAGAGTCTGAGATGTCGGAAGCTTGGAGAGTACATGGCCATATATTCTGTGATGTTCAGTGCACATGCAAAGTGCAGGTGACTAGATACAGAAGGAGGCGAAGTGCTATAGCTGTGGGATATGTAGAAGACTATCCAGGATGAGACGACTGTGAATTTGATTCAGGGTGACTAAAAAGCGACGGTGAAGTTTCTTCAGGTTGAAATCATTTTTACGCAGACCACTGGTCGGTGTGTGATGGTGTTGAACGGGAAGAAGGAACTACAGTTGCAGGTGGAGTCACATGGAGTCTGGGAGTAGCAGCGAAACTCATGGAAGACAACTCAAGTCCGGAGTACATGGAGGTTTGACGCATTGACGAATTCAAGGTGGTGGACAATATTCGCCAAGGTGAAGTTTGTTGTGTTTGTGTCAAATATTGTACGTGTTGGGTTAGGTTTGGACTTGGAGTTGTATTAGGTGTAGATAGGATACGAGTAGTATCAGAGTCAAACTCTTGTACCCTGGGCCTCCCATATAATGAGGGGAGCACCACACGTGTAACTTATGACGACTTGATAGTAACAGGCACGCAGGGGGAGCCGACGGTTTGTGCCGGCGCCTAGGGCAGACAGGGTTGCGGTATCAGAGGGGAGGAGCGCCCGTAGTCATGCCCCGCAGATGTAGGCGAGTTAGCCGAACTGCGTTACCAAATCTCGGTGTCGTCATCTTGCTGCGGATTGCTTTGTTCTCGGTAGATCAATTTGCGCCTACGACAGTAACACTCAAGAATATGAGCTACAAGACAACAGGTGCTTAATCTTGGTCAATTAAATAAGAATGTGAGTTGAACTGCTACAAAAAGGTCGTAACACATGCTATTTTGTTCTACAGCATTCAAACCAAATAGTTGCAAAAGGCATCCAGTCAGTAAAACATGGACGCCATAATCCTTGGACACAACGACTATAGGTCAACTCTTGGATTTCAGCACAATATATATTTTTGATCAACCTAGAAGATTCTCAACTTCCATCTGACGATAAGACCACTTTAATCAGTTAACAGTACAATGAATGAGAAATTCGCTTGCATGAAAATTTGAACAGGTGCCACATATGAACTAGGAAATATACACATTTCTCAAATATGTCCCTCAGCTTCACTCGGCCGTAAAATGATTTCATTGCCCACTAAACTCAAAATTGGAGATGAAGTACAGATCATGAAAACTATTCTGGGTATAGTGGTGGGCGCACATGGATGCAAACCTACACACTCAAGTTTCATTGCCATAAGCTCAAAAGTCAGAGGGATAAACCTTATGTCTTGAATAAATGTTTTGTAAATCGCCCTAATTGAGAAAAAATAATATGCACAGCTATCACAGATACCTTCTCCACTTTCTTTCCAGGCTTCCCAGCATAACAAGTGTTGCAATAGCTAACCAGAGACCGACCATATATCTCCCCATCTGAAGTACCCATAACCCATTTCTATCTGTGGGAAAGGCCGTCAGCACTTGGTTGCATGCGGCTACTGGATTACTTCAAGAATAGTCAGAGGAGCAATCTCTCTTGGTTAACCACCTCTCGTTCTTCAGTACATTGGTGTAGGAAGCAGGTCAGAGCTCCTGCCCTGGTACTATCCTCCTGGTCCAGCTTAAAGATAATCGATGGGTAATATTGAAACAAAACCTTGGGACCGATATTCTGTATTGTGCCCCCAATGTGAGCTGCCAAGTTCCACATGCAAGCACAGATCCATACTGCTACGGTACAACAGAGCAGTTGAATGCAGTTCCACCCAGTATCAAGAAGGACATGGGGTTGGAACATTTCGATGGCTTTCCGCAAAATCTCGAATGATGCGTTTAAGGGTTCTTCCGCCCTTTCCTTGCATGTAATCAGGATGGTTTCTGCCATTATCCCCAGTTCTGCTGTGAAGATAGTCTGATGCTGCATCCTGAAGCACCTTGAGCCATAATGGAATTATCATCTCCGCTTCCCCTTGTCTTAGGTACTCCGAGGGCAAAGATTTCACCTGGTCAAGATTTGAAACATTTCAGCTAAACTGAGGCAGACATCCAACCCAAAGTACGCTACAGCAGCAAAATAAGTGACAAATATCATCACAACACATATAGCCTTTATAACACATTAACTCAAGGTAGCAAAAAAAAACTTCTGTGTCAAGAAGCAGCAGCATGTGAGTAGACGCAAGATGACCACATTCTATGTCAACATCTACAAATTTTCAATCCATCTTTGGTTGTCCCAAGTTTAAACACTAGAAGCCTTGTGAAGGAAACAGTATAGGCAGTCATGCAAAATAGTCTGTAAGAATAGCATTTGCTAAACCTTTCCAATTATACTGACATGACAGGACGCGTCACGCGGATAGCTAGCGAAGCTGAGTGTTCGTGTATAGCAGATTAGCCGGCCTTTTCAAAGGTAGACTAGCTCTAGTGGATAGGTGGAGATGTCGCGAGTGATCCGCTAGGACACCGGTGGGTGCGAGCTTAGTGTCTGTGCTAGCCGCGTGGAGTTGTAACTTGGCATCTTTGCCACTTCTTCTATGAAAACGATACACCTTTCCATGGTGTATCCTTGGGGAAAAAAAGACAGGACGCGTCACATATCTGGAAAAGCCAAATGTATGGTAAGTGGACGCCACAGACTACAGCATTTTCATGTCAAAACTCCAGAAGTTAGCTGAACACTCAAACGAAAAGCATGCCAGCAGAATTACAGCAAAAGAGTGATCGTGGAAATGCCGAAATGGTACCGTTGATTGCAGCCACATGCAGAGAGAATCCCAACAAAGAATAGCCTTATATGTTGTTCTCTCACAGAGACTGCACAATGCCGCCAATTGCTGCAACATTGTTGCAGATTTATGCACCTGTTCAGGAAAAACGTCAATGTTCTGCAGAAACTTTATGATCACCGAATTTTCCCTCTTAATAGACAATGATTACAAAATGTCCAAATTAGAGCAAAAGCCAAATCATAAATACAACTGTGTTAGTAAATGGATGAAGGAACAGAAGCAAGTTCCTATAAGTGGTATCATCATCAATATGCTCAGGACTCCTTGGTCAGATTGGCAACAGCATGACCATCAGTATGCTCGATTATACCCAGATTCCAGAGTTTATTGACAGGCTTTGAGGTGCAAGCATAATACCATGGCCAGTTTTGATGTCTCACATAACCAAATGGAAAAGAAACTGAGCGGGGACCAATAGTGACAAGGAAGCAACTATTAAAAGTACTCTTCAAATTCTACCCACCCTTGATAAGGCTGATACACCAAGTAGAGCATAAAGTACATTAGACATAAGACCTTCACCACAGCGTGCCAAAATTTGAACCAGCACCAGACCACGTGATCCATCAAGGCATTCTGGAGATTCCAGCACAGCAGTGAGGCTAACGTCAAGAAAACCTGCAGGTGTTACGTGCTTATGAATTCTTAGTTTGAAATGATCAAATGAGCACATCAGGTGTTACGCCATGTTAAGCACAATTACTTGAGCTGAAGCATGCTACATGGCCAGGTCATAAGGTCTCAATTAGTCCATGATAATAAATGAACGAATGAATTTTAGACATTGTCCAATTAATAAAAATATATATACTTTCGAAGATTCCAGTGATATAACTTTAAAAAAATCTTTTAGACAGTTAAATATAAGTACTGAGAGGAATTTACTAAATGTGATTAAGTGATGCTCTACAGTAGCTATACAAATTGCCTTTGACCAGGAATGAAATACATTTGTACACTTGCAATAAAAAAATTCTAACCTCACACGATTATGCTGGTACCAGCAGTCTATGGCCCATGCATTACTTTATGCAAAGGTCCTTCTACCAGCAGTTTACTCATGGACGCGTATCCAAAGAACAGTGAGAGTAATCATTGCACTTAACTGACATGTAGCAAAAGGCTATACACAGAAGTGGATAAGTGGCACTCACATGAAATATATGACATTGCTGCGATTGCTGCTCCTCGGTGCATTGCTGTAGAGCATATAGCTGCCTTTTGAAATGACGGCTCAAGCAGTGAAGCAGATGCTATGATAGCTTCCTGATTTATCATGCAATCATCATAAGAATTAGTGTCATACTGTCTATCCGTATCATGCAACAATAATGAACCAAACACCTTGACATGCAAGATATGGGAGAAAAGAGAACCTTCGGACAGCAGCGGATAAATGCAGATGTGAAGTTTGCATAGGCTTCAACCAGATCAGGTTCTTGATCACATGTGTAAGAAGATCTCAAATTTGATAGTGAAGCTGCAGAGCTAAATGTTTCAAAAGTTCTGACACATACTACGGTATATTCTTCCTTGTGACCAAATTCTTCAATTACATTGGCAGCTGAAAATATCATTAATGTCAAGGTATATTAGATTTCAAAATATACTGAAACAAGATGCTAAAGTAGTAGGTACCATCTTAGTGCTATCAACGTATTGTTGGACACCCACAACAAACAAAATCTATTGTAAATGTCAAGGTATATTAGATTTCAAAATATACTGAAACAAGATGCTGCAGTAGTAAGTACCATCTTAGTGCTATCAACGTATTGTTGGACACCCACAAAAAAAAATCTATTGTAGGGCATCATTCTTTCATTTTCAATGTAAAACTACAAAGCAGTTCAAAAAAATGGTATCCTAGTAGCATGCATAGTGGCTCAAAAGGCGATGAAAGAACATAAGTGGTAACCCGTATCCGTTGATCTCCATGTATGCTCTAATTAAAGACAGAATTCTACAGGTGAGCTTGGTTTATGCTTGCAGGTACCAGTATGAAACAGCAAACTGCAAGCCAAACGATGCATGCTAAGTTGGATGCAGCAAGCAGAACTCAACTGTGAGTATCAGTCGCTACCTGTTCGTAAGAAGCAGTCATGCCTTTGATACAGCAAGAAATTTGTCGATAAGCATTCCAGGATTTTCGGTAACAAAATTTGGAAGTGTTGTCCTGTAAAATGCACTCTTGATCAGCACAATGATCTATTCACCATAAAGCTTGATATTCTGCATTTTAGGCATCAGATAAACTTACCACAAGAATGTATGGCCGAAGAAAGAGAACGACAAGCAGCTCCTGACAAACTAGTATTCTCCATATGTGATGACTGGGAAAGTTTTTCAAGGAGTGGCCAGAATATACCGAGAAGAACCAAAACTATATCATCATCAATCAGACCAGATGTAATTGGAATTGTCAGGTGACTGAACAAAGCACCCATTCTGAAACACAAAAATGCATTTGCTCATACCATTCTCGATATAGTCAAATCATATCGTATTGCCACTGATGAGAACATATCTAGTGCTCCATTGGCTTGTGGTATTACATCTTCCCAAACCATGGTAAGCACAATCAAAGCGTTGTGGGAAATTTTCAGTAAATTGAGTAAACTGTACACCGAGAAAACAAAGAAGGCATATCCAGCTGTGAACAGTACCAGATTCAAAAATATTTTGTGGATTGTAACTTTGGTTATCTTAACTGACGTATCTGTCATTTCTTTGCTTCCCAAGTGTGTGAATCAAATTTAGAGTTGAAATTTCATAGCAATGCAGATGCAACTAATGCCAATCCAATCATTTTTGGGGAAATTTTTTGTAACCTCTTAGTTTTGCTACCGTAAAGTTATCCTTTGTAGTAAAACCCAAAAAGAACATCAGGGGAAAACGTACAAGAGTCAAAAAGGGTATGCACCTGTGAAGTCCACGAACTGCAAGGTTAATGGCTTTTGTGTAAGCACCAGGGTTTTGCCTGAGTAAATGATCTCTATCTATGTCAATCTGCACAAGTAAAAGGAAAACAAAATGCAATTGCAGTTCATGAATGGAAAAGTTTCTTCGAGCCCCATGTAGAGTTATGTAACTGAACCAACAATCTACATAGGCAAAATTTGATAACTTCACACTAATCAAATTTTGATAACTTCACACTGATCAATTTTGTAACTGAACCAACACACGGGCATATTACCTAGTCTACAGAGTAGGCATATTACCTTCAAGCATCCAATTTAAATATCTGAAAAGATATGAGTAGGCAAAATTTCGAAAGTTTGACTCTATCCTTGTCTAAGCCGGCAGCTTTTAACAGAATCAGAGAGAGTACAAACTAACAGTTGCATATATCCTATGGCTGGAAGGTATGCTTTAAAATAACTCAAATGAAACTTCTGCGCTGGCATAAAAATCTTCAAAAGAAGAATAAGAAAATGAATCCAGCTACTATGAGTGCCCAACTGCCCATGAAATTAAAGTACAACAACATAAGCACTTGACTAGATATTACTAGCAATTTAAGAACCTTGAAAAACAGATCATATTGCAGTTTAGTAAAGATGCTAAAATTGTATAAGTAAAATACGTGAAAGAAGACCAGTTACCATGATGTACACCAATATAAACTGGCACATGCAGATAAAGACTAGCATCAGAGAAAGCTGCTGAACTCTAGAATAACCATTGACAAACTTCTGTCAACAAATGTTGAAGGTCCATGCAATGCAAAGGTTTATACTTTACTAGATATTGATGGTTCATGCAAAGGTTTATACTTTACTAGCACAAAGCTCATGTGTTGCCACGGATTAAAATAACTTAAAGCCAGATCAAATCATCTATATCTGCTCACATCCCAACCGTTTGTGCCAGATCCAACAGGTATTGTGGCCCAAAGGTGAACAGACCACCGCCACTGATTGGAATGTTTATAGAAGTAAAAGATACAGGACATTGTTCTAAGCTTATTATCCAACAAATGATAATAACGCAACAAAATAATTGAAAAAAATAAAATTCAGACAACACTCCAAGAAAAATTGCACTAGGGAAAGAAAACATACAATCTTTTCAACTGCTGAGTAGCTTGAACAAAGAAGCCTGGCCAGCGAATTTTTCCTCGATTCTTTGTCAAGAACAGAACACAGAGCATGTGTAATTGCACTAATAATCTCTTCCTCGTCATTTATCCGCAGGTTCCCCTCATCCATACCCTATAAGAGGACTGTTCTTTTGAATACTACATTGAATACAAGCCCAAAATGAATGTATAAGCTAAAGCGACAATGCAAAGTACCAAGCATACGATAGACCATATTTATTCAATTAACTAGATCAAGTCGTGCAGATGCTAAAACATGAAATTATAAATATAACTGTTTGCCTTTCAGAGAGTAGTACAGTATAGGCAAAACTAGTTTTCTTTCTAAACCGAAAAGCTGCATTGTCTGTGTTGAGTTAAACATCATATTGCATGTAGGATGACTTAGCCAATCTGAATAGTCTACTATGCCCAATTGCCCATGCGCCCCAAACCACTCTTGTATACTCCCTCCGTTCCTAAATATAAGATGTTTTAGCATTTGTCCACATTCACATATATGTAGATGTATGTAGACATATTTTTGTGTGTATGCACACTCATTTTAGTATGCACCTAGACAACATGTTGAAGAGCTAAAACGTCTTATATATTGGAACGGAGGGAGTATATAACTCTTTGCTAATGGAATAAAACTCACAGTTGTGAATAGCCATTCTCTCTACAACAAACACATTGTTTTGGAAGTATGGACTGCATTGGCCCCTAACCACAAAATATTATGACAGAGTAAATTTGCTATCGTGGAAGTATTTTACCTCACTAATCCAGAAAAGAATTTCTAGATTCTGAGGCTCATGGATGAATGATGTAGCATCCTCGCAAAGTTTACGCAAAGCTGAACAGCAAGCATTTGACGACAAGGATTTTGAAATCCCTGAAGCACAGAATAGGCTGAACACAATGACACAACATATTCATATAAGTATGATTAATAAACAAATAAATCACATTAGACATCAATCCATATTATCCTTACAGTAATGGCTTAATATTACTTTCGGAAGATGATAACCATTTTGAATAAGAACCAACGACATCACCAAAAGATTTGTATACCTAGAACAAATATGAAATCGCACGAGAAACCATTAGCTTCACAAAGTACAATAAAGAAATATTTTATCATACAAACGCATATTGAGGAAGTCTTACCAAGAACTGGCATCCATTCAGTTCAGCAGGTGTTCTGCTGGACAGAATATTCACAAAATGCATTATGATTGAAAAATCGAAGGGGCTTCCATCTTGTAAAACTGTGTCAGCAACCTGAAATTTGGTAACTTATGAGCGTGCCATGTAGATCAAGCATGCTGGTTCCTTGCATGCTTATGTCTAACCACACAGGTGGGTGTCATGCCAACCAGCAAAAATTAGTACAGATAGTACAAGAATTTCAATTTGCTGAAGGTAGGATCACAGGATTTATATGGATTAATATCCCTCTGAATCGCCAATAGAGCTACAAGCTAAACAGACAAGAGATGATAGACGGTATTATTGGTCATTTCCAAAGCATGTAGTTTTTTCTGCCAAATGCATATTTCCTATGCATTGCTTAAAGTAGCAGAAAACAGTTCTAGGCATCCCTGAACTTAGCCACATTTCTCAGGGTGCTCTAAGAAGAATAATAAACCTAGGCCACATTTCTCAGGGTGCTCTAAGAAGAATAATAAACCCTTCAACAAGATACGTCTTGGCTTCTTGGCGTAAAGAAGGCAGTCTTCCAATTGAGTTGTGAAATAAAAAATCATTTGTATTTGTAATGAGAAGCTTAGAGGAGGGGTATCTGTCAATGGACTAACAAACTCGTGGAAACTCGTGGAAATAATCACGTGCCTCCAAGCAAATCATATCATCTTCAAGACCAACTTGAATTAAGCAACTGAGACTTCATCGCATTTTAACCAAGTATGTTAAGAGAAGGGAACTAGTGGATAAGCAGATCAAGATCAGCATAATCAACATGAGAATCAAATTACATTACATCCTACAAAAAATAAATATAATGCTCATGTGTGTATTCTATAGAAAACTATAAATCGAGTTGACCAATTGATGCGGCACACTCACCATGCTAAGTGCGTACATTCTAACCTCTACCTCCTTCCAAGGTATTGATTGGCTAACCAAACCCCATGCACCAGAAAAAATCTACATAAAGTGCAAAGGGTTAAGCAAAAAAAGTAGTAATAATGATCTAACAAAGAGAGCATCAGAAAACATGCTTAAAAAATGTCACATAAAAGGTTTTCAAATGATCCCGTACGTCAGCAACATCATAGGCAATCAGTACAAGTTTTATAAAGCTACATTTTTTGGGGAGGGGCATATTATCTGGGCAATGCAAGATGATTACTTGTAAGTAGCCATGGAAGACAATGTCATCTTTTAGCAAAAAAAAAATACATACCTTATTAATATATGCAGGGGCACCTAAAAGCAAACAAATATCAACAAGAAGCTCCTCCAAGTTCAGTCTAAATTGTGCTAGTCCATCGGGTAGCGAACATACTCCATCAGCGCCATGCTCATCAGTGTCAATAATCTGTGAATTATCAGAACTTACAAGGTATAAGTAAGAAGTTGGATCGACAGAACTTTCATACATACAGACGTGCAGGATATTCATGATAACTTAGCATAAGGAAAGGTAAAACTGGCATCTACATGAAGTATCGTGTGAAAAGGGTATCATTTATAAGAACTTTCTGTTTATTACTTGATCATGAGAATATAAGGGAATGATATTGAGGGAAAAGTGATAAACCTGAGCACGAAAAAGAAGAACATCTAGCAGTGAAGAAAACACGGGGAGAAACATCTCTTGTGCAGCATTCCTTTCGGCTGTTTGCATATCAATACCAAGAATAAAATGTGACAAACTGCACCTGTAAAATTTCAGCATGGTAATAATTACTTGCTTGCGAACTTAGTTTTACTTCAAAAGAATTGACTATAGAACTTGTAAAATCTGAACATTATATGGAAAATTCAGGTGTTGAAGCCATACTGAAATTGCATTCTATGGAATGGGATAGGGAGCAACAGTCAGCCATACGCGCACGCATGCACACAGCCACAAGCTAGAAGAACCAGCAGGTGTTTCACTCCGAATGGGTGTTAATTTATATACTGGAACGGTGGAACGGGATATGAAGTACAAGTGAAGATATTCACCCGCCCACCGCACGCTCGCGCCCACGAGCACACACACACACAATTGAATAATACGTTCCGAAAGTCATGAACTAATTGCTAATTGACCTACAAAAGGAAAGAGTGTGATCATGAAAATAAAGAGAGTTGGGCATTATTACCAAAATTGCAAAGTGGAATCTGCAATCTCCCAGTCTTCACTAGAAAAAGCTACACATCTGTAAATGAGGGTGAAATCCTTCAGGGTCACAGGAGGTAATAAAGTGAATTAAACTACAGTGTAGCATTAGCATCAAGTATTAATGCAAATAACTTTAAAACTAAGGGAAAAGTACCACATAAGCAGTGCAATAGATTGACCTCAGAAGTGCATCGGAAAGGGCAAGTGCTTGATTACTCCCTTCTGCAACCAAACCAGGTGCCTAGAAAATCAGACAATTATCAGCTTCTGTTCAACAGTCTCTGACCAAAAGCATATTGGAGAAGCACAGAAACAAAAAAAAGGGACTACGCCATTTTGCATTGCAATTTCTCTTGGGCCATTCTCTTTGTCATATCCAATTTATATTAGATTTTACCCACAGGTAACGTTGTACTGTATAAATGTGCTACATTGTTAGGTTAGTCCTTGACTCCTCAATAACATCCAGCTTTCATAATGGGACGTAGACCACTTAGGATATGATGATTTAGGGTATGAAGTGGAATGGAATGTGATGGTGATGATGGTTCAAGTTATTTATTTCGTTGGTGGGTTGAGCTGGTTCAACATCATGTTTGGCTGGTGTAATGCAATGGTATCGGATGGATCAAGTTTGTGTTTGTGTTAATAGGTCGTATGAGCAAATAAATGTACCTCTCTTTGTGTGTGATGATGTTCTAAACATGGAATAACTAACCGAAGGAATTACGTCAAACTTAATAGAGCTGACACTTTTGTTTTTTCTCTTTGCACTTGGTGCCAAAAGAAAATCACTACAACTGACTACTAATAGCTCTGAGTATCCCTGACAAAGAAGCAATTGAAACTGTGACATGTGTCGGCATGTATATCAGTGCAAGACTGCAGGATGATCAAACACGACTGAAGGACATTCCAAGGTCGCAAACACAACTAGATACCATTGCATTACTGTGCCAATCAGCCGCTGGATTCAATAAACCCCGCAAAACTGTGCTGGCTTGCCACCATGACTGCTACACTGAATGGCCTGGGGGCGAAAGAGAGTGGGAAGGGAGGTGACACCTTGTGGGGAGGCGACGTCAAGGAGACTGGCAGCACTGGGAAGCGCTCTGCATCGAGGTGGGGATGACAAACGTTGGGCTGAAGGGTGAGGGGCAAGAGGACTACCTCGTCAAGGAACCTCGCCATTCGGCTGATTTAGGAAAATTAGTTGGCTCCTATTTTTTGGAATATTCAGGTTATCCGTTCCACCTGATCCAGTACTATTTGAATCCTTTCACTTAATCAAACATAGTGCTAGGGGCACATCCAGAACCACCCCATACAGGAATTACACATACCCCCAAATCAACACAAACCTATTTCACTAACTTTTCAGTACTTCAGCTGTATCAGAAGTCTATTGTCCATTTGAACATAGTAGCAGACCATGAATGGGGGATTAATTTTGACTACTGGACATATAGTGAGTAACTAAACTGCAAATCATGATGCTACAAAAACCACGTGAGAATGAGAAAATACTTACTGCCTGACCAACTTCACACATCAAACTAGCAATACCAGCGACAATCTTGTCGCTTCTGTTGGCTAGAGCTGGTAAAAGAAGAACTTCTCTGATGTATGGAATCTTGCTTAGAAAAGCCCGAGGTAAATCCTACAGCCAGATAGGAGCATACATCAGATTTCTCAGTTCATCATGAGTTGAAAGTAGATTTGTGGAACAATTTTTTGTTAGTGAACAGCCTCAACAAAGTTAAAAGAGAACAGTGACTTTTCCAAGAAAAGAACCAAAAGGGGACACGACACCAGCCATTTTAGAACTTCACAGTCGCATTGCATACTCAACAACGCTGCAGGTCAACTACTTGAATGACAACACATAATGGAAAAAGAATGATAAGGAGCATTCAAGTCATAACTCAGGCTATGTAGTCCTACTTCAAACCATGCCACCAGAGATGCTTCTCAGCCCAACAACCATACAGAAGCGGTAAAATGCATTGGTAAATGCACGTGAAGAGAGAACGGAACTGGCATCAACTGCCATGTCCAGATTATTCCGTGATGCTTCATAAAGATAAAAAGTACAGCTTAACTGAAAGAAATGCACTGCACGAACTTCGTACTAGGTCCAGTTCAAGCACTATTTCATAGAGCAATCAAGCAGAGGTTACCCGATCAGTTGATTGCACCAATGCAGTAGACTAGACAGAACTTACTTGATGCTGGCTGACAAGCTCCGTCATAACCTCTATGGCCACGTCAAACGAGAAGGACACCTTTTATGCAACGAAAAACACATGTCAGTACGTGAGTACAAAACCAATCCCTAACAGTGGGTTTTACTGATCCCACCTGCAGGGAGTTGAAGGCGAACGTGAGAAGTGGGTGCACGGCGAGCACGGCTGCAGGCGTTCCCGAGAAGCATCCCACGCGGACCTACAACATTGCCGTTACTCTTATTAAGCACAGGGAGAGGGAAGGACGGACGCGATTGAGCCGAGCAAGGCGCATACGTACCCAGCTCAGTAGGCATCGCAGTATTCTGCGGCTTCGCTCGTGGAGGGGGACCCCGTCGGCGGCGGCCGGCTTCTCGGACTGGGCAAACAGGAAGTCAAGCACGGCGGGCGCGTGCGCGAGCAGGTCGCGCGTGAACCTGCACCGCGCGGCAGAGTCGACCCCCGTGTCTCCGCTCTGATCCTGCGCCACCTCCTCGGGGAGCACGGTGAGCAGCTCCAGCAAGGCGGTGTCGGGTAAGTGTGGCATTCGCGCGAAAAGCCCGTCCACCCTCCGTCGGCGCGGAGGGCCAGCGCCGCGAGGGCCAGGCAGATCTGCGTGAGCAGCCGCGGAGGCCCGAAGCAGAAGCGGCGCGCGGCGACTAGGAGCGCGTCGAGGAGCTGCGCAGCGGGGTCCGGGAGCGGGGCGCCAGGTGACTGGATCTTCCGTCGGAGCATCTGGGCTGCGAAGAAGAGTAGGTCGGCCGAAGGGGGCGGGTGATCCCCGGAGGCGAGCAGCGAGGCTGCCAGCGCCCACGCATGAGGCGAGCGCTGCAGGCCGAGGAGCCACTGGTTGGCGGCGAGGCGCGCGGAGGGGTCGGCGACGTGGTTGAGCGCGTGCACTGCCGCGGCCAGCTGCGCCTGGAGGTCCGGCGCTTCTGCGGCGTCCATCGCTGCCGTTCCGGCGGCGCGTGCTTTGGGTGGGTGGATTTGGGTGGGGCAAGCGAGGGGACGGAGGGGATTGATTGGGCCGAGTGGCACGCACGGGCGAGTGTGGGGGAGCCGATTCCTCTCTCTCTTTTTCCCGAGTGGATTGTTACAGTTACAACATTGTTAACAGTAGCTACCACATTAGAGCTAGCAGTACCCGTAAAACGTCCGAACCCGCAAAATTCCGGCGACTTTGCGGGTTTGGGGCAATTTTTGGGCCAGACCAGCGTCTGCATATTTGCGTCGGCCCGCAAACGTTTTGCGGTGGCCCGTGAATCCGCACCGCGTGCCCCTATTTATTTGGCTTGCCACCGCATTTGCGGATTGCGATCCCCAATCCCACACCTCCTCCGGCGAGCAATCCGCCGTGCGCTCCGCCGTCTCCGACGAGCAATCTCGCTCCCCGTCAACAGATCCGGCGACGCCGAGCCATGGCGCCAAAGCGGGAACCAGAGGCGGCGCTCCCCGGCGACGACCGTTTCGGCGGAGACTACTCCGACGCGAAGCGCGCGCAGATCGTCCGCAGCGACGGCGCACGGAAGCGCGGCGCACGAAGTACAGTCACGGCGGGTCGGTGCGCTGCGACTTGCCGAGTTTGACCGGCTCCGGGGGAGCGGGAGCGGGAGATCGACCGGCGCCGTCGCGAGAAGTTCCTCCGCGGCGCCAGCAGCTCCTCCGCGGGCGCCAGCAGCTCTTCCACCGCGCCGGGTGCTCCTCCGCCGGAAGGCTACGACCCCGAGCACTACGGCGTCACGCTTGGGCCGGAGGACTTCATCCCCGACGAGCACCTCGAGCGCATGCTGGCGGCGACGGTGCTGCGGTCCCAGCACGAGGCGGTGGAGTTCGCCGCCAAGATCAAGCGCGACGAGGTGCTCGACGACGTCCTCATGGAGCAGACGTTGATCATCAGCCAGCTCCCGCCCGTCATCGACCTCGTCTCCGACGAGGAGTGAAGATCCTCCACCGCTGTGTCGCCGCCGCGCCCGTGGCTCCGGTGAGGAGCAAATTTTGTGTAGTTCTAGGGTTTGGGCGGCGACGTGTAGTTCTAGGGTTTGCATTTTGTGTAGATACAACGTTGAAATCTATCTGTAGCGAAGAACATCTATCTAGTATGAACTGAACTTTGTTCCCGCGAAAATTTGGATGTTGAATTTCAGATTTGCAGTTTCGTTTGCGGGCTTGTTCTTCGCGGCCCCTTTCTCGCGCAAGAACACGCAAAACCCGACCCCTAAAATTGTTTTGCGGGTTGCCGTTTTGCGGGTACTGCTAGAGATGCTCTTAGAGCATCTTCAGCAGCCCTAAAATACGCCACCGAAAAGGGGTGACGTTTTGACACCAGAAAGCATTATGCTCCCAGGTTTATAAAATCCGATTCAATCATTTCGCAATATTAAAAATTCGGACCAAAAATTTACGTGTATATCTTGACATTCTATGTGCTCACAAATATGTTTCGTGGAACCGATATTTTTTGTCGTGTGTAAAAGACAAAATTTGGTGCTAAAAAAGCTTTTTACGAGACTTTTTTTTACACGGGCCAGAGAAAATGTTGGTTTTTTCGTGAAATTTGGTGTGCGCACGTCGAGATGTTAGCACGAAATTTTTGTTCACAACTTTTGACATTTCAAAATGTTTTTTGGCGTGGGAGGAGCATATGCATATGCTCCAATGTGTCAAAGTAAATTTCCAACCAAAGTGATAATGGACAATATAGGGCACCAGAATCTTTTCTTTCGTAACAAATGCCCTAAAATAGGGCATCAGAAAACTCCTGCCGTAGTAGGTTCCCTAAAATAGGGCAGCAAACACATGTATTTTTTCATTAGAGACATCTCTCCAAACAAGATAGCAAGTGTTGGTGAACAAATTACAGTTGGGCAGCGATTAAATTATACTTTCTTTACTTTTATGATTATGAATATTCATGGCATGATTCATATAGGCATTACGTCTAAATTATATAGATCATACAACTGACATTGAATTTATAACTCATACTCCACTTTAAAACCGTTTATATGTTTGCATCTCTAAGTATTAAGTAAGTATCAGCTTAAGCAAAAGTGACATAACGTAAACAATAAAAATATCGTCCAATTGTGACATAGAAACTGTTGTTTTACGCTTAGTAGAAACAACACTTAACACAACTTGCCCCTTACTGTCACCGGGGTATAGAAATATGCATGGTTAAACCCACTATTATACACAAAACTCTATCTTGGAGATCTAACTATCAAATGACGCCAAAAGACATAACAACATACGAAAATATAGTTTTATATGTGGGAGATGCCACATGCATGAAAATTATTCTATCACTCTTATTCCCATATGCATCAAATACTATAAACATGAAAATTATTCTATCACTATAGCTTCTAATAATATAGTTTTCTCAACATACTACTAACGCTAAAATGTGATCCACATACAAGAAGATCGGAGAGCGTATAAAGCTACAAATCATCCATAAAAGAAACATAAAGGAGCTCAATATAACTCATGAATAATCTGATAATAAAGTGACAATTCATCTTATCCAACAAAAACAACACCGATTACATCAGATGGATCTCAATCATGTGGGGCAGCTCATGAGATCATTGTACTGAAAATCAAGAGAGAGGTTGTCATCTAGCTATTACTATGGACATGTAGTTCAATGGAACTACCCACACATCGTCATGGAGGCAGTAAGGTTGATGAAAATGGGTCCGAAGGTGGATCCCGTCCTGGGAAAGTGCCATAACAGGTCCCCAAATTGGTTCGTCAGATGATGGAGACTTTGTATCGAAACTCTCCGAAATATCACTCGTGATACGAGCGTTTTAGGTCATAGGCAATATATAGGCGAAGTGTGTCGCGAGAAGTGGTGCCCCCTGTCTAGGTCATGGACCCATGCCAGGCATGTGGGTCCCCTCCCCCCCCCCCCTCTCCGATGATATTCGTCTTCGTCTCGTAAAGTTAGGTGATTTTCCTATTTTTTCCAAATTTATTGATTCCCGTACCTGGATATTTTCTACGATGCACCGCAGGAGTGGATTGACTCGGGCAACAACATCTCCATATACTCCAACAACCCTGACGGTGCGCAAAACTCCGGCAAGATGTACCAACAGCAGTCGGGCGAACACTTGGGAAAAGAGGAGGAGGAGTGGGCCGGCATGTGATACGTCTCAAACGTATCTATAATTTTTGGTTGTTCCATGCTAGTTATATGTCATTGCCACATGTTTTTATAATGTTTTTATATCATTTTGGCATATTTTCTGGAACTAACCTATTAACAAGATGCCCAGTGTCAGTTCCTGTTTTCTGCTGTCTTTTTGTTTCAGAAAATCTAGTCGGGAAAGTTTCTCGAAATTGACTGAAAATTTACGTGAATTATTTTTACATGGAAACAAAGACTGCGCCAGAAGGGGACTACAGGGGGCCCACAGCCCCCAGACGCCAGCCAGCCGTGGCCCAGGCCTTGGCCGTGGTTGGGTCCCACCTAGGGCCCTCGAGAAGCTTCTCGAGCTGCCCTTTCACCTATAAATTGCCTTCGTCCCAAAAACCCTCGGGGCCCGATCACTTTTCCAGAAATACGTCTGAGGCCGCCGCCGTCGCCAACCCTAGATCGGGAGGGATCTGAAGCTCTTCCCGGCACCCTGCCGGAGGGGAGATCGTCACCGGAGGCATCTACACCACCATGCCTTCCTCCGGAGTGATGCGTGAGTAGTCCACCACGGGACTACGGGTCCATGGCAGTAGCTAGATGGTTGTCTCTTCTCCTTGTACTCCATTGTTTAGATCTTGTGAGCTGCCTAACATGATCAATATCATCTATTTGTAATGCTACATGTTGTGTTTGTTGGGATCCGATGATTTGTGGAATCATGACACTCTTGTTCAGTTTATCTATGATATTTTTTATTTATGATCTTGCATGCTCTCCGATGCTTGTGTATGCTTTGGCCGATTAATGGCTAGTATCTTTAGAGGGAGTATTTATGCTAGAAAGTAGGTTCATGCCTCTCTTTGTCTGAGTTCGAGTAGACATAAATGATTAAGACTAGAGATGTGTTGTTGCTACTAGGGGTAAAACGGTGTTTACTTCTTTATGTTGTTTTCATTGCTTGCATTATGCACCATGATGATTGCAATTATCCGTTGCTTGCAACTTAGTACTTTCGGGTGACATGCTGGATAGCGATCCCGGGGTGGATTATTAGTCATAGATGCAGTTGGATGACGTCTATGTATTTTGACGTAATGCCCATATTAAATGAAACGGTGAACTATATTGTGTCATGGTAGTATTGTTATGCGCCCATGCTTTGACAGTTGCTCAGCTGTAATTTGTTTACCCAACATGTTTATCTTTCGGAGAGACACCACTAGTGAACTGTGGACCCCGGTCCTATTTTCCTATTGACGTGGTGTTAACACATCAAATCCCATGGTTCGGTACCTAGGGTTGAGATTAAGGGGGAGAGACGTGGTAGCGTTGGTAGTACCGTCGGCGGACAAGCAAGGTTTACCCAGGTTCAGGCCCCCGGAGGGTAACACCCTACTTCCTGCTTGTCTGGTTATTGATATATGAGGTGTACAATGGTGTCCCGGTGAGATGATGATCTCGCTAGGGCTTTGGTGATATGAGGATTGCGTGCCCTAGATCGGCGGCCCTCCCAGCCTTTATATAGGAAGCTGGGTCTCGGGGATTCGCAACCGACTAGGTTTATAGGTAAGGTAGGTTTCTACCGACTTAAGGTTTACTAGTCTTGGGGCGTACGTCGTCTTCATGGGCTCCCTTCGTGGGCCTTGATCTTTGATTGTTGGCGGGCCTCTCTGTGGGCCTTAACTTGTACGTGCACTAGGTATCCTCATGGCAGGGCACCCGAAGGGTAGGCCCCCGTCACCTATATTGCTTACAACCGTTTTCATAGTTTTCCTAGTCATTTGCTCGCTGGTCATTTTTGCTTTCATAATATTTTCCACGCATAAGTTTAATTCTTTGTGTTCAGCAAACCGAAGAGATTGACAACCTCTCTGTTTCATTGGGGCAAAGTGATATGTTTGTAATTGTGTGCAAGTCCGCGTTAACCTCCTAATGCCAGGGGAGGAAGACACCTTGTTGGAGGCTTGGAGCCTTCTCCAAGTCCTACTGGATTGATAACCTTTGTTTTGTACGTATGAAGGGAAAATTGCCGCTACGCTGCATCATACCTTTCTCTTGGGGTCCCCCAACGAACGTGTGATTCACGCCATCAAGCTCTTTTATGGCGCCGCTGCCGAGGACTTGGAAGCTTCAGCGAGGGGAGTTTCACACGTCCTTACATTCCGTTTTGTTATTGTCTTGCTTAGTATATTTTTTGTTAGTCTTGTTTTGCTTTTCGTTTGTCTTAAAACTCAAAAACACAACAAAAAAAATTCCAGTAAGTAGTCTTTTATTGTTTTGCTTAGTTATCATGTCTAGTTATACCCCTTTTGTTATGTCTCTCGAAAGTGAAGTTCTCACATTTAAACAAGGAAGTGGGGAAAGTTTTAAAGATGCTTGGGCTAGAATTCTAGAACCCTATGGAAAAACCGAACCAAGAATTACCATGAGCTTGCTTCTTAGTAGTTTCTATTTTGGTATTCTTCTTTGTTATAGATATGCTTTAGATGCTATATTAGGAGGAGGTTTTCTTCACTACAATGGAGATCAAGCTTTCAATGCTATAAAAAAATTAATAGCATCTTCCTCATTAACAAGTAATAAGATAGAATCAGCTTTGGAAAATATTGCTAGTAAACGCGACACTCTTGAAATTAATATGACTAGTATGGAAAATACTCATAGTTTGGTTTGAGATCTTCATGAGAGTTCCCTTTATAAGGAACCCCAAGCTACTTTTGAAATAAAAAATTGTGAATCTTCACCGGATTGGGTCCCTTCAATTAAAATTGAAATAAATGGGATGCATTTTAGTGCTATTTGTGATATTGTGACATAATTCTCCCTTATGCCTAAATCTATTTATGATTCTTTAAATTTGTGGGAGCTCTCCGAATGCACAAATCATCTAAATCTTGCTGATAACTCTATCAAAATTCCATTAGGAAAAGCAGAAGATATTCACACAAGATTACTTGGTAAGTTCATCCCTATTGATTATTATTTTATTGAATGTGAAGGGGAAGCACGAATCGTACTTGGGAGATCATTTTTGAGGTATGTCAAGGCATATATTGATATACATAAAGGAACCTTGAAGTTCAACTCTACAAGGAGCCATCATATTTTCCTAAGCGTAATGGTAAGAGATCAAAAGGGAAATATTTTGTTATAGGTGATATTGATAATACTTGATTTTGCTCTTGTGCCTAGCTAAAAGGCGTTAAAGAAAAGCGCTTATGGGAGGCAACCCATTATTTTTACTTTCAGTTTATTTTTGTTTTCTTTGTGTTTTGGGTGATGCTACCTCTGTAACAACTCTCTTGTATCCTTTTTGTTTTGGTTTTTGTGCCAAGAATAGCCTCTAATGAGAGGAAAGTTAAATTTTGAGTTGTTGTCCAGAAACAGATTTCTGTCCGTCACCGTACGAAAATCCAACAAATCACAGAACCTGATCTGGGTCTGAAATTTTTTGACAGTAAGCATCAGGGTTTTGTTTACCTTTCATTAGTTTTAAGTTTTCTTATTAGAGTTGTCCTAGTATCCTGGAAAAATCATCTTTACATTCTATTTTGTTCTGTTTTTGACAGATTCTGTCTTAGTTTCGCATTGCGTCTTTTACGAGTGTTGAGTGGAGTTCTTTAAGGGTGGAGAGAATCACTTAAAGCTTTGTGACAGTAGCTAACGTTAAAATAAGTTCATGCAGATTGGAAACAGGCGCTAACACGCACGTGAAAAAAGCGCGTGACCGATTCGTACTAGCCAAACGAGTTTGAGTCCAAATAGAACCCAGTGGTAGTTAATTTTCCCAACCAGTTGCGTGGCCCATGGGCCGCACATGCAGCGCTAGGTAAACTCCCGTGTACAGATGGATTGATCCGTGTCCTAAAGAAACGATCGATTGATTCGCTCTCCCAAATTTAATTTAATCATGGCGTAAGGTCCACGGAGTATATCCATCAAATATTGAGAGTTTGCAATTTTTTCGTATATCTTAGGATGTGGGAATATGAAAATCATGGTTTCAACAACTTCACGGGTTAGGTATAATTTTAACAGAAATTTACTTTGGCTCCCGATCTCACATGCTACTGACTGATTATACAATTCGAAAAAAATAGTTAAACATTTTGAAAATTTCTGATTTTTTTATGATGAACATAAACAAATTTTCTACAAACATGCCGAGTTTCGTGGTGAAATGACACTCGTGATGCTCGGTGCAAAGTAAATAAATCAATGCTATGAAAACTATATGTGTAAGTCTCATTTTTGTTAGTGATTTGTTTTTTCATCACCAAAACAATTTTTTTCAAAATGTTTTAATATTTTCTTCAATTTTTTTAATTGGACAGGAGCAGGTGTGCTCGGGAGCCAAAACGCTTTCACTGATTTTTAGGGATTACAAATGCACCAGGACTATGATCTGTCAAACAATTGGCTAGCGTCATAGATGGACAGGGTGTTCATGGTTTATACCTAGCATCTTGCAAACTGACTCCAGGGCCAGATATGCTTTATATTTTCATTAAACTCATCCCAAGTTTAGAATTTGTATATATATATTTAACCTAGGTTAAATGGTTTCTACTCCTGGGTGTAACTACACCCACGTCTCATATACCATGATACGGAAGTATTTGTAATAATTTATCGGTTTGAGTATGTTCATATACTATATCTAAGATACCCCAAAACAAGTTGCATGAAAAAATTGCAAGTATGCTCAAATTTTGCACTATATACTCGAAATACCGTCATATTTATACATAAAACAGAAGTATGTGAAAAAATTACATACTACCTAAAAAGAAGTATCTATAGTACTAAAATAGTTCTATATACTTCATACTACATGTTACATACTCCCCGGTATGATAGATACTCCATACATTATGTGAAACACACATGGGTGTAGTTACACCCGGGAGTAGCATGAATATGTCCTAACTTTAACCTATATATATATATATAAATATCTGGTTTAAACTTGGAGGGCATATTACCTAATACTACTATATATAAAGGACGCTGGAATCAGCGCGCTGAGAGCGCTCCGGGTACTGTAGCGTCGCGCGAAGCTACAGTACCCGGCGGGTGAACAGTGTTTTTTCTCCTTTTTTTGAATTTTTTTGGTCTCCCTAAAATTATATACAAGCTACAGTACCCGGCGGGGTGAACAGTGGTTTTTTTTTTTTGGCTCTTTTTTTTTAAATTTTTTTTTTGTTCTCCCTAAAATTATATACACGAAATATATACGTATCAACGAGTAAGTTCCATCCCCGTGAACGGTTTCGAGTTTTGTCAACTCTAACTCCTCAATTTTGAAACTAATTTTGTCAAAAAATTTGCAGACAAGTCACCGCGCTTCCCACAAATTATTACCTATACCTACCTAGATACATTAAAGACACTGAGAAAATTTGCAGACAAAGGACGCTGGAATCAGCGCGCTGAGAACGCTCCGGGTACTGTAGCGTCGCGCGAAGCTACAGTACCCGGCGGGTGAACAGTGGTTTTTTTTTTTGGCTTTTTTTTTTGAATTTTTTTTGTTCTCCCTAAAATTATATACACGAAATATATACGTATCAACGAGTAAATTCCATCCCCGTGAACGGTTTCGAGTTTTGTCAACTCTAACTCCTCAATTTTGAAACTAATTTTGTCAAAAAATTTGCAGACAAGTCACCGCGCTTCCCACAAATTATTACCTATACCTACCTAGATACATTAAAGACACTGAGAAAATTTGCAAACAAGTCCCCGCGCTTCCCACAAATTATTACCTATACCTAACTCAATACATTAAAGACACTGAGAATAGCGAGCTGAGAACGCTCGGGCACTGCAGCGTCGCGCAAAGCTACAGTGCCCGGTTGCCTCCGCGCCGTCGATCGTTGATCCGACGGTCCACGTCCGACATACGCGCCGCTTGCTTGCATTAAGGTCCTCGCACTTTCCAAAAAATACGACTTGGTCCTCCGGACGCCACTTGCTTGCATTAAGGTCCTCGCACTTTCAAAAAATACGACTCGGTCCTCCGGTCGCCGCATTCTTGCAACAAAGCCCTCGCACTTTCCAAAAAATGTAACTCGGTCCTCCGGCCACCGCTTTCTTGCAACAAAGTCCTCGCACTTTCCAGAAAATGTGCCTCGGTCCTACGGACGCCGCTTTCTTGCAGTAAGATCCTCGCACTTTTCAAAAAATGTAACTCTGTCCTCCGGAATAAAACATTTTTTATAAGTCTTTTATTTAAACAATTTCCATAAAATGATTAATGTTGTAAAATCAACAACTTTAAGTCTGTCCATCAGAAAAATATGAATAATATATCAAAATGCTCAGAACGACAAATACTAACTATTTATGACAAAATACAAAAATAATTGAACATTTCAATTTGGTAAATACTTGAAGATAATCTAAATGCATTTTCTCTAATTATAAAATTAAATTAAATAAATGCATCGTTCGCAATTAGACTCTTGGACGGAGCCGCCGCCGGCGCCGATGCGGACCGCCGCCGTTGCAGGCCCCCCCCCCACGAATAGAAGGCGGCCACTTATTCCAATCGATCCCACAAATTTCATAAAAATGTCCAAATTATGCACGATCACAAAATGCAAAAATATTTTAAACGGGAAGGTTCATCTCAGTGGTCCTGCACCAAACAAAATGTTTGGACTTTCCAACATTCTCCCACTCAAAACATACATTTCGTACCTAATGACAAAATTAATATTTCGAGCTGCCGTCTTTTTATTCACCTCTACACGCACGCTGAAATCAGCCAAAATTCCATAAAGTCTGCATCTTAATCAACAAAAACAGCGATACAATACATACTTACATGACTTGATTTTAATTCTAAAATTTCTCTTAAAGGGCGCGGCGTGCCGTCGCGCCGAATTCCACTAGTAATAATTAACTATATTAAGAACAACCAGATTCTCGCTTCGACAGCGCTCCACCGCGATGCCGCACTGTTTTACTGTGCCCGCTACAGTGTAACAGTGTCGTGGGAGGACCTATTTGTAATTTCACAAAAGTCCAGGATCTTCCTTGCAAAATTACCTCACATAACAGTGCTCGCGAGGACCTATTTGTAATTTTGCGAACACCTAGGGACGTTAATGCAAAAAAGGTCACACACATCTCCTTCCCCGTGCTCTTCTTCTTCTTCTCGGCGGAACCCTTCGCCGCCGCTGCCTCGGCCAGCTCCGGTCGAATCCGGCCAATTCCGGCGACTCCCCGGGCGGCAGACCACTTCCGCTGCAACAACTCCTCCTCCTCTCCCGATTCCATGGCGTGGAACCGCCCAATTGCCTCCCCAACAGAAACCCTAGCGCTGGCAGGCGCGGCATGCCGGCGAGCAAGAGCATGCTGCCGCCGGCTGAAACAACGATGCCCTCCACGACCCTGCTCTCCTGCCTGATGCAGGGGAGGCTGCTGCTTGCTCTCCTCCGACGGAGACCAAACGTAAGTCCTCCGTTCCCCTTCCTTTCCTACTAACCTCACCTCCAAATCCAAATCCAAATCAACCATGTGGATTACGCTGTTTAATTCTACTATTTTGATCTATCTCATGACTTTTTTATTGAGAGGAAGGGTTGCTGACATAACTGTCTGAGGTAGATCGTCCGGCCGGCGGCGCCGGCCAGGCTGCCGATCCAAAGAACTGTGGCGGAATTGCAGAGCAGCCGCTGACCTACCTCCACACGGTTCAGTTTTGTTGCCGGTCAGTCATGCCTGCACGCGGGGTACTGCGGATTAGCGATTCTTCATCGCAGGATCACCGCCAGCCTATATGATCGCGCGACGGCCGGGCCGCCTAGCGTCTACGCCTCTAAATTCCGTCTGGATTGTGCTCCAATGCTAGATAGCAGCCGTAACTCTGCTCCAATGTCAGATGCATCATCACGATGATTTAGGCAGCAGAGAAGGGCAGGTCCTGCACGCGGTGGGTCGTAAGCATCCTTCCTGTAATGGATCCATCCTCAAACAATTGAATTTCTTCCCTACCCAGTTCTTCAAGTTCAGGGAAGTTGCTGAATGATGTTGGGTTTAATTTATGGTAGGTGTTTTGTGACAGAATTAATTTCTTGCTTTTTTAGATGATTTTTCCCCGTCTTTTAGGTGATGTGTGATGAACTTTGGAGATAAAATTGTAGCAGACAGCAGACATGTCGCAATTTTGTTTCCGCAGTGCATGCTGCTGAAGAATCCTGTATTGCCTGACGTTGATCATTTCCTGCTGAGGGGCTACATATTGTTCCACTAACTGACAAATTCTGAATTTCTTATTGCCGTAGATCAGATCAGCCCTATGGAGATGAGTTAGCACGTACTCCTGATTAACCGTCAATGAGTTAAATTTGTAATTCAGTTTAAATGCATCTATTTCTTTTCCTCTGTGTGATAATTCTGAACTAGACCTGATCTGTTGATCTGTGTTGGAGGTGTGTCTAACCGTGGATATCCATGTCAGTTAGTACCTTGCTTATTAATAGTGTTCTATATAAATCATAGCTGTAATTGTTTATTTAAGTTTCTGAATACATTGTATTTGAATAGCTAACAAAGTAATACTGACGGTTTTGCTTTATACTTTTTGGTCGCATCTACCAGTTTAATTATACTAGAGATATGTTCCATGGTGACATTCAGTTTCGATTGCAGATGTTCTATCTGCATGTGGTATATATAATGGATCTAGCTAGCACCCATATTTGTAATCTCAAGCATGAAATGAAAATACGGTATGCATCCTATTGTTTTTTTTAGAGAATACTTACATATATTCTCTCCTTTCCACACTGATGTATGAAATAATATTTGATTTGCTAATTACCTATTTGTCCAGTCACTGCAGTACTCTCAGTGGACAGATGTAGGGCGAAAGTGATTAATTTGCGACCTACTAACTATTTTTTGTTCGGTAACAAACACCCCACCGGTGAGAGCTGGAGAGGAAGATTAAATACTTTATACTGATGTGCTGGATCAAATATGTTGTCAAGCCAAAAAATAAAGCGCGAAAGTAGAGCCCAGGTACGCATGTATCTATCGAACAACTTTCCATTTGAAAGTAGGACTAAATGTTATTAAAGATTTTCTCAAAATCTACTTAGTTACTCCCTCCGTTTATAAAAATAAGATGTTTTAACTTTTTTACAATACATGTGTATCTAGACGCGTTTTAGTATGTTCATTCACTCAGTTCCATCTATATGTACGTATTAAAATATATCTAAACCATCTTATATTTAGAAACATAGTGAGTATTTTACTATCATGTAAGTTGTTAGACCGTACCGGAACTGGAACGTATTATGTATGGTTCGATTATTTAGCAAAAACCTAAAACTCTCAGGAGGCATATTTCTAGAGCTAATAATGTTTTATGGATAATAGAGGTTGAATAAACAATACACGCGTTTATGTTTGACAGGTAGTAGTATGTCAATCCTCCATGATAAAAACATACGCCCTCCAAATGTTTAATTTTTATCAACAAAATGTATGATATTGATCAAGTGAGGGCTTTTCCAATTAATTATACATGAACAAACTGTAAGGAAAATTGGCGAAGATCAAAGATGTTCTTGATTATATATATCAAGCTGCAAGGGTTAATAATCAACGATTTTGGATATTTAGAAAACAAAATCAGATGGATATTTAGAAGTACATCAATCTTCCATAGAAAAAAAGGAATTCCATCTATTTTTACCGTTCAACTATTTCGTTGGTTCTTCATCCAAATTCAATGATAGTAAGTCAGTGATAGCTTCTCTGAATAATTTTCAAAGTATAGATGATTATTTCTTTATTTATGAATTTCATTATGATGAACAAGAACTAAACTCAAAGACATGTCTTCATTATGTACTTGAATAATTATTTCGCTACTCTTTTTCACTAAGGGTGCGGCGTGCCGTCGCGCCAAATTTACCTAGTATGATATATTAGCCTCTTGTTTCTCTTCCCTCTATTTTATTAGACTCGTTCCTTTATTTAAGCACAAGTTCAGTTTAAATTTCTTTAAGTTGCGCACTTATATTTTCTTACTATGAGATTAATTTGCTTGTGGATCAGATAAAATATTGGGATTAGAATATGTGTGATACCTAAATGAATAGTATTTTTCGTAACTTATAAATTAATTTTCTGCATGATGAATTCATACTTTTGGGTACCCATGTTGTATTAAAAAAGATTACAAAGTAAGTGGCGACATTTTCTTTTACTTTGTGAGGATTGTTGTATAATTGAAATATGAGAGAAAACCAACATACTTATAAAAGATGATAGAACCATAATCAAAATTTAGTTCAAACATAAGATGTTTGATTTATTTTAAACCCGTTGCAACGCACGGGCACTTTGCTAGTTAATAATAAAAGCAGCAACGTTTCTTACTTCGTTCGTATAGTTTCTTGTCGTCCGTTGCCTTCCGTGATTCATCTCGCGATTTTGGTACGTCACCTACCCATATCAGATCCGTCCGGTCTTACGTATTAAGTCGGGTCTCCGGTCCGCCTTACGAAAAAGACTCCTGGTTGACGTGCAGGTGCGGTTGCTCTATGTAAAAGCTCATCTAAAGATAACATCCTCGGGTAGAGACCGGCGTTACTCAGAGCTCAGGCAACGTGGACCGTCCTATAGAATCCAAATGCGATCTCAGCTGTCCGATCTCGCGGTGTTTTTTTTACTGTCCCTGGTCCCACATGTCATTGACCTGGTGGCTGGAAAATTCGGTACACGCTGCTTTCTTCGCAGCGACTGGCCACCGCGAGCCGTCCGATCAGAGAGTCAAAACCCGCGTCGATCTGAGCCGTCCATTTTATATGGGCAAAATAGTCATTTCGCTCTGCGGTATATAATCTGCGCCCCGCGCGGTGAAACCCTACCCACCAATGGCTCGTGTCGCTCTCTCCCCCAATCCCCTCGCTCCTCTCTTCTCTTCCAATCCCGCCACCACGCTCTGGTCCCTTCGCCTCCTCCTCTACGCCGTCGGCCGCCAATCCCCGCACGTCCTCTCTCCCCCAATCCAGTTGCGTCTCTTCTCCCCAGTCCCCTCCGCTCCGTCTCTCCCCGCACGAGTTGCCGTGCACGCTGGTGCCGCGAGGGGGCGCTGGAGACGGAGCCGGGGCGCTGGGGAAGGACGGCGGCGCGCTGGGGAAGGAGGCGGCGGCGCTGGCAGGAGACCGGCGCGCTGGTGCCGCGAGGGGGAAGGAGCTGGAGGCCACGCTCCTCGCGGGTCATGGAGATGGCGGGGAGCGGGGCGCATCCACGGCCAGCAGCACGAACAAATCACAGGTTTGTATCTCCCTCTCCTTTTTTTCTGGTACGCAGTAAGCTCTCCACCACAGTTAAGATGCCCAAATCGCCCAGTTTATCAAATCTGGTCTGGTCGAATTTTATCTTCTTGTGCGTACATCTCGGACTCTTCAGACCTTCGATTTTGCTTGGTTACAGCGTATCGTTAGACCAAATTAGTGTTTAATTCCATCTATTGGTGTATCTCTCATGGCTGCCTTTTTTTTGCAGGAGGTTGTTTCGTTAATCATTGGTGCACTACTGCACCTAGCCTCTGCTCGCACGGCATTCAACAGGAGAAGCTGGGTGGCCGCTGCACGCCTGCTGCATCTCCCTACTCTCCACGCCCCCTCCTCCTATCCATGAGATTGGTGCTGGCAGCGAGAAGAAGTGGCGCACGGATGTCTGCTCCGGCCAATCTCAACGCCACCACATGTTCCCCTTGCATAAGATTGACACCGTGTTCGACAGTCATCGAGCGCCGAGTCCAGATACAGACACATGGAGGTATGCTATTTAGTTTTGATTCACCTGCTATTATTCATCTGTTTTTTCTGTTTCCCAGTGACCTGGTTGATGTTTTGCTGTTCAGATTATATTGCATCGAAGTCACAGCAGAAAAAATCCTATGCACGGCTGATTCTGAAAGTGTAATGCCTGCTTAACCTTGCATCTCTCACCCACAATTGATTTGCAGCTCTTTTTGCTCATGTTCACAAAACAGTTTCGTGTTGTAGCTGAAGACATACATGGAAGCCGTAGAGGTTGCAAACAAGACCATGAGGACATAGTTTCCTCCTCTCTTGGAGCACAGGAGCGACACATGATGCATTTGTGAGCTAGACAGCAACGCCCGAACACTACTGCGCCTCAAGCCGCACTGCCCTATGACCTGCTTGCAGGTAACCCACTCGATCTATACCATACACCACTTACTCAGTCAAAACCATGTGGTAGCATGAACACCTATGATGGATTAGAGTAGCATATTTTCATTGCGAATTGCTTACACTAAATTTGTGATGGATAAGTCTCTGTACTATAGTCTTTGGTCTGTGGTCTTTGTGGGGCTGCAGAGCACATGGTCCTTGTGTCAAGGACAGGTTGCAGTTAGGATAGAGCATCAAGGACTGGCAGTTAGAAGGACTGGTTGTTAGGATAGCCTTGACTACTTTTAGGACAGCATCTTAGCAGCATCTTAGACTAGCATCTAGCATATTCGTGGCTGGCTAGCAGCATATAAATATGTATCCCCAACCCTCAGGTTGGTATGCCATTGTGTGAGAAATAAAACCAACGAAAATTGCCCCAACTCTCCAAGTGTCATCCTCTCTCAATGAGAGTAACCCTGAAACAACTATCAAGTGGTATCAGAGCGAGGTTGTCTTGTAGCCTGACCTTTACCTGTTCTCCTCTCTCACCAGGAGCAGAGCAGCCCCAGCCGGTAGCAGCAGTTGCTCCGACTGTCCCTGGTTACTTCCCTCCCTCCGGGTTGTCGAGCAGCAGCTCGTCGGCAGCAGACAGCCCCCCAGCAGCGAGCCATGTCCACAGGTCACTCTCAGCACACGGCTACCTCGAGCATGCGGCGTCGGCAGGAGGCCGAGCGCGCAGAGGCAGAGGAGCGTGAGCGAGTGACTGCGGCAACCGCTGCAGCGGCGGCAAGGGCGTCGAGGCTGGCAGCCGCGGAGCTGGCAGCAGCCAGAGCGGAGGTAGAAGCAGCAGCGACGGCGGAGGCAGCACGTGTGGCTGCGGCGGAGGCCAAGGCATTGCGCGACAGCGCCAACAGCTCCGCGTCCGCTGACGGCAGCGTCGACGCAGACCGCGACGACGCGGAGCAACAGCGGCGGCGCAAGAGCGGGCGGCGCAGTGGGCAGCCGAGCACGCTCGCGGTGGCGCCAGAGGAGGCGCGCACGGCGACGGCGGCTGGGATGACCAAGGCCGAGGCCCTACGGGGTCCGGACTGTGGTCAGGGACGTTGGTCCCGGTGTTGGGTGGCCTACCCTCACCAAAACCAACTACGTCGAGTGGGCAGCGATCATGAGGATCAGGCTGCAGGTGCGGCACATGTGGGAGGCGGTCCAGGACGACGCCGTCGACCACATGAGGATCGACGGGCGCTGGACGCCCTCATCGCGCAGTCCCGGCTGAGATGCAGTTCTCGCTTTCCAACAAGCGGACTGCCAAGGAGGCGTGGGACGCCATCGCCGCGGCACGCATCGGCAGCGACCGTGCCCGCAAGTCCACCCTGCAGGCACTTCGCAAGGAGTGGGAGAACCTGGCCTTCAAGCCAGGTGAGGACGTTGATGACTTTGCTCTCCGTCTCAACACTCTGTTGCAAAGATGGTGCAGTTCGGTGATGCCACCTACAGCGAGGAGAGAGCTGTCGAGAAGCTTTCCGGTGCATCCCCGAGAAGTACAAGCAGATGGCTCGCTCGATCGAGTCCCTGCTGGACCTCTCCACGATGACGATCGAGGAGGCGATAGGTCGCCTCAAGGTCGTCGACACCGACGAGCCACAGCCTCTCTCGGGGCCCATCACCACCGGCGGCAAGCTGCTCCTGTCTCGGGAGCAGTGGGACGCCAGCCACGGTGACGGGAAGAAGGGGGAGCCTTCTTCCACACAGCAGCCGCAGGCGTGGCAGGCCGCGAAGGGGACGCCGAGACTACCAGGCCAGGGCACATGGTGATGCCCGTGGAGGTGCCCGGGGAGGCGCCGCCGGCAGGCCCCAGCCGGCACAAGACGAGGGCTGCCGCAACTGCGGCCGCCTTGGCCATTGGGCCAAGGAGTGCCGACAGCCACGACGTGGCCAGGCCCACGTCGCACAGGCTGCGGAGGAGCAACGTGGCCAGGCCCACGTCGCACAGGCTGCGGAGGAGGACCCAGCCCTGTTCATGACGCACGCAAGCGTCGAACTACCTGCTGCAGCACCAACCGCAGCAGCCCTCCTCCACCTTGACGAGCCAAAGGCGCACGCCCTCCTTGGCGACGGCTCCGGCAAGGACAAGACCAGCGGGTGGTGCCTCGACACCGGCGCCACCCACCACATGACCGGGCGACGAGAGTTCTTCGCCGAGCTCGACTCCGACGTACGAGGCTCCGTCAAGTTCGGGGATGCCTCCGCCGTAGAGATCAAGGGCGTCGGCTCCGTCATCTTCATCGCCAAGACCGGAGAGCACCGGCTGCTCACCGGTGTCTACTACATCCCCGCGCTGAGGAACTCCATCATCAGCCTGGGACAGCTGGACGAGAACGGCTCGCGCGTGCTGATCGAGCATGGGATCCTACGCATCTGGGATCGCCATCATCGCCTTCTTGCTAAGGTAACCAGAGGCGCAAACCGGCTCTACGTCCTTGATGTGCAGGTGGCACAACCCATCTGTCTCGCTGCTCGTCGGGATGACGAGGCGTGGCAGTGGCATGAGCGCTTCGGGCATCTTCACTTTGAGGCCCTGAAGCGGCTCAGTGCCAAGGAGATGGTGCGAGGCCTGCCATGCCTCGACCATGTGGAGCAGTTCTGCGACGTCTGTGTGTTGACGAAGCACAGACGACTCCCTTTCCCCAGCAGGCGAGTTTCAGAGCCAAGGAGAAGCTCGAGCTCGTGCACGGGGATCTGTGTGGCCCGGTGACACCGGCCACACCAGGAGGACGACGCTACTTCTTGCTGCTCGTCGACGATCTCTCCCGCTACATGTGGGTGGTGATCCTTGGCAGCAAGGGGGAGGCAGCGGGCGCCATCAGGCGCGCGCAGGTTGCTGCGGAGGCGGAGTGCGGCCGCAAGCTGCGTGTGCTGCGCACCGACAACGGCGGCGAATTCACAGCAGCTGAGTTCGCGTCGTACTGCGCTGATACAGGCATCCAGCGCCACTACTCCGCGCCGTACAGCCCACAGCAGAACGGCGTCGTCGAGCGGCGCAACCAGACGGTTGTGGGGATGACTCGGGCCCTCCTCAAGCAGAGGGGATGCCGGCTGTCTTCTGGGGAGAGGCGGTGCTGACAGCCGTCTACATCCTCAACCGCTCACCCACCAAGGCGCTCGACGGCAGGACGCCGTATGAGGCTTGGCATGGGCGGAAGCCGGCAGTCTCCCACCTGCGGGTCTTTGGCTGCCTCGCGTTCGCCAAGGAGCTTGGTCACATCGGCAAGCTCGATGACAGGAGCACTCCGGGAGTGTTCATCGGCTACTCGGAGGGCTCGAAGGCCTACCGCATCCTCGACCCCAAGACACAGCGTGTCGCACGGCGCGAGACGTCGTGTTCGACGAAGGGCGAGGATGGGCGTGGGGTAAGGCGGTGGACGACGGCTCGACTCCGACGTGCGACGACTTCACCATCGAGTACGTCCACTTCGAGGAGGCCGGGGGAGTAGGCAGCTCTCCTCGCTGAGCACGTCTACTTCAGCCCCCAAGTCCCCATCGACCCCGGTGTTAGCTACACCGGCGACACCACAGCCGGCAACGCCACGCACTCCAGCACCAGCAGCCACTCCTCCGGGCGCGTCTACACCACCACCAGCTCACTCCGAGCACAACCCGGTGGAGTTCGCTTCTCCGCTCTCTCACGACGAGGAGCGTGTCGACGCGTATCATGACGACGAGCCGCTGCGGTACCGGACGATGGAGAACCTTCTCGGTGACCAGCCGGTGCCGGGGCTGGTGCCACGTGACCTGGTGGCGCAGCTGCAGCTTGCGCGTGAGGATGGTGAGCCTCAGTCTTTTGCAGAGGCTGAAAGAGATGCGGCATGGCGCGCTGCGATGCAGATGGAGATGGATGCGGTCAAGGAGAACCGCACCTGGGAGCTTGCTGATCTCCCTCGTGGTCATCGCGCGATCACCCTTAAGTGGGTGTTCAAGCTGAAGAGGGATGAGGCCGGCGCCATCGTCAAGCACAAGGCTCGCTTGGTGGCGCGAGGTTTCTTGCAGCAGGAGGGGGTCGACTTCGACGACGCCTTCGCTCCTGTGGCACGGATGGAGTCCGTGCGACTCATCCTTGCACTAGCTGCCCAGGAGGGCTGGCCTGTCCACCACATGGACGTCAAGTCGGCCTTCCTCAACGGCGACTTGAAGGAGGAGGTCTACGTGCAGCAGCCGCCGGGATTTGTGATCCCCGGCCAGGAGGGCAAGGTACTTCGCCTGCACAAGGCTCTCTATGGCCTCCGGCAGGCACCAAGGGCGTGGAATGCCAAGCTGGACTCCACGCTGAAGACGATGGGCTTCGAGCAAAGCCCGCACGAGGCGGCCGTCTACCGACGGGGCAGTGGAGGAAATGCCCTGTTGGTGGGCGTCTATGTCGACGACTTGGTGATCACCGGCATCAAGGATGCAGAGGTGGCTGCGTTCAAGGAGGAGATGAAGGCTGCCTTCCAGATGAGTGATCTGGGGCTCCTCTCCTTCTATCTGGGGATCGAGGTGCACCAGGACCACTCCGGGATCACGCTTCGACAGACCGCCTACGCCAAGCGCATCGTTGAGCTAGCCGGCTCACCGACTGCAACCCAGCTCTCTCTCCGATGGAGGAGAGGCTGAAGCTGAGCCGTGACAGCACGGCGAAGGAAGTGGACGCTACACAGTACCGGCGTCTTGTGGGGAGCCTTCGCTACCTCGCCCACACTCGGCCGGACTTGGCGTTCTCCGTCGGCTACGTTAGTCGTTTCATGCAGCGACCGACGACGGAGCATGAGCAGGCTGTGAAGAGGATCATCCGCTACGTTGCGGGGACTCTTGATCATGGCCTTCACTACCCTAGATGTCCTGGGGCAGCAGACTTCGTCGGGTACAGCGACAGCGACCACGCCGGCGACATCGACACCAGCAAGAGCACGAGCGGGATCATGTTCTTCCTCGGCAAGTGCCTCGTGAGCTGGCAGTCGGTCAAGCAACAGGTGGTTGCCTTGTCCAGCTGCGAGGCTGAGTACATAGCGGCCTCCACAGCCTGCACCCAGGCGCTCTGGCTCGCTCGGCTGCTTGGTGATCTACTTGGCCGAGATGCTAGAGCAGTGCAGCTGATGGTGGACAGCAAGTCCGCTCTGGCCCTGGCAAGGAACCCCGTTTTCCACGAACGGAGCAAGCACATCCGGCTGAGGCATCACTTCATCCGAGGCTGCTTGGAGGAAGGGAGCATCAAGGCGAGCTACATCAACACCACGGATCAGCTCGCTGATCTGCTCACCAAGCCTCTTGGGAGGATCAAGTTCCTTGAACTCTGCTCCAGAATTGGGATGGTCAGCCCGTCCACAAGACAACGCACAAGACTTAGGGGGAGAATGATGGATAAGTCTCTGTACTATAGTCTTTGGTCTGTGGTCTTTGTGGGGCTGCAGAGCACATGGTCCTTGTGTCAAGGACAGGTTGCAGTTAGGATAGAGCATCAAGGACTGGTAGTTAGAAGGACTGGTTGTTAGGATAGCCTTGACTACTTTTAGGACAGCATCTTAGCAGCATCTTAGACTAGCATCTAGCATATTCGTAGCTGGCTAGCAGCATATAAATATGTATCCCCAACCTCTCAGGTTGGTATGCCATTGTGTGAGAAATAAAACCAACGAAAATTGCCCCAACTCTCCAAGTGTCATCCTCTCTCAATGAGAGTAACCCTGAAACAACTATCAATTTGAGCATGGAATATTGCCTTTTTGGACCCATTGTGGTATGAGTCATATAATGCTCACTGATGGCATGTAGGAGAGTTTGGCAGCGGCATACAGGATGGTGCTCACGGATGCAGTACAGCAATGTGAGCTGTGGTCACGGATGTCGCAATTAATGGTCACCTGAGGCGTGCCTTGCAGTGCATAGATCAATATCTTCCAGCTCAGTGCATCTAGGTAATTGTTTCTAATATCATAAATACTTTATCATAGATTTATCAATTCTGTAGTGATGTATTTAAGATTGCCCATTTTTTATTTGCAATCTTCGATATGTCTATTACTTGATGACATGACCATGGAATCACTTAGATTTACTATGTCTACGCGCATTCAGTTGTTTTCTAATTAATTGGTATAATCAAATTCTTATATTTTTCACGTGAGCAGAAATTCTTCCTGAGCATGCCGGACATACAGGCGGCACTGATAGTGTACTCCTGTAACTAAACCATTCTGGGTTATAGTCAGATGTCAGGCATTTTCTCCAGGTACTTCACATTGGCAAGTAGTAGTATGCTAGTGCTTAGAACAAACATGTTGCTTGCTGCATATGCATCTTAGTTCAGAATTGGCATTTCCTAAGTTGTGATTGCTTAGTTCATGGGTGTAACTTTCAGATTCTTGTGATGCCATTCCGAGCGCAGCAAGGCTCCACGGCCCGGTCCGTGGTGAAGGACGACGGATAGCAGGCAGCAGCCCGTTGGCCTCGCCCCCGGCCTCCAGAGCCCCTTCTCTCCAGCTGACTGCCACAGATAGCTCGCTGCAGCGTGGAGCATTCAGCGCAGGTGAGCTTCTTTCAATCTCTCTCTCTCTCTCTCTCTCTCTCTCTCTCTCTCTGTACGTGAGGAACACAAAATGGTTGATGCAGCGGGAGCGCACGGTGTCATGTCCAAGGGCCAAACATCAAGATGGATCTGCCGCCTGTGGAGCTAAAAACAATGGTACTACATCCACATCTTCTCTAGGTCTTTCCATTTTTTATTTTTGCTGTTATTATGGTTGTCTTTCTGATCATAAAATTGATGAGCCACCAGTTGAAATTTCCATTAGAATAGGAAGGCACCAGTTTGTTGAAACATTCGCGAAGTACATCTGGTGTTTGGCCCTTTCTCTGTATTTGTTGAGCTACTGGTTGGCTATGAACAGAGATAGATGCAGTTTCTGGGTTATTTGTGCTGTCCAATTAAAAAAACTTAATTTGTTTTCCTATCGGGTGCTATGCATAGAGGTGGATGCAGTGCCCACATTAATAGCAAAGGTTCTTGCTGTCCACGGGTAGTTAGTTATCTAGCTGGCAGAAAGGAACATTATGTTTAGTTAGGACAAATGCATTCTCATGTTTAGTACATGAGAAGGAAAATACAGTACCTGTTAATGCTCAGAAATGCATGCAAGACAGAACAATAAACTGAAAGGTGCTTCGTTTTCTGTAATTCTTCAGGGTAGTTCATTTTGAGCAAGAATTGTGTGAATGTAATGCACACAAGACAGAACAATGAACTGAAGGATGCTTTGTTTTCTGTAATATTTCGTGGTAGTTGATTTTGATTAATAATTGCATGAATTTAACTAAAGATTAGGAATATCTGACATGAAAGGAATTTCATGTTTAGTTAAGACAAATGCATTCAGTACCTGTCAATGCTCAGAATCTTCTTTACAGTAATTAATATTTGATGCTTGGCTTAGGTTTGGTTGTGTTTTTTGTCATGGCTTACATGCTTTTTGCCCTTTTGTAGGTTCCAGGATTGTTCGTTGGTTTTTTGATGTTCTTTTCTGTGTGAAAATTGCCATTGTTCAGCAGGTGAGTACATGAGCTTATGGTTTCTTTTCGTGTACATGACTTCTAAATCCCTTCTGTTGCTATTTTCTGTGCTTACCTAATGATTTATTTTGCCAGGGGAGAATTTCAGACACTTCATTTGTTGGTTGGTTGCTGTTATAGGTCGTCCGCTGCATTCTGTAAGGTAGTGGCATTCCTTTTTTCTGTTCGTCTCTTACTTTTTATGCAGGGATAAATCTAAGTGCGTACTCCTTGCCGGTGCACCTTAAGATTCCATAAATTATTTTGCACAATAGTTAACCTCAAGATTGCAAAAGTTCTTATTGTTTGGTATCCAATGTATTTTGGTCCAGGTGCACCTCTCTTGCGGTCTAATAATTTACCGATAACATTGGTATAATAGCTGACGGTTAGAGTATTTCTAAATCCTATTGTTTGGTCTCCATACAATTTCTAAATCCTATTGTTTGAACCTATATGTGTTTCATGCAACTTCGGTGTACTATGAGTACTTTTATCCACGGTGTCCTTATTGCTCTTACCCATAAGCTTCAATGCTTCTTAGTTTTTCTGTTTGATATCCATAAATTTTGTATTCCATTTCTAATTGGTTTTGGTGGATTCAAATGTCCAAACTTTCTACACAATATATATAGCTTATCGTTTGTCATCGGTCCCAATATACAAGCTGCGTGTTGGCAAAATTTAGTTGCAATGAGATGTGATGAGTTTTCTGCTCTTGTGATAGTTTCTATGCTAGACCTATAGTATTTTCTCAGCTTACATTCTTCATTTTGGATTCTTTGTTTGCTTATTTTAGCTTTATCGTTCCAGCCTCCTCTTTGCAATGATTCCCAGAAGGCAAAGAAATACTTTCCTCCCCCATAGTGAAATCTGCCATGGACTATTTTTCATGACTGATCCAAGCGGTGTTGAATTCTTCAGGTTTTATATAAACTGGGCCATTAGCCGCTGGAAATGGAACTTTGGTTTTGTGATGATCTGGTTGAAGCGTTGGGTCTGAATTATACACAACAGGTATGCATTTGGTGTTGCGCATGCAACCTGTTCGATGAAATGAAATGGGTGAAGAAAAACAATTATGCATCTTGCAGGTGATGGAAGAGGAGATAAGATTAGGAAGGAAATGATCAACTGTAAAGAAGATTATGCGCTAAGATTTTCTGTGAATATTTGGACCGAGCACCGCGTCGTCCACCCCGGACCCTCTTTCTCACGCAAGTCGACAATAGGAGGCACGGCGGTTGCCCAAGGTTTGCCGCCTAGATCCCTGACTCCTCTCCCTCATGTGTTCTGGTCCGCCAGAGACGGTTTCCTGTACCCGCCAATCCTTTTTGGCGCACAGGGTAGAAATTGCCACTGTAATGGTTGACTAAAAATGCAGTATTGCCTCAATATCGTTGAGTAGATAGACTGTATTAGATCTGGTCATGTCTTTAGACCAACCTGTTCTTTTTCTTTTTCTTCATGAATCCATTGCATCTCTGTAGGCCTGAAGATTAAGCTCAGTAGCTCACCATTCACATTCTGAGACAATATTATATCAGCCGTTGGCAAGCAGTGAATATGTTTCTACTAACAAGGTTTTATAATAATACCATCTCATTTGCTGATAATGTCCAATATGTTAAGAAATCTAACATCAAAGCATTACAATAATGCAATTTGGGATTTCTTTCTGCTTCCATTCAACAGTGTGTGATGTTTCTGCATTTGAAATTATCTCTATTCTTTCTTTGTAGCTGCTAAGCTTTTGTGAAATGCTTTACACATGATACTACAGTATCGTGATATAAACCAAGGGTTTGGAAGGTAGGGTAATAAGAATCATGTAAATATCATAATAAAATAAATTAGGTAGTAGAATCCTTCAAAATTAGCTTGAGAATTAAAACTTACGATAAACTATGAATAGTCAAGCTCATTCTTGACATTATATTTATCTTCCTACACTAAATTCTAAGCGGATTTCCTTTTTCTTATCTGTAGGTGAAAGACCATCTCGCAAACCTGGTCGTAAGCAACCTGTGTCAGATGGCAGGAGAGAAGCATTAATTGTTATTCAATAGAGGCATACAAATTTTATTGTAAGTTGAACAGTCCCTGCAGCCATTTGTTATTACATCTATATATATTGTTTCATTGGGTCGCTATGAAATATTAGTGGCTCAGTTGATCACGTGTTGTCTATTAGAAGAGATGTCGCAGGGGCCCCTCGCCACAGGTACGGGTTGTCCACACAGGGATGCAACTTTCCTTTGGTTCATTTTCTCTTATTCAACTTTCTATTTTCCTTTTCCCAGTGACATGGTGATAATCCCCAAGAGCAAGGTATCACTGTAGCACAATTCGATAAGTATTTGAGTGTCGAACCCACGAGGAGCTGAAGGTAAACTATCTATTCTCTAAAGCCCTATAACCCTCTTATATGGCCGTTTGTGCAAAGCAATAAGTTTAAATATGAAAGAGTTTCTCAATCAAGTTTTAAACGCAAGTTTCTTATAGCAAGTTTCTCAAGCAGGTTTCTCAAAGTAGCAAGTATCAAATATCTCAAGTAGCAAATATCTCAAGGGAGCAATGTTCTAGCAATTGTTATTTCATTCGTGTGGTTGTCACAATTAGTGAAGCACAGGTTTCAGTCTTAGTTGTTTCTTGTAGGTAGGAGCCATAAATAGGTGTAGCCAAGTAAATGAGCAAATTACACAACTCTTATGATGGATCTCATGGCCAAGTAAATGTGCAGCACAAGAATTATTAAGACATAATTGTCCCACCATAGCCTTAAGTTCTAGGGTCCCTCAAATATATCCCCCATAAAGTAACTTCAAGTCTCAGACCATGGTTTCTGTCTACTCCGTCCCGTCCTACTCAATCCATTACACTACAGTGATCACCTTACATGCATTCCCCAACATATGCGTGCACTCATACATTGTACATCAAGACAATCATAAAAGATAACAAAACTTGTATGCAACCAATCAACGAACTATTTCACTTTGCCATGAACAAATCACTTCTCAAACATAGATGGGGAACACAATAGATCAAGGGAATAATATATTGCATCATATATCATGTTTGCCAAGAGTTTACAGTGGAGAGATGGAGATGATCTTGCTGTAGATGTTGATGATGAACACGCCGAGGGGGGTGGAGCCCTCCGGAGTGATTCCGGCGGCGTTTCCCCCCTCCGATCTTCTCCGGCGGCAGCCTTCTGACTCTCTGTTTCGTGGTTTTGTGTTTCTCTGCCGCCTCCTCACGAAACTCCTCGGGGGACTATTTTTATAGTCGGTTTTAGGTCAAGACGAAGCCACGGAGACGAAAACGGACGGCATCGGAGCCACGAGGGGGAAAGGAGGTGCCTCACGCGGCCAGGGAATCTGGCCGCGTGGGACCCACCAAAATCCTCCTCGGACTTCATTTCGTGCGCTTCCTTGGCTCCTACGCTTTCTTCCTTCCAAATATTGATGCTCGTAAAATATTAGGTCATTTGGACGTCGTTTGGGTCCCTGAAACATCAAAATATAGAAAATAGGGTTTTCTGCCTGTGCAGGGTTAATTCCATAAAAATAGGAAAACTACGAAATATTCCCAAAATCATTATAAAACATGATATAACCCTTATATGATGCAAATATGATTGGAATATAAGTAATATAATGCAAAGTTCATGTATGCATTTTACATGCATCAACATCCCCAAGCTTAACCTATACTCGTCCTCGAGTATGAAGGTGATAAAACTAACATGGACTTTGCATTTAATACTATCATGGATATCAAAGATGATTACTATTGCTACATAGAGTCAAATGATTCATTCTTCAAAGGAGTAGCAATATGCAAGATAGATTATGAAGTGATATCAAGTATTCAATGCAAGGATGTTCAATGATAATTCACAAAGTGTAACATGAAAGAAAGTACTATGGACCACATGTATGCATAATGAAAAGTAAAACATCCTATAATGGTCATAGAGTATTCATGAAAATCTGAATATAAAAGGTGGACACTTTGGAAAGATATATAATGAGTAGAGGTAAAGCATGAATAAGTTTCATCTAACTTCCAAACTCTTCTACTTAAGTTAATGATTGCAATGTGGTAATCCTTGGTGTCAAGCTCTCATTACCCCTATCATAGCATCTTGAATGATTAAAGTTTAAAGTGAAAGCAAATATGAGTAGTGTGCTTGACAAAGTATAGGTTGAATGTCTCATGCCCCTTGAATACAAGTACCTACACCATGGTGTTACTCAACTTGGGAAACAAAGTAAGTTCAAGTTAAATATCATTGTAAGTAATAATAGCATCATTAAGAGCGTCAACTGGGGTACCTCTTGTCCCAGGATATGGAACAAGCCCATATCAAAATGACAAGACAAACAAACAAAATGAACAATCTCAACACCCTTTTTATTTACCATTGGTATAGCTTTTTATTGTAAGGTGTACACTGAAGGTTCACCATAGTATGTAAGTAAATTTCCACCATGAATGATGCATGGCTTAGATTAGCGGCCCAGCGTCTCTCTAACCATTTATACAAACTCATTTAAACTTGTTGTCTCCACATTTATTTCACCATGATAAGCATCCATAAACAAAAGTACATGATATCAACTAAATAAAATGAAGAGCATGTTGAAAGCTTGCCATGTGACAGCACATATGAGCTAACTCCCAACCAAGACATTTGTCAAGCCACAACATCATAATTTTAATCACAATGGGTCATGTTTATTTGCAATAAAAGTAAAGTGTGCATCAAGTTCGTGAGAGCTCTATAACCAACTTTTCCCATGACAATCAACAACATAAGCATTTTCATTCAGAGTATAGATAACACAAATATCATGATAAACATACTCGGAATAGCATAAAGCTAATAGGTAGATATGGTGGACTCACTGGAAAAACTTTGGTTGAAGGTGTTGGAAACAAGTTTTTACTTGTTGGAATTTTTGGGCTAGCAAGAGGGAGAAAGTTGACCGTCTAAATGCATGCATAAGTGTCCATAGAACTAACCAATCCATGTTAAACAAAGTAAAGTAACATTCAGCATCAAAACATGAATAAAAGATAGCTCTTGATAAAACACTTGCATATTAACACTCATTAAAAAGCATATGAATCATGCAACTATATGTATCTTTTTGAATCAACTCAAACATCCCTTTCCCAATCTTTTTAATAGCATCCAACTTAATTCAACCCAAATTTCCAGTAGCTCTTTCATATATAAATGATGGTGGTGGTCTCACAAAAAAAAATCAAACCAAAATAAAAAGCAAAAGACGCTCCAAGTTTATGCGATAAGGTGCATTGATCGAAAAACAGAAGTTAGACGTGTGCAAACCGAGAGTGTGTTGGTCCAGTGGGGTTGTCTTCACATCCCCAAGCTTATGGTCTTCACCATCCTTGGATAGCTCTTGGTGCATCTCCTCTAATCCCTGTGAAAAAACTTCAAAACACCGTTTCTCCCATTTCTTTTCTGTGGGGTGACATTAGTAGTGATAGACAAATGATTTCTTGCTGCATAAATCCTTAACAAAAATTCATATGAATGTCCAGAAAGTGTATAATGTTGTATGCCTACTTATAAACTCAATTGGATCAAAAAGATTCAAGTTAAAAGTTCAAAGAATGCATCAAACAAAATGGGACAGAATCTGTCCAGAAAAACAGCAGCAGCAAAACGTATTTTTCTACCCTACTTAAATTGTCGAAAAATCTGAAAAATTCATGCATACAGAGGATGAAAAGTTGCAACTACAGTTCAAATATCAGCTCATTCGGAGTTACAGAATAAGAATTAAAAATCATACCGTGCACAGATTCGTGCAGGAATAAAATCTCCGAATGCATAAGCAACTTTTTCAACCAAAATGGGTAAAACTTGGCACTTTATTAAAATTCCAGAAACTAAACTAAAAACTAAGTCTCTTGTTACAGCAAGAGGACACAAAGAAAATCAAAATAAAAACAACCGGGTTGCCTCCCGTAAAGCGCTTTCTTTATAGCCATATAGCTAGGCTTACTTACTTGGTATCAAGATGGTTGGAGTGAGGTGGCTTGGCATCCCCAAGCTTAAATTCTTGTACTTATTTGATATATGTAGGGTGAGCCTAGGGTAACATCCCCAAGCTTGAGTGTTTGTCCCTCGTGATCTTTATTCATCACCCTCAACTCTTCCACTTGAAAGTTCTCTTCACACAAAACTCATCATAAAACTTGATTAGAGGGGTTAGTGTCTCCATAAATGAAATCCTCATAGGTACAGCAAAGACATATCATGAGTTGATTCTACACATTAGCTAATATTACTATGGTTGTGTATTGCTCTTTGATCAATAGAACCACACAAAACACAAGTAATGAGAGTAATGCAAAATAAAGACAGAATCTGTCAAAAACTGGACAGCCCGTAAAGAGTGAATTTTCAGAGGCACTTACGTTGCTCAAATCAGAAAACTTTGAACTAATGAAATGTGTATTAATAACTGAATATTGCTGTCGTAAAATATCAGGTCAAAATTCCTCTTCTGTGATTTTATACATTTTTCGCAGTGAAGCTCAGGAATCTGTTTTCTGGACAGCAAATCACTATTGTTTAATCCTACCTCTCAAAAGAGGTTATTCTTGCCATTAAGATGAAAAATAAGATACAAAGGTGATGTTACGGTAGTAAACAAGCACCTTGACTCAAAAACCCAAAACTTAAGCTGAAGATAAAAATAAAAAAGAAACAAAAAGAACCAAGCAAGAATCAAGAGAAACAATCAAAGAAGAAGGAAAATATTTTTGTTGTTTTTGATTTAGCAAAAAGGCAAAAGGAGAAGCAAATATATACAACATAAACACTCTTTTTATTTGGTTTTAGCTTTGGGAAAAGTTTTAATGATAGAGACTTTGCAACGGTTCCATTGGCATGAACAACACATGTTCAAGGTCGACCCCAACTTCTCCATTACTCATCCTTCTCATTTACTTTCCCAAATTTTATATAAAATGAAAATCTTAAACTAATTGTCACAAAACAGTAGGTAAAGATATTTTACATGTTGTAAAGATATAAAGGTGTGCTCAAACCGAATAGGAAATTAAAGCATAAGGAACACACCACAGAATATTAAACAATTTACTTTTAAGTCTAACTCTCTTCCTATGCATTGGAATTTTATATATGAATAAATAACAACAAATTTGAGGTAACCAATGCATATAATAATCAATAGCTTGCATTTTAAATAACATAGAAACATAAAGGGGATTCTTATCTCTTCCTCTCTCATAATAGTTGCAAGCATTAAAGTTAAACATAACCACATAGTTTTGAATAGAATCACCACATAAAGACTTATCATCTAATGAGCATAATGGATCATCAAACTCAATTAAATCACTTTCATCCTCAATAGTAGGTGGACTGAAAATATCATATACATCATTGTAATCATCATAAATGGGAGACATAGTATCATCAAAATAAATTTTCTCTTCCAAACTTGGGGGACTAAAAATATCATATTCATCAAAACAAACTTCCCCAAGCTTAAGGTTTTCCTTAGCATTAGCAATAAAGGTGTTCAACGAATTAGTACTACCACAAACATGATTGTTATGCAAATAAAATTTAATTTTCTCCTCAAACACTTCATGTCCTAACTCAAGATAGATATTATACAGCTCTATAATTGTTTGGTTGTTTTCCATTTTATAATTTTTTTTGTTTTAGATTTATATGTTAGTATGCAATGCAAACAAGAATAAAAGCTTAGCACAACGCTCCCCGGCAACGGCGCCAGAAAAGTGCTTGATAATCCCCAAGAGCAAGGAATCACTGTAGCACAATTCGATAAGTATTTGAGTGTCGAACCCACGAGGAGCTGAAGGTAAACTATCTATTCTCTAAAGCCCTATAACCCTCTTATATGGCCGTTTGTGCAAAGCAATAAGTTTAAATATGAAAGGAACTAACTAATGAAAGCAAGTGATGTGGAATGGGTTTATCTAGTAACAAGTTTCTCAATCAAGTTTCAAACGCAAGTTTCTTAGAGCAAGTTTCTCAAGCAGTTTCTCAAAGTAGCAAGTAGCAAATATCTCAAGTAGCAAATATCTCAAGGGAGCAAATGTTCTAGCAATTGTTATTTCATTCGTGTGGTTGTCACAATTAGTGAAGCACATGTTTCAGTCTTAATTGTTTCTTCTAGGAAGGAGCCATAAATAGGTGTAGCCAAGTAAATGAACAAAACACAACCTTATGATGGATCTCATGGCCAAGTAAATGAGCACACAAGAATTATTAAGACATAAAAGTCCCACCATAGCCTTAAGTTCTAAGGTCCCCTAATATATCCCCCATAAAGTAACTTCAAGTCTCAGACCACGGTTTCTGTCTACTCCGTCCCGTCCTACTCATCCATTACACTACAGTGATCACCTTACATGCATTCCCCAACATATGCGTGCACTCATACATTGTACATCAAGACAATCATAAAAGATAACAAAACTTGTATGCAACCAATCAACGAACTATTTCACTATTGCCATGAACAAATCACTTCTCAAACATAGATGGGGAGACACAATAGATCAAGGGAATAGTATATTGCATCATATATCATGTTTGCCAAGAGTTTACAGTGGAGAGATGGAGATGATCTTGCTGTAGATGTTGATGATGAACACGCCGGAGGGGGGTGGAGCCCCCGGAAGTGATTCCGGCGGCGTTTCCCCCCTCCGATCTTCTCCGGCGGCAGCCTTCTGACTCTCTGTTTCGTGGTTTTGTGTTTCTCGCCGCCTCCACGCGAAACTCCTCGGGGGACTATTTTTATAGTCGGTTTTAGGTCAAGACGAAGCCACGGAGACAAAAACGGACGGCATCGGAGCCACGAGGGGGAAAAGGAGGTGCCTCACGCGGCCAGGGAATCTGGCAGCGTGGGACCCACCAAAATCCTCCTCGGACTTCCTTTCGTGCGCTTCCTTGGCTCCTACGCTTTCTTCCTTCCAAATATTGATGCTTGTAAAATATTAGGTCATTTGGACATCGTTTGGGTCCCTGAAACATCAAAATATAGAAAATAGGGTTTTCTGCCTGTGCAGGGTTAATTCCATAAAAATAGGAAAACTATGAAATATTCCCAAAATCATTATAAAACATTGATATAACCCCTATATGATGCAAATATGATTGAAATATAAGTAATATAATGCAAAGTTCATGTATGCATTTTACATGCATCACATGGTTGCTTCTGCTCTGCTGGAGGCTCTGCTACGATATGGAATACTGGTGTGTCAGAATCATATGCACGCTACATCCATTTTTCTATCAGCACTTTACTTATTTACCAAAAGGCTCAAGAGAATAAGATTTCTTTTGTTGTAGATGGAACATACAGGTGTGTTGCTGTCTAGCTGTTAATCCATTTTTTCTCTCTTTCAATGATACACATACCAGATGATAGCTCATGTTCATCAGTAACTGCACGGTATTGAAATGAGATAAACTACTACACTTTATTCTCTAATAGTTTGCACGAAAAACACCATTCAATGGTTACAGTGTTGTGTCACGAGTTTTGCTATTCACCTGAGAGTGAACATGGTACATCAAACAATGATAATTTTGCTAGGTCAGCATATGCATTTATATTCCTATAGGTCGTTTTACATTTATATTTTGGAAGTAACACGAAGTGTATGAAACTGTTCTTATTTAATCATGTTCTTTGATGCCACCCTTTTTTCTGCGATTAAGTACAGAAGTCTGCCTTATGTCATATGTGACCTTTTGTTTTACTACAGGATTTAGTCAGTTTAAGATGGAGATTTCTGGAATATCAAGAATATGGCGATGCATATTTTGGCCTGAAACTTTTATCCGAAGGTGTGAAGTTTTTCCCTTGCGCTGGACGGTGACAGGTTCAGATCTTAGGCTCATGTAAGTTGCTCCTACCAGGCAACATACATCGTGTAATTCATCAATATAAGTTTCTTTCCTTTTATCTCATTTATTGCTTTTATCCCTCTGTGACATGGATCTTGTAATGAAACTCCCTCTTCAAAAGGGAAACTAGAACTGGCTAGATTGTCTGAGTGTTTTTCCTAATTAGAAACAACTCTGGTCATTATTATCCCTGATATTTCTATTGAGCACATTCCTAGATCCACACACATTGAATTTAGCTTTACTTCTGCTCTTTGCTGAGAAGTATTACCACATTATTTTCCCTGGCTAGATTATTTGTTGCTTTGGAGCAATTTAATCACAACCTAAGTACACAACGAGATGCATGAATCAGCAAAAATCTCGACGGGCCGCCCCTGTCCACTAGGGGTGTAAACGGATAGGATAATTTCCGCACCGAATATGTCGTCGAATCCGTTTTAAAGAATCCATATCCGGTTCCGAAGAATTTGCCGGATAAGGATATCCGATTCCGAACTGAACACCCCGATACGGTATAGGATATGGTATGAAAAATAGCATCCGAATATGGATTATCCGAATATTAGTTAGGATTATCCGATGGTTATAATCCGATTTTCTACCGAAATGTCTAAATTAATAGAACACAATTTGTATTTAGTGAATTGTGGAGCTCATTTGTTGAACAACGACTCACTTGCATGGTCATTCTACATACTATGGAGTATAACTTTGTTAGATTATTATGTTGTTGAGCTATTATTTTTGGTTATGTGGCTTGATGATATACATTGCGCATACCGATCCGACTAATTTTCTTTCCGCCCCGAATCCGCTCCGTTTCCGTTCTGAATCTGTGATTATATCTATCCGCCCCCGAATCCGCAACCGTTCATTATCCGATCCGATCCGAATCCGAGAAAAAAATATGGTAAAGGATACGGTAGAGGTAAAATCCGATCCGATCCATTTACACCCCTACTGTCCACCCACGCGCCAGGTGCTAGCCTAACCGCTGCCTGGCTCGGGACTGGACAGGCGAGGATGAGTTGGTGGCGGAGGAGACCTCGACACCGGCGGCCAGCGAGGTGCTCCGAGGAGAGGCGAGCATGAGTTGGTGGCGGAGGAGTTTCATGGCCAGCAGCATGAACACTCGATTGGAGGATCCAGGTTTTTATCTCTCTCTAACCTGGTTCATACTAATGTTTATGTGGCTCCGAGGAGAGGCCATTCTTATTCTAAATTCTTCAGTCAATTAGATTAATGTTTATGGGCTCATACTAACCTGGTTCTTTCTATTTCATTTATATTCATATACAGGGGCTTGACAAAGACATTGCTAGGTATGGTTGGCGCTTAACATATCTCAGTTCTTTTTCTCTATACTACAGCTCATTACAAATAATAATCCTATTGTGTTCATCACAAAAAATAGGAAACAACTACAAGCCGGTGTTTAGCTCTGTTGTTACTGCTTTAAATCGTAAAAAAACGCAAGTTGGTACTTGATGGTAAGTAGTCTAATTTGTGTTCTTGAATCTTATGATTTACCGATTTATTTCTTCATAACTAATATTATGTCATTGCTTCTCCTTGATAGGTCTTCGAGGCATAAGTGGCAGTGCTCTGCGCCAGTAGGACTAGACTTATTTTACCTCTACATAGTGTCTGTTCTTGACTGCCGCAACAACCCGTGGTTGACTATATTTTGGTTCTGCCGTCATCCAGGTCTTGGGTGCCGAATGTCTCATTGTTAATAATGCTGTTGAGACCAGCCGGCGCTGCCTTTTGGAATTACTGTTGGTTCATGAAACTCATTGGGGGGGGGGGGGGGGGGGTTTGAGATCATGTCTCCCTATAGCAATGTGTTGTATATTTGTTTATTACTTTCCCTGTTGTTTTTTTTAGAAACCAAGCCACACATCTAATGTTTTTCTGCTTCTGTTTTTATTTGCTTAAAATCAGAGCAACTATGAATGGATGCCTTTTGATTAAAAGAATTCACTCACATGTTGACTTGAAGGGTTTTCTTAGGTTATATTTTATGCACATGATAGATGCTCACTGCAAGATTTTGATACATTATTTTTTTTCACGCCAACATCAGTTTCTCAGATATTAGCCAGTCAATAGGATGATGAAATAACGGTTGTTTACCATTCAAAACCAGGTTGTTTTTTTATAATCTGTATAAAATGTGACAAGTACGGGCAAATAAATTAATGAATCTACGAGTGCCGCGCGCCGTTCGAATCTTGTATATATATATATAGACCGCTCGAATCACGTATCCATCGACCAACTCAATCCCCACAATCTTGCTGGCGAGTCGTGACTCGCGAATCAATCGAATCGAATTTTGGGAATTCTTCGCCGAGGATCCGACCAAGACGAGGTTCATGGCAGCATATACCTGCTAGCCAACTTGGCGACGGCAGCTGCTTGACCGGATCCTGACACACATCCTCTCCATGGTCATGGGCGCTGGTAGCGATGCCTCTCGGAGTGATTCTGCCGCAGGAAGAGGAGTGCTATGAGCTTGATGACGAAGCCGTTCTTTTGGAAGCCGATTCCAGCAAGTCTGTGATGACGATGCTGAGCGGGTTGGGCGACCCGCGCACGCCAACGGCTGCGTGTGTTTGGGGGGGGGGGGGGGTTGGGGGGGTGGTGGCCGACGAGACTCGAGAGCGAGGCGTACCCCTCCTGGTGCTTGACACGCTAAGAGCATCTCTAGCAGTACCCGCAAAACGCGAACCCGCAAAAGAGTTTTAAGGGTCGGGGAACGCGAGTTTTTTGGCTAGAAACGATGCGCGGCGGAGCAGAAACCGCAAAGCCGAACCGCAAAACAGAATATTCTGTTTTGCGGTTCGGCTTTGCGGTTTCTGCTCCGCCGCACCGCGTTCAGAAACTGCATATGCAAAACATGAATTAGGCATGAATGTCGTAGTATGCCGAATTGCTTACAAATTCGACATTAATATAGCAAATAATAAAGTTCCTTGAATCTAAAGACGGCAATTAACATAGTTTTCCATCCGTGTGACCAAAAAATTGCTTCCAAAACACCATGGGCATCATCGAAAGGCCCTACACCGTGCTAGCACCTCCACCACCGCCGACACCTCCACCATCACCTCCACCACCGCCGAGACCTCCACCACCGCTAGCTTTTAGCATCGCTTGTTTCCTTCGATGCAATATCTCCTTCCTTGCGATGTCATGCCACTCCAAGGTGACTTCATCCATTTCACTTCGGTTCATCATCATGATCTTGTTCTCTTCGGCAAAGAGCTTGGCCACGGACTTGTTCTCCTCCGCCGAAGAACTTGTCCTTCACTCTTTGCCAATACCGATCCTTGGTTTGATCATTGCCGTGAGTTGCATCGAGAGAAATACTCTCCCAAGCACGGATCAATGTTTGGTCCTCCAAAATGGTGTAATTCGTACCTCTCCGGGAAAGTGTTGTCCCCTCCACCTCCTCGACCTCGTTGTCTTCTTCGCCCGCACCACCATCGACTCCACCGTCGGCCTCGTCATAGCCGAAATTGCCGAGCGGAGAGTTGTTGATCTGAACCGACCCAAGGGCGTCCATGAAAGCTTGCGTGCTGCAATTTGGAAGAACAATTTCGGTAGTAGCAAGCAAAATTTCACAAATAGGCGGCGGAGGGTGGTTTGTTCATACCTTTCGGTCCCGGAGATATTCGCGGGCGTAGGTTCGTCTGCAGCAGCGGCGGCGCTGCCCCTGACCTTCCGCACGGGCTTCCTCTTCTTCGGAGCCGCGGCGGGAGTAGAAGCGGCAGCGGCAGCGGCGCCTGTAGCCGCAAGTAAGATTTGGGCCGCGCCTGCGGTCCCCAGCCTTCTCCGCTTCGTCTGCGCCAATGGAGGAGCAGCGGCGGCGGCGGCGGTGCCGAGCTCTGCCCGGCCAGCTGGATCTATCGATGGCGTCGTCCCGACCGGGACGGTCACCAGGTACGGGTCGGAGGAGCTCATGGCGCACGATGGCCGGAGTGGGGGAAGAGAAAGCGGTGGCGGCGGCGGCGGTTCGGGGGCTGAATCTTCCTTCGCGCCAACGATAGAAGAGGATGCGGATCAGTCTGCGGGCCGGTGAGGAAAACCTAGATTTCACGGTTTCGAGGGCCGGATTCACGGGGGCCCTCAAAATCTTTTGCGGGTCGGGGAGTTTTGAGGGTTCTGCTCTTTGCGTTTTTAAGGATTCGAATCCGCATCCGGCGGTTATTTTGCGGGTTTGCGCGTTTTGCGGGTACTGCTAGAGATGCTCTAAGGGTTGCGATCCGTGTACTGGGTGATGGACGACGAGAGCGAGGCATACCTCCTGGTGCTCGACTTTTTTTTTAGAAAAGGGGTGAAGCCCCCAGCCTCTGCATCAATTGATGCACACAACTTTTTATTGCAAAGTTTCAGATGTCTCAGTGTTTACAAATCATGGGTCACATAAGGTTGAAACATGAATCAACCAACGAAAAAAGGACAACATAAGACCACTACACATCTTGAAGTCGTCTAGTATGCTGCCAAGTAGCCTGGCGAAGATATCCTGTGCGACCGTCAGGAGCCGGGCAGCACCAGTAGCCATAAGCTCTCGCTGATCCGTGGGCAGCAGAAATGCCCAAAGCTGAATCCAGTGAACTGTCATATGGATAACCTGCATAATGTGGAAGTTTGATGTTCTATTAAAAACAAGATTATTTCTGCAATTCCAAATAGACCAACAAATAGCTGAAACGCCAATACGAATTCGAGCCTTGGTCTTTTTGTCTACACCATTTAACCAATTTCCAAACATATTATTGATATTAGTTGGAGGTGGTATATTGAAAGTGCTAAACACAACACGCGCAAACTAGTTGTGCAAAAGGGCATGATAAGAAAAGATGTTCTATCGTCTCCTCAGAGCCACAAAAAGAACATTTCGTACACCCTTTCCATTTTCTTTTAGTAAGGTTATCCTTCGTGAGCAAGACTTTTTTGTTAAGGAACCACATGAATATTTTTTTATCTTTAGCGGTATTTTAAGTTTCCACAAGTATTTGTGCAGATAAATGGTATGTCCATTCATTAGGTCTTCATACATAGACTTAACCGTGAACACCCCATTATTGGTAAGTTTCCAAACAAACCTATCCTCTTGATCCGACAAATTTATATCCATTAATCTTAGACATAAATGAGACCATGCCTCCCATTTATCGCCAATTAGTGCCCTTCTAAAACTCATGTTTAGAGGTGGAGCCGAACCCAACACATTGAAAACAGAAACATTTTTCCGTTGAGTTATATTGTATAGCGATGGATATTGTTGCATCAATGGAGTGTTGCCCAACCATGTATCTTCCCAAAACCTGGTTGTCATCCCATTGCCAATCTTAAAAAGACCTCTATTAAGGAACTCACTTTTAACCTTCATGAGACCTTTCCAAAATGGAGAGTCTGTCGGACTAGTTTCCACTTGAGCTAAAGACTTGCAATGCAGGTATTTATTATGTAACAACTCCTGCCACATCCCTTCTTCATTCATTAACTTGAATAGCCATTTGCTAAGCAAGCATTTATTTTTCAATTCTAGAACTTCAATTCCTAGACCTCCCTGATCCTTAGGTCTACAAATTATATTCCATTTAGTTAATCTATATTTACGCTTATTCTCGTCGCTTTGCCAAAAAAAAGCGTGACCTATAGAAGTCAAGTCTTTTCTTCACCCCTTTAGGTATTTCCAAGAACAAGAGCATAAACATAGGTAAACTTGTTAATACCGAATTAATCAAGACAAGGCGATCACCATATGATAGCATCTTGCCTTTCCAACACCCAATTTTGCCGCCAAAACGACATTCTACTGGATACCATTCGGCATTTCGTAATTTTCTGTAATGAATAGGCACACCAAGATATTTAAAAGGTAAGACACCAGACTCGCATCCAAAAATCTGTCGATACTGATCCTCTACCGCTTTGGCCTTTCCAAAACAGAAAATTTCACTCTTGTGGAAATTAATTTTTAGGCCGGATAGTTGTTCGAAAATACAAAGTATGAGCTTCATATTAACCGCTTTTTGCAAATCATGCTCCATAAAAGAATAGTATCATCCGCATATTGCAGAATGGAGACCCCTCCTTCAACTAAATGAGGAATTAGTCCCCCCACCTGTCCATCCTCCTTCGCCCGTGCGATTAGAATGGCCAGCATATCCGCTACTATGTTAAAGAGGATTGGGGACAGTGGATCCCTTGTCTTAGACCTTTTTTGGTTTGGAAATAATGACCTATGTCATCATTTACCCTTATCCCAACACTCCCTCCCTGGATAAATTGCATAACAGATTCGCACCAATGTTGTGAAAATCACTGCTCGACTATATGGGGGAGAAGTACGACGAGAACATGACGGACACGAGGAGCGAGGGTGGAGAGCTTCGGATCGTGGCCATGGCGTAGAGGGGGTTCGCTCTCCATGTCTGGCGTCTCCGCGGGAACAGGAAAACCAAAGGCCGATGGGTGAGGGAGGAGGACGGGGACTTGACCAGGTTCCAGTCTACGGTGTGTTTGATCTATTTTGTTTCAGAGCAGACAGTTCATGTAGTGCTTTGCTTGGCTGTATTTGCTGCACATTCGAGCAGAGAGGATATGGATCGAGATGTGTTCATCAGTATGTATTTACATAACGAACAGGGTATACATTGACATGGAGCAGATAGCAAGACACAGTCCAGAACTCCAGATACTGAGGTACAACTCATTGGGCTAACTGTCAGCGGATGCATAATGCTTTTGTTGATATCGCACGGTGCATAATGCAGAGAGATAAAAATAGGTACATGATTTTACTTCTTATTAAATAATACTGTATTAAATTTAAAACATGGTCTAAATAGTTACATTAAATAAAAACAAATCAATAATAAATTATAAAAGAGTAGATCAATAGAAATAATAAATATTAATACGAAATGAGGTTAGAGGTTGCAACAGCGTATTTCGACGACTGAGTTGATTTTTTCTTTCTCTTCAGCTGCAACGCATTGTATGTTTATTTCTTCTTGGGCAGAAGAGAGGGGCGGCTTTGGCGTTGGGAAAGAATATTATTAAATGACTGGTAGATGTCGACAATGATATGGTGGCGCTTGCGACGAATCCGGACATAATTGGGGTCGAAACGTCAATGAAAAAGGGAGGAGCACATAGCGCCCAGAGATTCCTCCAAGGAGCATGTCGACGCTATCACAGTTGTGTCTCTCAAACATTCAAAAGTCCATGATTTTTTTGAGGGTTTCGTGGAAAACCGGGTCAAAATAAATACTAAAACGAACCAAGCGAGTTTTTGCTCCCGACCGAAACATTTTGTGGGTCTGATTGATAGAACGGTTTTGTGCGACAAACCAAACGGGTTTCAAGTGTCATTCTTTTTATCACCCACTGCAACGCACGGGCATGTCTGCTATCTATACCTAATCTTTACCTAATAATAAAAGCGCTAAGTCTTCCGCGATTTGGTTTGATGTAACACTAAAATTACCCTTAAAGTTGTAGATAATTATCCACCTGTGCCACCCATTAAAAAACGTTTCGGTACATCGTGTGGTTTCTTTCCCGATCGAAAGCTACCGCAGGTAAAACAAAGCCAAAGCTAGGGACTAGCACCTCATTGGTGGCACATGCAACAGCATCACGATTCACGGCCGTCGTCCATCGGCAGACTAGCACCTCGCCGCCCTCCTGAAGAGTGTGCCGCGATGGCTGGTCAGGGCGTCTGAGCGGCTTCCACAATTTGCAAGCGCGACTTCTTAAACCCCTAGGCGAGCACACGGCAGCCTCCGCTCTGTCGTCGCTCCTCCCAGCATGGTCTTGCATGGCGCACGGAGACTTCCGATCGGCGACACCATCCGGCCAACGACGCCAGGTCCGCTCGCCGCTACGGCGAAGCCCTGCCCGGCCACGCCCGTCTCGTTTACCGCTACGGAGTCGTTCACCTACGAGCGGCGGTGGCGATGACGCACGACCGGTGCGCGGCGTGACCACGTCAAATCCGAGTCTGCCACCGTCTCGTCATGTCGTGAGGCCGACGCTGTTTTTTGCTGAATTCGCCGAAACCCCGCCATCACGCGGTGAGTCCGACAAAAAAAAAATCCAATTGCTAGACTCATATCGATCTGGCAGCGATGATCTTTCTTGACTGTCCAAAGACACGTTCGATCTGGCAGGTCTCTCTCCTTCCAACTCTGGCTGGACGCGAGCCAGCTCGGTCCGGCTCGGTGCGAGCCTGAGAAAAGCTCGGGCTGAAATGGCGAGCCCCGAGCCAGCTCGACATCGCCGGCGAGCCTGACCTGGAGGCTCGGCCCGAGCTTCTGACCAGCTCGGTCAAACTCGGTGCAGCTCGCGAGCCTGGCAGTGCCGGGTCACTGACATGTGGGGCTACTCTTTTCCAGCAACGTCGTAGTACGGCGGAGGCAGCGGGGTGGCGGTGGAGCATGAATTCGAGGATAGCGAGGACGAGAACGTGCTGGTATGTGCGGCGCCGACGATGTGGGTCAGTGCGTGTGCAGGGGAGGCGACGGCCGGAGATGGGAGGAAGAGTGCGGCAAGATTGGGAGAGGCGGCGGCCGCGCATTGGCGTGTCGGCGGCCGTGCCTTGTGCGGCGAGGTTGTTCGTGTGCGATTTGGGGAAAGAAGAGGCGGCGGCGGCTACGCGAGTAAGACCTACGTTGCTCGTTGCTTCTAAATGGGCTGGAAAGGCAGCAATGCTTCTACTCTGGAGCGAGCCAACAGGCTGGACCGAGCCGAGCCCAGCTCGGCCCGAGGCCGTCACGAGCTGGAAGAAGAGGCTCAGCTCGGTCTTTTTTTTCTTCGGGCCGAGCCCAACTCGGGGCGAGCCCAGAAAGCTCGGGCCGAGCCCAGAAACTCGGTCCACAGGTCCAGTCAGACTTCCAACCCGTCCCTGATTGATTCATATTGCGTCGGCAAATGTTAAAAAACAGTATCTGCGTCCCCGTTGCCTCTCAGTAACCTGACAGAGATTAACAATTTCGGCAGCTGCGGCGGCCCGCGCCTTTGGCGCGTTCCAAGGGAACCCTGTAACAGCCTCATCGCAGCATCTAATTAAGCTAAGTGTTCACCTCTCCCTCTCAGACCATGTTCGATCTATTTTACATACTACCCGATTGTGTGTTACTTTCCTTTGATAAAATCAAGATACTCGGAAATTGCTCATGCAGAACAATTTTCCATGACCGGCCGAAGTTTCCTCCACAGGGAGCAGATTAAGGAGACGATCTTCACCCGGCACCTCATCGGAAGTTTCCTCCACAGGGAGCAGATTAAGGACGATCTTCACCCGGCACCTCATCGAGGCTGACCAGCACGACCTCCTCAGACCAGTAGCAGGTTTACCTTGATTTTTCTCTCTAGGTCATTGACGAATTTCTCGCCTAAACAATTTATCTTCTATTGTAAAATGCAGGGTGGATTTATATGATAAATTCGCTTTGTCCCTTTTTTTTTGCAAGGTAATACGTTTCTCATTGATAAATAAAGGACAAGATACAAAGCACGTACACACCGATCTTACAGATATGTGAAGATAGGATAAACCTATGTGACAAACCAACGTCTATCCCTCTCTTTCGGCACCACCGTAGCAGCCACCAACGATAAAAGAGATAGATGACCTCTTCACCCGAGCTCGATGTGGCTCCATCGCTGATCATCAGCTTTTCGGACCTCCAAAGTAGTTTGCCATAGAACAAACCATTGTCGTTGAAAGAATCAGACTGGGGCAGCACGACCCCGGACACGCCATCGAATTTCACCACTGACACCACCCCTGAACGACGACGCCGGAGTAGGGAACCAGAACCATCAGCCTCCAACCACGAACCCAACACAAGGTGCACCATCTTCCAGATGTCACCTGTGCAGACCACCGTCTGCACGTACTCCTGGACAAAACCTCTCTGCTCCGCCATGGCGCCGGAGACAACGCCGCAACAACGGGGACAGAACAGGAGGAAAAACCCATGTAAAGGAGTCACCGCCGCCGTCTCGCCGACACCATCCATGAACCCTACGGCCACCGATCTGAAAGATCGACAAGCACACGATGTCACCAACTCCGAGACGTCGCCATGAAGGACAACGCCGGTGTGGGAGTGGAGTTGAGACAGATTTATTTGCCCGAGCGCCGCTCCCACCACCCCAACGACGCACCACAGCAGACATACCCTAGCCCTAACAACTAGGCGGAGAAACGAGATCCCCCCTCCCTCCTCCTGCCGCCGGAGCGGCAGGCGGAGGGAGGGAGAACCAGCGCACTCGCCGGCTGAGATTGGAGGGAGGGAAAAAAGTTTCCGCCGCCGGCTCCTGGAGGAAGACGCGGAAGAAGTCTAGCTAGGTACGTGAGTAGATCCCTTCGCTAAATTCGCTTTGTCCCGTTAACAAAAAGAAACAAAACTTGAGTAGTGGAACCTTCCCGGTCTTAAAAATATTGAAAATATTTTATAGGAATCATCAGCACCCCTATTTGAAATAGATTAAAAAGGGCGTGAGTTAATTCTCAGTCGCATGACGTTACTCTGTTGATTAGGACGATTTTCCGTAACAGGTGATCAATTGGCCATACTAACAACGTACGTATAGTTTATTTTTAACGTGAACAAGGCTAGTTGGTTGGCTAGGCCTTTAATGGGCCTTTCTCACATACTGTGCTAGTACGCACGTAGGCTTACAGGTATGAAATTTTTTCTTCGCTTTTCTTTCTTTGATTGATGGATGAAAGAGACTAACGGAGTGACATGCATAAGGTTAATTTTTATTTTTTAAATAAAATAAAATATCAAATTCAGTGGATAAAATAAATAAAAAATCTCAGTGCGACCCAATTTCATCTAGAAAAAAAAACTCAGTTACAACCCGGTTGAAACTGAAAAATCCCACTTACAACTAGAAAAAGAAAATCACAGTTACAACACAATTGCAATTGAAAAAATATCAGTTGCAACCGAAAATGTCAAGTGTAACCTCAGTTGCAAGTAGGAAAAAAACCTCACTTGCAACTGAAAAAATCAGTTGCAACCCGGTTGCAACTGGGAAAAATCAAGTGTAATCCCACTTGCAACTAGAAAAAAAACCTCACTTACAACTCACTTGTAACTGAAAAAACACCACTTGCAACCCACTTGCAATCGAAAAAAACTCAGTTGCAATCCGGTTGCAACTGAAAAAATTAAGTTTAACCCCACTTGTAACTAGTAAAAAAACATCACTTACAACTCACTTGTAACTGAAAAATATCAGTTGCAACCCACTTACAACTGGAAAAAACTCAGTTGCAACCCGGATGCAACTGGAAACAAATCAAATGTAACCACACTTGCAACTACAAAAAAAATCTCACTTACAACTCACTTGAAACTGAAAAAATATCAGTTGCAACCCACTTGCAACTGGTAAAAAACTCATTTGCGACCCGGTTGCAGCTAGAAAAACCAAAGAAATCTCACTTGCAACTGGGTTGCAACTCCAGTTGCAACTGAAAAAAAAAGTCGCAACCCACTTGTAACTAAAAAACGGCCAACACATTTTTTCTCAATTACAACACATTTTTAAGGCAAATATCTCAGTTACAAACCACGTGCAACTGGAAAAAGCTCAATTACAAACGAAGTGCAACTCGAAAAATCTCATTTGCATCACATATGCAACTGAAAATCTTAGTTACTACCCATGTGCAACTAAGAATATTTTAGTTACAAGCTATGTGCGACTGGAAAAACTAAGTGGCAACTCATGCGTAACCGGGAAAACAACAAACAAAAAAACCAACAACAATGAAAATAAAAACAAAAGGGTAAAATGGCTGGAAAATGAAGTGAGTTGAATTAGCATTTTGAACAAAAAAATATAAGCATCGGTCCGACAAAAACTCGTTGTCCGTCCCGTGTAAACAAGCAAGATATACATCGACATAGGCATAAAAGAAGCCATGTACAGAGAAAAGAAGCTAGAATCGTAAAGGAAAAAAACCCACATACATTACGAGGCCCAGGTCAATAAGACTGGAAATAAAAGGCCTAGGCAGAACCCACCATCCTTGTGTGCGAACGCACTTTTTACAGACAGAACGACAGAACCAGAGTTTCATGCACGTATCGTAATGCACAGATCTAACGGTCACCGAATCGACTGAGATTTAACTAGTTCTCAGTCGCCTGAGAACTAGTAAATCCGAAAAAGTAAACACGTTATTTTGCATGATTGTGAGCATATACTAATTTCTTTTAGAGCCGTTGGAACGCACGGGCAATTTTGCTAGTAATAATAAAGGAATGATGACTTTTTGTGGTACGTCGTTAAAATTACCCCTGAAGTTGCAAAAAATTATACACCACTGCCTACCGTTTCGTTTTTCTTTTTCTTTTTGCCCGTCAGCATTACTGTTCGCGACGCTCCCTCGCTCTCACCATGGTCAGAACCCCGTGCGCCTCCTATCCTCGCGCGCCGTCAGGCCGTCAGGGGGCCAGCCTCGCCCCGAGCGTAATGACTGCCGCGTCCGTCGTCGACTCGTCGCCCCTCGGCCCCTGAGGCCATGACACTCTGTTGCGTCCCGGACAAGTTCTTGCAAAGAGTGTTTGCTGGCGGCACCTTGTACCACGGCGGCGGCAGCGATAGCGTGATGCTGGCTGTTGCTATGTCGTTTTCGTAAGTTCCGTTCTTCCTCTAATTCTCCGGAGCTGTAATTTCCTTCGGTTAATTGCTGAGCGTGATCGGAAGCCCAGCTGAATTCGTTCGTCACGGCCGGAAGCCCGGAACAACTGTCTGGATGCAAATCCCTGACCAAGCCAAAAAGAAATCTGCCAATATGTTCATGCCTAACACACTAGCGTCATCTAACATGAGTGCTACTATTGCAGAAGTCGGCAAGGAATTGGTTCAATTCAGAAGTCCCTCGACCAATACCCAGCTCAATTGCAAGTTTCGGTGTTCGACATTGCTGCGCCTGAAGCTTCTCGCCGCCATCTCGCTGTTCTCCCAATTTCGCCGGCAGTCCGTAACGGGATTTATTTATTTTTCCTTTTTGAAATTCCTTGATGTATCAGTGCATTGTATCTATGTGATTTGGTGCAATCTAATTTTTTCACAGCGGGGATGTTTTGCTTGATGTTTATGTATTTTGTGGGCACTGCATGTATGCGTGTGTTCTGAACTAGACTTGATACCATAGCCATGACCCTATGATAAAATAGTAATTGGTATCAAAGAACCCCTATTTAGCATATGTTGCCAAGTGCTTTGCTAAACGAGCAATCAGAATTCAGAACTGAAGTGATTTTAAGCCTCTGGTCTGAAGTGGCGAAATATGAGCTGCTACGGTCTTGATCAAATGTAGCATTTGCAAAGCCTACAACTTCAAACCAGACACTCTAGACCGTTGTTTTCTAATAAAACTGAAGGAGAGATAATATATCTGATTTGTCCCGCAGATGGAGGTGTATGGTTTTTGCTGGAGCTTATCTTAGGTTTCTGAATGTGATGGATTTTCAAATATCTTTGCTTCAGAAATATTAGCCTCCAGCTACATTTTTCCCTTTGAAATTGCATACACAATCTATATCTGGGCAAATAATTAAGCCTCACACAAGGTCATATCTGGACAGCAACCTCCTCTATGAAACAGGGAACAAAGAAAAACACATGAAACTTGATTACTATTGCACATGGTAATTGCTAACTTGGCAATGTGCTAATTTTCAGAGAAGAAGAAGCACTCAGAGAAGGCTACTCACGATTGACTGAAATTGAGGGCAGTCAGGTTACTCTCGAGATTCCTTGGCACCAGCAAGTCTTGCGAATGAGGAAGTGATCATGCTGAAAACAAGTTTTATTTAAAGCACATTTACTATCTCCAGGGAGATACCAAGCTTTTGCTTAGGTTTCTGTATGTGGGCTTTGATATGTCACACACGAACTGGTATACCTGTGTTAAATGCCTATCGTCTGCAAGCACAACAAAAGGAGAAAAAAATGAGATTCAGTTCACAATATTAATTTTCACTATTTTAATATCTATCTTTAGCTTTTGTAGTGGCATAAATTGATTAGTTAGTAAAGTGCAGACTATACTTGATCATTTTTAGATAGAAAGTACATTTGGAAAGTACATTTGATCACCGTGTAACAAAGAAAATTTGTTACATGTTGAATATACGGGGCTTTCAAAAAAAAAAAATGGTTACATGTTGACGGGGGAATGGAGAGCGTTTGTCTTGCCTATGGGCGACATAGACTGTTTTTCTCCCGTTGCAACGTACGGGCATGTGTGCTAGTGTATATATATATATATATATATATATATATATATATATATATATATATATATATATATATATATATAGGGGTGCACGTAGTGATTTTGAGCTAATTTCAAGGTAAAAAAACTACCCGGGTGCACAGGCACCCGGGTGGTAGCACGTAGCTCCACCAGTGCGGCGCACGCACAGCAGCCGCATAGGGGCACGCCATGATGGTTCACAGCAGGTTGGAAAGGCGCTGGCTGGCACATGTGGCTGGCCGCAATGATCCTGGCTCCCCTGGCCTCCCTATTTCGCCGAGAACGGGCTGAACGACGACGAGGTCGGTCACTCGCACGTGGGGATGGATGAAGAAGACGTTGGCGCTGCTCTCGGTGTCTAGATCAGGTGTCTAGATTAGTTGTAGTTAAGTTGTTAGTTGTACTTTAAGTCTAAGTTATAATTTTAAATTTTGTTTGTAAAGTGATACGTGTCAACCGTATCTATAATTTTTATTCTTCCATGTTTGTTTATATCAAGTCACATGTTTTATTTAAACTTATATATGATTTTAGTGCATTTTCGGAAACTAACCTATTAAGGACGCCCAGTGTCAGTTCTTGTTTTCTACCGTCCTTTTGTTTCAGAAAAAATTTAAGAAAATATTTTCGAAATCGTACGCCAATTTACGATGATTTATTTTATGGAAAACGGAGACGGAGTCCAAAGGGCAGCAGAGGAGGCGACCCAGGGGCCAGACGCCACCCTAGCGGTTATCTGGCCGTCTCGGTCATCGCCTCGCGTCGCCCCTTCTCCTATAAATTCGATTCCGCGGAAAAACCCTAAACACCCGAACAATATCCACGAAACATATCCAAGGATGACGCCGTCATAAACCCTAATTTGAGAGGGTTCTGCAGCTCTTCTCGGCACTCTGCCGGAGGGGAGATCATCACCGGAGGACTTTTACATCACCATGCCAGCCTCCGAAGTGATATGTGAGTAGTTCATTTTTGAACTATGGGTCCATGACAGTAGCTAGATCGTAGTCTCTCCACTTTGTGCCTACAACCGCGCTAAAATTTGCAAACAAACGTTAGATGCGTCTAACTTTGTTTTGCAGGACATGTGATGTGGCATAGTCTCATATCTTTTATTAATGTGAACTAACCTTGTTTTGTTGCATGCCTGCCGGAGGCCAGAGCGCCCCACCTTGCGCACGCGGAGAGGACCGTCGCGAGGTCGAACTAGTCCGGCCGGTCGCCAGTGGAGAGCTTGGCGCGCCTGAACGTACACTTCGAAAGCTGCCAACGAAGAAGGATTCGGTCGGGCCATCGTTGTCGAAGCCACCGAGCGAGCCCGGATGGTTGAGCATGACTAGGGCTCAGCCGCCATCGACAAAGATGGAGATGTGGCCGGAGTGCCCATGGTCTGTTATCGGAGAAGATGCACCAGTTGAGGCTGAGGTAGAGGTGTATAAAGAGCGCCACCGTCGGCTCCTTGCATCGGCCACCAGTCGGTGAGGGAGAAACCGGACCCAGGCCCACAGCCCACCACACCCCCATGGCCCCACCGCCTCCATCGCCGTCGCCACTCGGCATTAGAGAAGACAACCAGCACATCAGTGCCTTGCCCCCTCCCATCCACCGTCCAAACTGATCTGATGGCCGCCAGCAGTTACATGGCGAGCACAAGCAGGTAGGAAACAGAGCTTCAAAAGTGCGGCCATGGGAAAATTGCATGGGCTCGGCCGGAGGCTTGCCGCTCTCTCACCACGGAAATGAGAGGCCATTTTCAGTCGGAGATCTGATGGACCAGGCGCCTCCGCCGCTGCGGACCTAGGAGAGCAGCCGCCGTGGAAACCTTGGTCGTCCACTCTTCTGACGGGATCCGACCCAGGGCCATCGATGAGGGTGTGCGAGCTGAGCGACGGAACAGGGACCCAAAACCCCCCAAATGACGCCCCATAGGAACAACCACCCCAGGTCGCAGATGTGGGAGAAGATTACACCACCCCCTTCTTACTGCCTCTAGGCTCCAGCAGATTAGCAGAGCAGCGCCATGGTTGGCCTTTTTTCCTGGAACAGAAGCGCCATTGATGGTCGACTGAAGCTTTCTGTCAAGCATAGCTGAAGATGATCTTTTAAGTGGGCCTGGAGTTTGCATATGGGCTTAAGTGACAAGGCCCATAAACGTTGTACACAAACCTTCCACTTGGTCTGTCAAAAAATAAAAAAATAACCTTCCACTCGTTGCTTTTAGTCTAGAGCCAGCACATACTACTCAACTACTCCCTCCGAATCAATATAAGACTTTCTACCAACTTTTCACTTACATGTATCTGGATATGTTTTAGTACAAAAATCACATGAACCTAGCACTAAAATATGTCTAGATAAATGTGTGTGGAAATTTGATAGAAAGTTTTACATTTTGATACGGAGAGTATTTTCTAAGTTACCCTCTATAAAATATGTTTCTTAGGTTTTCCAATTGCTTTCGATGTTGCGGTATATCATTGATCTTATAAAAATATGTTGTGGGTGCATGTTTTCTCGAGTTACTAGATAATGCCCCGTGCGTTGCTGCGGGACATATTAGCATGCAAAACAATGTAAGAAAATATGTACACAATAGGAGCAAACGTAGAGAAAACAAATAGAGCAAGATTTACATATGTATCGTTCAAAATTTGCTAAAATGGCCATTTTTGTAAGATCTCGCTATGAAAAATCAGTAAGTCAATATACATGGGGAAAGACAAATGAATGATGATGAGGAATTTGCTTATAAGTTACACATATCCTTATATCCATTTGTATTCTTTGGTCTAAGCACACAACACCTCGAACGTAGGCAACTAACTTAGAGAAAGCTTCTAAAATGGTGTTGCGGCATGTATGCTGCCAAAAAAAGTTGTCGACAATATTAGTAAGAGACACTGATGGGAATTCCGTTGATGATAGCCTTTCATAACTGAGCATTGAATATAAATAAAGTACCTAGATTTACCTTGGGGAGGCACCTGTTGGTGTATACATGTAACAAAAGAGTATCTGAAACCATCTTCGGTGGGGATGAGATAAACAAACAATAGCAGTAGTTCACCGTAGTAAATTATCAAAAAAGGGGAATTTAAATAGCTATCCCATCTCTCTGGATCTGCACTATGCAGCATGAATAAAGCAGAGGTGGACTCAGATGTTCATATTCCAGCAGCCCAGTAAATTGGTTTAGCATTATCCTGCATAATTACAGCCCCATTATCCTGCATAATTAGAAGTACCATACTGCTACAATCAGGTACCATGACCACATAAAAGCTGATATGTGCCGAAGCGCAACACAATACAATCGAAAATTAGGTGGCAGGCTGGCAGCTAGCGGAGGAAATATTGGTATCCACACACATGCGCTTTGAGAGAAAGAGAGATCACATATTATTGAAGCTTTTGTCCCATGGAATGCAAATCCTAGCCAGCAACTCCCAACCACAACGCTCAGCAGCAGAATCTGTTATACGAAGAGATAGATAAGCGGATGAAATGCAGGGAGCGAGCCATGGAGTAGTGATGGAAGGGAGGAGGATTAGTAATATGAGACTGAATTGGATGTATGGAAACTGCCATTGACGCCTTGACGGTGGCTTATATAGGGGAGTGAAGGCCAAAGGACGGAGTGGTCGTCTTCTTGTATTCTACAACACTCGAGAACCTGAGATGCTCATCGTCATTGAAGGAAAGTGGAATCGAGGAATCACGGGGAGAGGAAGAGAGAGAACTGCCGATCGCATCGAGGGGATGGTGCTCCTCGCCTCCTCGGTCGATCCAGATTCTGTTAGGTGAAGCCGTGAAGGAGATGAATCGTGGTGGGTACCGTGTGCTGGTTGCTTTTATTACAAATGGGCTCATATTCCACCGGGACTTCTCAGATTAAAAAAGGAAAAATAGAAAGAGAAACAAATGAAAATTGCTGATGTGGCACGTTGCTGAATTGGATAGGCTGCATGTTGAGAGAAATAGTTAGTGGGGATGAACTATTTAGTTATACTAGAACGACACCCCGCGCGTTGCAGCGGGTCTCTCTTAAGAAATTTAATTAAACGAATAAAAAATTTAGATATCGAATGTATGTGTAGTTTTTTAATGTAAATATCGTAATGGTTTAGAGGTGTATCTGATTGCTATAGATAAGATTATATTAGCGGTTTGAAGAAACATATATTGTGGATGCCTTGCATGAAAATGACATGCACATTTCCGCATAATATTTTTAGATTTTTTTTTTTGAGTGAATACATACAGAAGAGCCCATAATTTTGTATAATAGTTATATGAGTTTAATCATTGAAAATAACTACTTATGTAACTACATAGCGACATGGTGTGATCTTATCATTCGAACATTAAAAAATGATGTGTACAATTTGATGGGCTAGAAAAGATGATGTGGATGCTTGCATGTAGATATAGAAAATAATTAATGAGTGTTAGTGGGGTGGGATGACATGGACAATTGATTGGCTAAAAGAGCAAGTGATGTGGATAGCTTGCATGTAGAGATAGAAAAATAATAACTACACTTAGTGGGGTTTTGCTTTATAATCTTGGTGAGCTAAATCAGTACATAATACGTAGTAGTGCACCCTGATTGAGTTTGCTCACCGCCGCCGCTGCGGGAAGGGAGGGGAGCCGCATCGGGTGCACGTACCGCCACCTCTGTCTACTCCCTGTGCCCCACATCCGATGGCGCACTCGCCCCTTCATCGGCCCCTTCGACGCCTCCTCTTGCCCATCCGACGATCCCCGCTCAACAAATTTTGTAGGCAGAGAAGAGGGAGAGCAGAACATGGGTTCCGTTTTCAGACTACAGCTCATTTAACAAAAATAGCAGCAGTTCGATTCAGTTGAGCAAACAACGCTCCAGTTCAGTCCATAAAAGAAAGAAAAACTGACCCATACTTATGTAGGTCTTGACACCTGAATACTCCCACATTGAAGGTGCTCACATTGTTAGTGAGATGAGAAATCTTTTAATAGATGGACATTCAGCTAGCAGGTTCAGCAAAACAACAACTTAATTGAACAAGATACAAACTCTTAGTTTCACATAACATCACAGAAATCTGAGAAATTAGCAACAAGGTTAACGGTTAACTGAATTTTCTTGTTCTGTATCACCAATGCAGTTAACTGAATGTCCCCGATCTGTTGTTGTTGTCTGACTAAAGAAATTGTGATGTACAATCGTTGTTATGCACGGACAGTCTCGCAGCAGAGAACAGAGGAGAGAGTCCAGCACACCTCGCCAAATCCGCAGGCAAAACCAAAGGAACCCGCATCCGGATCGAACGCGGCAGAGGTACGAGTTCCGGTTCTTTCCCCGCCAAATCCAACCTTCTTTTTTGCTCCACCTTATCAGTTTCTTTCAATCTCCTTCTCGTCGCAGAGGCAGAGCAGCAGTCCGATTCCGACTCCAAAAAGGTTGGATCTCCGACTCGAGTTGGCTATGCCAGTCCTGCCATCTATATAGAGGCTGCGGGCTGGGCACCTAGTCCATCAAGCACAAGGCATCTCAATTCGATCAGGGAAGACCAATACCAAGAGACAATCGCTGCTGCTGCCTCTCCTAGTTTTCGGCGATTCAGATGGAGTCGTTGCCGGTTCTTGTGCAGAATTTTGAGGGCTTGCAGACGCAGTACTGCATCTCCAGCCAAGCCCTGAGCACGATAGACATCGACGAGCTGCGACACTACCGCTACTTCGAGACTCCACAGGGCTGGGTGCTCGCTCATGACCCTGCCTCCTTGCTCACCTTCCTATGGCGGCCTCAGGACGGCGAGAGGATCCAGCTGCCACCCACGGAGAAGGGCTTCCCACAACACTGCAAGTGCTTGCTCTCCGACATGCCAGATGCCGCTTCAGGCTGCGCCGTTGTGGTCTTTGATCTCGATGTCTGTCGTTCTGGTTCTGCAAGATTGGGGCGACCAAGCCCGAGTGGGACATCCACACCTATGATCCCACCATGTTCCTCACAGGCAAAATTCCCCCGACGATAAGCATAGCCGACTACCACGCCATAGCCAACATAGGCTGCCACGGCATTGCAGCTGTCCGGGCAAGATTTACTTCGAAACACCATCCTATGAGTTGGGTGTCATTGACTTCAATGGAAATGAGCAACCGAAACTTGACATTATGAGCGTCGACTGCCACGGCCGGTGTCTCCGATCTACTTTCTTGAGTCCCGTGGTGAGCTCTTCATCGTCGTCATCTTCTTCGATTTCGAACATGTGCACAATATTTTCAACCATGCCGTCTACAAGATGGACTTCTCGAAGCGAGCGTGGAGCGAGGTGGGCGAGATTGGTGGTGATAGAGTCTTCCTTCTTGGCGGTCATATACATGGTACCTCTCGTTTTGGGGCCTCGTGCTCGGCCGGTGATGGTCTGCTAGGCAACTGCATATATTTTTTGAATCACATGGACTTCACCAAGAGCGCTCTGCATGTCATCGACCTGAAGAAAGGGACTCACATAGTGCAACGGCCTTTCAAGCACAATGGTTATCAGATCCCATTGCGGTCACCGATTTGGTTGCTACCAACAGAACGCCCCTGCTTTCAGGCACAAGGGTCATCTTTTCTCCGTTGTAATCTTAGGCGCCTTGCAAAGATAGGCCTTTTTACCTTTTCTTGTATATTCCTTTTCATCGTGTTTCTTTTCAGAACTATGTAATGAACGTGGATCAGGTTTCATTCATGGCCTATTTACATATTCTCTTCTACATGTACTTTGATCCTACAATAAAAAAAGGGGTGGTTGTCTCTCTGTATTATTATCTTCTACTTGTACTTTGATCCCCATCATACAATGAAGATGATGGTTGTCTATGTGTATTTTTTGTATGCATGCTCATTTGGGTTGTTCTTGTTCATATCTCTCTGTAGCTGTCCACGTAGCATCTTATTCGAATTCACTATCTTTGTGAAATTGCCTAATATATTTTTCTGTAGTTATGAACATCATCACATTTACAGTATTCCCTAAAAAAGAACATCATTACAGTAAATTGGTTCAGAATATGCTATATATTGACTTGGCACTCAGAGGAAATATCGAAACAGCTGACCTGCCTTCCAACATCCTGTCAAAGAAGTCCCAGAGTTAGAATTCTTCCACCAATTCAAGTGATAGTTTATCTTGTCTTCACTTCTGCTGTGAAAGATCTTTATCATTTCCTTATTCTGTTTCAGGATGGAACATGTTTTATTTTGTATGGGGTGTGTTTAGAGTAAAAAGAAAAGAGCACCAGAACCTTCACCCTGATATACGGAGAAGTAAATGTCAGCCTAAATTGAATGAGTATCCCCTGCCTACGGATCTGCATACCTCTGTTTGGCATCTAGCCAGTCATTCTCTGAAGACCAAAATGGTGGCGCCGAACCAGTTTGCAATTTGGTTAAGTCAGCTACTTGTGCAGACCATCAATGTCTCCAAGCTTCGGAAGCTAATCTTCAGGAATGTTCAAATGTAGAACACTTCAGGTCAGACTCTGGGTGGAATAGATTTGGATGATCGTTGTCATGATTCAGTTAGAACATGCTGTTTTGTGAGTTGGGCTGCTGAACAATGGTTGCAGCTCATTGTGCACTTCTCTCTACTGAATCTTCAGTATAGATATTCATATCTTTTTAAAGTTCAATTCTGGACTGAAGAAAACAAGAAGTCTGTATTCCCATCTACAGGCTCATAATCGAAGGAGCATTTCAAAAGTTTAAATTAAGGTAGTGGAGATTTTTAAATAGTGTTACTCAACCTCTCCCCTTTATAGCTAGACTGCAATTAAGGAAATTGTATCAAAGTTATGACATATTTGTGCTACTGAATTGCTTGCTGTTGGTGAAACCCAAACTTTGTGATTCGGGAACAGTGTTACTCAACCTCTCCCCTTTATATTTCGAATATGCTAGACAGTAGTTAAGGAACTTGTATCAAAGTTATGACACATTTATGCTACTGAATTGCTTGCAGTGGTGAAACCCAAACTTTGTGATGTATGATGCATGTCTGTGTAATTATGGTCATACACAAGCAGCATCCCAACATTGTCTTATGTTTTGTATTAGCCACAAATGGTAGCTGCAAATGCTTGTAACTGCTGAACAATCAAGTAGGGAAGAGCAAGCAACCAATCGGGTGAGAAACATGAAGGGCCATACATTCTCTCGTGTGTGGATGACTGGATGTTCTCACCAGACAAAGCATTAAATCATCATGCTTAATTTTATTTCCAGCAGACTGAAGAACTATTGCACTCTATAGTAGAATACAGTACAGTACATTGTCTAGGCCCGGACAATAAAATCAAGATGAATGACCACCAAATTTAACCATGTTAAGAAAAGTGATCACTGAGTACCAAGACCGGCACCTTATTTAATTGCAGTTAAATTTCAAGACCTTTAAAAATGGATCAAAAGGGAGGATAAAGAGGCCATTAAAAATACATACGTTAATGCTTCCAATCACCTTAATTAAACAAAAAGTAGAATAGCTACAGCTGCTCTGTTTATGAGACAGAAACCTCATCAATCTCAATTTTTTTTGTGATACGCAGTGGCAGGTAATTTCAGTTTTAGAAAGATGAGACAAAAAAAAGTAGACTATAGCCAAGAGAACTGGTAACTTACTTTAGAATTAGATTTCAATTACTATAGCATAAATATGTTAAAAATAAGACTTTGGTGACATGAAACGAAGTTTGGGTCGATCTGCAAAAGAAATCAAATCATACTGCACTTTTTCATCCTTTTTAAAGCTAAACCAATTTCTTCTACTGATTTATATGAATTAGAAACTACTCCAAATTCATATAAGAACCGTTCAAGGATGAAACGTTCAAATTGATCATCAGAACCGAAAAAATGTAACAGGAGAGCTCACAGGAGCATGCAAACTTGCAGACTGAAGAACTCTGCAGACTTGCAGCAAATTGCAGACCCACTCGCTTGAGTGGGCTATCAAAACTGATTGTCTGATTTTATTTGTTTCCCTGACTACTTGTTATAGCTACATTGAGGGAAAAATAGCTGCACATATAGCTACATTTCCCATAACAGTATCAGAACAAACTAAAGATTGATACTACAGTTCCGCATCGTATGAATGAACACGAATGAACTAAGAATTGATACTACATTGAGCACCAATTGCAATACCGAACATCTCCGATCATCTCCTGATCTTGGTGCGGCGCCGCGCCGCTGCTGTCCGTGCTTCCTGCTCCTCATGTGCTGCGATCATCTTCCGCTGCATCCGGAATCTCGGCTGCCGGCAGTTGTTGAGATGGTCTGCCACGAGCTCGAAGCGGACCCGATCGGACCAGCCGCAGAGCTTGCACTGGACGAAGAAGAGGAAGGGGTTGCAGCCCCTGCAGTAGCTGCGGGTGCGGACAGCAGGCGAGGCGGTGGCGAGGGAGGTGCAGTGGCCGGGGGTCGACGAGGCGCACCCGAGGAAGTTCTTGGTCGAAGGGGAGGCGTTCTTGGACGGGGATGAGCCGGGGGCGTCGACGACGGCGGTGGTCGACGAGGAGTTCTTGGACGGGGAGCCGGAGGCGCCGAGCACGGCGGTGGTCGACGAGGAGTTCTTGGACGGGGAGCCGGAGGTGGTCGACGAGGCGTTCTTGGACGGGGAGGAGCCGGGGGCGAGCACGGCGGTGGTCGACGAGGAGTTCTTGGACGGGGACACGCCGAGGACGATGTTGGTGGCGGTGGTCGACGGGAGGAGCCGGCGCCGGAGAGGGAGGCGGTACATATGCCTAGTACAGAACCATTTTCCTATATATATATGGAAAATGAGTCTATACACCTAAGAGTACGTACTCCTAGCCTAAATTGGAAATCCCAACGGTGCTACCGGATCAGCACATGCATGCAGGTCCGTTAGGCGTTATTTAATTAATTAAAGAAATTAACTACCGATCATATCTCTTTGCATGGATCGAGTTCTATTTGAAAATTTGTTCCGTGATTGTAGGGATTTGAGACGCGCTTGTAGGACCGTACTATATTAATGCAGGCCAGGCGACGTCTCATCCCTGGTGCTCTCGGCGGAGCCGCTGCCATCGGTTACCCGCACATGATCCGGCGACCGTCAGCAATTCAAGGTATACATCTGGCCGATCGGTTTCCACGTCGTCGCACTTTGTAGGTTTGTAGTTTCCGATCGCAAATTTTGATGTTAATTATCTGTATTAATCTGTTCCTACTTCTCGTTTGTTTACAGCGGCGCAGCTCGACCACGAAGACAAGATGCATGCGGATGGCGGCCATTTGACGACGAAGCCGAGACGCAATACGGCCGGCTGACGGCGGTGACTCGACGACGGGATGAGATGCGGCATGGCCTCCGACGGCTAGACGGATGGGCGCCGTGATCGACGGCCGATCGGTGATAGAGAGTAGATGCATGTGGCCGGCGGCCGGCGGCAGGCGGCCGGTCGGCAATGAAGACGAGAAGCATGCGGCCGGCGGCCGGTCGGCAACGAAGACGAGACGCATGCGACGAGAGATGCATGCGGCCGGCCGCCGCGCAGCAAGCCGGTGACGAGAACGAGATGCGATGCGGTGCGGCATGGAGCCGGTGGCGGCGCGGGTGATCGTTGGCGCAGGCCGGACTAGCTTGTGCCAATGCAACTGCCCGAGCCAGCTTTCCATGAAACGAGCAGATTTCTCTTGCTCCGATCGATTTGCTAGCTAGCATACCCAAATCAATTTGTATATACTTCTTGATAACAGTATACTTCTACAACTTTTTTGGTTGTATGTATATACCTCTAATTTTTGGGGCAGCGTATACTTCTTTTTATGTGCATCTACTTCTTTCTGGATGAACATATTTCATCGTGAGACAAGGTATATTCTACTTTTGGAAAAAGGGTATATACTCCTTTGAAAAAACATGAGTATACTCATATGATTGCAAAGCAGTATATACTTTTTTCTAAAATAAGTAGTATATACCCGTTCAAAAAATGTGGTATATACCACTTACAAAAAGTAATATATTCCTTCAGAAATCGCTAAGTGCTCCTTAAGAAATCAACATATACTCCATAATATTTCAGTATATACTTATTGAAAATCCGTATATACTTCTTTAAAAATCCTTAGAAAAATCAGTGCTGCTTAGGAAATTTTCAGTATATACTCTTTTAAAAATCAGTATATACTCTCAAAAGTAGTATATACGCCTTTTAAAAAGCAGTATATACCCATGGCAACTTACCAACTCTTTTTTGAGATACTCCTAAGTTCTCAAATATACCCCAAGTGTGTATTCTGCACGTGATATATACTCCTTGGCAAAAATATGATATACTAGATTCGAACGGCGCGGCTCGCCGCGTGGCACTTGTTGGTTCATTTATTTCTTTGCCCGTGGTTGTCACATTTTATACAGATTATAAAAAAGCAGCCTGGTTAAAACTCATGAATATACTCATTTAATTCCAATGGAGTATATACTGTTTAAAAAACAAGTAGTATATATAGTGTCAAAAATAAGTAGCATATACTGTTTCAAAAAAGTATATACTACTTTAGAAAAAAAAGGTATATACTCCTTTTGCAAAATCATGAATATACTCATTTGATTCAAATGGAGTATATACTGTTTTTTAAAATCAGTATATACTTCTCGAAAATCTAGTATATACTCCTTTAGAAAAATCAGTATATACTCCTTCAAAAACTAGTACATACTCACATTAAAAAATCAGTATATAGGTCTTTAGAAAAATGGTGCCGTACATACTCCTTTTGAAAGTACTACCTGTACCTGTGGAGAAGTGGAGGCGTACGTAATAGATAGGTTCAAAATTCAATCCTGCATGCACCCTCCTTAATTTTTAGGATCAGCTACTTGCGTGTGAGCCGGCCGCATGCAGAGAAGATACTCTAATTTTTCTGATCCCTAAATTGTAGGATCAAGCATGTGCATGCATACTAACCGCAAGAGGAAGTCCTTGCATGCATCGGTTTACTTTTTTTCTTTTAGACGGTTTGCTAGCTAGTGGATATAACAAACCCATTAAAGGGGTGGGAGTACGTACACCTGGGAGTATATATAGGAGTCCTATATATGTATATATATATAGGGTGAGACTATTCTACAACCCTTGTTAAGAGATTGCAGAATAGCTATTCTACAACCTACTGAACCAGCCAACCGGATAAAACTGATCAAACCGCCCCGCGAAAACCATGACCCGTCTGAACCACCCAAACCTTATCCCTCTGTTTTCTCCCGCCACCCCTAACCTCCTGCCCACGAACTCATCTTCTCAAAAAAAAAAAATCCCCACGAGCTGCTGCCCGACCTCGTCCATGTCGCCATCGGAGGCTCCCCACCTGGACCACGCGCCGCCGGCGGCCTACCTCCACCGCACACCGCCGGGTACCTACACCTCCCGACCGGCGCCGCCCTCCTCCCTGGTGCGCGCCCTTCCGTGTCGCCACCAGAGGCCCACACCTCAACCGCACGCCGTCGCCGGCCCTATCTCCACCGCACGCCGCCGGGGCCCCCCACCTCCCGCCTGGCGCCGCCCTCCTCCCTAGCGCGCGTCGTCCCCACTCCTCCCCGGCGTGAGCCCTCCTCCTCCTCGGCGAGGGCCTCCCCAACTCCTCCCGGCGAGCGCCCTGCTCGTCTCCGGCCACCGACGCCACCATGCCTCCTCCACCGCGCCCGCCGCCGCCGCCACCCGGGCCTCCTGCATCGCCCACGGGACCTCCGGCCTCCATGGCGCGTGAGGACCCCATCTCCTCCTTGGTGCTCCTACACTCGTCGGTGTGTGCAGCCTCCTCTTTCCGGCGTTGACATGGTGGTGGTTCCCCGTCGTGACGTGCCGCCCTCGTTCGTGAGCTGTTGCGGACGCAGCCCATTCCACCACCATGGCCATGGAGTTCACCTGAGCTGCCATGGGAGTCCACCGTGCCGCGACCCCGGAGTTAACTTGGAAGATGTGGGCGTGGTGACTTCTGCTTGTCTTGTATGTCTTCCAGCACTACGACACGTGAAGTGCAGAAATAGATTGCAGTGAAGTTCGCGGAGATAAACATGTGAAGTTTAGAGACAAAAACGTCTTGTTCCTTCCTCTCCAGCGATGTGGACCACAATTTTTGTTGCTCTAACCTCAAGTTTAATTGCTTTTCTTGTGAAGTTAACTTCAAATGAGTTCGTTTGCGAAATTACCGTGAAGTTCATCTGCGTATCTGGAGAAGTTAATAAAATATGATGGTCCACCGTGAAGTTCGTTAATGAAAATTCTCCAAAGTTTACTTACGTCATGAACGAAGTTCAAAAAAAATGATGGTCAACCGAGCTTCTACTGTGACAACCTGAAGTTCACTTATTGAATGACCCGAAGTTACGTTCCACAACTGTCACAATTTGAAGTCCATATATAAAAAAATAGCGAAGTTCATTGGAAAATAAATTGAAGTTCACTTATGTAACAGACGAAGTTTAGAAGGGATTGTAGAATAGTTATTCTACAAGTGGTTGTAGAATAGCTGAGACCTTTATATATATAAAAGTATGATATCTCAGAACCGCTCTTAAAACTTATTGGGTATGGAAGATGTTAAGATCGCTATTGCTAGTCGTTGACAAGGACAAACACCTCTCAAAAATTTATTTTTGTGTCTCTATATGTTTTCAAAAACTAAAAAGATCTAGCACACGATTAATCTCTGCTTCCTCTGCGAAGGGCCTTTCTCTTACTTTTGTGTTGAGTCGGTTTTCCTTTCCAATCTTTATCTCTCAAGCAAACGCATAGTATCAATTTTGGTACAAGTCTACTACATTTTATCTTTACGTCTAACCATGAAAACTTTATGTTGACATTATCATGTGATAAGTCTGTTACAAGTTGAAGCTTTTGCTGAAAACTTAAATCTTCCTTTGTGTTGGTTAAACACCTTTGACAAAACAATGTTGCTTTGTGAGCTATCAAGCATGAAGAGTTTTATAATTTTCAAGTCTCCAAAGTACTATTCATGAAAAATTCGTACTTAGATGTTACACATGGTTGATCATTGTTTACTTTATGTCAACTATAGACCATTGTCTGCTTTACATTATTATTTTATCAAGGTTGTGTTGGTAGCATGTCACTACAAAAATTATTTTGTTATCATTTACCTACTCGAGGATGAGCAGGAATTAAGCTTGGGGATGCTGATACGTCTCAAACGTATCTATAATTTTTGATTGTTCCATACTAGTTATATATCATTGCCACATGTTTTTATAATGTTTTATATCATTTTGGCATATTTTCTGGAACTAACCTATTAACAAGATGCCCAGTGTCAGTTCCTGTTTTCTGTTGTCTATTTGTTTCAGAAAAGCGTCAGGGAAGGGAGACACCTTGTTGGAGCCTTCTCCAAATCCTACTGGATTGATAACCTTGGTTTTGTATCGAGGGAAAATTGCCGCTACGCTGCATCATACCTTGCTCTTGGGGTCCCCCAACGAACGTGTGATTCACGCCATCAGCATGCATGCATGCCGCCATTGACGATTCCTTGGCATCAGCAACAAGAGCAGGAGGATGCCCGACACCTGCACCGTCACCTGCACTGCCGGCACCTGTGAAAGTGCATGTGCCCTCATGTGTGGTTTTGTTAATTAATGACAATCTCTATAGACTAATGGTTGCATTGAGCTATCCTTGCAGGGCTTGTCCATTGACAATGCTTGAACACCATGTGTTGGTATCAAGATTGAAACAAGAATATAAAGTGATGACCAAAGTGATATTCAAGTCATCATATATATTAAGAGAAGAAGATGAAGTGCAACGTTGATCAAGTCAATGAGCAAATAATGAAGTCAAGATTGATCAACACATTTAGAAGATTATGAAGTGCAAATTCAAGAGAAGCATCTCGAAGAAACCCTATGCTTGAATCTTGTCACCCATTTGGAGATAATGGTCAAGTGAAGATGTGCCTAAGAGAGACTCTCCCATATTGGTGTACGAGGGAGCAATATGTGAGACTTCACAAAGCGAAGAAGCAATCAAGAAAGGTGGTCCATGATGTCTACGCACGTTTCTATTCTTGTAGACAGTGTTGTGCCTCCAAGTGCAGAGGTTTGTAGAACAACAACAAGTTTCCTTTAAGTGAGTAACCCAAGGTTTATCGAACTCAGTGAGGTATAGGTCAAAGATATCCCTCTCAAGCAACCCTGCAATTAAGATACAAGAAGTCTCTTGTGTCCCCAACACACCTAATACACTTGTCAGATGTATAGTTGCACTAGTTCGGCGAAGAGATAGTAAAATGCAGGTGATATGGATATTAACAAGTGGTATATGTAGTCTGTGATAAAAATGGCAGCGGGCGAACATGCAACAGAACTTGAAATAAACGGTGTTTCAATGCTTGGAAATAAGGCCTAGGGATCATACTTTTACTAGTGGACACTCTCAACAATAGTAATATAACTGAACACATAAATACTTCCTCTTCACTATGCTACTCTGAACTATTCTCTCGTTGGATAGAAATACCAATCTACTGCGTAGGGCTATAACAGCACACCTTAAAGTCTGAGTAAACAAACACCACAATTTCATAGAACACCAAGACCATCGCATAGGGCTATAAAAGCACACCTTAAAGTCTGTATTCCACATCTAGGGCACCCCACGCTGTCACTATGAGCATCCTAAAATAGTACTAAACAAACACCACAATTTTATAGTGACATCCAACACAAGAACAACTCATGGTAAGTATCCCTCTAATCTATTAATAGAGCCACACACGTCACCCACACTGGCACCTTGATAAGGTGTTCTTACATGACTCCGAAGATTATAATGATAAAACCGCTTGAGTGTAGCATAACTATAACAATGAAGGGGAAACATCTATGAATTCAACTAGATTACAAAGATCATGATCACATAAAGATCACACCATGGGAGAGAGAGATAAACCACATAGCTACCAGTAGAGCCCTCAGCCCCGATGAAGAACTACTCCCTCCTCATCATGGGAGGCAGCAACGGCGATGAAGATGGCTCCGGGGGCACTTCCCCATCCCGGCAGGGTGCCAGAACAGAGACTTCTGTCCCCCGAATTAGGGTTTCGGATGGCGGCGGAGCACGGAGTCGTATTCGGGAAAATCGTCGAGTCCTTTTAGGATTTTTCTCCGCGGAGGCAATAAATAGGCGAAAGGGCGGCGTCAGAAGGTTCTCGAGTCAACGAGGTGACCCCTCAGCGCCACCCCCCTCCAGGCCGCGCCGAGGCCTAGCGTGGAGGCCTCGTGCCTCCCCCGGACTTGTCCTTCTGGCCCATGGAGTCTTCTGGTGAAATCGGGATGTACGTTGATTTTCGTCCAATTTCGAGAATATTTCCCGACTAGCTTTTCTGAAACGGAAAAAAGCAGAAAACAGGAACTAGCACTGTGGCATCTTGTTAATAGGTTAGTCCCAGAAAATGCATAATAATGGTATGAAGTGTATGTAAAACATGTAGCAATTGGCATAATAACAACATGGAACATCAAAAATTATAGATACGTTTGAGACGTATCAGTCCACTTGAAAAGATCAAGATCGACATCATCTTGCTCAAGTGGAAGGCAAAGGTATGATCTTGATAGGTTTTCTATTTTACCGGTCTCATGTTGATTAGTTGGGAGATCGGGTTATAGGATAGATACCATACTATCAAGAGGGGCTCTCGATCGAGCTTTAGCGTATCAGTTGGAGAGAGCTCAAACCTTTGCATACTTGGCATCAGCATCTTTCTTGATTCTTATTTGGATTTTATCTATGTGGGGTTTTATTTCTTGTCGTGATCTTCATGACAAGCCCAAGTTCACCGAAAACGGATTTTGAATGGAAAATTTGTTGCGTTCTCGGTTTTGGAGTTTCTGCCGGTTCGTCTTTTATAGAGAGGTTTTACCTTTCTATATTTGGTTTTATACTCCCTTGTTGAACTATGATGTTTCTATGTATGATCTTGTAAAGCTCGTTGTGGTGATTCCAACGAGACCAAGAACATCAAAAACGAAGTTCGTATGTGAAAGTTGTGCCCGTTTTGGTGTCGGTGTTTCTGTAGTTTTACCTGTGGCGGTAGTACCGCCGCGGTATCGCCCGTGGTACTGTCGGTGCCACCCGAGGCCCGTTTTCAGGGGTACCGGAAGCGGTAGTACCGCCGGTGCGGTAGTACCGCTACCCGGGGCGGTAGTACCGCTCCCTGGAGCCTGTTTTAGTGTTCTAACTTCTCAGGGGGGCGGTAGTACCGCTGGGGCTAGCGGTAGTACCGCCCCGGCGCGAATCTGCACCCAACGGTTGGATCTTTGGGTGACCTATTTAAGAGGCCTTCTTCCCCAATGGTTCCCCAACCTTATGAGCAAGTTTTGACCTGCATTGTTGACCTACACAAGCTTGCTATCTCTCAATTTCTCCATGATTCATGCCTCCAATTAGAGGGAAAAGAGAGAGGAGATCTAGATCTTCTATTCTACCAATCAATCTCTCCTCTAAGTAAGGGGAAGCTTTTGCATCTAGATCTTGGAGGGATTTGGTGTTCTTCCTTGTTCTTCCTCTCTTCTTTCCCATAAGCAGTAGTTGCTTTTGGTGTGATTTGGGAGTGAAGGATTTGAACACTTCTTGTGTTCTTTCCATTGCATTTGGTGCATCGGTTTGCTCTCTCCACGAGGATTCGTGGAAGTGAAAGTTCGTGAGCTTGTTACTCTTGGGTCGTTGGACCCTAGACGGTGTATGGTGATCTTGGGAGCCTCCAATCCAGTTGTGGATGCGTGCCCCAAGTTGGTGACTCGGGAGCCTCCAATCCAGTTGTGGATGGGTGCCTCGGGATTGTTGTAAAGGCGCCGGTTTGTGCCTTGAAGGTTACCGATAGTGGAAGGTGAACCGAGCTTTTGGGCAAGGTTCATCGGAGAATAGGGCGAGGCCATTTGTGGCGTTGAGTATTGAAACTCACACCCCTCCAACGAGACGTACTCCCCTAAAAAGGAGAAACTCGGGAATACATCTTCGTCTCCTTGTGCCTCGGTTATTTCTATACCCGAGCTCTTTACTTATGCACTTTACATTGTGATAGCCTTCGTGCTTGAAGTCCTTTATCTTGCTATCATCTTGTTGCTTGTCTTGCTTAGCATAAGTTGTTGGTGAACATAGGTGAGCCTAGTATTTTTAGATTGTATGCTTGTTAAATTAAAACGCCTAGTTTTATTCCGCATTTATCAAGCCTAAACCGAATTTTTTTTTAATCGCCTATTCACCCCCCCCTCTAGGCGACATTCTTGTCCTTTCAATCTGCACCTGCATCGTTGGTGATATATATAGACTCCGATTAGGCTAGGTAAATGCCGCCTCCACTGCCACCTAGTTTAAGTTTTAATTTAATGTAATGTTTTAATTTATTATCTCCAGTTTGAATAAAGTTTGGTCGAATTTGAACATTTTTGTTTCTGAAAATTAAACCTATTGTGAGCGTTACTGGGAAGATGTGCTACCAATAGCCCGGCACAACTCACAGTGAGGTCTTATCTAACACTATCAGAGCATCTCCAACCATGGTTGCCAAATTTGGCCCCCAAACTGTCCGTGGACTCGTCCGGGCGTGTCCACGGACAGCGACCGGACAACCCCCAAAACTCGTCTCCTACAACCGTAACCCCCAAATCATCCACCTCAAAACCATATTGGCAAGCAACGTAGATCATACGGATAGATAGTTCAAAAATCATACGAATAAACATAGTTCAAACATCCACGAACATAGTTCAACACAGAAATAAATCGGACATAGTTCATCACATCTCACACACGGATGCAAATTTGTCGGAGAGACCGGAACTTCTCACAGATTGTGGGGAATCCGGCCGTTGTTCGCCACTGCCGCTGCCTCCGCACGTTCCCTTTGCCGAACACGCCGGGCATGCCAAGCCCCCGCTTCACGTTCATTTCCCGCGCTAGAGCGGCCCCCGCTTCACGTTCAATTTGCTGCGCTCTCGCCATCGCTTCGCGTTCCCTTTGCCGAGAACGGCGTGACATCCGAGTCTGGGTCTCCGCTTGGCGCACCCTGTCCCTCTTCTCGGCGTCCAGCGTGTATTCCACGAACGGACTATCCTTCAGTATGTCCCAACAATGGCCGAGCTTCTACTCCCTCGTCGCCGGCCTCCCCCGCAAGTGCATTGTACAGTGGGATGGCATCCTCCATCTATGAAAATTGAATAGTCAATCAACAAAATGAAGCTACTGGATCCGGCACTGTACAAAATGAAACACAAGAAACTTACTCAGCCCACTTGTGCATAGCATCCGGCGAACTTGCTAATCTCGGTGACGATGCATTGCCACCTATGACGGAGGGAGGCCTCATTACGGACAACTTCCGAGTTAGCATTGAACACTTGACAGATCCGGCCCCAAAATGAAGCATGGTGGTATCGTCCGTCTTGAGCATCATCCGGGGTGGACAACCACGCATTGCACAACACTTTATCATCACTAACCGAGTACATAATCCCTCTTGGAACGACCTACGGGTTCAACAAGTTCCTAGATTACGCATCCTACTCGTTCCTAAATTCTACAATGGTGGAAGGGAGGAACATACCTGTGGAGGAGCCACCACTGCTTTGTTGGATGCGGCTGTGGAACTGTCGGCACAGCCGGAGCAAATAGACGCCGCCACTGATTTAGCAGACGGGGGCGCGGATTCCTTCTCCGCCCCGGAGCAGCTATCCACCTCCTCCTCCTCCTCCACGAACGCATCCCAATACACCTCAGTCTCGGAGAACGCAAATCCGCTACCGGAGCCAGCCATTGGCGAAGGTACGGACGGAGAAGAGTGAGAGTCGAGTGGAGTGGAAAGGGGAGCGAACGAGAGTGAGAGTTAGGGTTTCATCTGGGGTGGGGATTGAGTGGATATAGGTGGGGTCGCAGTGGGCCGTTTCCAACGTGGCGGCCTGTCCGGGCTCGTCCGGACCGCCCCAAACCCTCGCCACATATGAGCTAGGTTTGAGCTTTGCCGGACAACCGAACGTTTGGTCTCAGTTTAGGGGATGGTTGGGTGCTGGTTTTTAGCCCAAACTCTGTCCGGGCTGTCCGCCCGGACGTTTGGGGAGGGTTTGCCAACCATGGTTGGAGATGATCTCAGGGCCCTTTTGTTTGGGCTTATTTTGACTTTTTGGCTTTGTCTTATAAAACAGAAAATTAAATAGGTGCTTTTTGGCTTTTGGTTTTTGGAAGTCGGCTTCTCTTAGATACAAGGCTCAAAGAGCCCAGATTTAAATTAATAAAGCCAACAGCGGCAATTACATGGTGCAGATACAGCTTACAGAACTCAACACAACAAGCAAACAGAAAAAATAAGAAAATAAGGCTCTGCTTAAAAAGTAGAGATCATCGTCTTCATCCACGGCAGAGAGCAAATTAAGGCGAGGCAAGGGTCGACGTAGAGGAAACCAACGGCAGGAGACCAAGCCCCAGCTTGCCAACTCTGTCGTCGAAGAGGAACCCTTTCCCTCTCGTCCAGGTTCGAAGGACGCCGCACCGTCGGCACACAGAGCTGCTCACCCGAGAGCCACCTGCAACCGCGCCGGATCTCCACACGACTGTCGCCAACAGCCACTGCAATGTCGCTTCACAAGACGCAAGCTGAAGAACGAAGGTACACACTAGGGAGGTCGGCAACAAGATAGCAACGCCACCTGCACCAAAGATTGGGTCGCCGAAGAACCGGACTCACACCATCACGGCAATGCTGCAGCCGTAGAGGGGACCCATTCCCCTCTAGCCCAGGATCGAGGGCGCGACCCACCGGCAAGCAGGAGCCGTCCTGAAGGAAGAGACACAGAGTTGGGATCCACCATCTATGATGCAGAGCGTCGCTGTTCGAGATTAGCACCGCCACACGCCGCCACCGGCCAAAGAGAGCTTGCCAACCACCCCCACACACCCCGGACGACGCCTCCAGGAAGGGAAACGGCGTCGCAACGTCGCCGCCGTCCACGGGGGATTGGATTTTCATCCAAAGTAGGGGGGGGTTGGGTGGGGGAGAGGGAACCTCGACGAAGCCTCCAGGGAGGAATCAGCGCTGAAGCGTCGACGACGTCGTGGCCACCGCCGGCCAGGAGTTTCCCCCGGTCCCGACCACCCCACCACCATCCGCCCGGCCATCTCGCGCAACGCACCAGATCCGGCCGAGGAATCACGCACTCGCTGGACCAGGACGACGACCACCCTGGTCAGACGCGTAGGGCTGACGGGCGCCCAGAACGCCGCACCACACGCTCGCCGCCACCCCGCCGCCCGCACGGCCGGGGTCGCGGAACCACACCCACGGCCGCCACTCGCCGCCCGAGCTGGCGCCGCCAAGGCTCTCCGGGGCCGCCACCCCAGCGTCCACCACCTGACCCGCCCGAACGAGCAGCCAGCACCAACCTCCTGCCCAGGCGACATGGATCTCGCAGCCCCGGGCCTCCCGGCCCAGATCGAGCCCGGACGGGCTTGGCGCCTCGCGCTGCCGCCGCGAGCGCTGCCTCCGGATCCGCCGCACCACCACCCTGCACCGCCGCCGACTGCTCGCCTTGCGCCGTCACGAGCCCACCACCCTGCGCCGCCCGCAAACGTCCGCTCCCGCGCGAGACCGGCCCGTCGAGGCGCGCCCTTCCTCCCCTGCCACCTTTGGAGGCCGGGGGGCCGCCACCACCGCCGGCGGCGGCGGCGGCAGCGGCCACGGAGGCTCGAGAGGAGGTGGCCGCTAGCTAGGGTTTCGGCCCTCCGGGGTCGCCCGCGCGTGCGACCGGGAGGCGAAGCCGGCTTCTCTTGGTCTCAGTAGCTCTGTCCCGGCTTCTCTTGGGCATGTTGGTGTCGCACAGCTGTGCAAAAATCCCTGGCATTATTCGCGTCAGCTTCCGTTTAATTGGGATAGGGAGTGAGAGGCGGGCACCCTCCACATAAAACTATCTTACTTCTCAGTTCGGTCACCTCCGTTCCATGGTATACCATGCTGCTGGCGGCCGCCGCTGCAGCAGCGCCGGACCACCATTTCTTCTCCCGCTCCGGCCGCCTCCCTCCGCCGCCTAGTTTCTTTGCCGTGCGAAGAGCCGGCCGGGGCTTGGCCCTCCCACCGCGGGCTTTACGCCGGTGTCGCAGTCAGAGTCGTCTCTCCTCCCGCTGTCGCTCTCACTGCTCTTGGAGCAGCAATGCGCACGCACGACGGAGCAGCCATTGCCACCATTGCCGGTACCAATACGTGCGTGATGCTTATGTTTCTCAGTACAGTGGCTGATTTTAGTTTGGCGCACAATCACAATGCAGGGCCGGTGCGTTTCCGGACCTCCCGGACGAGCTGCCGTCAGGCAGAGGCGGCCGTTACCATCCTTCCGAGGATATTGCCGAGACACTCGACCTCAACAACGGCGAGCCGGCGCGCCTCACGGACGCCGAATCCGCCCGAACAATCGTCGAGGTTAGTAAGTTAACTACTGGAACAAATTTACTGAATCCTTGGGAGTCCCTGTTGTCGAGCAAATTGCTGTATATGAGCAGGTGAACAACAATGCGACGGTGATGATCTCCACGCTCGTCGACGACGGCGTGCACGAGAGGATCATCTTGCCGGAGTTCCCCTACTTGACCGACGAGAATGGAGGTATGCAGCTGGCCGGCTACTTGGGATAATTGTGCAACGGCCTTCTTATCCCCAATAGGCTCTTGTAACTTGCTTTGGGGCACTGTCATTTTTCTTCCTTGAAGCTTCTGTGTGGCAATCTGCTCAGATATTTACTTCGAGGTCGACAACGAAGATGCAGTCATGGAAAGCATCATGGGCGAAGACAAGATTGCGGTAACAGTTCTGTTGCAATTCCCACTCTCCTTCATGTCACTTAATTCTCTTCATAAACAGGTTAATTATGCGTTGTTGTGTTGTGCATACACTTAATTGGTAGGTTGCTTTGTATCTACAGCATGTTATCATTGGGCTGGATAATACAGATGTCTTTGCTGACTTGGATCTAGCCTCGGCATCATCAACTCAATTTATGCAAGAAGAAGAAGATGACGACGATTCAGATGATGAAGATAGCGACTTTGATGAGGACTTTGAGGAGGTGGAAAATACTTCATAAAGTGATTGTTGCTTGCCAACAACTGTACAATTCAATGATTTACCTTCATGCTCTGTGTCTGAAAACGTGCAGGAGGGTGTGTTTGCTGTTGATGAAGAAGATGACGATGACGATGACGACGACGAAGATGACGATGCACCTAGCTGGTCCAACCTTGAAACCGTGAATTCCTGCCATCCGCTTTACTTTGCTAGAATGATTGTGGAGGTAGATGATTGAATCTTAAATTTTTAATTATTATCCATCAGTGTAACAACTGTTCTTTATAAATCACATTTTTTGACCATTATGCTCTTACCTTTAATTGCCAGAATGCGAGTAAATCTAGTATAGATTGGTTGGACCGACCACCTGCAAGCCTTGTTGTTGAGGGTCAGCTGAGACCTGCCTTTGCTGAAGAGAGCACCATGGTTTCCAGGCATTTATTACATGGTTGTTGCAACGGACCTGGAAATGAACCTTCTGTTCAGCAGATATTGCTTCTCTGAAACATATGATTGATCTTACAGTTCCTGAAATTTCTGTAGGTGATGAACCACTGAAAGACAAAAAGGAGAGCGGTGCTACATTTTTCAAGGTTGAAGTTCTCAGCATTGAGCTGATTACTGCATATGGTACTGAGGTATGTATCTTCCATTTGATATGCCACTCTAGTTTTCCCCAACTGCTGAAATTGTTGGTTCGTAAGTTCACGGCTATTATGTAAGTATGAATTAACATTATAATATCTTATGTAACTGCAGAATTGCCATGTAGCCCAAGGTAACACCTTTTTCTTTTCTTAATCCCCTGTAGCCCAAGGTAAAGATAGAAGAATACCGGAAATCTAGGCCGGACATCATCGCACATTCCGCACCGAACATAATATCGCGCTTGAGAGCCGGTGGAGACAAGATAACACAAGCTCTGAAATCACTATGTTGGAGGTCCAAGGCCATTCAAGTAGAGGTAATAATTCTTCAGATTTTGCATAGACACTTTGTTAGCATTGAAAGTTATGGAAGAGAAGTATATTGGACATCACATCTTGAGGTCGGTATTAAATCACTGTGCTGGCTATATTTGTGCAGGAAGCAGCAATCATCGGCGTGGACTGCCTTGGGTTTGACTTGAGATTGTGCTCAGGAACACAAGTGCAGACATTGAGATTTGCTTTCCCAACAAAGGTCAATAATTCAGCTTTTTTGCATGAATTGTAATTCTGTATGATGTGTGTCATGGATAGATGAAAGGTGGAGAAACATTAGTTTGTCTAGGAAGAAGGCATTTGCATTTCATTCTGATGTGGTTCTGAATATTTTGCAATGTAGGCTACTTCGGAGTTCAGCGCAGAGAAGCAAATACATGAGCTTCTGTTTCCTAGGATACATCAAGAAGGACAATCACCACAAGCTCAACAGAAAGAGTCTTGATGTAAATAGGGATGGGACATTTTGTCACCACAAGCTCACCTTGCCTGATGGGTTTTTTCCTTTGCCTTCTTTTAGTTTAGCTTGTGTTTCCTCTTTCTTTTTCATTTTCTTGGGTCCTTGTACTCCTTTCTCCTACTACTATCAATGAAATAGCAGTCTTGAGTGCGTTTTCATCAAAAAATCTTGATTGCTTCTGCTATCATTTCGATTTCTCATTGTGATTTTAACTTTTGAGGGTATGTGGAAATTAAAAACAAAATGGAGCACCCTGACCAGTCGCGTTCCAGGTAGTAGAGGATTAGCTGTGCAGCTACTTGTGCATTTTGATTTGGCGAAGCAAGGGATTTGAAAAAGCCAAAACAAAGTTGCTGCGATATAGGGGAAAAAATATACGTGTTTAGTTTGTTACCAAAATTATTGTATTTTCAAAAGGGGTGTGCCCGGTTTCTACATTAGTTGATCCATACAACCTTTTTTTTTTTGTAAGTCGGGTTTTTATGGCAAAAGGAAGGAAATATATAAAAAAACAAGTGAAAGCCAACCAAACATACTTTTTTTTTTGCCGAAGAACCAAAGCGTACTTGGTCTGCATGTTCCTCAAATGTGAGCGCCGCGATGAGTGTGATGGCAGCGAGCAATGTCTGACGGCGGAGACGGGCTTGTCCAGCAAAACAGGGTAAGATGACGGCCAGATAAACTTAAATGTGGTAAAGTATGAAACGTTTTCTTCTAAATAAAGGAATTCTCGTTGAATTGGGTAATTGATGTCAAAACAAGAAGGCAAGATATGGAATTCACTCCAAAAAAAATACAGTGAACTATGCATGTTACATCATAATCATATGGCAGCAGTGATTCCAAGTGCAATTAAATTTATCTGGGTTTACAATGCAGTAGTTAGTGCAGTACTTTTCACCTACCAATGGCAGCAGAACAACGATACACAAAGTCAGGTTATGCGAGCCGGACCTCTTGACAGAATAACTAACAAGAATTTCCCCGACGGAAAACAGTCTCAAGTTACATTTTGACAGCATCGCCTGAATGATGGAGAAAACAGGACCTAGAGGGGAACTTGTTCTAACTTTCACGGGAGGATGATACATACATGAAAGGGAAACCTGATAGCTGATAGGAACAGGGCGACTGTAAACAACAGACCATCACCCCCTGCCTTGTCCAAGGCAGACGAGCAACTCTTGGTCGAGCCATGTGAATTCACTTGCAAGGCATTTTTAACCATGAATCTGATAGTTATGGTTTTCATGAAGCTGGATGATCACTGAGAGCTTCTGTTGATTCGCCAGATGTTGGTAACAAGGCCACAAACTCTGATATCAGCTTTGAGATTTCCTCACAGGCATCCACCTGAATAAATTAAGGGGGAAAAACAATCATGATCCAGCTTGTCACTTAGCTACAATAGAACTTCGCACACCAAAGCCTGGTTAAACATGGCACCACGATGATGACTCTAGTTAAGCAGCCATTTTGCAAGGAAAAAGAGAAGATTACATACTAGTATTATATATCAGTCATAAAGGAAACTATTAGTTGGTTCCCTATAAAATCCAGGGATGAGATTGACTACTAGCTCCTTTCTCGAAATGATTTGTATCCTTTGCTAATTGCAATTTGCAGACATGATAACAACAATAGTATAAACATTTCATCAAGAAATGACATGGTCAGTATACGGCAAGCTGGATCGGATCGGTATACTACCCCGTTACACAGTATGAAGTGTGCAATAGTGCAAATTGGACATCCTCCTACGATTTGGCAGTTTGACTGGCATCCCATTCTTCAGTTTCTAGAAGCCTCACTTTGAGGCAAGACTAATTGGTTCAACTCTATCTCCGCTAGTAAGGGCCTATTTCGCAAGATTATAAATACGTGGGAATAGGAAAAACGTAGGATCAAATGTCATGCCATGTTGAATCCTAAGGGGATTGTAAACAAAGGAATATTTCCATGAGATGGGACTCAAGGGAAAATTTCCTATGGAATTGTATGCAACTCGGAAAAATGAAAAGAAAACCTATGGTCTAGAATCCTACAAGCCAAAACAGCCTCATACTAAAAATTCCTATGGAATGGAATCCTCCAAAAATCCTACGAAATTCCTTTGAACCAACAATACCATTACCCTAACCTTGTTGCAACAATGAAGCAGGGTAGTGCTGTAGTTACTTAAGGCCTTGTTTACTTCTAGTGTATTTTAGGGGATCGGAGGGGATTATCCCGGATCCCGAAATATCCCCAAAAATCCCTAATAGACCGTTTACTACTCCGGTTTTGTAAGGGATAATCCCCAAATATCCCCCACCAACCACTTCATTTTTGCCTAGATTGAAAACTCTAGGTCATGCTAATGTATTTTTGGGGAAGAGTATTTGAGGGGAAATGTGGGGATTGGGTGAAAGGGAGGGATTCACCAAATCCCCTCCAATCCCCAAACTTCCCAACCCCAGAAATACGAGGAGTGAACAAGGCCTAAAGGAAGCGGCAAAAGGCCAAGCACGCAACTAAGCTGTGATAGAAGCCAACCAGTCCATGAGTAGTACGCATACTCTCTAAAAGTGAAATTGATAAACATTGTGTAGACAATCATGCTAACCTGAGGCCATCGGCCGCCATAATGGTAGACGAATTTGGTGTCCGGCAATGCCGTGATCACTTTCTTGCCCTCATCGATCCACTTATCTGACCAAGAACCAGACCAGAGAACCATCACGGGCAGCCTCTTCACCTCTTCTGAAGAGCTCCTCCACTCCCTCAGGTCAAAGCTCTGATTCATAGCCTTCCAAGCTTCAAAGACTGCATCTCTCTTCCCCTCACCCCGCATCGCTGCTCTGTGTGCGTCGGCCTCTTGTGCGTCCATGCCCCGTGCGCAGGACAGACGCATGAGTCCCTTGAACAATGCCGGCACCCACAGCACCAGCCTCCCCAGCACCGGCACGCCGAGAACCGCCGCCGGGAACGCCGGTAAAGTGGCAGTGGTGTCGATCAGAGTGACACTCTGCACGGCGGCGGGGTTGGCCGACACGAAGGCGGCCCCGGCGGCGAGGGCGGAGTCGTGGAGGACGAGGTGAACAGGCGCGAGGCCGAGCGCGTCCACGGCGCGTGCCACAGCCGCAGCCGCTTCGGTGGGCGCGTAGAAGGAGTGGGACTGCTCGGTGGCCGACTCCTGGAACGGCACCTCGCCGGTCTCGACGAGGTGCTCGAAGGCGTGGAAGATGCCGCGGTCCATGATCTCCCGGAGAGGGTTCGTGCGGGGAGGAGGGGCGGCCGGAGGCGGCGAGAGACCCTGGCCGGGGAGGTCGATGGCGGCGGCGAGGAGGCCCCGGGCCGAGAGGGATGAGAGGAGGCGGCGGAAGGAGAAGGATCCGGCGGCGAGGCCCGGGAGGACGAGCACGGGGTGGTGGTGCGCGGAGCGGGCGGTGGGGCGGGAGGTGGCGGCGAAGAGGTCGGGGCCCGGGTGAAGCTTGAGGAGGCGGCCGTCGGAGAGGTGGCGGCGGAGAAGGGGCGGGAGGGGAGGGGAGGCGTGGGGAGAGATGAGGTGGGGGAGGAGGAGCGCCAGGAGAGAGACCGCGGCGGTGAGGTAGAACCAGAAGGGGAGGACGGAGACGAGAGAGAGCGGCCTCGGCGGTTCTCTGTCGGGCCCCTCGGCGGCGGCGGCGGCGGGATCGGCTGCCATCGCTCGGCGCCGGGGTTGGAGTGGGGGAGTGTGGGAGAAAGGCTGCTTGGGAAAGCAGAGTTTTGTGTGCTCTTTTGGGTGAGCGCGATGATGTCGCCGGTTTGCCAGCCACCGAAAGGATGACAGCAGGCACGCACTTTGCCACGGAGCTGCCCACAATGGGGAGAGCATCTTGGCTCGTAAAAACAGACAGTTGAATTCGGCGCGGCGACACGCGAGGAAATTAACGTCGGACTATTCGAAATAAAATTATGAAACTTGTGTGCCAATTCGATCAGTGCAGAAAGTTGTATATAAAAAAAATATACAGTCAAAGAATAAATAAAATGATGTCTGACATTTAGGTGACATTGAAAGCTGGCCAAATTGAAGGAAACTATAAATTGGAGTGCTAACAAATAGATACACAGAGCTTACATCCATATATATTTGTGTTCACAAATAAAATGCAACAACTCATCATCATATTGTAAAAATACTATGAGACTACAGTCTTCCAAGCAAATAGAAATGCATAAGACTATCAAAAAACAAATACCCTGAAATCAAAACTCTTTGCTTTCGAACTAAACACTTTCTTTCGGTTAGGCTGCCTCCACTGTTGTGATCCTCCAGTACAACAATCCATTATTATCTATCGAAAATCTAACAGCTGATCCAAGAACTACCAAAACAGCAAATGAAGCACATGCTCTGGAACACATGTCTCATGCAAATGGAGAAGTTTCAAAACTATGTAGATGACCCCTTGCAATGTTTATCTTGGCACAACACATCGGTGAATATATCAAATTTATCCAGGTTGCATGTCTTGAGCAAATAAATCCACGTAGGCTAATCCTTTAAAAAAGTCTAGGCTAATAATGGTTAGGCCTGAAAGGAAATACGAAGCTAACAAATAAAAACACATGTACCATTTACGAATTAGAAAAACATGGAAATCAAAGCAAAGCATCCCCAGCCCTCAATATAAGAAGCAACGTAAGAAGTCTCACGCGCCTATCATGAGTGAACAGAAAAGCGAATTATTAGAATAATTCATAAAAAAGAAAAACCCTCGAGCATGAAGGCAACTGCATATCTAGCGAAAAGAAACATATGCAGCTATTCCTGAATTAAGAAGACATGAGACCCACATCAAACCATTCGTAACCGTCAATATGAAAAGCAAGGTGAAAAGCAAATAGTACATATGAAAGTAAAGAGAATATTATTGTCATTAGTCAGTACATCGCTTAGTGCAAATAAAAAAAACCAATTTTTTTGGAGCCAAACATGTTGGAAAACCTGCAGAATAAAAAAGAATAACTAAGAACCGAGTCTACCAATATAAATGCAGCATCAAAAATTGAGTCATGGAACCTCGTACCTACATAGTGAATGCCATTGTATTTAACACATACAAATTAAAAGGAAGACAACAAATCTCTTCATAATAATCATCTATATTGGTGAAGGCGAAACTAAATTGCTGAAGACAACTTATCTGAATTAAAAGTCCAAATTTGGCGGATGATATTAGTACCTAAATATTACTTTTTAAAAGAATGTATGACTTCAAATTGATCAAATTTGCACGACAGAGTAGCTCTCCAGCTACACGGAGCGAACACTAACCCAAAGGAGAGCAGATGGATGACAATTTACAACAGAATAAACACAGCATGCAATCCTAGCTTAGCCTACCTGTTTGCTCAGCACTTCGTTGCCGCATCCCCATATGACTCTGGTCTGGCTCGTTGCTGCAGAAAAACTATGTTATCTTAGGGATTAATTAAAAGCTAAGCGGCACGGACGCTGGCAAGCGACCTGACATGCTAACTCAATGCCTTACCAAATTGTACTATATACTCTTAACTTTGTCAGTCATCCTGTTGTCATAAAATGCATGCATACTTAATTAAAATGGGAGCACAAATGATCAAAATCATTGGTTAAAAATCAAATAAGATGATTTTGTGGACCTATTTTTAATCTTGTGGTGCACTGCAGTACTGCAATTAAAACCAGAAAACTATATACTCTAAATTTCTCAGTGATCCTCATGTCATAAATGCATGCACACTTAATTAAAATGGGTGCACAAATAATCAAAACCCGTGGGATAGCCGAAAGTTTCACTCATGCTACACAGTTCAGGCCTGGATGACTCCTTTTCCAAAGATCTAATAGCAGCAGGGAAAGGAGCAGAGCTACCTGCAAGAAGAACAAATTTGAACGGATGAAATATGATGACGTAAAAGATAGTGCGATAAATCTAATTTGGAATCAAGGGAAAAGCATACAGTATATGTAAACATAGCCATTCGTTGCAATATTCATTGCAGTCGGAATACATAAGTAGAACCATTTGGAACCAAATAATATAAAATGGTTTATTCCTTTCGCAACCACGTACGCGAATATTAGTACAGCAAGTGGCGAAACATAATTGATTTGGCATCCAAAGCCATAAAATCTGATGGTTAGCACATCAAATCAACCATGGATCATAACTGAAAAACATTTTAATTCATTTTAAGAAACATGTCAGTATAAAACATGGGTGCTTGCATATGGAAGCTGTGTTCATGAATCGAGGAATAATAACCGAAGAAGCTAATGGTAAGGCTAACATCTTGTGGGGTGTAATTTCGTTCACAGAAGACATGCTATAATAACAATGGCCGCCGATCTGAACTCAATACTAAAAAGTATCATAAGTATGCATGTCTGTACACAGAAAAACTATGTAAACACAAAAGGAGCACCAGTAAGCTCAAATTAAGCACGCCGGCTAACGTCTTATCAGGTATAATATTGTCATCAGAAGAAAGTAGCACAATCAATATTGAAGAGTAACATAGGTAAGCATGAATGAATACAGAAGATCTGTGTAAGCACAAAGAGAGCAGCAGTAATCCCAAATTAAGCACGGCGGCCGACGTCTTATCAGATATAATATTGTCATCAGAGAAAGTACCACAATAAGTCACTTCAAACTATTCTCATCTTAACTGAAGCAGCGTACACATACTTAATTTGTATTTATTCCATTGCATCTTTTCTTTTTTGCTTTCAGAAATATTAATGTATATAGGTGAGATAGGTTATTCATACACGCGAGTATCTTTTATATGAAATAAATTATACCTGATAATTACTTTGGAAAAAATGGCTGCTTATCTATTTGAACTGAGAGTGAACAGAAAGTATTGTTGAAGCATTAGCACACAAAGAGCTCCACATAATCCTGCATGACAACCAACCACATCAACGAAACTAAGTAGTTGAAAATAAAATCTTCTTCTAATGCACAGTACTGCATCAAAAAGGTGATTGCAACAGAGCAACATTTCCTTATTGAGATGGTAAGCACTTGAAACTGTTTTATCTTAATTGAAGCAGCATGCACTTAGTTTGTATTTCTATCATTGCATCTAATTTTTTCTATTGCATCCATTTATTTATTTTACTTTTGGAACGATTAATGTGTAGAGGTGTGCAAAAAGGCATTACCACAAACACCTTGCGGGCAGGAGAGGAACGCGGCCGCAGCAGCGACCACGGAGAAGGGAGGCCGAGCACGGACACGGCGGCGAGCGCGGCCGCGCGAGAGGCGAGGTGGTCAGGAGCACGGAGGACGTTGGGGCAGAGCAGACGGGCCTGAGGCGTCGACCTCGGGACGGCGCTGGAGCAGGAGGGGCCACGGGCGGCGTTCGGGCGCGGGGAGGAAGCGGAGCAGGGGCGGCCATGGCGTCGGAGGTCCTGGCCGAGTTCGGGGAGGCGCGGTCACGGGTCGAGGAGAGGAGGACGCGGTCGGAGGAGAGGAAGGCGACGGGGCTCGGACGGCTCCGGGTCGACGGAGCGGCGGGGCGATGGACGGCGCGAAGACGGCGCGAGAGGGAGGCGCAGCCGGCGGCGGCGTGGCGACCTGAGGTGGCGACGGCGTCGGGCGGTGGCCTGGCCGGAGCAGGGGAGGAGAGGAGTGGAGGCACGAGTGGAGAAGGAGAGCACGGGGCGAGGAGGTGTAGGAGCACGAGGGCGGCCGGGAGAGGCGAGCTGGGGGGGGGGAATGGGGAGGATTAGGGATTAGGGTTACGGGTAGGTCTTTTATACAAAAGGACCTATTTGTAAATTTGGGGAAACGCAATGACTTTTCTGCAAAACAGTCTGGGCGGACCGTCTGATCGGGGAGTGACAGCGCGGATCGAAGCACTGTAGAGGAGCGCGGAGGGAGCGTCAAAATCCCGCGCCTTAATATAGGGTGATGTCAGTCGTAACGACGAGCAGCGGTTGGGATAACTTAGAGCATCTGCACTCGTGCCCCCCAAAACTCGTCCACATTTGAGCCGGCGCTAACGCTTGGGGGGGGGGAGGGGGCGTCTGCACTGAACGGCGCGTTTGGGCGCGCCCTCTCTCCACTCGCCGCTCCAAAACATACGCCCCAAATAAATTTTAAACGTCAAAAAATAAAGTTTCCCCTACACCGAACGGCGCGTTTGGGCGCGCCCTCTCTCCACTCGCCGCTCCCAAACAGATGCCCCAAATCAATTTTAAACGTCAAAAAATAAAGTTTCCCCACAAATATAGTTCCACAAATAGTAGCACAAATATAGTTCTACAAATGAAGTTCCATAATAAAATAAAAATTATTCATACAACTCATTTTCGGCTAATCCTTTGCGCACCCACAAATGCTCCACTAGATCGTTTTGAAGTTGTTGATGAACACCTTCATCTCTGATCTCCATCTGTGTGGTGATGTAGTCAGTCCAATCAAGCCTTGGATCGTTGGCAAAGTAGTCGGCATATAGCATGCAATGGCCCTCTGCCCTTATCCTATGCTTGGTCTTCCTCCTCCCTGGATGTGATCCTCCTCGTTTGGGTTGGGCACAGGCGGCCTCATCGGCTTGGAGCTGGGCAAGGCAAGCAAGAATGGCCAAATGCTCCTCCTCTTCGGCGTCGATGTCTGCCTCCTCTTCCATGATCATCTGCGCCATCAACTCATCGTCGCTGTCCATCTATAGGAATGGAAATAGGAACGCAATCAACGTACTATCGCCGGCGAAAATTACATAAAAATCTACGCCTACCTTTGGTCGAACACCTTCGGTGCAACGTGGGCGCGCGAGGTCGCCGACGGATTTCTAGGCGCTGCGACGAGCTCTGAAGCGGCAGGCGGGGCGGAGGAGTGTTGTTGGCGTGGGTGTTTTTCTCAGTCCGGCGAGCTTCGCCGACGGTCAGAGCCGGGGGTGGGAGCGGCGACCCAGATGTCGGCGAAGCGAGGTGGGCAAAAGAACAGCGGGGCCGACGGCGATGAATTAATTTGAGGCGGCGTGACGCTGACAGGGTGGCCCCACGGCGCGTTTCATTTCATCCGGCGCTACCGACACGACCTCCATGGCCGGACGAAATTTGGGGTGCGCCCGGACGAAAAGGGCCTTTGGGGCGCGCGAGTGGAAGCCGTTTTTGGCTCGGCGCACCCCAAAGGCCTTTGGGGGGGGCTTTGGGGGCGACGAGTGGAGATGCTCTTAAACGTCAATACGAATATTTGGAAGAACGCTTTTGCTAGCTCTCGGACAACCGAGATTTAGGTTAACGCTCGGTCGATCCTGCCAGTACCAAAACGAGTGGAGGAGAGAGAAGGAGACGGAGCTCCTCGTCGCGGCTGGCCGGGGCAGTAACGGTGGTGACGAGGACTGAAGCAAGTCGAAGCCATCGCTGATGGAGGTGGTGGAGGCAAGCAAGTGACTTAAGTGCGGGGGTGTGGGTGCTGGCCACGAAGAAGACAACCAGGGGTGGGGCGATTTAGAGGGATGGCCGGGACGGCGCTGGACCGGCAGAGGAGGAGCTTGGGCAGGGCGTCGCGGCAGCGCACGGGGAAGAAGACGGTTAGGCCGACGGTGGCTGGGGAGTAGTCGGAGTTGAAGGAGAAACCTCTCGACCGAGCGCTAAGGTATTTGTCGGTCGACCGTGTTGAATATAAATATATTGCATTAGCCCTTTCCTTTTGTTCGGACTTTTGGAATGGATGGTAGTGGATTAATTCTATATGGTATCAGAGCCAAGAGGTTTCAAGTTTAAGACCCCGCTCACGCAGCAATAAAAAAAGATTCTGTGGCCTCCGCTGAACCCACGCTTAGGACTAAAATAGCCTATTCGCGAGGGGGAGTGTTGAAATATATATACTGCCTGCCCCTAGATGCCTGCACCGAACCCCACGCTAAAGAAAATAGCCTATACGTAACGGGAGTATTGAAATATAAATATATTGCATAATACTTTTCATCAGTTCGGACTTTTGGTTTAGATGGCTAATACAACAATTCTATGAACCGATGGAAGAACTTAAACTTGGTATTGGACCGCAGAAATCAAAGACACAGGACTGGAAAGAACACATAAACTGAGATGACATGTGTTTCAGATTCTTGCAGGAAGAACTATAGGAAAGTCCAAATATATCGTTTGGACTTAGGATATCCCGCAAAGAAAAACCCATGCAGAGATGAAAACATAGGTAAGACATCATGTTTGTCCTCTAAAATTCTAATAGAGTGCCCGGTACGTTAAGTACGTTAAACATAGAATTGTATCGTCAGATTTGACAAATGAATCTAAGATTTATATCCTTTGATCCAAACGATACCATAAGAATTTTTCATATTGCACATACAAATGAATCTAAGATTCTATCCTCCATAATTCTTATAATTTCGTTTGCTCCAAACAGGGCCCAAATATGCAATCGTCTGAGCCCTCAAGAGTGTGCGTCCTTGAGGAGAAATGGCTCACCAAACTATTCCCTCCGTTCCATAATATAATATATTTTAGGTGTTACACATGTTGTCTAGATTCATACAAAAAAGAGTGAACATGTACACTAAAACATGTCTACATACATATGTGTACATGTGAATGTGGCAAAAAGCTAAAACATCTTATATTGTGGAACAGAGGGAGGGAGTACTTCATATCGCCGCTACGGTCTCGATGTGCACACGGTGGTCTCAACAAATACCTCCAAATCAACCCTAAACCCTCAGAGTCGGTCTACGCTCACTCGCCAAACATTTCCATAGACAGGTTGAAAGATGCCAGCCAACTCCAACCACTGGCCAGATATACATTTTATGTCTACACGGTGAGACACCATCGCACAAAGATGATGAAGTTGACAGTGTTAACCAAGGGAGGCCACCCCGGGAGAACATTAAAGAAGGCAGCATCAAACGTACAACAGCAGATGAAGAAACAGCTTTTACCGCAGAGCCATATATGTTTCTGCGACTTACCAGCAATGATCAGTTCCATACAGGTGGGTTATAAATGGAAACTAAGGTACTAATTTCCCTCAGAAAATCGACACTACTTCATCCCAAAAGCGAACGACAGCTTCGGTCGTGACTTGTTCTTGCCCAGAAGCTTCATCTGGTTTTGCTTCTGCTGCTGTTCCTCCATCTGTTTTTGCCACACTACTTCATCCCAAAAGCGAACGACAGCTTCGGTCGTGACTTGTTCTTGCCCAGAAGCTTCATCTGGTTTTGCTTCTGCTGCTGTTCCTCCATCTGTTTTTGCTTCATGGCTTCCTCCCTCTCTTTCTGAAGCCTCTCCAGCTCCTGGTACCGCTCCAGCTCTTTCTGCTGCTGTTCCATGGCTACCTTCATCTGAGCCTCCTCTGCTTTCTTTCGGTCTTCTTCGAGCTTCTTCTCTAGCTCTTCTCGTTCTTTCTTCTCACGTTCCTGTGGCGACAATACAAGAACCGGAAAACATAAGCTTTCTTGAAATTATCACAAGGTGTTTGAAGTAGTACTGCAACAGGAACCAAACAATCATGCCAAGGGTGCACAATACAATCCAGGAGAAAACATGCCAGCCGCAACGAGCTTACCGCTTTCTGTTCAGCCTCAACCAACGCTGACACCTTTTCTTTCTCGATTTGGGCAGCTACCTCCTCATGTATCCTTTTCCGCCCTTCATCAATTCGTCTTTGTATTTCATGTTTGATTTCTTCATAATTCAAACTATTCTCAACTTGTTTTCTAATAGCTTGCTCAACTCTTTTTGTGGTTTCCTCCTCTAATAGTCTCAGTTCAACTTCTTTTTGGCGCCTGCAATTGAGAGAACAAGTTAATAAAGTACATTTTGGAAATAGAATATTCCTAATTGAACACTTCCATTAAAAAATATTCAAGGCCACAAAAGCAGCAAAAAGCAAGGCGCGGCATTTACAATCTTTAAGACTATCTATCATCAATTATACCTTTCATCAGCATTGTTTTGAATACAAACTAATACATTTTAGGCATACCTCTATTATGATTCCAGATCCAAAAAAACGAATTAGCAAAACTGGTCAAGAGTAGATAAAGGATCACCAATTGCATCATCAAATATAACAAGTGGAACTATAGCAGTAGCTTCCTTCGGAAAAGCCTGTAGAAAAGAATGTCAAGTAACTTGTGGCAGATTTAGAGCTAATCATGTAAGCATCTCAATATTCCAACTAAATTATTTTTTGCATCCATCTCATAACACATATCAAACCAATCATGCATTGACCTTTTTTATAGAAATTCAATTGCTTACTATCACTCATCGCAGAAGCAAAAAATGATTTGCACACTTTCAAATAACAGGCGATAGACATGAAAAAAAATGAACTGAGATGTCACCATCATAATGATACAATTTGATATTCTGCCACTTCAGTTTCATTCCCTTCCATATGTTACATGTCAGTGCAGTGAACAAACTAATTCAGATTCAACAACCAGAAGAAAAAAAAAAAGAGCGATGAATAGTTGAAATGATAATGATTTTTACAGAAAGTGCAAAACAACACCAAAACGAATCCAAAAGATAAGAACGCCACCTAATATGAACCAGGCCAGTAGCTAATGTCCTCACATAACACACTGGACATCCTAAATTATATCTGGCACGTCCAGTTGAATAACAAAATAAGCACAAGAAACTGAAACTGAAACTGCAAGCCTAAGGCAACTTGACTACATAGCGTATAAACAATAGCATTATTAATTTCCAGAAACGTGGAAGTGGAAACCAACAGCTAATTTCATTTCTTACTCAGAGTTACTAATTCAACATAGTTCAATGCACTCTGCCATCACAGATTACTTTTTCGGAGCTACTCCCTCTGTTCCTAATTATAAGATGTTTTAGCTATTTCAGTGTTGACTACATACGGAGCGAAATGAGTAAACATACACACTAAAACGTGTCTACGTACATGTGAATCTGAAAAAAGCTAAAACATCTTATATTTAGGAATGGAGGGAGTAGCATGCAACAACTTGAGCGGATAAGATAAAAGTTACATCTACAGAAATCGAGGTACTAAGTACTACCATCAGCAGAAAGGAAAGTTGGATGTGCCTTCATTTTATAAGCAGAAGAATTCACATGTAAGAAAAAGATTATCAAATTAACATTTATATCTAAATAGCCCATTCATTATTGTTCGATAGAAAGAAATCCACTGTGTATTAGGAAAAAATCTAGAACCATTGCAGTACATGTATTCCGAAAAATATATAATTTAGAGCACAGATAGCCAAGTATGAAAATGTGGTGAAAACAGCACCTAGACGAATACAATACAATATCATTATGAAAATGTTCATTTAGCATGTCAACATCATTAAAAAGGTATGGCAAAGATGTAAACATTAAATAATTTGGTTTGCAGATTGCATAAACCAAACTCTAAAAAGCAAAGCAGATACTCCCCACCTTTTCTTTTCTTCTTCTAGCCTTTGCTTATCAATGGCATTCTTGTTCTCTGTAGAACCAAGCTGAGGACTTGATTTGGCAATTGGAGAGCTAGAGACACTCCTACTTTTCTTTCGTTTGTAACGTCTTTCTGATGGAGATCGACTCTTGCGTTTCCTAGGAGAGGAGGGTGAAGGGCTCTTCCTTCTGCAATACATAGGTTGCATTGTTAGGGCGAAAATAGGAGCATTGTAAGATAACATGAAACATGCAATCACTATCACTTACTGAAGCCCTAAAATTGAGCGAAAACAGTTACCTCAAATATTGTTAGAACTTTGAAGGATTCCACAGCAATACAGCATAGAGTAAAATCTTTGAACGTTCCATGCTTTTTACCAAAGGAGTTCTTGTCAAGCAATACAGAGTACCGGTAACTATATTCAAGCATCATGTGCTCATACGTTCCAAGCTGCCTCCTTATGAATTCCTTCTTCAACACTTTTTCTTGGTTTAGATGTAGAATGGATGCAACAGATTTTAATGGTTTCTATATCAGATTAACAGACTGACAACATAAGAAACTCCACATTTATTGCCCACATTCTCCCCTTCACCCTTCACCCTTCTTTTGGCCTTTGTGCGTGTGTTTGCCTAAAGATGTTCCAGAAGATAGTGTGCCCTGGTATGGCATTCATCCTTCCTCTGTTGCCATCTAAATAGCTTCCTATCCTTGAGCAACTAGATCATTACAGTTAACTGCTTCTTTTCTAGGCTAGACTGCTCAGCTAAACTAGTAGTACGAGGATAGTGTTTAAGTTTCTTATTTCAAGAACACTCCACTGACAAAGGAAAAAAAAACACCTAATCATTTGCTTGCTCTCCTTGTTTTCCTGAATGTCACCACTGGCTGGTGGAAACAGAAGTGTTGTTGTGAAACCCAAAACAGTTTCAGTCTTCCAGACACCAGCTAACCATGTAAACCAAGGTGTACCCAAGGCATGGAAGTATAACCTCCCGTATGGTGGAAAAGAAGTGCCAAAATCCAAATAAATTGCAAGGTTCCATACTTCCATTCCTGGATGAACTTTATTTTGACGTTTCCAAACAGGATATATCATAGACCAGTCACATATTCACATGAACTGCGATAATAGCAGAACCTGCTAACTGGTATTAAGAAACACATAAACAAACTCATCGATTTTCCATAGATCCAAAGACCATGAGGAGACCCAAAATTCCGTTCCATTCCATTCAGCAAGTTTGCATTTATAATACATCCGATCATAAAAAAATGAATAAACAGAAAACTAATCAGCGGATTAGCATCTCCCTATACCTTCCCTAGCCTTTCTATACAGTATACACGACACGCTGCTAATGTTAATTAAGAACGGGGAAAAAAAGATAAATCGCGCCAGATTGCGGTGGCGCGTGACAGGGGAGATCACCTATAGGAGGGGCGATAAGGGGACCTGCTGCGGCTGGGGACGCGTTCCCTGCGGCTTCTCCTTCCTCGGTACAGCGGGGACGGTGACCGCCGACGCCGCCGGGGCGGCGACCGTGACAGGTCGCGCGGCATCCGGCTGGAAGCTATAAACCACTGCGGAGCCCGGCGCTAGCAGATCTGACCGGAGACCGAAAGATTGGGGACGGACGTGTGCGTGTTAGGCGCCGATCGATGGGGAGATGGGAGGTTTTGGGAGGCGCGCGGCAATGGCGACGGGGCTGGAAAAGGTGAGAGGCAGCGGAAGGGATGAGGAAAACCTAGGCCGTGGGCCCCAGCTACCAGCAGTGTCCAGCTATACGGCGTACACGCTTCACATGGATGAACGACACCAAGGTGAAGGAGTGGGTCATCCACTTTTGAGACGTTGTACCAAAGACAATCTGAGGCAAAAATTACCCTCTCGAAACCCTCCTCCCTAGCTAGGAGACTAGCTCGACGGAGGGCCAGAGCTTCAACTTCTTCCGGAGGCAACACACCTTGGAGTTGTTGCCGGCAAGCCACCACACAAGCCCCGGTATGACCACGTGTGATGACATCCGCCCCCATCTTACCAAGAGCTTCAAAGATCGCCGCATCAGAATGGACGATCACCGTTCCCAACGGCGGTGGAGTCCAAACAGGAGTAGGAGATGAGGCCTCGCTCCTCCCAGCCGAGACATGGTCTTGCGTCTGCGAGCATATAAGGTCCACATATGAAAGGATCTTCGCACAGGCTCCCCAACGGATTGGGTTTATCAGTTGATTCCCACGCATCATTCTGCGCCTCCCATGTGTGCCAAAAGGATACTGCCAGCACAGTGGCCTGCATGGCATTCGAACCACCAAGGAAATCGAAGAGCCATTCAGCAGGAGTGCCAAAGCCTTTGCGATCTAGCCGCAACTGAAACCGCCGCTTGACCTCCCTCCAGACCATCCGTGCAAACTGGCAGGTAAGCAAAGCATGCTCGATGACCTCCCTGCTTCCACAGAAAACACAGGGGCCAGTATCGGGCACCCTTTTCCGCATCAACTGGTCGCCACTAGGGAGGCAATTGTGAGCGAACCTCCTCAAATGTATCTTCATCTTGCCATGCGCCCTAACACTCCACAAAGATTTCCATTGTTTGTCCATAGCCAACAAGTTTGAGCTGATGCCATTACCTTTGCAACTCCGCCACTTAACAAAACTAGCAGAGCGAGCCAGGTTGTAACCAGATCGCACCGAGTAAATACCCTGTCGAGTGAAGGTCCAACCGGCGAAATCCTTTTCAGCATGCCGCGAGATCGAAAGCTGAAGTATCTGCTCAGCGATTCTCGGTGCGAAGAAGGCCTACACATTTTCGGCGTTCCATGCATTCGCCTCCTCATCCATCAGACAACTAACTATAGCATGATCAGGGATTGGTGACAAAGTTTGGATCAGCTCTGGAGGGAACTTCGGAACCCAATTATCCTTCATGATCCTAGTAGCCTTGCCATTAGCAATACCCCACCGCACCCCGTGGTATAACAGATCTCCCCCATACAAAATACTTCTCCATGTGTATGAGGCCGACGTCGGTTTTGGAGCATGCCAGAAGTCGGAATCAGGAAAGTATCTGCCTTTTAATACACGGGCACAAAGAGAGTCCGGGACAGTGAGCAATCTCCACCCTTGCTTGGCTAGCATAGCCTGATTAAAGAGACCGAGGTCACGAAACCCCATTCCTCCAAGAGCCTTCGGTGATGACAACCATGCCCAAGACCTCCAATGGATCTTTTTCTTACTCCCTCCGATCCGATATGAGTGTCGTACGAAATCAACCTAGCTAGTACAACTTGCATGCATGCCTTATGACACTTTTTCGGATAGGAGGGAGTACCATTTTCCACTCCCCACCAACGGTTTGCTATAATTGACTTGATTTTATCGCAAGTGGCGAGAGTTAACTGGAAACAACTCATGACAAAGGTAGGAATAGCCTGGACCACTGCCTTCAGAAGCGTCTCATTGCCCGCTCTTGAAAGTGGCCTGCCACATAAACCATTCAAATATTTCCATATCTTGTCAATAAGAAAGTTGAAAGTGGCCGTAGGAGAGCGCAAGATAAAAATCAATAAGGGCCTCGCTTTGCACCTCCAACTTTGCTTTCACCCTATTTTTCACTTGACCAGGACAACGATGACCAAAGAAAACCGAGGACTTCTCAAGGTTAATTTTCTGGCGTGAACCATCACAATATAATTTGAGAGTGTTGATTATCACTTTTTGCAAAGAAAATACTGTCATCTGCAAACAGTAGGTGACTATATTTTCTTAACAGTAGTATTATGTTTCTTAACAGCATACAGGGCGTAATGTTGGCGTCGTATCCTGTGGATCCGCTTGTTTCGTGTATGCGTGCATCCGATACATTAATGACCGGCCGGCCGATCAAATCGTGTCATGAGAGATGTTTTGGTGGTAATCTTGCAAAATCACGCCCGCTGTCCCCGTTAGTTAACTCTGCAAATTTGCACTGCCACCCCTACGAGTTGGGTTGCACATACGAGATGACCAAACCCCACGATCATCCCCCGAAAGGTTGCAGTTGCAGGTTCCGGATCACCACGGCGGCGACCTGCGACTAGAGACGCAGAGCTCACCGTGCGCCATACAATTCGATGCAGATGGGATCCCGGCAGCTAGACGCAGATGGTGAGAGGTCTCGTACACGTACAACATCACAATATCCATCTGGGTCTCCCCCCTGCACGATCTCGTGTTCCAAAGCAGATCGAACTGAACTGCCTCAGGATTAGGACTGCAAGGGCGAGCTGATCGTCGCGGCATGTCGCCATCTTCTGGACTGCAGGAGGCGAGCTGATCGTCCATCTTCTGGACTGCAGGGACGCACTGCACCGCTGTGGATATGGAGAAAGGGCTTGGTCTTCGAAATCCATTGTCCTCTAGTCGGACTGCTCGTAGGCGATTGCGCTAGTACATGAGAGTTCCCCAAATATGTCACGTTATGCCATGAGAATCAAAAGAGGGTGGAACTGAAGTTTGGATGTACTCTGTTCCTCCAGAATCTGACTGTATCCACCTCACTCATTGATAAAATCTCTCTTTTCATGCCATTTTTTCGTCTTTATGTATATTGTGCATGCGTGCTTCTAGTTTCAAGATGGCTTATTAGTACAATTTTATTAGTTAAGTGAATATCTGAATTTATGTGATGGATGATAATTTGTTTTTTGCTCCCTACTGTTTGTCTTGTCGTGTATCACACTTGATTTGAACCGCGCTTAATTACTTCTCAGTGCTGACTAGATGTGTTGAGTTCCACCTTTTGTATCAGGTCTGGAACCATGCAGGTTTCAGTAAATTGAGATAAGGTGGTCCGGTATGTGATGGTATAACCATACAGAAATCACAATGAGTAAGAGTTATTCACTTGTACATTCTGTACTGCATAAGAGTTATCACATTCATTTGAGGGGTTGCGTGAGGGCACCTCAAATTGACAACAGAAAGAACTTAAACATTCAGAAATTCGCATTGGCTCCCGGGAGCATATGCTCCTGGTATTTTCGAAAAAATTGAACAATTTGAAAACTTATCAAAAAATTCCGAAACAAATCATGCACGTACCTGACCATGGTACGCACCACCGTGTTTTTTTTCGCGCCGAAATGACATCGTACGCGCCCTGTACAAAAATGACAAATTTTATTTTCCTGTCATAAATTTGTCATTTTTGTACAGGGCGCGTACGATGTCATTTCGACGCGAAAAAATACACGGTGGTGCGTACCATGGTCAGGTACGTGCATGTTTTTTCGGAATTTTTTAATAAGTTTTCAAATTGTTCAATTTTTTCGAAAATACGGGAGCATATGCTCCCGGGTGCCAAAACGCCGCTCTCTTAAACATTCACTTATTTCTCAAATCAATATTGACCAACGATGTACATTCTCATTCTAGACTCTGAAGACGCATTAAGCAAGAATGACACGACACTTCAAATTGTCAATAGAAAGTACTTATACATCCACTTGTTTGTAAAATCAATATTCACCAGCGATATACATGATCTTTACTATTAAATGGGAGTTGGTGATGGTGTAACCCATGGCAGAATTTTTCTGCCTCCCGATTCTGCCCTCCGCGACGATTGGGCGCATCCTGATCGTCCCCTTGCCTCTAGATGTCACTTACACCGTTCGATCTAGCTGGACGAGAATATTACGTTGGGTTGCCACCGCTGAGTGCCCGAAGCGGTACGATCTATCAGTCGCCTCTCCCGACTTCTCTCACCGCTAACCCTAGCGGTGCTTGATTCCACCGGAGCCGCCGGCCGATTCACGCCGGCCGCCGGCGAATCGAGGTCTCCGCGATTGAATTGAGTGACCGAACGCCGGAATCGACCCCTATACGTCTGGTTCCTCATCGCTGTCACGCGAGGCCTAGACCCTACCGCCCACGGCTAAAACCAGCTGCCGCCTGCCCCCAACACCTCCAGATCCCCTACCACAGTACTCGCTCCGGTCGGCCGTGGACGACGATGACTGCGCCCGCTTGGTCATGGAGGAACGTCGCGTGCTGCCGGCCGCCGCTCTACCTCAACCCAGCCTTCGAGTCCATTGGCGTCAAGGAGCTCTACAAGGTTTTGGATCCTCTCCCCTGACGCCCTCGGCTTCTCTAGCAAGAGGTGTGTGGAATCTCTTATTTGTTAGAACCTGATAGGGATGATCTCATGTGCGATTTGCCCGTGCGTTTGTGCCGTGTTCTAACAGATTGTGCACAAGAATGGGCCCCGATGATATTCTCCCGGGAAGGTAGCAGGTGTCCTGGAAAACTTCATGTCAGCTCGTGGCTAGATGAGTGATTGATGCCCTGGAAAACTTCATCTTCTCATCTACCTTTGCTTGTTGGTACTTCCGTTTCCATTTTTTTTTGGTTGCTGATGCAGCCAAAATTTCTACTGGTGACTGACATGGGTAAGCAATTTGCTGCCGAAAATCCATTCAGTTATGTCCTGAAAATAACTAACAGATACCACATTTTTCGAAATTCTGAAGAGTAAATGAGGAGCAACCATGTGAAGTTGTGAACCATACTTCAATTTGTTTGTATACAAGTTCTGAAATCAGCAATCTGCTTGGAAAGGACGCAGGTGTGACACCTTGTATGGTTCCACCACCAAGAGCTTGCGGGAGGCAACAGGTTATCGTTAGCCTTCTAAATTTGGGCCAAGCCACTTTCAGAATTACTATTGGTAAGAGTCTGCCTTACTAGATGAAGAACAACAACTAAAAGTGATTTTGGCACTTGTTTCAGTTTAACTGCATATCTTTTTGTTTATTTGTTTCCTATTAGATCAAAATAATTAGTTTAGAAGATCCTTTTGGCAGCCAGAATAAACTTGTACCCAAGATATAGACTTGGAAGAAATAAAAATTACTCTGTTGTTCACATACTGCACTCTCACCATCTGACCCCATGTCCATTTTTATAGAGTTATCTTGCAATCTCTTTGTCCCTTATTGAAGTTCATACCAATAGGAGTTTAAATCCTGACGACTAATGGTTGAATGGTTGAAGGAACCATTTGTCCTTGTTTTGTGCCTATGGCATGCTTTACAAGGAGTATATCGAAGGGCTTGACTACTTGTAGGAAATTTCTCATTTACTCCTGTGATCTACGTGTAAGAAAATTGGTGCAACCATTTTTTATCGAATCTTACAAACAGAGGTCGTGTTAATAGCCACACAACATGTTGGCACATAAATTTCCAATACTCTCAGAATTTACACAGAAGGAGATCAAAGCATAGAGAGTCAAGTGTTCCACGGCCGTTTGTTTCTACTCGGCTTGAGGAGGGCATCAGCGAGGCCATCAACAACATCATGGGAAAATCATGGAGAGCAGCGAACCTCTTACATTAACAACGTTGGAGGATCCGTTTCGCTGACGACAACTTACCTGAATCGTCTTCCACTAATGGGTTGGTAAGCGTTTCGTTTTACTTCACATAACATACATTTATTTTCATATACTATTAGGCCTAGCAGCAGAAACTATTGATACTTATTTATATTTACATTTTATAGCTGATAGCTGGTTTTTGCTAGGGAAGATTTCATTTCAGTACAATATAATTTAATTATTAGTACTAAACGACAATTTTAACTTCTTGGTTCAATCATAAAGAAAAGGAGGCAACATATCCAAATGCTCAATCGTTGCATGTTTAAGTTTGTGGCTGGAAGAAGAAAAATGTGTCATCAATCCTCCTCTGCTGCTGGGGTGAACACGAGGTTCATGACCATGGTGATCCAAATGTCATCCGGATGCGGCGGCGCAAGCGGCAGCTATTGGGGGCGCGACGGTTAGCTAGGCGGGGTACAAGTTCACTGTCATGGTGTCTGCGCTCACGCACGTCATTAGCTCCGCACGGCCACGAGATTTCGTATGTTCAGGAGGTATTGTCGGCATTGTCGATCTTTTGTGGAAAATATTTGACGTTGGAACTCGCCAACTATCCCAAAGCATTCGTAGACAGAAGTGAGAGGGATTCTCGAAGACAACGACTCCACCCTACACGGAGGCCTATCGCTATTGCTGCTGGTATTTGTGTAGAAATCTGATTTCGAAACTGTGATTAGGTTAGAGGCAGAGACATTGAACTGTCAAGAGTGCATCAAAATTAAGACTGTCCCGAATTTAGCATCTAAAAAGGAACATCTAGAAGGTATTTCTAGGACATTTAGTTGGCAAGTAGTACATTCTGTTTTAGTAGCAGATCAAACTGTAAAGGCGATGATGTATGAAATTACAATGATGAGCTTTATGCATTTAAATGTATACTTCTCAGTGGTGTCTACGCATAGGGCAGTTCAACAGAAGGTGCATGTTCTGACTTTTGAGCAGTGGTCACTTAGAATTCACAACCCTTTAAGATGATTATGAAATGGTTATTAAATCAAAAAAACAGGAATACACAACTTAATGTTCTGAGTGCTTGCGCATAATGTGAAATTATATGAAATTTGGTGAGTGCTTGCGCATAATGTGAAATTATATGAAATTTGGTATCTCCGTAGCAACGCACGGGCATTTAGCTAGTCATTCTAAACAGTGAAGTTACATTCAGCAGGTCAATCTGCAAGTACAAGATTTATTAACCAAGAATAAAGAAAATTCAGGGATTTGGTCATCGCTGCTCTCCAAGGGGGGTCTCTGCTGCACTTGCAGTCCAGCGAGGAGGAGCACCAACAGGACGAGCTTGTACGGTAGCCGACGGCCCCGGCCGCCAACATCCTCGGCATCATGAACATGAGGCTGTCCACGGAACTTTGCAGGGAACGGTGGATCGGGCTGGGGCCGTCCGGTGGCATCCCGCTTCTAGTGACGGTGAGCGCGGATTCGGCCGCCGGCAGCCTCGGCGTCAAGATGGGCGAGAAGGAGAACGTGGCACGGAGACTGGCCATGGAACTGAACATGGTGCGGCGCGGGTCAGGTTGGGGCCGTCGAGTGCGTTCCGGCGACCGCGACGCCAAGAGAACCATCGAGAAGATGGGGATTGATGCGATTCAAGCTGTAATATTTTCGAAACTTGGGGTACTTAGCAAATTTGGAGGGCTGGAAGCGGACGCCTTATTAGCGGAAAATTGCCTGCAATAGACGTGTCACGTACGATTTTGATCCATCGGTCATTAACGTTTCAGATGCACGGATATACAGGAAACAAGCGGATTCACAGGATACGACGCCCGTAATGTTTAAGCAAAAAAATAAATACAAGGCGTAATGGTGTTCTTGTGCAAAGTGTATAAAATACCGTACAATCCTTGGGCAATTCCTATTTGACGCTTGTAGCGCCATTACGCGGACACGTACCCCTCCAGAATTGTCGCTCAGAATAAAAAGTACCCTCCAGAGTTTTCGCTAAAAAAAAGTACCCTGCAAAGCGAGTGGGTCCGGCCTTTTAACAGCAACGTCGCCGAAGACGAGCAAGATGAGGTCACGGTTCGGCCGGAGAAGACGGGGCCGCGACGTCGCCGACGCAGGTGAATGTGAGGAATACACCTAAGGCCTTGTTTATCTCTAGTGTATTTTAGGGGATGGGAGGAGATTATCCCGGATCCCGAAAAATCCCCACTAGTCTGTTTACTTCTAGTGTATTTTAGGGGATGGGAGGGGATAATCCCCAAATATCCCCTACCAACCATCTCATTTTTGCCTAACACAAAAACTCTAGTCCATGCTAGTGTATTGTAGGGGAAGATTATTTGTGGGGATTTGTGGGGATTGGGTGTTCACCAAATCCCCTCTCATCCCCACTCTTCCCATGCCCTAAAAAACTCTTGGAGTAAACAAGGCCTAACTGGGGGTGAGTCGGGTGCGGGAGCTCGCTGGCGATGAAGGTTACGTCGTTGAAGACATGGGAGAGGGCTTTAGCGGGAAGTCTCGGGTGGCGATGAGTCCGGCGGATAGAGGAGGACGATGCGATGAGATGCTACGAGAGCAACGTCGGTCGTGGGTGGAGGAAGGCGGCGGTTTGGCCGACGACAGAGGCGGGGGATTGAGTAGCGGTAGCCGCACACGAAGAGGACGATGGAGGCGATGGTGTTCTCGGCCCACATCCACTCTCTTCAGGTGTCGCTGGTCAAACGACAATCCCTAACCGCGTCGGTTCGCGTCTCCAAAGCGTACCCCCCCCCCACCCCATACACGACGCTCCACCTGACGCCACTATTGGGCCGACCCATTTCATTTTCAGATCGGGTTTTTCTGGTTTTGGAAAGATTGTAGAAAGTTCTAATTCACTTTTTTATGATATCTGGTTTTTCTGGTTTTTGGTCGTTTTATATGTTTCGGTTTTTTTTCTTTTGTTTTTCACTCTTTTTAAATTCATGAATATTTTCATATTTAGGAAAAACATTCATTTTTTGAAAGTTGTTCATTTTTTAAATGGTTTGGATTTCAAAAAATGTTTCATTTTTAAAATTATTCGGACTTAAAAATGTTTATTTTTGAAAATGGTTCATTTTTTAAAATGGTTCAGATTTAGAAAATGTTCTAAATGTGAGAAACATTTTTTGATTTCTCAATTTTTTTCTGAAAAATATTAATAGAAAAGTAAAAAACTAAAAAAATCGTCATTGGGCAAGCACACTCGATACTTCCTGTTGGACTTGCCCATATCTCCCCGGTTCAGGCGTAGCTCGCGAAAACGACGCAACATGCGTCATAAAGGAGCTCCTTGGTCAAACCGAGGCACAAGGTGGCCCAAAGCCGGACGTCGGTACTCGCCTACTTACCAAAAAAGACCATTGATATACTGAATAAATGATTTATTTACTTATAAAGTTAATCGGGCGACCCATGGGCGTAACCTTATGGCCATACCCTACCCATTACCCATGACTATACCTGGCCATGGGCCGGGCCGGGCTTCGGGCCGGTCATAACAAAGTCCACGATCAAAATCCCAGGCCCAGCCCATCCGACCTTCGGGCCTATATTTCAGGCCCACGCCCACCATGACTGCAAAATCCCATCGGGCCTCATCCTTAAAATGCAAATATGCGAAGCCCAAGCCCAGCCCCATGCGACCTTCGGGCTGAAATCTCAGCCCTGATGGCTACGTGTTGGTGAACCCCAAGAGGAAGGTTATGATGTAGACAACAGAAGTTTTCCCTTGAATAATCTACCCAAGGTTAATCGGACCAGTAGGACTTGACGATCAATTGGAAGGTTGTTGATGTTGACTCCCCCTGGCGCTAGGGAGCTTGCACCAACGTGGAATCTGCACAGACACAAACCAGAACTTTGCCCAACACGAAACAGAGAGGTTGTCAATCTCTCCGGTCTTGCAGAAACAAAGAGTTAAACGTATGGTGTGGAAAACAGCAGGAAAAACAGCAAGTAACAGGAAACAGATGATTGCAGCAGGTTGTGTAAACAGTATGAGGAAATTGGACCAGGGTCCACAGTTCACTAGTGGTGTCTCTCTCAGAACAGATAACTAGCATGTTGGGTAAACAAATTACAGCTGGGCAATTGACAAATAGAGAGGGCATAACAATGCAATACATGCCAAGATGTCTACTATGAAATCTAGTTGGGCATTACAACAAAGTACATAGACCGTTATTCCAACCGCATCTATGCCTAAATAATCCACCTTCAAGGCAGCATCCGCATCCCATTCAGTATTAAGTTGCTAACAACAGATTATTGCATGAAGTAAAGTGTGTAATGTAATCAATACAAGTGCCCTTGGACACTGCACCAATGTTTTATCCCTAGTAGCAACAGCACATCTACCATCTTAGACCTTTCTGTCACTGATCCAGATATCTAGAGACTGAACCCACTATCGAGCATAAATACCCCCTCTTGGAGTCACAAGCATCTACTTGGCCAAAGCATCTACTAGCAACGGAGAGCATGCAAGATCAAGAGCACATAGATAAACAACTTGAATAAACATGGTATCAATATTCATCGGATCCCAGCAAACACAACATCTAGCATTACAATAAGATGATCTTGATCATGTTAGGCAGCTCACAAGATCTAAACATGGAGGCACAAGGTAGAGAGACAACCATCTAGCTACTGCTATGGACCCGTAGTCCAGGGGTGGACTACTCACGCATCACTCCGGAGGCAGGCATGGTGATGTAGAGCCCTCCGGTGATGATCTCCCCTCCGGCAGGGTGCCGGGAAGAGCTTCAGAACTCCTCCGATCTGAGATTGACGATGACGGCCGCGACGGAACTTTTCGTGGAATATGATCGACCGTAATAGGGTTTTCGCGTCGCGGAGAATATATAGGCGAAGAGGCGGCGTCGGTGGCCGAGGGGGGCCACCACGCCATAGGGGGGCGCGGGCCCACCCTGGGCCGCGCCCTAGTGTGGCGTGGCCCCCTGGTGGGTCTGCTCCGACTCCCCTTTGGACTCCGTGATCTCCTCGTGATATTATTGACGATGTCTTTTGTTTCGTCCAATTCCGAGAATATTTCCTTAATAGATTTTCTGAAACCAAAAACAGCAGAAAACAGGGAACTGGCACTGTGGCATCTTGTTAATAGGTTAGTCCCAGAAAATGCATAAAAATGATATAAAGTGTAACCAAAACATGTAGCAATTGATATAATAACAGCATGGAACATCAAAAATTATAGATACGTTTGAGACGTATCAAGCATCCCCAAGCTTAGTTCCTGCTCGTCCTCGAGTAGGTAAACGATAAAAACAGATAATTTTTGAAGTGACATGCTACCAACACAATCTTTGATCAAATAACAATGTAATGCACATGATCTGAATGAAGTGATCCAAGCCAATGGTCTATAGTTTGCAAGCAAGTAAATAAAGAGTAAACATAAGTGATCACACAAGTGCAAACTTTCATGAATAATACTATAAAACATTTAGAGATATAATAGTCTAACATAATAGTTAGTTCACAGCAGCAATAATTCTCAACATGAAAGTGTTTGTATCAACACAAAGGAAGATAATAGCTTCAGCATTTGCTTCAACTTTCAACATGTATATCATATAGATAATGTCAATGCAAAGAATATGATCAACCAAACACAAAGTTATGTAAAAACTGTTATACTGGAGTTGACAATGATGTTTGCTTAAGTAGACAGAAAGAAGTGGGAAAACTGACTCAACATAAAAGTAAAAGAATGGCCCTTCGCAGAGGGAAGCAGGGATTAACATCATGTGCTAGAGCTGTAGTTCCCGAAGGCATATAGAGAGCATAAAATATTGTTTTGTAAGGTAATGGTGTATACAGGTGTCAACAAATCAAATAGCAGGTACTTGTCATCTTCCATGGCTAACTAACTTTTAGAGCGGTTCCGAGAGTTTTTAGGACTGCACTTGTAACAAGCACTTATTGGTGACACTCCTCCCAACCATTTACTTTCCACAAACCATGGCTAACCGAATCCTCGGGTGCCCACCAACATTCACCATGGAGGAGTGTCTATTTATTTATTTATAGGGTGGACTAACCAGCTCTTTAATGCAAAATAAAAGGTGGAGAAGCAGATGAAGCTGCCAATCCTTGTAAATTAATTAGCATGGAAGATGACAAATCTCACTACTACGTCCTTATGAGCTTTTCAAGTAGTGACACAAAAAGGAAATGTAACAGTTTTGAGTAGTTAGTAGATAGCACATGAAGAAATTTACTTGGAATGGTGAAAACACCACATAATAGGTAGGTATGGTGGACACAGGTGGCATGGATTTGGCTCAAGGTTTTGGATGTACAAGAAGCATTCCCTCTTAGTACAGAGTTTAGGCTAGCAAGGTTATTATAAGCAAACATCATTATCAACTGGAATAGCAAGAGTGTACATAAAACACAAGGTTTGACGAACCATAGACTCCCACTGTCTTCCTTGTTAACACATAGCCTTCATCCAAAAATTATCTAGACTACTATGGACTTCCAATTATGCAACAGATTATTATAGCAGAAAATCCTTATAGTAGTTCTTCATTAATAGCCATTACTTACATGATGCACAAGCTTAAACATTAATTACTTGACAGCTCAAAACAATTGGCAAGCATCAAATTACTCAAGACAACGATCTAAAAAGATTCATGTAAGCATTTTATACCACTACCACATGCATAGCATTTTTCTGGTCCAACCAAACACCAATCAACTTATTTGACAACTCTCCAAACAGATATAAGTGAAGCAAGAGAGTACTTTCTTCAAAAGAAACTGAAAGCTCTAACAAGAGATACATGAAAAACTGAGAGCTAACAGCAATAACAGCAACTAGACAGGAATACTCAACAAGTATAAGTGAAGCACAAGAGTATTCTAATGAAAAAGTGGAGCGTGTCTCTCTCCCAAACATGAATACTAGGATCCAACAAGTATAGCACAGCAAACAAAACAAAACAAACTGAAAACAAAAACACACTGACGCTCCAAGGAAGAGTACACTAGCATGAAGCAATAAAAATATAGCACCATTAGAGATGACCTGATAATTTGTAGATGAAGAAGGGGATGCCTTGGGCATCCCCAAGCTTAGATGCTTGAGTCTTCTTGAAATATGCTGGGGAGGTAAGCCTCCCCAAGCTTAAGCTCTTCACTCTTCTTGATCATGTAATATCATTCTCCTCTATCAACACTTGAAAACTTCCTTCACACCAAAACTTAACAGCTTTTCTCATTAGCAGGTTAGTGCACTAAAAGATAATACTTCAAAGTTCTAGCAAAGACAAAACTCACAAGCCAACTATTTTAAACATTAGCCACTGTTACTAGGCTCAAGTGGGCACTTTTACACGAAAAGAAACCACTTAAAAACTTGTAAAAGAGAGAATGCAAAATAAAAGACAGAATCTGTCAAACCAGAACAGTCTGTAATGACGAATTTTTTCGAGGCACTTACGATGCTCAGATGAAAACTTTTGAAATAATGAAAGTTGCGTAACATCATCAGGAACATGCACAAAAAGTTTCAGCATTTTTCGATTTTTTCTGATTTTCTACTGAATTAAACGGTGACGAACAGCAATCTGTCCCAATGCAGTCCCGAAAATAAAACCAACTTTGCATTAGTAACTCTCCTTGGCACAACAAAACAGCAAATAAAAGATACAAAGGAGTTGCTACAGAGGTAAACAAGCATCCTTGACTCAAGAAAACAAAAATAACAGCAAATAAAAACATGGGTTATCTCCCAGAAGTGCTTTTCTTTAATGCCTTTGAGCTAGGCATGAAGAGATGCATCAAGTATTGTCAAGACCAGAAAATCCAAAACCATAATTTGTCTTGACACTAGTATCATGTGAGTATTTCATCTTCTTCCTAGGGAAGTGTTCCATACCTTTCTTGAGTGGGAATTGAAATTTTATATTCCCCTCTCTCATATCAATAACAGCACCAACAGTTCTCAGAAAAGGTCTTCCCAAAACAATAGGACAAGAAGGATTGCATTCAATATCCAAAACCACAAAATCAACAGGGACAAGATTGTTATTAACCATTATCAAAACATCATCAACTTTTCCTAAAGGTTTCTTCATAGAAGAATCAGCAAAGTGAACATCCAAATGACATTTTTCCAAAGGTGCAAGCTTGAGAATATCATATAAATTTTTAGGCATAACCGAAATACAAGAACCAAGGTCACACAAAGCATTGCATTCAAACTCACTCAGTTTCATTTTAATAACAGGTTCCCAATTATCATCTAACTTCCTAGGGATAGAAGCTTCAAGTTTTAATTTTTCTTCCCTAGCATGCATGAGAGCTTTGATAATATGTTCAGTAAAAGCCATATTTATTTTACTAGCATTAGGACTCTTAGCTAGCTTTTGCAAGAACATGATGACTTCAGTTATGTTACAATTTTCGAAATTGAAGTTGTTGTCATAAAAAACAATGGAGCAATTATCACCAACACCTCTAAAAATTTCAGCACTTTTACTAGGAACAAAAGTAGTGCTATCAGGCAATTTAAACTTTTTTGTAGAGGTAGTAGAGACATTTCCAACACTTATTATCTTTTCACTAACAGTAGGGGGCGCATTAGCATGTGAGGCATCATTTGTTTCATTAGTAAAAATAGTGCAAACTCTAACAACACTATTTTGTTCAGCAATTTCAGCTTCTCTTTCTTCTCTCTCCCATCTTTCATGAAGTTCAGCAAGCATCCTAATGTTATTATCAATTTTAATTTGGATAGCATTGAGTGTTTTACTCTCTCTAATATCACTAGGAATAGCTTTTATTTTCAGCATTTCAACATCATGAGCAAGACTATCAACTTTAGCAGCAGGGCAACTCGAAATTAAAAACTAGATGCAGGAATTTAATTTTTTTTGGTTTTTGATTTTTAACAGCAAGCAAAACAAAACTAAAACAAGACAAAAACAAAGTAAAGAGATTGGAACTGAGAGACTCCCCTTTCCAATAGCCTCCAAGTCCCCGGCAACGGCGCCAGAAAACAGCTGGTGCCTGGTTGACGGGAGAGTATTTGAGGATGATGATGATGGTGATGATGAGTACTTCCCCGGCAACGGCGCCAGAAAACAGCTTGATGGCTACGTGTTGGTGAACCCCAAGAGGAAGGTTATGATGTAGACAGCAGAAGTTTTCCCTTGAATAATCTACCCAAGGTTTAATCGGACCAGTAGGACTTGACGATCAATTGGAAGGTTGTTGATGTTGACTCCCCCTGGCGCTAGGGAGCTTGCACCAACGTGGAATCTGCACAGACACAAACCAGAACTTTGCCCAACACGAAACAGAGAGGTTGTCAATCTCTCCGGTCTTGCAGAAACAAAGAGTTAAACGTATGGTGTGGAAAACAGCAGGAAAAACAGCAAGTAACAGGAAACAGATGATTGCAGCAGGTTGTGTAAACAGTATGAGGAAATTGGACCAGGGTCCACAGTTCACTAGTGGTGTCTCTCTCAGAACAGATAACTAGCATGTTGGGTAAACAAATTACAGCTGGGCAATTGACAAATAGAGAGGGCATAACAATGCAATACATGCCAAGATGTCTACTATGAAATCTAGTTGGGCATTACAACAAAGTACATAGACCGTTATTCCAACCGCATCTATGCCTAAATAATCCACCTTCAAGGCAGCATCCGCATCCATTCAGTATTAAGTTGCTAACAACAGATTATTGCATGAAGTAAAGTGTGTAATGTAATCAATACAAGTGCCCTTGGACACTGCACCAATGTTTTATCCCTAGTAGCAACAGCACATCTACCATCTTAGACCTTTCTGTCACTGATCCAGATATCTAGAGACTGAACCCACTATCGAGCATAAATACCCCCTCTTGGAGTCACAAGCATCTACTTGGCCAAAGCATCTACTAGCAACGGAGAGCATGCAAGATCAAGAGCACATAGATAAACAACTTGAATAAACATGGTATCAATATTCATCGGATCCCAGCAAACACAACATCTAGCATTACAATAAGATGATCTTGATCATGTTAGGCAGCTCACAAGATCTAAACATGGAGGCACAAGGTAGAGAGACAACCATCTAGCTACTGCTATGGACCCGTAGTCCAGGGGTGGACTACTCACGCATCACTCCGGAGGCAGGCATGGTGATGTAGAGCCCTCCGGTGATGATCTCCCCTCCGGCAGGGTGCCGGGAAGAGCTTCAGAACTCCTCCGATCTGAGATTGACGATGACGGCCGCGACGGAACTTTTCGTGGAATATGATCGACCGTAATAGGGTTTTCGCGTCGCGGAGAATATATAGGCGAAGAGGCGGCGTCGGTGGCCGAGGGGGGCCACCACGCCATAGGGGGGCGCGGGCCCACCCTGGGCCGCGCCCTAGTGTGGCGTGGCCCCCTGGTGGGTCTGCTCCGACTCCCCTTTGGACTCCGTGATCTCCTCGTGATATTATTGACGATGTCTTTTGTTTCGTCCAATTCCGAGAATATTTCCTTAATAGATTTTCTGAAACCAAAAACAACAGAAAACAGGGAACTGACACTGTGGCATCTTGTTAATAGGTTAGTCCCAGAAAATGTATAAAAATGATATAAAGTGTAGCCAAAACATGTAGCAATTGATATAATAACAGCATGGAACATCAAAAATTATAGATACGTTTGAGACGTATCAAGCCCCATGCCCGGCCCATGGACAAGCCCATGCCCTGGAATTTTGGGTCAGGCCGGCCGGGCTTCCCGTGGCCATGTATACCCACGAATGATCGGGTTGTTCATGGCACGACCCATGGGCGAAGTTGGCGACCGATACCCTACCATTAGGGTCGGGTGCCCATGGGTCACGGTGGGCATATTTCCCGATCCCGAATCCCGAATTTCCCGAGCCCGAACCCGAAAATCCCGATCGCTTTCTCGGGAAGGTGATCTGATTTCCCAAAATTATTTAGGAAAATTCGGATTGGTGTGCTGAAACTCGAACATCCCGAATATCCCGAAAAAACAGAAAAGCCCAGAGGGCAGATGCCCAGGTGCGTGCGCACTGCCAAGTCGTATTCACTATTCCCAGCCCAATACCAGCCTTCCTAGCCCCAGGTGCGCGAGCGCCGTGCTCCTCGCCCTGCTCCTCGCCTACCTCCGCGTAGCTCTCCAATCCCATTCCTTCCCGCATCGATCGCCGAATCCCACCGCCGCCGCGATTAGCGTGGTGGGCTTCGACATCGGAAATGACACCCCGGTGGCAGCGGGCAGCCGCGAGTCCCTCGTCGCCGTCGCCTTCTCCCACAACGCGCGCCTCCTTGGCGCGCAAGCCTCCGCCGCCGCCTCCTACCAGCCCCCTTTTCCAGCCCAAGCGCCTCCTCCTCGTCGTCTCCCGTCCTTCTCCACCGACCTCCCGCGCCTCCCCTTCCCCGTCCCCAAATGTGAATCTTTTGCTGTCATTTTTGCTGTGTTCTGAACTTCCGGGAATTCCCGATCCCGAATTGTCGGGCATCAGTTTTTCTCATGAAAATTCGGGAGTCATTTCTTGAATCCCGAACTCTTTTTTCCCAAATATCCCGTTCCGAAATTTCGGGAATTTTCGAAGTTTCGGGAGATCCTTTACGTCGCCTCAAGGCTACCGGTTGAACGAGCGTCGCCTGCTAGAAGTTCTTGATGGGCTCGGCCCATTTTCCATGTCGGGACTGTTTTGAGCTGTTTCATCGTGGAGCTCCTCTGGCTGGACTGTTTTTGCACTGTTTCTTCTTTGGCAACGACCGATCGAACCCATTTTCCGTGTCGGGACTAGTAGTAGCTTCCTCCACTGTTTCTTCGTTGGGTACGACAGATGAAATCCGCGTATCCGTTCAATTATTCTCGGCGCTTGCAGTACTATTTTGCCCTGTAATACCATTTCAAGCGTCGAGAACAGGAAATGTTTCTTCAAACACTAGCTATTAAATACATATCTAATAGACTACTTTATAAAGTTTGTCCGAATACGATTTTCTGTATTTGATCTAATAGCTATTAAATTGAGATCTGAACGATTTTAAAAATGTGAACAGAAAAAGTGTTTGGACGGAAACTATCTTTGAACGAATTTCAAAGATAAAAAAACTGAGATTTGAACAATTCTAAAATGTGAACAGAATAAATGTTTTTAAGGATGTAGTTATTAAAAATGTGAACGAAAATGAAATCCTGAAACATGTAGTTAAAAAGTGAACAAAAATGTGAACGAAAATTATTTTTTAACGATTTTAAAAAGTGAACAGAAAAAAGGTAGGTGAACAATTTTTTTTGAACAGATTTAAAAAGTGAACAGAATTTTTTTATGAACGAAAGTCAATTTTTTAACGATTTTAAAAAGTCAACAAAAAACGGTTGGTGAACAAAAATTATGTTTGAACAATTTTAAAAAATGAACAAAAAAAGGTTTATGAACGGAAACTATCTTTCAACGATTATAAAAGTGAACGAAAATTATTTTGAATGATTTTAAAGTGAACAAAAATTATTTTATTCGAAAATTATTTTGGAACAATTTTAAAATTGAACAGAAAAGGCTAGTAAATAGAAACTATTTTAGAACGATTTTAAAAAATGAACAGAAATGCGGGTGAATGGAAACTATTTTTGAACGATTTAAAAAGTGAACAAAAAAGCGGTGGAACGGAAACTATTTTTGAACGATTTTAAAAGTGAACAAAAATTATTTTGAATGATTTTAAAAGTGAACAAAAATATTTTGGAACGATTTTAAAATTGAACGGAAAAGGCTAGTAAACGGAAACTATTTTGAACGATTTTAAAAAATGAACATAAATGGGGGTGAACGGAAACTATTTTTGAACGATTTTAAAAGTGAACAGAAAAAAGTGGAACGGAAACTATTTTTTAACGATTTTAAAAGTGAACGAAAATTATTCTGAACAATTTTAGAAGTGAACACAAATTATTTTGAACGATTTTAAAAGTGAATGGAAATTATTTTGGAACGATTTTAAAATTGAACAGAAAAGGCTAGTAAACGGAAACTATTTTTGAACAATTTTAAAAAATGAACAGGAATGGGATGTGAACGGTTTTTTTTTGAACAATTTTAAAAGTGAACAAAAAAAGCGGTGAAACGGAAACTATTTTTGAACGTTTTTAAAAGTGAACATAAAATAGGGGTGACTGGAAACCTTTTTTGCATGAATTTTAAAAACAGAAAAATGGGGGTGGAAAACAAAAGAAAAAAAACAAAAATCGTTCAAAAATAAAAATAAAAAAGAAAATGAAAAAGAGAATAAACGAAAACAGAAAAATAAAATAAAAAGAAAACAGAAAAGAAAAAAAGAAAAACAGGAAAAAGAAAAGAGAAAAAAGGAAACAGAAAAAGAAAAAGAAACAGAGAAGAAGAAAAAACGCCCAAGCGGGCCGGCCCAACAGCGTCGCAATCCCACGTCCCCTTCAGGCGACGCACGCTTTTTGCGTCGGGTATCACTATCGGAAGGGATCCCTTCCGAAAGGGAACTCCATGCACGTGAGGGCGCCATGTGGTTGCTTCCCACGGAAGCGAAAACAAATTTGATCACGACCAGACGTGGAACGAAGCCCAGCGTTTCGCATACGTCTGCCTCGCTCGCTTCCGAGTGCGTTGCCCCGCGCACGCCTGGCCTCGCTCGCTCGGTCGCGTACACCGCGCATTGAGCCCGTGTACGTTGCCCCGCGTTACGTCTCCTTCGGTCGTACATACCGCGCTACTGTATAGTGAGATGTACAGAATACGTAGAACGACAGTGTACAAAAAATGATGGTGTACAAAGTTGTATAACTACACAGATACAAGTTGTACAACTAAAGAGACACATATTGTACAACTAACAGGTTGTACAAACTAAACAGACACACGTTGTACAACTACACAGACACTGGTTGTACAGACACATGTTGTACAACTAGACAGACACAAGTTGTACACACACAGGTTGTACAACTATATAGGCACATGTTGTACAACTAAACAAACACAATTTTTACAAATACAGGTTGTACAACTACACAGACACAGGTTGTACAACTATACATAACCGGTTGTACAAAAAAAAAAGTTCGTCGAAACCTATCAACATGGGATCTAGTTTTGAAGATCTCGACGCGAGGAGCTCAAAAGTGAAAACGGTTCGTAATTCGGATAAACGGTTCTCAAGATATTTCGTTTCAAAAATTCGATTTAGAAAAATAAAAGGGAAAAAGTTGCCCTCCCAACTCACAATCCCTTCTCTCTCATCATACAAAAAGTACACAGAACAAAAAAATACGAACTACACAGAAATGGTTGTACAAAGTAACCGAAACAAGTTGTACAAACTATACATAACGGGGAGTACAAAAAAAAAGTTCGTCGAAACCTATCAACATGGATCTAGTTTTGAAGATCTCGACGCGAGGAGCTCAAAAGTGAAAACGGTTCGTAATTCGGATAAACGGTTCTCAAGATATTTCATTTTTTAAAAACGAATCTCAAAATAAATGCACGGAGAAGCAGAAATCCCACCAAAACTCTCTCGTGCAGCCACCTGTCACATATTTAAGCAACCACGGGAGACCGCGTGAAGGGAGAATTTTCTAGTGATTTCCTTTTGCGTCGCCCGGCGATGTAAAGGATTCGCGATTTCCGAACGCCTGGCCTGACCCATGGGCGCTTCAACCCATGGGCAGAATTGTCGGCCTTAACCAGGGCAGCCATGTGCGGCCCACAGGCCCATCTCGTAGCTTTTTTCCGTGTGTTTATACGCTTGCAACGAGACAGAAACTGCAGCGGCAAAGCAAAGCAAAATCAAGGCAGGCAAGCGCGAGCGACGGGGCAGTCGCAATTATACCACCGAAAGAAGTCCCACTACCACCACCACCGTCGCATGGAGGCGGACGCCGCCACCGCCGCCGCCGCGGCCGCGCAGGGGAGGGAGGCAGAGATCGAGAAAGCCCTCCACGCCCGCGTCCCCTTCTTCAAAGAGCAGGCCGAGTGAGCGCCTCCTCCTCCCCTCCCCGCTTCCCCTCTTCCTACTGGTCGGTTGTTCCTCCTGAGTCTACGCCTTCTAGGGTTTTTGGCTGGGCGGCGCGAGGCGCGAGGCGCGAGTCGCTGTAGTAGGGTTTTGGCGACGGGACTGGGGCAGCCCCGGGGTTCGAATTTCAGTCTGTCGCTTGTTGGTGTATGTTCGATTGTTCTGGAACATGGAGGGTTTTGGTCGGCTGGATTCAATTTAGCCTGCGCAAACGGTGGTGGTTGAGGCTAGAAGATGCAATAGGTTGCAGGTCCGCCCTAAATGTGGCGTAATGCCTGTAGCTCCTATGATTTATGTCTTAAGGGGGGATGGAAATGAAACCTAGGGCTTAAGCCCAGGGAGGGAAATGGAACCTCACCCGGCACTCCGTAGTCATGGACTTCTGGCTTCGTCAATGCTGTGGTCACTGGGTACGTTTGGTTCTAATCCGACGCTGGCCTTACCAAAATGTTCGTACACGTGATATTCGGCTGCTGTTTGTTTCGCCCCCCAAAAATTGGCTAGCACAGCCCATTTGCTGGTGTGTTGCAGTTTCGACAATCATAGGCGAACTGCAGGAGGAGGAATCTTTCGCTAATTTTTTGTTGTGCCAGGAATTTGGTGGGGCTGATTGGGGCGAAACCTGTATTTCTGTGTATGGGCACATGGGTCACCAGAGGGAACAGACCTTGGTGTCTTGTAATGTGATGTGCATCTTCCTCTTTGTAGGGTTCTGCAAAGCCGATTGCAATTGCTATGCCGAATTCAGCTAGTAATGGCTAGGCAGCAGATTCCGCGTGTCTTTAGGTATACGAGTTTGTAGTGTATAAAAATGTGACATTTTAGGGACGATGACAAGCTTAATGTGCTTCTGTAGACCTGGCTGCCTTGGATATAGGGCTGGACTAACGAGCTGCTCGGATCGTTAAGGCTCGGCTCGTTAAGGCTCGAGATCGTTAAGGCTCAGATCGTTAAGCTTGTTAAGAATAACGAGCTGAAACTAAAGCTCGGCTCGGTTCGTTAGACGTTCACGAGCGCTCGCGAGCAGCTCGTTAAGACTCGTTAAGAAGATGTAAAAAAACTTAAAATGCATCTAAAAAGATTTCAGCCATAAAACGTATAAAAGTAGTTTAAAAATGACAAATCAACAACAAATAGTTCACAAATTCATAGTAGTTTCACACACTCAAATGAAAATAAATATTGCTAACTTGTTAATCGTTGGATGGGCTACAACATATAGATTTGTAGCCATGCTGCCACGACGCTAACGATCTTAACGAGTAGCTCACGAAACTCGTTAGTTTGATTGTTAAGCTCGTTAATACTAACGAGCTAAAATTGCTGCTCGGCTCGGTTCGTTAAGATAACGAGTCGAGCATAAACGAGTCGAGTTACCGAGCGCTCAATAAGCTTAACGAAATTCGAGCTTTATGTCCAGCCCTACTTGGATAGTTCCCTCCAGCCGTGCTTGCTAGCAGTAGAGGCTGGTGCTCTTCTTATTTCCTTGCTTTAGGAATTCGATCAGTTTAGACTCTCTTATTTACCCTGGTCAACAAAGAGGAACATAACACCAATATTCTTCTTTTTCAGCTCCTTGACCCTTGAAGGTGTTAGGAGAACATTGGAGAAGGACATGGATTTGGAGATAAATTCACTTGATGCTCATAAAAAGTTCATAAAGAAATGTGTAGACAAGGTACTATAGATGATAACGTGCATGGGCCTTGCCGTAGCATAATAATTAACACGGAGATAATACAATCAGTGCAATTAATGGTTCCTTACTATAGCAATAGTATTTCTTAACTTTGTTATCCTTCTAACATTTACGGAAGCTATTGGGCTGACTTATATAGACGTGCACGTGACCCTATTGGATTTAACTGCATGAAAAGGTGATTGCATTTCTTTATTTGCTAAGCTAGTACTGATTACTTCGCAGATGGTGTATTCTGCAGATTGGCCGTTAGAACAAGAAATGAAGTTATTCATCCTAAAATCACAGGGCGCTAAGCGCCATCCTCCTGCATAGCCCTTAGAAGCACCTGCCGCCAGCCTAGCTCCTAATCTCTTAAGAACACTGCAAAGTTGTGATGCCTTATTCAAACTAAGCAAATTCACTAATAAATATGAACGATTGTCTCAACCAAAATAATTTGAAAAGCAGGTAATGTAGTCGATTAATTTATCTTCTTTTGTAATGCAAAGTTGACTGATTTATCTTCAAACCATATGTGACTTATTTTTTAACTGAAAACCGTAGGGGAGGCCCCAACAGTAAAAAAAAAGATAACAAGCAAAAAAAATTCAAGTTAGGGAGGAGAGAATTACAAAGGGTGCAGCCCAAGGATTATAAATTGTCTAGCCAGGCAGTAAGAACTGACGCAAGGTCCTCCTTCATTCTGTAAGAAAGAAGGAAGAGGTCCCTTTTGAAGGAGAAGCACTAGGAACTAAAACTAGGATTAACATTGTCAAAAGATTTAGCATTCTCTGCTTCCAAATGGACCAGACAGCAGTAGCTATGACTTCGAAGAAAAAGGCTTGCCAAAGCAGTTCTAGCAGAGGAGAGCATCCTGGCAAGATCTTCACTTGCATCCAGTCTAACATTGGCAAAACGTTTGCTAAAACGACAGTTACAGAAAGGGTGATCTCTGGTTTCAAGGCAATCATCTTCATCTTCACAAAAGCAATCATTTGTGTGAAGATGTTAGACTCTGGACCCATTGTCATTGGTCCAGAAGTTTTTCCTTTGGAGTAGATCCTTCGTGTTGAGGCAATCATTTACGAGGAGCTGGAGAAGGCTTTTATATTGGGAGTGTATTTAGATTTCCAGATCCACCTAGAGAATGTAGGGGCTTCGATATGCTTGAAATGTAACTGTAGATGTTAGCTGCAGAAAAGGAAGGCCCCAGCTGTACGTCCAGACATCCCGGTCATCAATATTGAGGCCAGCTTGAGCTTGAAGGACAAGTTGTCTGAATTCATGAAATTCCTCAAAATCCTGAGTGGATAAAGGATGGAGTGAAAAGCATCAATGGAATCCGCTAGCAGGAGAATGTTTTGGGCAGAGGCCGGTTTATCAATGCTAAAAGAGTGCAGCCTGGAAGCTTTTGCATGGATGTGAAAGCTGAGTACCCATAAGGTCATAACATATTATGTGAAGGCAATAGAATAATCATTTGCACGATATAACATGCACTTTGCAGAAACAAGCACTTGAGTACATTAACTTGTACCTGTGTGGCTCGATTGCATGACCAGTTCTAAATTTCGGATACACGCGTGTCTAAGCACTCTTAGCCATGCAGTAAGAAGCAGTAGTACTATTATTAATAAGGTGGCCTGTCACTGCCAATATAATTTGTTGAACTTATGTGCACTGAGATCATCCTTTTTCACTGAAGAATGTTTATGCATATGATTATCCATGAGCAGGAGCGGGGAGGATCTTTAGACATTATCTTCCATGTGACAAGTTAATATATCGAGAAATGAATTTCACTGAAGAATGTTTATGCATATGATTATCCATGAGCAGGAGCGGGGAGGATCTTTAGACATTATCTTCCATGTGACAAGTTAATATATCGAGAAATGAATGACGAGGACTGTGTACTTTTTATATGTGAGAAGTATTTTATTGCAGCTGTATAGGACGACATGATGTTTTGACTTGCAAGTCTAGATGCACCCGTTATGAAAATTTATTTTAAATGTATTTTCAAAATGTCAAAAAAATCCAAACAAAAATTTCAGATGTACATCCAAACTTTCTATGTCCGCACAAAAAGTTTCGCGAAAAAATAACATTTTTTGTGGACTGTGTAAAAAAGACAAAAACAATGTCTCGCCTATGGTTTTTTTTTTTGCAGCGGAATTTGTCTTTTTTACACAAGCCACAAAACATGCCCTTTTTTTTGCGAAACTTTGTGTACGAATATAAAATGTCCCGATATATACCTGAAATTTTTGTTTTAATTTTTTGACATTTTGAAATATGATATTTGGGTAGTGGGTGCATCTACACGTATGAGTCAAAACAGATTTCCCAGCTGTATAGCTTTTTATTGTTATTTCAACTGTTAGCCTTGGTTTTCATTATTTTATCCAACTTGTTGTTGAACTTGAATTTTCCTACACCCAGTTCCTCTAACTTGGGAGCTAAGGTACTTCCTCTGTTCACTAATATAAGACGTTTTGGCAAGCTAAACGTCTTAAACTTGCCAAAACGTCTTATATTAGTGGACGGAGGGAGTAATATATATTATATAAAATGGTGTCATAGTTGAGATTCTAAATCCCTTAAATTTTATTCCTTGAAGTTTAGAAAAACGAGTTCCCTTAGTATTTATATTTCGTAATGTTAGGTGGAACCTGCTAGGTTTGTATTCATCGGACATTATCTACTCGCCTTTTTGTAATCGTGGTTTACCTTTTCTTGTTTGGTTGTGCATGATACCAGGTGTTTTCTGATTGTGGTGATGAGAATACAAATAATGCATCAGAGAAGGTTGAAGCTAAAGATGATAATTCATCTAAGGAAGGATCAGAAGATGCCCAACCAGTGTCGGGCTCGAACAAAATCTCCTCCAGTGCTGATGAGCAGGGGGCAAGATCTAGTGAGACAAAGAGAGATCCGATGGGAGCAAAAAATCAAGCTTCTGGTTGTGGTATAAGCGAAGCTACGATAAAGAAAGCTATTGACAAAAGGGCTTTTTATTTTAGAGAGAACTCAGAGTACGTGTCCTCAACCTGCCACTATTAATCAGTGATCTCGTTTCTAAAGTCTTACACTGTCCAGTAATGATCATGAATATCAATTTGCATCTGGGAGGCTGTAGAAATAAGTGATCTTAAAAAAGAACATCACGGCATCCGTTTTATCTGTTTATAGCGTGTTTGGCTATTGAGCACATATTCACAAAATGAAGCAATGCAGAACTCTTACTTTACAAGGAGTTCGACGAACTTTAGAAGAAGACCTCAAGCTTGAGAAGAAGCATTGGATCCCTACAAGGATTTTATTACTGATGAATTAGACAGAGTAAGTTCAAAATGTGCATTAGAGACCTGTCTATTTGCTTAGCTCATGTGGTCTGATACTTGAATTAGCTTTAGCTTAAAGACTTCTTGACTATGTATCTATTATTTTTTTGGACGACAGGTTCTGATTTTCAAAGAACCTGAAAATGGGACAGTGGATCATAGTAAAAAGGAGGCACGCAAGGATGCTAGCCAAAAACCAAGTAAAGGATCTAAAAGAGCTCGTCAAGACTCTGATACCTCTGAACTAAATGATAGCCATAGTGAGAGAGAAGATAGTGATAGGGCTACAAGGCCAAAAAAGAGAGGGGCTGAAAAGGGCAAAGCTATAAAAGAGCAGAAAAAGGTTACAGTGGAGAAAAAATCGTCAACTCCCAAGGTTAAAAAGGTTGCAAAGCGAGACTCAGATAAAAGTACTAAAAGTAAAGGTGGAAATTCAACAGAAGACGATAATTCCCATTCATCTGCTGAGGAAGATGACAGGTCTTTTTTTTTAAAATCTTGGGCACTGGAATACTTGTTCCTTCATTATGTTAGCTTAGTGTTTTTATTTTTGATTTGCAGAAAAGACAACAGTCAGCTCCAGCGCATGGCAAACAAGTAGAACGTCTAAAATCAATAATCAAATCTTGTGGAATGAGGTAATCCTTTTGGATACTCGGATGCTAGTTAATGGATTTTGGGATAATGAAGGTACTAATATGTTCTTTTACTAGTATAGTATCCCACCTTCTGTTTATCGGAGGGCAAAGCAGGCCCCTGAAAGCAAGCGTGAGGCCAGTTTGATAAAGGAGTTAGAGGATATACTTGAAAAGGAAGGATTGTCTTCACACCCTTCTGAAAAAGGTCCAGATCATTGTTCAATTATGTAATAAATTCGTGGGAAGTTTCTGTTGATTGTTTCATTTTTTAAATTTTGTTTCGGTAGGTTTAGGATTGTAGGTTATCGAATTGTCCTTTGTGGAAAACTCCCCTTGGGCGCAGGTCTAAGCTGTGGATGCACAAGGTTGCAAACCCACACAACCAGACTAGTGTCTCGTTTCTACCTTGATATAGGAAGTGTGGGGTAATAAAAATCTTGTCCCTTGCATCTCAAAACAGAAAAAGAAAAAATGTCACGTGTTTCTCACAAACTATTAGCATCACAGAAGGTATTTGTTCTCGATAATAGGAATGTGTTATCGTAAATTTTGATCGGATGACCTCATTCCTGAACTCTTCTACTTGGTTATACTTTTTGTTCATTTGTGACTTCTCTGTGTAGTTAGTGATGTGTAAATTACTTGATGCATGTGTATATTATGTAATCAATTGACTTGCCTTTTAATTGTTACGCTTTCTTCAAAACAGACATTAAGGCAGTGAAAAAAAGAAAGGAAAGAGCAAAGGATCTTGAGGGCATAGACATGAGCAATATTATTACAAGTTCTCGCCGAAGAAGTGCATCGAGTTTTATACCGATTTCAGTGCCCAAATTCGAAGCTGATAGTGACGACGACGATGATGAAGATGATGCTGATGATGAGGAAAATGTACAGGGTGGAGATAAAGGTGTCGACGACAATGCAGAAGCTGGTGATGGGTCTGCTGATGGTAAAATTCGTTAGCCTTTAACATTTAAATTTGTTGCCCTGCAAAGATTCAGGATGTTCTACTGCCTTGCAAAATAAGCAAATTCAACTACATTTGAAATATATGAATCTGGCAGGAAGCACTAGGAATAATGTTAAAAAAAGTCATTATTGCACCTATATTTATCTTCATTCGTATCCTGCAAATACTATGATTTTTTATCCTGAATCTTTTAAGGACCATAGAAACCTGACATTATTTGTTTTGAGAGTGTCAGACAACTTCCTATTCAAAATTCACACGGGATTAAGATCCTGCATACTGTTGGAGCTAAATCACTTAGCTCCCTTCCAATAAGGTTGCACTTCACACACACTAACACATATGCATATATGACAGACCACATATATGCTTTCACACACACATACACATCCATTGACATCTGTATTAGATTCCTACTCTGTCTAGTAAAGGAGTGATCATGTTTCAAATACAGGCTATGATGTGTTTAGCTTGTGTGAGCCACACAATCTAATGAACACGAAATTTTTAAGTAGCATTCTCTTAGTTTTTACTGTTGTTTTATTATGTATGGCAAATCTACTATACAAAACTAGCAACAATTTCTGGCTGAAGAAATTCCATTTTTAGTCCTTGAACTATTCCACTCATTTACTTTCATCCTAAATGTTTTTTTAGGTACACAATGAACCCTCAACTTTGCTAATCGTCCAAACAGGCGGTTTTGCCGATTTATGTAGCATACTAGAAAAAAGACCAGTACCTAATCTAAGCCAACCCGGACCAGGCCCACAGTAGTGATTAGTGAAAATCCCGTGGCTTGGTCAAAATAGTCCGTGAGTCTTCTCTCGTTCGACTTCGACGTCCGTTGTCGTGATTCGACGTCCTGCTTGACGGCATCCCGCGATTCTAGCTCCTATGTCCCCGCCTTCTCCTTGTCGTCGCGGACACCGGCGGCGGCGCTATATTTAGTGGTCAGCAGGCAGCAGAGGCGGAGAACGAAGGCGCGACACGGTAGCGCAGGAGAGGGAGTCTGGAGTCAGGGAGATGACGGCGCCACAGCACGCAGCAGCGGCCGGCAGAGGCAGGCCGCTATACATTATGGCTCAGTAGTAGAGCTGACAAGCAGAAAGAATTTGCTCCTGTTGGTGCCTGTGGTGTTCTGTATCTTGTTTTGGTTTGGTAGCGTTTTCATAAAAATTAATGTTATCATCGACCTGTGTAGCTGTGTTGAAAATAAAGTGTACCGGTCTGGTTTTATTCCTAGTTTGCTATAAAAATTCGCAAAACCGTCTGTTTGAACTATTAGCAAAGTTGAGTGTTCATTTTGTACCTCAAAAACATTTAGGACAAAAGGTGAACTTGTGAATGGTTCAAGGACTAAAAATGGACTTTCTTCTTTCTGGCTCTCTGCATGCACTCCCTGGAATGTCCACATGTGTTTCTTACCATAGTGTCACTTCTATTCTTTTCCAGATGCTGGAAACGACAGCGATTGACTGTTATGGCGTACTGCGAGGTGGAAGCAGTTGTGCCCTTGGCTGGTTAGCTGTGGGCGTGGAGGAAGCCAGTTGTTCAGAAGATAACTCGGCATCTATTTATGCTGTCGTTACATGCGTGACAATAATAGAGTTATTAGTTTATGCGCTGAACATATCTGTTTGATGAACATAGTAGGGCAATCTATTCTTGTACTAGTTCCTTAACCTTGTGTAATATCAGGCGTGTTATCTTAGCAATGTGTGTCCTAAATTGTGGGTTCGATGTGTGTGGCGTACCAAGAGGACGTGTTTTATCACTTTGCGAAATTATGCATGTTGACCACTCAACTCCAGCGTGTCTTAGTTATTCATCCTGGCATTCCTCGCCTCCTTGGCACAGTACAAGACATATTCCGTTTAGTTTGGTGGAACGAATGTGCTCTTCAGTTTCATTTCTAGCATTGAACTCATTTTATATTGGTTAAGTAAGCATCTCGAGCTGCGCTCCCAAGACACTATTGGGCATCTGACACGCAAAACCCGCATAGTCGTGGCCCCAGTAGCGACAAATTTGCCGGCGTGGCCAAGTAAATGGTCCTACACTCCACCTTGACCCAGGTCCATACCGAGTGGTGTTTGAGTCCCTGTCAGCTACACATAGATAAATAGACTCCAAAATATGACAAGGAAGAGGCTCTTATCATCTTATGGGGTGGAATGGCTAAACATTGTATCCTTGTCAACTAACTCGATAACGCCCTCTTATTTATTTTGCATGGGAGACTTGGTTGTAACAATGTTTTTTTAAGTGGAGTTACCCGGCCTCTGCATCGAAGAGATGCTTACGTGGTCGTAACCATGTGGTTGTGGAATTCGATTTCACACATATATTTGAGGCTATGAATAACATGGTAGGCGTTTTCTTTCCACATCACCGATTGTGGTGAACTCCATCCATTTAAGAAAACACCATGTAGATAAGGTGATGTTCAAATATTGCGCAGGAGTGGTGAATGCGATTGTTCATTTGCGGACTCACCATGGTCAATAATCTATGGCTGAAAGAGATGTGTCTCAATGGATGTCGTTTCACTTTGTTAAAATGAGCAAAACAAACCCACGCTTACGAATATTGATCACATTTTCTGCACCAATGATTGAGAAATGTTGTTCCCAGCTGCCCACCTCTAGGCTCCCCCTGAATCTGCTCTGATCACCTCAGAGACGTTGCTAATTCCACGGCCAACTTCTTCAAATTAAAAGAGTTCTGACTCAAGGTGCACAACGTTCAGGATGCAGTTGTTGATGCATGGCAAAAGTTCTTAACAATCCCAAATCCCGTTCGCAGACTACATACCAAGCTATATCACACAGGGAAAAAACCTGAGAATATGGCAGCGTGAAAACATTGGAAATGTGAAAACTCAAACCAACTTGACCAGAGAAATCATATGGAGGCTTGGTTTGGCGCAGGAAGACCACCTGCTATCCCGGATGAACGCTCCCTATGAACAAAAATGAAGTCCAAGCTCCTTGATCTCTACACTATCATGGAATCCATCACGCGTCAAAGATCTTAGCTCACTTGGATAAAAAACGGATACACAGACCCGAAGATCTTCCTCATCATGGACAATGCTCGGTGCCGGAAGAACTTCATCCAGTCTCTTCAACTTCGTCTGGAGCACTCGCCATCACCAAAGAATACAAGGAAAGAGAGCTTCTAAACCACTTCACTAAGAAGCTCGGCACCCCCATTAGCTTGGACTCTCTTGACTAACATGGGTCATGCTAAGATATGAGGGGTTTGTCCTCAACCACTTGGACGAGCCTTTCAATGAGGAGGAGATAAAGGATGCGATCTTCTGCTTACCCTCAACCAAGGCTCCGGGACCGATGGTTTCATCGGCACCTTCTTCAAGGCTTTTTGCGAGACCATCAAGGTGGAAGTCATAGAGGCCATCATGTACATGTCCAAGCTCAATGAAAATTACATCGACCTCATAAACTCCACCAACATTGTATTGCTCCCTAAGGCGACAAACATGTGAAAAGTGGGTTATTACTACCCTATTAGCCTCATTCAAAGCATTTTCGGGATATTCATGAAGCTGCCGACCAATCGCATTGTGCCTGCCCTCAGGACAATTGTCTCCAAGAATCAGAGTGCTTTCATTCAGAAAAGGTGCATTCATGACAATTTCCTAGATGTCAAAATTTTGATCAATGAGCTCTGTCGGAAGCAAATCCCTAGACTTTTCCTGCAACTGGACACGTGTAAGGCGTTTCGTTCTATTGGTTTTCTTTACCACCTCGAAGTGCTTGAGAAACTGGGGTTTGGACATAATATGCGGAATTGGATCTCTCTCATGCTCTCTTCCACTACTTCCAAGGTGCTCATGGATGAGACTCCCGGGCTACCCATCCATCATAGGTGCGACTTACCCTAGGGAGAACCGCTCTCGCCGATGTTATTCATCCTCGCGATCGATCATCTCCAAAAAGGGGGTGATGCAACGCGCTTGGGAAGAGGGGTGATTCTGCCGATCCATGATAACTCACAAGGGTAGGGAATCTATTGTAACCTTTTCAATAAATAAGAGTGTCGAACCCAACGAGAAGATAAATGTAGGATTCATGTTCTCTAATATTCTATCAACCAATGATACAAGTCTACGCACACCAAACATTTGCTTTATGTAGGAAATAAAACTAGAACACTTTGCGGGTATTAAATTAAAGGATATGTTTGCAAGATAGAAAGACGATTTACTAGTCATGGTGGTACCTACACACCATGGCATCATACGGCGATGTTCCATATATACCTGTTTTAGCTTGTTCTCCTATAAGAGCACGTATTTTGGTGTAGAAAATTGGTTCAGTATTTTGAAAGAAAAAAATTGGTCGTCAAGTTTTAGGGTTGACTTTTGAGTTAACTTTTCCGTCAATTTTTATAATGATCATAACAGCCGGGATATGACGTGTATAAAATTCAAAACACTTTTTAATAATGCTATCAACTCTACCGTTGCCATCCCCTATCCTGGTGAGTATTCTTTTTTTCCGTTGTGTATACGAGCCGGTCAACTCAAGAGTGTGTAGGTACACATGCGAACAACGGATCTTTTTCGAGATCATAAAGAACTTGTAAATAGAAGTTAGTTGATGTAATGTGAAAAAACAATAAAATAAATGAGAGAGAGTGTGGAATAGCGGTGATAAGTGTAGGGAAGTTGTTGATGATGGGAAAATGGGGCGACCGAAGTACGCGTCCACGTCATAGATACATATAGTATAATTTAAATGCGTAAATGCATAAAATGAACAAAAGGATCAAACATTGCAGGTAATTTATTTCCAGAACTCTTACATATACATAAAAGATCTGTTAATTACATCTCTGATTAAGAATTCCAACATAACTATTACATAGCATTACAACATATGAGCACTACAAAGTGTAGAAAAGAACACTACAAATGTAGAAATAAAAGTCCTCCTCGCCGTCGTCGACGTCGGCGTAGTCGGGGATCCATGAAGTATGCCTATGCTAATATATGGGTAGCATAATGTTCATCATTTGTTTTCATCATATGATTTTTATAGCACGTACATGACTTGGTTATTTTTACCTAGTTCATTAACCATTCGAAATTTGTCTACAAGTAGTGTTTTATCTTATTGGTAATATGAACATTTTTAATGGTTAATTAGCCAGTTTAGCAAGCATGTGTGCAATATATGGTATAACTCATTTTGTGAGCCAAGATTATCAAGCATGTGATTTCTATATGCATGCACATAGCAATTTGTTGAGCCACCGTATGGGCCAGCTATGTGAGAATATGATGATGAGATGCACTATATTATGTTCAGTGCAAGTGATGTAGGGCATAATCCTATTTATCATTTAGTTTTGTGGATGCATTCACCTATATGCAAGGAACACATGGTTTAAATTTAATCTGTATGGGAGATTTTCTTATGGCATGAGAGTTCATTGCTTACATGTGAAAGGACAAAGATGTCGCCTAGAGGGGGGGGGGGGGGGGGATGAAAAGGCGATTTAAAACTTTTTTCTGGTTTAGGCTTGATAATTGCGGAATAAAACTAGGTGTTTAAATTAACAAGCCAACAATCTAAATATACTATGCTCACCTATGTGCACCAACAACTTATGCTAAGCAAGACAAGTAAGAAGGTGATAGCAATATAGAATACTTCAAGCACGAAGGCTATCACAAAGTAAAGTGCATAAGTAAAGAGCTCAGATATAGAAATAACCGAGGCACGCGGAGACGAGGATGTATTCCCGAGTTCCTCCTTTTTAGGGGAGTACGTCTCGTTGGAGGGGTGTGAGTTTCAAACTCAAATGCCACAAATGGCCTCACCCTATTCTCCGATGAACCTTGCCCAAAAGCTCGGTTCACCTTCCACTATCGAAATCCTTCAAGGCGGAATCCGGAGCCTTTACAACAATCTTGAGGCACAACCCACAAAAGGATTGGGAGCTCCCAAGTGACCACAAAAGGTCTCAACCATCACAAAAGGCGTCTAGGGTCCAAAGACCCAAGAGTAACAAACCGATGCACAAAAGCAATGGCAAGAGCACAAGTGCTCAAATCCTTCACTCTCAAATCCACCAAAAGCAATTAATGTTTATGGGGGGAGAAGAGAGGAAGAACAAAGAAGAACTCAACAAATGGAACTCCAAGATCAAGATCTACTAGGTTCCCCTCACTTAGAGGAGGGATGGATTGGTGGAATTGTAGATCTAGATCTCCTCTCACTTTTCCCTCAAAGATATGTAAGAATCTTGGGAGGGATTGAGAGGAAGGCAAGCTTTTCCAAGGTCAACAGAGAGGAGGAGAGAGGGGAAAAACGTGCTCAAGGGACTCCCTCTAAAGGTAGAAGAAACCCCCTTTTATAGGGGGGGAAAAAAGACCGTTTGAAGGGGTATCCAGCCTTCCTGCGGGGACCCGGCCTTAGAACCGGCAAGGCTGGCCTAAAGGCTAGCCAACGACCAGAGAGCGCCGGCCTTAGGGCCGGCCTTGGTGCCCGAGGCCGGTGATACGTGCATTTTATATCATCATTTATATAACTTTTAGTATCATACTAGAATGTTATTTGCATGATTATATGATTGTTTCTACATGTTTTAGATGATTTTGGGGACTTTCATACAAAGTCCCTATTTTTGGTATTTAATTTCTGGGAGGCAGAAAACCCCTTTTTCTTGTCTTTAATGTTTCAGGAGCTACAGGAACCTCAAATAATAAAAGGAAAAATACTGCGTCAGTTTTTCATCGGGAGAAAGGCAGAGGGAAGAAGACCGAAGAGAGGAGAGCCACGAGGGCCAAATGGGGGTGGCCCACGCGGCCCATGTACCTGGCCGCGTGGGACCCACCAAAGGTGCCTCGGGCACCTCCTCGCCTGGGGCTTTTTATCGACGCCTTCGTCTCGCCCGAAAAGTAACGCCCTAATTTTTCCAAGTCCATCCGAGGTCGCGGCGGCGGCGAAACTCCTGATCCCTTCCGAGGGGGGTCAGATCCTGCTGCTCCGGAACTCCGGAGAAGGGGGAAATCATCGTCATCGTCATCACCTCTCCTCCTTGGCGTGGGAGGAGGCCTCTACATCATCACCCCCATCAAGACCAGCACCATCACCATCATCATCACCGTGATCCACTCCGTTCCCCTCGCAGTTTGAGAGTTGCTATACCCTAGATACTTGTCTTGTGCTACTATTCATGTTTGTGATTGAGTACTTGTCATTATTTGGTGGTGAAGTTATAATTTCAGATTGTGTTGTACCACTTATGCCACTGATTATGATCATGTTCGCACGTTGTGAGTAGTTCCCGTATGTTCCTGAGGGCATAGGATGAATTGGCATGATTTATATATGACATGTGTTGGTATTTTGTCAAGAGTTTATCTTTTATGTGATTCTATGATGGTGTTGTGCGAACGTCGACTGCACAACACTTCACCTTTATGGGCTCATAGGAGAACACCGTAGTGTAATGAATTGATGGAGACTTGGGAGGACACGTAAACCTGAGACCGAGTCATGAAGTTATATTATGAGGGTATTAGTATCGGGGACCTTAGAGTGTAATGCTATGGTGGGACTTTAGGTCTTAATAATTCTTGTGCAGTCATTTGCTTGGCCACATGATCCATCATAAGGGGTTGTAGTTTATTTATTTAGCTATACCTAATTATGGCTCCGTCCAAAGAGATTAAAACTTGACAAGATATTCAACGTGTTGTTTAATAAATCTCTATGCCTAGCATCATCCATGCCGCCCTCGGGAACGTTTGCCACATATAAGTTACACATCACTTGAGCTTGTCCTTTGCCACATAAGAGGATTGGGCTTTCTCTCTTTGAGAGCTTTCACTTGCTACTATCTGTTATCTGCTTGCAATATACAACTGAAAATACCAAAAACATTGCATCTTTTATTGTTTTATTTATCAATCTTACTAACCAATACCTTCAGCTCCTCGTGGGTTCGACAACCTTTTCTAATTGAAAGGTACTACAATTGATCTCCTGCACTTGGGAGCCATCAAGATACTTTTCTGGCGCCGTTGCCGGGGAGCGTAGCGCTATTGGTAAGAAGTTTGGTAAGGAAACTTGAAAGCTGTTTATCTCATTGTTACTATGGCATTTATGAATCGTGCCTCGCTGCATCTTGCTCTATATGAAAGTGCTTATGCCACTACTGCAAAGGTGGTTGAAACTACTGTGTCTGAGTACCTAAAGTGGGATATAAAATTCCCATGGGTCATGTTAAAAGAGTTATGAAAAATCCATTTACAGGAGATGGAACTAAGTCGGCACGCGAGCACATGGAAATAATTGAGGACATATGTGGCTTATTCAGACTACCTGGTATTTCAGAGGATCAGGTAAAAAGGAAGCTATTGTATTTGTCTTTATCTGGTAATGCTCGTGATTGGTACAGGTCTTTGGATGAAGAGGTCCAGAATGAATGGAGTATCTTGAGGAAGGTTTTCTTTCTTAAATATTTTACTCCTAAAGAAGCTTATGATAACCGCTGCTATATATTCAATTTCTGGCCACATCTGGGAGAGAGTATTACTCAAGCTTGGGGGAGGTTAAAGGAACTCCTTCGCAAGAATCCATGTCATGATCTTACAAGGAAACTTATATTGATAAACTTTTATGTGAGACTACCTATGAAGCACAAGGAGATTCTGGATAATTCATCTGGTGGAAGTTTTACTAATAACACTGAAGAAGAAGCATGGAATTTATTGGAGACTATTTCTGAAAATACTAGCCACTGGGATCTTGATAAAGGTAATGAGCCATATTTTGATTATGAATATTCATGTGTAGAGAATTTCTCTACTTCTATTTGTTTAAAAATCTGAGTGATACTTTTGGTCTTGATCCTTATGTTATAATTGAAATAGCTAAAGGTTTTGCTGATCATATCTGTGTTCCAAAAAGTGGATTTGAAGTTTATGTTGAACCTGTTAAACAATCTATTGTTGTTCCTAAAGTTATTAAACAGGTTGAACCAATGTCATCTGTGACAATTGAGGAGTATGTTGAACCACCTCCATTTCCAAACCAAGTTAAGGAGAATTTACTTAAAGCTGTTACTAACAAGAGTAACAAAAGATGTTCTCAGCCTTATGAACAGGTGGAAGTCAACACTCAAATTTCTGTTATCAAGCAACTAAATGAAGAAGACCCAGTGGATGTTTATCTATGTGAAGATGCTACCAAAGTCATCAAAGGTAATTCGGCCAAAGTTGGGAAACCTGTTATATCATGCTCTATTGGGACTTCAAGTTATCATGGTCTATGTGATATTGGAGCAAGTATTAGTGTCATTCCATATTCTCTTTATCTTGAGATCAAGCCTGATATTGATCCCATTGTTATGGAAGAGACAGGTATGACAATTCAACTTGCTAATAAAGATTATATTAGTCCATTTGGAATTGTTAGAGATGTTGAAGTATTGTTGGCAAAATAAAATACCCTGCTGATTTTATTGTGCTTGGTTGTCCTCAAGATTCATTTTGTCCTATCATTTTTGGTAGACCTTTCTTACATACTGTTGGTGCTGAAATTAATTTGCCTAAAGAGAAAGTGTTTATTAAATGTGCTGGTGAGAAACTTGAATTTAACTTTTCCAAATTTGCTGATAAACATGTTGAGAAAGAGCCAATTCCTAATAATTTAATTGAAACTCTTGCTCATATAGCTGTAGCTTCAACTGATGTTGTAGAACGTTATATGCTTAATCAAGATGAACCATTTAATGATGAGGAAAAAGAGGCTTTGGAACAAATATTATGGCAACAACCACCACAATTACAATTGCATATCCCACCTGATAATTTAGGAGTGCTACCACCACCTAAAGGGGATCCTAGTTTTGAATTGAAACCTTTGCCTGCAAATCTGAAATATGCATATTTGGATGAGAAGAGCATATATCCTGTCATTATTAGTGCTAACCTTTCAGCTGAAGAGGAAGAGAAATTACTTGATGTGCTAAAAGCTCACCGACCAGCCATTGGATACTCTCTTGATGATCTTAAAGGTATAAGCCCCGCTCTATGTATGCATAAAATTAATCTGGAGGAAGATGCAAAACCTGTTGTTGATTTTCAACGCCGCCTCCATCCAAAAATGAAAGAAGTGGTAAGGAAAGAGGTAATAAGACTTATTGAAGCTGGTATCATTTATCCTATAGCTGACAGTAAGTGGGTTAGTCCTGTTCATTGTGTTCCTAAAAAGGGTGGAATGACTGTTGTTCCAAATGAAAAGGATGAACTTGTGGCTCAACGTACTGTAGTTGGTTATAGGATGGTTATTGATTTCAGAAAATTGAATAAAGCAACTCGAAAAGATCATTATCCATTGCCATTTATTGATCAAATGCTAGAAAGGTTGTCTAAACACTCTCACTTTTGCTATCTAGATGGTTATTCAGGTTTCTCGCAAATTCCTGTCCATAAGGATGATCAAGAAAAGACCACTTTTACTTGCCCATATGGTACTTTTGCTTACAGGAGAATGCCATTCGGTTTATGTAATGCTCCTGCTACTTTTCAAAGATGCATGAATGCTATATTTGCTGATTATATTGAAAAGATAATGGAGGTTTTTATGGATGATTTTTCTGTGTATGGTACTTCCTTCGATAATTGCTTGTTCAACCTTAACAAAGTTTTACAGCGTTGTGAAGACCAACACTTGGTTCTTAATTGGGAGAAGTGTCACTTCATGGTTACTGAGGGTATAGTTCTTGGGCATAAGATTTCTGGAGAAGGAATAGAAGTTGATCCAGCAAAGATTGAAGCTATTGAAAAACTACCATATCCAAGGGACCTCAAAGGTATAAGAAGTTTTCTTGGGCATGCAGGTTTTTACCGTAGGTTCATTAAGGATTTCTCCAAAATATCAAAACCTCTAACCAATCTTCTGCAAAAGGATGTTCCTTTCTCTTTTAATGATGATTGCATTGAGTCCTTTAATATTTTGAAGAATGCTTTAATCACTGCTCCCATTATTCAACCTCCTGATTGGAACTTGCCTTTTGAAATTATGTGTGATGCTAGTGATTATGCAGTTGGGGCTGTTTTGGGCCAACGTGTTGATAAGAAACTGAATGTTATTTATTATGCTAGTAGAACACTTGATGCTGCTCAAAAGAATTATGCTACAACTGAGAAAGAATTTTTAGCAGTACTGTTTGCTTGTGACAAGTTTAGACCTTATATTACTGATTCAAAAGTCACAATACATACTGATCATTCTGCTATTAAATACTTGATGAATAAGAAAGATGCTAAGCCTAGACTAATAAGATGGGTACTTCTATTGCAAGAATTTGATTTACATATTGTTGATAGGAAAGGGGAGGATAATCAAGTTGCTGATCATCTCTCTAGGATGGAAAGCATACCTGATGATCCTATTCCTATTAATGATAGCTTTGTTAATGAACAACTTGCAATTGTTAATGTTTCTAGTGCTAAAGTTGCATCTCCTTGGTTTGCCAACTATGCAAATTTTATTGTTGGTAAAGTTTTGCCTCCACACTTCACTTCTCAACAAAGAAAGAAATTCTTTTATGATCTTAGACATTATTTTTGGGATGATCCTTTCCTCTATAAGAAAAGTGTGGATGGTATTATTAGACGTTGTGTACCTGAGCATGAACAACAGGCTATTATAAGAGATTGTCATGACAGTCCCTATGGAGGGCATCATGCAGGAGATCGCACAGGAGCAAAGGTATTACAATCTGGTTTCTATTGGCCTACTTTATTTAAGGACTGTGCTGAATATGTTAAATCTTGTGATAAATGTCAAAGAGTAGGAAACATTGGTAGGAGGAATGAAATGCCTATGAATTATTCATTGCCACTTGAACCATTTGATGTGTGGGGTTTTGACTTTATGGGTCCTTTCCCAGAATCAAAGACAAAGCATACTCACATTTTGGTTGCAGTTGACTATGTTACAAAGTGGGTGGAAGCAATTCCAACCAAAAGTGCAGATCATGCCACAGCAATGAAGATGCTCAAGGACATCATTTTCCCCAGGTTTGGTGTTCCTAGGTTCTTAATTACTGATGGTGGTTCTCATTTCTTGCATGGTGTTCTTAGAAAAACTTTGGCAAAATATGATGTTAACCATAGAATTGCATCTCCTTATCATCCTCAAACAAGTGGGCAAGTTGAATTAAGCAATAGGGAAATTAAACTCATTTTGGAAAAGACAGTGAATAAGTCTAGATCTGATTGGCCAATTAAGATTAATGATGCTTTGTGGGCTTATAGAACTGCTTTTAAAAATCCTATGGGAATGTCTCCTTATAAAATGGTTTATGGAAAAGCTTGTCACTTACCTGTTGAACTAGAACATAAAGCTAGATGGGCTATTAAACAACTGAACTTTGATTTTAAAACTGCGGGAGAAAAGAGAATTCTTGACCTAAACCTACTTGACGAATGGAGAAATGAAGCTTATGAAAGTGCCAGGATGTTTAAAGAAAAAGTTAAGATTTGGCATGACAAGAAAATTAAGAAAAAGGAATTCAAAGTAGGTGATCAAGTTTTATTATACAACTCTCGTTTCAAGTTTTCTGCAGGGAAGCTAGCTTCAAAGTGGCAGGGACCATTAGTGATACAGGAGGTGTACCGTTCAGGAGCTATCCGTCTTCACGGTGACATGAAAGGTAAACCTCATGTAGTCAATGGACAACGCCTTAAACCTTATATTGCAGGAAAGAGCTTCATCGGAAGGGTGGAGGAGTTGAATTTACAAACACCGGAAGGAGGTAATTGAGAGAAACCGTGCAGTTTCAGAAACCCTAAATCAATAGAAGGTAACTTGTTGGAAAGTTTCTCGGAATTGCAAAATTTTACGGAGGTCTTTTTTATGGAAATCATCGTATGGGACAAGAAAACTGGACGAAACGGAGACCCGAGGAGAAAAGAGAGGGGCCCACGCGGCCCATGTACCTGGCCGCGTGGGGCTGTCCCTTTTCCACCTCGGAGTCCTTTTTCGTCTCGTTTTCGATCCCGACGCTTCGCCTTGACCCAAAAACTCTCAATATATACCCCTCTCTGTCGATCTAATCTCGCACCGAGCGTTCTCGAGCGATTCTTTCTTTTGCTGTTTCTGCCTGTCAGGTTTTTAGCCATGTCTTCGGGAGACTCCTACCAATGCTCCTCCATGGACGACGATGATGATGAACTCGATGGGTACAGCCCCACGTCCATATGGAGGAGGAATAGGAAGAGGAAGGACTACTCCGACGATGAAGACTACAAGCTTGATGAAGAGGAGATGGACAAGCAAGAAGCTGAAGAAGAAGAGCACAAGCCCTCCGTCGACATCGCGCCCTTGGCGACAGCACCTCCATCACCCATTGCTGTTGCCGGCGTGAGGGTGAACCACTCTCTTGGAAACAAGAGGCGGGGCGCGCGCATGCAGACCGGAGGGAAGGTTCCCAGGCACTTCCTTGCGAGCAAAAACGTAGCTTCTACTCTTATTGACAGGGAATTTCAGCGCACCACTCAAGAGAACTATCCTGGTGAATGGGATCGCAAGATCCCCAACAAGAAGGTGCCAAGCCCGAGTGGAAGCCTTGCAAAGGTCTGGAGAAGAATCTCATGCAAAAACTGGGAGAAGCCGCAAAAGAGTTCGAAAAAGCTTACAACCTCATGATGAAGATCATTGGGGATCTTGAAGATAATTATTATGAAGGCAATGTGAAAGAAGAGAGGGAGTTCTAGCAAGACACCAAGCTTGGGGGAGTTCCATCTAGTCTTTCTCTTTATCAATCTATCATATCTATCTAGTCATGGTGTGCTTTGCTTTTATCGATTAGTTATCAATATCTCTTAGGCGTGTGTGAGCTCATGGAGCATTATCATGTATCCCTATCTTATGGTTTATCAATGAATATTAAAGTATGGTGTCATCCATGATTCTCTTGTTTGGGGATTTATGGGTAACACTCATGCAAATGAGCGTGGCATATTTAGAATTTCAATCACATCTTGCCTTGAAATTAATTAACTTGAGTATGTTA